>CM077079.1:24503258-25217740 GCA_039513925.1 Platanthera zijinensis | reverse complement strand
CCCCTACCTCAAGATATCTCAATCTCCTACCTCAGCCTTTATAGATTAGGCCTATAATCTCAGTAATTTTCCCCAAATCACCTACCTCAGATTCACCCAGAATCCTACCTCAACCTTTATAGATTAAGCTTACAAACTCAGAGAATAAGATCTCCTACCCACTCAAATCTCTAGGAGATCTTACAATGAAAATAAATAAAATTAGTTACAGAAAACCAGAAAACCTATTATTGTGTTAGATCTGTGTGTAAAGATCTTTTCACTCAGCTGTAGTTTGATTTCTTCTTGATAGATCAGCAGACTGAATTGAATTTCTTCTGAATCAGTAACTTCTTGATGAAGATCAGATTGAATAGTTTGAAGCAACAGATGAACAGATCACTTAATCTCCAGATCAACCTTAGAAAAGGGATCTGAAGACTTCCTTGATGATCAACTTCTTCTTCTCTTTCTACTTCTTGATTTTGTCTTTTGGAATAGTGAGAGACTGAGAGTAGAATAGAATCGATTCTTCTTCTGTATTGGTATCTTCTTCCGAAGGCAGCACCTCCTATTTATAGAAATCTCAGACGGCTTGGACTGGTATTGATGACATCAGCAACTGCCAGCAAAACCTTCCTTGAACTGTCTTTATAGAAGAGAAGCCTTCTTGTGGCGACCAGGAATGATCTGACCAGTCTTTACCAGATTGATATTGACTCAGCATATTCTGTCATATAAGTGTTGAAGTTAACAAGTTGTCTCGAAATCTGTGTTGATACATCTTTGACAAACCGAAACACTTCCATACTTAGAATAGTTTTTTCATCTCAGAATAGAAAGTGTTGAAATAGAATAGTTGTGTCGACACATCTGTTATCTTATGTTGACACATCTTAGTTATGTCTTGTGTCAAGACAGAAGTATTGTCTCGACACATCTGTTATTTGTGTCGATACATCTGTTATATGTGTCGACACATCTTAGTTCTGCCTTGTGATGACACAGAAGTATTATCTCGACACATCTTCTGTTATCTGTTTCGACTACTGATCTGCCATGTGTCGACACAGAAGTATTGTCTCGACACATCTTCTGTCTCTGTGTTGACTACTGATCTGCCTTGTGTCGATATAGAAGTATTGTCTCGACATTGC
Organism: Platanthera zijinensis; assembly: GCA_039513925.1. Lineage (NCBI taxonomy): Eukaryota > Viridiplantae > Streptophyta > Magnoliopsida > Asparagales > Orchidaceae > Platanthera > Platanthera zijinensis. The sequence goes on along the minus strand of CM077079.1, from coordinate 25,216,604 downwards.
TGTCTTAACACTTTTACTTAGAATAATTTCTTCAACTTTGAACCTGCACATGTAAACTTAGCATACATCAAATACACCTTTGGGTATATCATTGAGTTGTCAAGGGGACTTCTCAAGATCAGGTACATTGTTCCCATGTACCCAACACCATAATAATGGCATTTTGGTAATATTGTTCATTTGGATATAAGTTAAGTAAAATCACTGTTTTGGATTTTGAAATTATGTATTTAGCTTTATTATATTAACATGGATCCTCAGTAATTTTCCTAGAATTTTTGATTTTATAAATATTGTACTTCATTTGGAAAGTAGTCAATTTATGATTTAATATTAAATGGAAATTAAATGGAATTTCATATGGGAAAAATTATGAAACTTGGTAAGAAGTCAAATTTGACCTCATGGAACATCTGATAAATTTCTTAGATAGGCTGGACCATTATATATAACACCTCATGTGCAAGCCGACCCAAGTCACTCAATTAAAAGAATTAACTTGGGCCCTTAACTCCTTAGAAAAATAGTTAAACCTAGGATGGTCAACATCATACATCTTATCAAACCATGATAAATAATTAGGGGTAGTTAGCCCAAGAGTTGGGAAGACACATCATACGGGTCAACACTAGGTCATGGGTGTGTTTAGCATAAATAACATATAACACTCGGACCCACAGGGGATAAGCTTGTCAGTTGAGATGGAGTCTATGTTGGAAAGATAAACCCCGGTTGGTGTCCAATAGGTCACTTCTTGATAACGAGTGGTAGAGTACAAAATCCCAAGGATAGTAACTAAAATGGAGATCGGCGGAAGACCGCCGCTCTCCCAATAACATCCTAAGTTATTAGGTTGTCCCTGAGTAACAACGAGAGTTTGGTATGGATCATGGGTAGACATTAATAAAAGTAAATATCCTTGCGAAAGGGAACTTTGGGCTTCAGCCCATCGTAGTTCCTAGTGCCCCCGAGAGCCCTTCACTGGGCATGCCCTGGGCAGTACTGGGATTAACCCTAAATTGCTAAGTATAACAAATACTAGACAAGAGTAGTCTAATAGGCTAAGAGAATGTTGTTACAATCTCACCCGTGAAGGGTTGGAGGATTCTCAGGACAGTTAGTCCTGCGAGTTGGATGCTCGAGAGTTTTGTTGGGTATTGTATCCACAATTACCTGGATTTGAGGAAGCCTCCTTTCAAGCTAAGATGAATTCACAATGTATTTCATGAAATCTTTCAAGTTGTGCTTGCAGTTATTCCACGCTAAGTACACACCAATGTCAGGGTGCAGTGGGTCAATATACACGGGTCTGCGCAACGTAATCCCTCATTGAGCAGATCAGTGTGTTGGCTTACTTGTACTCTCTCTATTGGAGTGTACTTATTTTCAAGTACAGGGCTGAGACAGATCAAGAGGAGACAAGGAGAAAGGATGGGTCAAAGCAACTCACGTGAAGAAAGACGAGAAATCGTCTAAGTTAGATTCGACGAGAATCACTAAGTGATTCTCGCCAATTCGACGAGAATCACTAGTGATTCTCGCCGAATCGTCGAGAATCACTCGTCGATTCCCGCCGAATGCAGCCGGCCGTCTCAACGCCGCCCTGAATTCTGCTAAGGCAGAATTGGCAAGAATCACTAAGTGATTCTCGCCGAATCGTCGAGAATGATCTTGCATTCTCGCCGATTCGGCGAGAATCAATTATGATTCCCGCCGATTCTCTCCGGCTTGCCATTTCAATGAAGCTAGAATTCTGCTAAGTAGAATTCGGCGAGAATCGTAGGTGATTCTCGCCGATTCGTTAAGAATCACCTACGATTCTCGCCGAATTTGTCTTAGGCAAATTTCTGCTATTCTCTGGACCGGTCCAAGTTAACATGCGCTGTTTGGAGCCAGTCTTAGGGTTTCTTTTTGGTGGGGCCCACAACGGTCATATTGGATCATCCTATTGTATAAATACATAGGTATTTTGAACAGTAAATATAACGAACTGAGAAGAAGGAAAGCCGAGCCGCCGACGTGACCTAGATCGCGAATCTCGCTCCGTCGCCGTCGCCGCTCGTGTTAGTTGGTCGCCGCCGCTGATCGTGGTTTCTTCCTGATCTCCCTGCGACAGAAGCTCTGTCTCGCAACGCATCTCACGAGTCCTTCTTGAGAAACTTTGTCTCTTGATTTGTAGATCGGGAACACCTTCCCTATCTGAATCGATTGAGACGATTGATCCAAGAAAGACCGTTGGTAGACCTTGCCGACTTAGCTACGAAGTTTGGATCTACATAGCATTGCCGCCTCATTCTTTGTCGCCGCCGATCTAGAGAAGATCCTTTCCAAGTGAGACCTAAGGTCATGGACTCTTCGTCGTATTCAAGAACACGTCATCAAACGAAGAGGGACACCTTATTCTCCATAAGTAATTTGTATTTCTAATACACTCCATTTTCAAGTTTGTTGTAAAGGAACGTTGGTTCCTAGTTGTAAGGGTTGGGTGCAACCCGTGGTGTAGGAGTGGTGACTCCTTCGTTTGGAAGGGTTCCTTCCGTTAGTGTGAGGATTGGATTTCAATCCTGTTGGTGAAGTGACCGAGTCGTCCCTGGTTGGGAGATAGGTCGAAGGGGGAGAGTGGACGTACCCAAATAGGGGAACCACTATAAATTGCCTGTGTCTTTTTGTGCTGTGCTGTTTTGTTTATTTGTGCAGGTACAATTTTAATTCCGCTAAAACGCTGCAAGACACCTATTCCCCCCCCCCATAGGTGAAGGTAGTTGGCACAAGGTGGACTTTCAAGTGGTATCAGAGGGAGGTTGCTCATCAAAAAGGTTCACACCTTAAGTAGAATCCTGCCACCAGTGTCAACAAGAATGGAGCTGGATTATGATATCTCTCCGTTAAGACTCCCCACGTGCACAAAGAAGTATTATCCCATCTGGAAGATGAGAGTGTCTTCTCACTTGGAGGCTATCGATCCTCGGGCATCACTCATCTTGGAAGAGGGTCCATTCATTCCCATGAAGACCTCCAGCTCTGGAAAGGGTATCCAAATCCCCAAGTGCATTACTGAGATGTCTGAGACTGAACTCTAATTGTACAATCTGGATAAGGTGATTCGTCAGATCATCATTGATGTCTGGTCTAGACCTTCTCGATCTAGACTGGAAAAATGTAGGACGGCCAAGGCAATGTGGGAAACCATCTCAGACCTCATGGAGGGATCAGAGAAAGAAGGGACCAGTTGTCAACAGAGGATGAAGCCTTATGTGGGGTCCTCGTCTCTGAAGACGAAGGTAATGACCAATCTGTCAGTATCAGGGCTCCGGTGTCCTTGTCGGAGACTGAAGAAGAAATTGAGGAAAGCAGTTCTGATGAAGCTGACTCAACGGTCTCTGCCGATCTTAACAGTAACTCTGAAGAGCTAAATCAGGAGCAGGTAACTTCCTCTTCTTGCCCCTCTTCCCTTGATGTTCCTGAAGACAGGAATAGTTCTGATGGCTGTGTATCTAATGATGCACGGGATATGTTGAATTTCAATCAAAAGATTGAAAATCCTGATTCCCTGAAGAGTGCCCTTCAGAAGAGCAACCTACTTGTTGAGGAGCAAGCTCAGGAGATTGCTCGACTGAAGATCTTGATGGATCTCCAATTGGAATCCATGAAGGTAAAGGACTCAAAAATCTCAGATCTAGAGAGTCGTCTAGATAATGAGAAGAGAATAGTGTCTAACTTTTCCAAGGTAGATGCTATCAAGAGAAAAAGTGAAAATGGGTGGATCTCCCGAATTATTAATTCATGGAAAAATGGGGAGACTGTGTTCAGACCTCCCACCCCAAGTAGGAAGGGCACTCATCATGCCTTCAGGTATGACCACAAGAACAACCGTGGTCACTGCAAGGATGACCAGCCCTCATGTGGAAACACCCACAGTGCAAGGGCTGTCATGGCCACCCATGAGAGAATACATAAGGCTCATCCTGAACCCTTTGTATTCTCGGCCCCTGCCCCAACTCGTCAGGAACCAGCTCTCACTGCAGTTCTCACCATCCTAGGACACAGTAAAGGGGGGTCAGAAAACATGAAGTAAGTGCCCATGGGGCTTCTAGAAGTGTGTTGACTGAAAGGAAGGCACCACCTCCCAGGCCTCATGACCCTCACTACATGCATTCTTTCCACCTTACCACGTGTCACGGTGGACAAGGCAAATGTGTGAGCAGAACCGGCTCTATCCCGTTTAGACCTGAGTTCATGACTACCTCAGTCATTAGGTCAGGTCTGAAGCGGAGATAAAACATTCACAAGTGTTGGTGCTGTGGCAAAGTGGATCACTTTGCCATAGATTGTTGGCACAACCCCTCTGTGTCAAGGGCAAGGGTACATCCACGTCCTCAGGGCAGAGTTAGCCTTCCTGATAAGATTCCTGTGGGAAGGCATTCGAGTTTTTATGCTAACAAGAACCTAGGACCCAATTCAGTTTGGGTTCCTAAGGAAATGTAATTCTATTTTGCAGGGTAGTCTAGGTTTCCGTAAACATGATGGGAACTAGACAGGAGATGTTCCAAGAATGTCTTGGAACGTGTCTTTGAAATAAGAGTTGTCCTATCTTCAAAGGCATACTCAATTTGACCACCTGGTGTGCCTTAAACGGAAGATCTAAATGATAAATCTTATAATCCCAGGTACTTGCATTCAGTTTCAATATTTGAGTCATATTGTATCGATATGTATATATATATATACATATCCACACAAATTTGTGAATCACTTCTCTCGAAAGTAAATGGTTATGTGTATATATGCACATATATGCTTGTACCCCTAAGGAAAGATTTAAAGTGTAAAATGACCTTTAGATATAATATTAAAGAATTCTTGGTAGATACACACCTATACATTTGAAAATGAACCTCAACAGGCATAAGTCAGCCCACTGAAAATTAAGAAAGTACGTCAATGGGAGTTACAAAAGATTACAACGGATATCAGAATATTGTGATCATCTCGATCGAGCAATAACTTAATAACTGTGCCTGCCTCGGTTATTGTCTAGGGTGCACCAGAATTAATTTGCATCCTCACAAACTTATTGAACTAGGGTATAACATAGTCCTTATGCCTCATAACGCTGTGTCAAAAATTTAGTCTAACCTCTCGGTACAGAAAACAGTTAGGAAACTCTGTCGGAATCACGTCGAACCCGCCCGATTCGCTACTATGTATATAGATCGCATAAATCCCGCCGATTTCTCCTTACGCCTTAATCCCGTCGATTCGCCTTCTCATTACCCTAACATTCCACCGACTCGCTGGTTCGTGTTCTTCCCGTCGATTCGCCTGGTCAGTGGATTCCCTTCGATCGCCCGAACCCAACGGAATCGCACAATCCCGACACCATCCCGTCGATCACAGCTGCGACCGCCAAGGATCTCCTCTGTGCCTCCGACGACTAAGAACAAAGGACGGAAGGGCTTCCCTCAACATTAGGGTAACTGTCTATTCCCATTCTTCCTCAGTTTTAGTGGCTTGTCTAATGTGTAGTCTCCTACTAGGATCGTTGATAAGATATCGATTTGGGTATTTCCTCCCTAGGTCTATAATGGCTCCAAGAACCACCACCGGCCTAGTCACTGGATGTGAACTAGTTCGAACCGGTTTTTCACATGCCTCAGATGAGTTCAGGAACATCATCCTCATGCTTGAAGAGGCTGGACTCACCTTTATACTGGAGCACCCCTGCAAGATATTGGATAAGGAGGTGATGGAGTTCTTTGCGACCGCCAAACTTCGGGATGAAGACACTGTCATCAAGTGTAAGATTGTCGGTGCTAGAATCAAGATGTCTGCAAGGAAACTGACTCGATACTTGCAGCTTTCCATCTCTGATCACGAGGATTATCTGGAAGAACAAGATAGAGACAGGACTCTTCTGTTCTGCGGCCTACCCAGAGGAATCAAATCCATCAAAAGGAAGGAGATGAACAAGGAAGGCAAGCTTCTATCTGACATCGTTGGGAAAGTCTTGATATGTAAACCAGGCTCCCACGATCATATCTCAGGGGAGATGTTTAAGATTCTAATGGTCATCGTCTACAGGAAGCGATTCAACTGGGGGGCCATGCTATTTGAGAAAATAAAGGATACTCTGCACACCCCCAGCTTTGGACGGATCATCGGTCTCTATCTGAACCAACTGGATGGAGATAATTTTGATATGAGCAAAGGAGTTCCCATCCACTATCTGAAGAAGATGGACTCCAGTGTATTCGACAGATGGGAGAGACGGATAGGGGAAGCTGCCGTGGGAGAAGAACGAGATGAATCTCCGGTTGTGTCACATAGGGCTGAGGACAATAGAACTCCAGCAGATTCCGTGGCTGTCCTCAGTGAAGTTCCTGATGTACTAACTACAGGAACTGAGGGGGAGCCTCGACCCGCTCCTGCTGATGTCATATCTGAAATCTCTCAGATAGCTAGGGATGCAGTTGAGAACCTGCAAGAAGAAAGTGTGGATATGGAGAAAGATGGGGAGGCCCTGGATAATACTGATATTGGAGATGGAGGTGCTATTCAGGAGGATGACGAACTGGATGTGGACGCTGCTGCTGATGAGAATGAGAATATGGATGAGGAGGAGGAGGAAGAAGGAAATGAGAAGAGTGAAGAGATGGATCATCGGGATGATGCTGAAGTTCCATCTGGAGAACGAGCTCCTGAGGAGTCTGATTCTCAAATGGAGGGGGAGTCCTCCCAGCAACTATCGGTAAGCATTCCTGAAAACCCTACCGAGGCTGCCCAAATTCCCCCTGTGGAAACAGTACTTGTGTCCAGCTCACCAAGTGCATCTACTGAAGAGCCAGATCAAGGCTTGCCTGAAGATCATCCACTGCAAGCCAATCTGGAAAATCATACGGTCAATATTGTTCAAGGAATTGTGGATGAGCTGAAGGCCTCGTTTGTGAAAGCACAAGACGAAGTGCTCAAAAGGGTAAAGGAATCTGAGGACCTGATGCTCAAGAACATCGTAGAAACCAATCACAAGTTGGATATCATGGAAACGAAATTTGAGGAAAAAAATACTACAGCAGGCACAGCTGTCTCTCTGCTGATGCAAGGTCTTCAGAAGAACACGAATGATCTGGCTGTCGTTAATCAGAACGCACATGTTGTGGCAAATAACATTCAACAATTTGATGCCAATATGGTGACCCTAAACTCCAATCAAAAGACACTGCTCGATGAATTTACAAAAACTGTGAAACACATCGATGAGTCCCTGCACGCTTATGCAAACTCAATTGCAGTGGAAGCCAAAAAGGGGGAGGAAGAGTACACAGCTAAGATGGTTGGGCTTCAACAGATAATCATCGAAAATTTCGATCAGACTAATAGGTATGCTCTTAAACTCTAACAAAATTATAATTGACACCTTCAATCAATCTAATAGATAATAATTGACAAATCCGATCAATCGAATAGGTATGTGTTTGAAACGGCCCATTGGTTAGTACAACAAGCCTCGGGCATACACGTTCCTGTTGCTCCTCCGGAGCAAGAGTATACTGCTGCTGCTGCTGAAGAAGAGGCAAGTATTGAAGAAGTTATACTGAGTGAGGCTGAAGCCAAGAAGGCTGCTAGGGCTGATGCAAGAGCAAAACGCAGTGGCTGGTTTGATCAAGAAGCCCTAGCAAAAGCTAAAGGCAAAAGAAAAAAACAAGAAGGAACCTCAAAGGAAACGCCAACTGAAAAGAGAATCAGACTGAAGGAGGATGAGGTGCGAAATGAAAGGTGGAGCCCAGTATCAAGAAGCATCATTTTGGACACATTTGCGTTGCAACAGAGGGGGGAGATAAACAGGAACGATGTCTACAGTCAGTACGGATGGGAGCTGCACAAGACCTTTGAAGCCAAAAGAAACATCTTCTTCAGGTCCAATACTGTGGCAAATAAAGCTCCCCCTCCCAGATACTACCCTAAGCCAAAGGAATTCTTTGAACATCAAAGCAGCAAGTACTTGGCGCAGCAGCTAAAATACGAAATAGCTAAGGATAAAGAGATTTAGGAATTTAGCTAAAGTACTCCTTATGTTTTTATTATTATCATCATGTAAACATATGAACAATTTTTGTGGATATATATATATATATATATATATATATATGTGTGTGATTTGATGATTGACTCTCATATTGCTCTGGTTGCTTTTATTATCTTTCTCTTGATTCAATGTATGTATTATCTGGATTGGTGCAATTCATCTTAGCTAGTAGGATTTTGGCTTCTTCAAATAGGGGGAGATTGTTGGGTATTGTATCCACAATTACCTGGATTTGAGGAAGCCTCCTTTCAAGCTAAGATGAATTCACAATGTATTTGATGAAATCTTTCAAGTTGTGCTTGCAGTTATTCCACGCTAAGTACACACAAATGTCAGGGTGTAGTGGATCAATATACACGAGTCTGCGCAACGTAATCCCTCGTTGAGCAGATCAGTGTGTTGGCTTACGTGTACTCTCTCTATTGGAGTGTACTTATTTTCAAGTACAGGGCTGAGACAGATCAAGAGGAGGCAAGGAGCAAGGATGGGTCAAAGCAACTCACGGGAAGAAAGAAGAGAAATCGTCTAAGTTAGATTCGACGAGAATCACTAAGTGATTCTCGCCGATTCGACGAAAATCACTAGTGATTCTCGCCGGATCGTCGAGAATCACTCGTCGATTCCCGCCGAATGCAGCCGGCCGTCTCAACGCCGCCCTGAATTCTGCTAAGGCAGAATCGGCGAGAATCACTAAGTGATTCTCGCCGAATCGGCAAGAATGATCTTGCATTCTCGCCGATTCGGCGAGAATCAATTGTGATTCCCGCCGATTCTCTCCGGCTTGCCATTTCAATGAAGCTAGAATTCTGCTAAGTAGAATTCGGAGAGAATCATAGGTGATTCTCGCCGATTCGTCGAGAATCACCTACGATTCTCGCCGAATTTGTCTTAGGCAAATTTCTGTTATTCTCTGGACCGGTCCAAGTTAACATGCGCTGTTTGGAGCCAGTCTTAGGGTTTCTTTTTGGTGGGGCCCATAACGGTCATATTGGATCATCCTATTGTAGAAATACATCGGTATTTTGAACAGTAAATATAACGAACTAAGAAGAAGGAAAGCCGAGCCGCCGACGTGACCTAGATCGCGAATCTCGCTCCGTCGCCGTCGCCGCTCGTGTTAGTTGGTCGCCGTCGCTGATCGTGGTTTCTTCCTGATCTCCCTGCGATAGAAGCTCTATCTCGCAATGCGTCTCACGAGTCCTTCGTGAGAACCTTTGTCTCTTGATTTGTAGATCGGGAAAACCTTCCCTATCCGAATCGATTGAGACGATTGATCCAAGAAAGACCGATGGTAGACCTTGCCGGCTTAGCTACGAAGTTTGGATCTACATAGCATCGCCGCCTCATTCTTTGCCACCCCCGATCTAGAGAAGATCCTTTCCAAGTGAGACCTAAGGTCGTGGACTCTTCGTCGTCTTCAAGAACACGTCATCGAACGAAGAGGGACACCTTATTCTCCATAAGTAATTTGTATTTCTAATACACTCCATTTTCAAGTTTGCTGTAAAGGAACGTTGGTTCCTAGTTGTAAGGGTGGGGTGCAACCCGTGGTGTAGGAGTGGTGACTCCTTCTTTTGGAAGGGTTCCTTCTGTTAGTGTGAGGATTAGATTTCAATCCTGTTTGTGAAGTGACCGAGTCGTCCCTGGTTGGGAGATAGGTCGAAGGGGGAGAGTGGACGTACCCAAATAGGGGAACCACTATAAATTGCCTGTGTCTTTTTGTGTTGTGCTGTTTTGTTTATTTGTGCAGGTACAATTTTAATTCCGCTAAAACGCTGCAAGACACCTATTCCCCCCTCCATAGGTGAAGGTAGTTGGCACTAGGTGTACTTTCAAGTTTGACATCATGACGGGTTTGGTCCTACGAGCTGGAGACTCGGGTTGAGATACCTTGCATGTGCATAAAAACAAAACTAGTGGCGGGTCATGCGGTACTGGGCCATCATCACACCGATGGCAGTACGGTGACTCTGGTGAGGCGTGAAGGTTTGAGGGGCCAGTAATTTGTTTATACTGCGGTCTGGAGGACAATCCCCGAAGACACACACCCGACCAAGAAAGTCTGGCAGTTGGACAACATTAGTATGTAGTGACTCTAAAGTGCACCTAGGACGTGTACAGAGGCATATGAAGGGTCTGAGCTTGGTAGTGTGTATACCCGCCTAGGAAGCGAAAGCGCCCATTCCGCTGCTGTCGTAGCCACAACGGTGGTACCAGAGAGTGATGCTAGCTCCAAAAAGTGGGAACTAAAGGTCTGTGATCACAGAGTCATGTGTGTGAGTGCACTTGTATGAATCATAAAACGCATGCATAACATACATTCATAACTAGTTCATATGCACCATAGATTCTTATCATCTAAATTAGTATGGGCTCTTTTGATAAGTTATATTTAAAAACCTTAACTTATAAGTTTGTATGAGCATTCATATAAGTTAAGGTACCTCTGTGATGGTAGTTTAGTAGTAGCATATTCTACTTGTCATTCTTTACTCTGTTGTTCTTACAGTACCTTGTTTACTTACAGCAACTTACTTACTTTCAGTACAGTTCTTCATACCTTACATGTGCTATATACATAGAACTGCTAGAATAGAAATAGATTGATACTATATATACTTGGTAGTATAGCCCCACTGTCACCTGCTTCTTTTAATACCCCTGGTTGTCCTCCACTTCGTCCTCCCGCTCGGTACCTAGGAGTTGTGGGTGTGAGGTGGGGAGGAAATGGCTTAGTCTTTATGACTAACGGTCGGTTGTGACCAAATCATTTTCGGAGCTCGAGGAGATGGAGCGCCAGCACGACCGGCAGGATGCGAGGAGCTGATACTACCACCACTTACTACTACTACTGCAGTCCGTCGTCAGGTGGGATGAGTTTACTGATGATAGTTTAGCTTCCGCTTTGTTGCCATTTTGAGAGAGAAAGAGATTTGATATCATATATAGGGCATAAGCCCTTTTTCTCTTTCGATGTACTCATTCTGGACTCTATTGTACTTTCATTTTAATTATAGATGATAGTGTTATGACTTGTGGACTAGCTGTTTTATACACTGCTTTTATACTTTTATTTCTTTATTGGTCGAACAGGTTATATGATCATACAGCCGGTAGGATCGGCATCTTGCGGTATCGACTAACCCGTGAGTTAGTGTCACCGTAAGGCAGATGTTCTGGGCATAATACTGGGAGCCTCCTTGGTAAGGGGAGGGGTCTTACAAAATGATATCACTTGAACAAACGATCATAAGAGAAGAAGTACACAACACTGGGTCACCCCGCTCGAGAATTAGTTTGTGGACAAACTATGCAGCGGAAGAAATGGTGTGCCCATGTGTAAATAGTCACATAAAACAGTCCATTTAAACAATAAGTTAGGCCAACCCAATTAGGATACCACTTTAGTTTGAATTACCGAGAGGATTTCGTGGCATATCTTAGCCTAAAATCGACCTCGAATATAGATTAGTTAAGGTACGAGGATACCCAAAGTCACTAAGGAAAGAATTTAATGCAAGATTCACTACTAAAGACTTAAACTTCGATGTCACTACTCCACCTATTAAGTGATATTATCAATTCTTACCCAAACTGATAGGACCACCTCAAGGAGATTTGGTGCTTATAGCATATTAGTAGAATAGTAGGGTACTCGTAAACTTAACCCTCGTACCGATGAATTGATTATGTTGTGACAACCATTGTGGCTAATACCAATGGTCGAAAAAGAATTCAAGTCTCAAAAGAGACCCGTTTTTGGTTGGGTCATATGTTGATCTTGAAAAGTTTGTCGTATAGTAACCTTGAAGGACTAAGGTATATAACAAATCATTTAAGGTGGAAATACAGGTCTAAGATTGTTAAACCTAAGGATTGAGTGCACATATAAGAGGAATGCACTAGATATTAAGGGAATTTAGCCCAAAAGGTATGTGGGCTTATCATTTTGTTTATTGGGCTAAATTGATAACGACTTGGATTTTTCTAGACCCTGTTTTTATAAATGTCGTGTCATAGACATAGTGATCTTGGGGAATTGGTATTTGAACATTACCCATATGAAAATCGAGACTTATGTTTGGATAATTGGTAAGATGATCAACCATCCCTCGAAGTTTGGGATATATGTAGAGGGTTGCCCGCTTGGATATATTACAACCCTAGAAAAAAGGAAAGTCGCTATGTGACATTAGAAACTTTTGCGGGCTTGTAAACCAGATGATTACTTGGCACAATATAGAGAGAGATTGTAATTTCATTGATGCAGGAACAAAATAAGTTGTGTATAATCCACAAGAATTCGAACATCAGGCTTTCTGAAAAACTAAAATCAAAGCAGTTTCGACGACACGAAGACTTTATGTATAACTAAAGGAGCGTGTTACCTCAACAAAGCATGTTCCTAGATGCTCTAACACCTTAACCCAATTGATGTAACACACGATTAATTAATATATTATCGGTTAAGGATTTGATTAATGAACTCAGATATATCGCAAGAGAGAGCCAATGTGAATTGAGAATTCAGTAAAAGTCAGAAGGATAATTGGAAATTTTGCATAGTTAGGGCTCTTAGGAAAGTGACTATGACTGTCACATATTAAATGAGTAGAATTATGAGAAGTAAACATGATGATTGATCGATGTTATTCGCGCCTACCTGATATACCCAAGTCATTAGGTCGGAAACATACAGATTGGGATAGGGTAACATCATGATAATATGAAGGAGTGATTGCATATTTTAACTGTTATATGATTATAACCCATAAAGTGAGAATTCAAAATGTTTGAATAGTTTTGTTTATGACATTGGGGGTATAACGACCCCAGAAATTTAAAATCAAGTGAAAAACCATACTGATTTGGAAGATGTTAATTGTAGGTATGATCCTTTGGATGTGTTTCTGATGATCACAAGGGCCAAAACAAAAGTGTTCGATGATGATTTATAGATGGTGTGTTCTCTCAAAGAATCAATCCTTTTCAAATTTGAATGGTTTATTTACCCTTATACTTTGGGAGATAATTTAAGATATAATTAGAAATCTTGATAAGACAACTTCGTGCATTTAGAATATAATAATTAAGTTTACTATGGTTGGTATGATTTAATACAACCTTGTTTGACCCAAAAAGGACTAAGATTTGGAGAATTAAACATAATGATGAAATATCATTATTATCCACGCTTACCTGATATAGCCAAGTCACTAGATCATAATTGTGAATTATAACTTTTAAATGACTCAAGTAAGCGAAAAGTCATTATATTGGAAATTTAAGAATTGAAATAAGTTAACATTATGACACAAAGATTAATTTGTTATGACATGACATTGAAAATATAACGACTCAGCAAATTGAAATGGGGTGGGTGATTAATTAAAGTTGTACACATATATATAACCCATTGATTATGATAGCGTCAATAACCGGGATACATGCATTGATAACATTATAATCACTGTTAGGATGATTCATGACAATGAGATATAGATCTTGACTATCAAAGGTGTATACGGTGAAATCACACGAGAAGTAATTAATGCCTAATAAGATTCTCTTTATGCTGAAATCGATTTGTGGCAGACCTCGCTCTTTTTGAAAAAAATACGTTTATAAATTTATGAATTGGACTATATGTGAAAAGCGATTGGGAGTCATTTGTATGAACGTCAATATCAATAATGATCGCTTGATGTACGCTTGAAAGGTGAACACTCTACGAATTATGTATTACTATTTATGTAGAGGTGTAATAAGTCATGGATCTGGAAGAAATAAAATGATGATCTCTTCATCACATCATAATCTTGGAAGTTGGTTAATTACAATATATAGTAGTGCTAGTCTCATGAGTATGAAACTTTTTTTTTGTTAGTAATTATAAATTCACGTTGGGTGGTAGGTAACAATCTATATGTACAAGAGTAGAAAGGATTTCTACATGCATACATAAGTTGGATCTTTATCATAAATAAAACTATGATAATATATATTTGAAGATCCGATATGGTATAAGCTATAAGGCGTGAGGTGATTCTAGAATAGGAATCTAAGATTTGTGTGCGCAATTCTACATATAAGATTATTGATTTTCACGTACTTGATGATTATTGGTCGTAAAGGACTACAATCCAATGTGTGTTAAGGCTTATTTTGATTGTAATATGTCAGAGGACTTGGAAATATGTCCACATAATTTGAATTATGAGTATCCCAAAATATAATGAAAGTACATTTGGAAGGGGACTGTTATCTCTGATAGAGTTTCTTATAACAACAACCACGAGGACTATAGGGTAGGAAGTGTTGGACACCACCATCTTGGGTCCAAGATGAGGACCCCAGGGCACTTGGATCGGATGTATAGAGGATACGGATGCTCAGATATGACTGGTCAGGGATCATATGCTGGAGACCAAGAGTAGGCATACCAAGTACTACGATATGAGGCATCGGAAGGTGGAGTTCCAGGTGAGAGACAGAGTGTTCTTGAAGATGTGTCTGGTGCATGGTGTCTCTCAGGTGCGGAGGCACAAAAACCTCCACCCTCGATTTATGGGACCATACTTGATCTTGGAGCGGATTGGTCCTTTGGCTTACAGGCTGGAGCTGTCGCTAGAGTTAGGGACCTTGCACGATGTCTTCAAAGTCTCTTCGCTTCGAAGAGCCTTACTATGGCCGGAGCAACACATTATTTTTACAATAGGCCCAATAGCGACTGATCAATCAGTTCGTTTAGAGTCGGTCATGATCGATGATACAGCGGTTCGAGTGCTGCGGAAAAAGAAGGTTCCCATGGTAAAGGTATTGTGATCTAACCACGGATGGGAGGAGCACACCTGGGAGCCGATGGATCTGATGCGTGAACGGTACCCGGAGCTTTTCGCCTCAGGTATATTTTAATTATGTTTGAAAAGCTCTTAACTCCTTATGCGTAGAACCCCGTAGACCCGAACCTGAATTTCGGGGACGAAATTATTTTTTTTGTTTATTGGAATTTGTAACATCTTATTTCCTACTAGACCCCTTAACTTAGATTAGGTTAGTACATGTGGTAGGTGAATGGGTTTATGTTAGGTTTGACCCATGGGGTTAGGGTGGAATCACATAGGGCCCACTATAGGGCTCAAGTCAACTCAAGTCAAAATAGCCCAAATTGGAATTAGAGGTGCACATAAAGCCCGGCGGGCCCGGGCTTGGCCCGGGCCTACAGGGCCCGGGCTTTTCCGAACCGGGCCCGGGCCGGGCCTAAGCAATAACCGGGTCGGGCCGGGTAATGCCCCGGGGGGGCCTGGTAAGGCCCCCCAGGACGGCCCGGGCCCGGTTATTATTTTAAAAAAAAATTTGATTTAAATAATTAATTTTATATAAAAATTAAAAAAAATCATAACTATAAACTATTATTTACAATTACAAATTACCATTAAAAAAAATAAAAAACACAACAACCTAATATTAAAAAAAAATTATTAATAATTAATTTAATGAAATTATACAAATTTAGGAATGTGTAAAATTTACACTGTAAATATACAAAAATTAGGAAATTCTAAATTTTAAAAAATTACAAATGTCAAATGACAAATATTCTAAATTATTAAAAATTACAAAATTACAAATCAAAAAAATACAAAAAGTTGTCTAGTGGCCCTAGTTTAAATTGATCGCGTCCATCTCATCTTCCATGTCCGACGAGCTATCCTCGATCGCTGAAATATGCTGCTTTCTCTTCATCGCGTCCAGGTGGTCCTTGTAGCATATGCAGATCTCGAGCGATTCTTCGCTTAGCCGACTTCTCCGCTCGTTTAAAATCCTGCCACTAAGAGAAAAAACAGACTCCGAAGCTACCGTGCTAGCTTGGATCGTTAGTAAATCTCGGGTCATATAGGTCATAATAGGATAGGTATTTACTTTACCTTTCCATCATTTAAAAATATCGAAATTTTCTAATTCGTCAGTGGACATAAAATCACGAAATTGTGTTTTTATGTACAACCCTAATTCATTTAAACTACTAGATGTTGTGCGCGCTTTTTTCCTAGAGGCTAACTCTAACATTTTATTTTTAAAACAACTAGATGTTTTGGGTTGCGACACATCTTCTCGGGGCCGCGATCCATATAAATTATCGTAATAATTATAACATTAAGTAAAAATAGTGTTAAAATTTAAAAGACTCAGATTATCTAAATCTGAATCACTTAGATCTACGCCTATATTGTTATTTATTTCTTCAATAAAATTTTTTACGCCGTCTATGTCGAAAAGGGGATTCAAAGCGGCGGCGCATGAAAACAGAACTGGGATTTCTCTATAATATTTTAAAAAATTTGTTTCCATTATTTTTATTAATTCGATCCATCTGGCGTGTTGTTTAAAATAATTTAATTTTTGTGAAATATTAACAATATTTTCAATCACTAGTACGCTAGTAGGATAATATACGTTTGATAAACTATTTGTCGCAGTATAAAAAACTTCTAACAAATCCATGTAATTTTCTAAAATTGTCCAATCGGACTCGGTTAATTCATGTTGACCTAACAAAGTATAAAATTCTATTAATAGTATTTTTTGGTGAATCGCTCGTTTTAACATTATATATATAGAGTTCCATCTAATTGACATGTCAAATAGAGGTTTCAAAAATTTGTGACCTTGACCGGTTACGAATTTTTTAAAATCTTGACGTCATTGTTTAGAACTATAAATAAATTGTAACATTAAACGTATTTTATTAATGTATGGTTCCATATAGAACAAACTATCATGTACTACTAAATTTAAAACGTGACACGCGCAACGAGTATGAAAAAAGGCGTCGTTTAACATAGGTTTCAAATCACGTTTTAACCACTCAATTGAGGTGGTATTATTTGTGGCATTATCGAAAAAAATACTCATAATTTTATCTTTTATTTTAAATTCGCGCACACATTTTGAAATTATTTGATAAATCGTCTCACCGGTGTGCGGGACTTCGAAATTTTCAAAACAAATTATTCGTTTATTTAGATCCCAGGAAACGGGATCGACCCAATGACACGTTATAGACATATATGATAATCCTAATTTTATACTACTTGTCCAAACGTCGCTCGTTAAACTCACTCGACTCTCAAATTTTTCAAAAAAATTTATTAAAGTTTGTTTTGCCTCTAAGTAATATTTAAGCGCGTCGCATCTAATAGAAGATCGACTTACTTGGTTATATTTAGGTTGTAGCCCTTGGTGAATGTACTCGGTCTCTTCTTCGTTGTCGTAGTGGCTGAACGACAACCCGCGTCTGATGATGTTCTTCACCTGCAGCTCTCGCTACCGACCTTGATCGTACGTACAGATTTGTCCGGATGCCGATAATTGCGCCTGGGTCGACTCGGGAGGAGCTTGTTTGGCTGCGCAAGACTTAACGTGTCTTGCGAGTGTCGAGTTGCCAGCGGTCGAAAGTAATTTCGAGCACTGTTTGCACCTCGCCTTTTGCTCCGCGCCGACTTGTACTAAGTCGAAATATTCTCAAACTACCGTCGTGCGCTTGTGCTCCACCACTTCGTGAGCGACGGATGAGGAAGACGACGCCTGCGTTGACGACATGTTCGCGAGAAATAGAGATTAGAGAGAGAGAGGGTGGGGGGTGAAAGGAAGAAAGGAGGGAGGGTTTATAGTTTTTTTTAAAAAAAAATATTTTCAAAAAAATATTGCCACTTGGGCTGCAAATAGCAGCCCAAGTGGCTGCTATAGCACCAACGGCTCTTAAAGTCGTTGGTGTTGGCAACCAATGGCTCTAAGAGCCGTTGGTTGGAACCAATGGCTCTTAGAGCCGTTGGTTCCAGCTAGTCCGGGCTTAGCCCGGGCTTTTCCAGGCCCGGGCTAAGCCCGATGCCCGGGCATTGGCCTTATACTGGGGCCCGGAAGGGCCCCATGGCCCGGCCTGGGCCCGAGCCGGGCTTGGCCTGCGACCGGGCCTACCGGGCTTTTCACCGAGCCGGTCCGGGCCGGCCCGATGAGCCCGGTTTTTTTGGACACCCCTAATTGGAATCTTAGCTACACATTGGCCCCACCACTATGCTCTTAACCCTAAAAGCAATCTGAGTGAACAAAAGACACATTATTGGGTCACCTATTGACCCAAGTTGACCCAAGTCAACCCTAAAGCCTAAATTAGTCAAACCCACACCTAAAGGCCCAATTAGCCCAAGTGGGGCACCACCATGGCCCAACCCAAGTTGGGTGGTTCTATAGGGTCCATGCCCCTCAAGTGGGGTCAGCCCACTCATCGAGTTGACCAAGTCAATCTAAAAAGTCAACAAGTCAACAAATGGCCTAAAGGAAGAAAAATGAAGGTCAAGCCCATTCCCAGTGGTCAAAGCCCATGAGCCAAGGCCCATGACCAGCCCAAATTGTCAATGACAGCCCTAACCCTCTGAAATAGGAGAGAGAATACATGCATGGGGGGTAACTTAGGAATTTTGTAGAAAATGAGGAGAGAGAAAAGAAGGAAAGAGGGGATGGAGGCCATGTGGCCCTCCTTCCCTCTGCCCAAGCCTTCGGCTGAGTTCCTGGGCTTCTTTTCAGTAGGATTGAGGGGATGGTGGACACATGGCAGCCAGGCATAGCTTCCAAAGTTCATGGTCGGTCACCCCTTGATCAAAACTCCTCTCACAGCCACTCTCAGCCAAATCTAAGCCCACCATCAGCTTCAGGAGGTTGAAACGAGTGGAGTTCGATAGCTGGAGCAAAGCTTTTACTGGAGAATCAAAGAATCGGGCTAGATCGCCGAAGCAAGCCTCGGTCATGGCTCATCACCACCACACTCTCCACCAAGCCCGACTGCAGGTTCGTTTCGCCTCACCTCACCTCGTGCTAGCTTTCTAGATCAACTAGGCGAGACATCGGGCTCAATCAAGCCAGATACCATGTGATACGTGAGATAAAATACCGAGCTTTTCTTCTTGCTCGAGATCGCCGGAGGAGCTGCCTCCGGCAGCCTCACCGCCGGGAAACGCTAGCCACCACCGCATCGGAGGTGGTGGCGATAATAGCCGGCGGTGGCTGCGGCTATGTTTCCCGGAAAAAGCAAGACAAATCAGCCAGGAAGATTGAATCCTGGCTATTGGCTGATGGGGACGATGAACTGATGTCGTCGGTTTCATCCCATATAAATTAATCAATATAATTATTTATGAATAGTGTAATCTGTCACACTTTTTAAGGGATATTGCATGTAAATTTTAGGCCTATTAGAAGCATATTCAGAGGTAGCTATCAACATGAAAAATGTAGGCCTGTGTCTTACCTCTAAAATTACACCCTGAAGTCATGATTTGGTACAGTAGAACTCCTTGTAGGACCATTCTACCAAAACTGGTCCTAGGCTATGGGAGATATTAAAATAAATGCCCAAGCCAAACCATAAATTCTCATGACCTAAAATTTTGTTCAAACTTGTGTTAAGCATAAATCTAGGCTCTGACCAAAAATGAGAATTTTTTGTCAGACTTTTGCTATAGTATTTGGTGAAATACTAATAATTAAATTAAGTGTATTTTTGGAGATATATAACTCCAATTGCCCTCAAATTTTTGTAGAATGTCCATCAGGTCAATATAAAACCATGGTAGAAATTTCAGGTCATTTTAACCTCTTCATGTTTGGGAAATCTCACATGTATGATATAGGTATGTTCAAATTTGGGGTGTATATAGTAAAAATAGGAAAATGGGGATTTAGCCCATTTAGACCATTGCATGTCCATAAAACTTTGGACAGTGGCTTATAGGGATGGAATATACCTCCCATGGAAAGTTTGGGATTTTTGGAATAAAAAATCCCAGTAATTGGAATTATTGGAAAATATGTCTAGATAGGAAATAAATTTGGATCTAGGGCAAATGAATTTATTAAACTTTTAAATTTTGTGACAAGCTTTATTAGGATATAGATCACCTCAGGAAAAATTTAGGGGACTGTTAGGTGATGTTAACTTGGATTTTAAGTAGAATTTACCATTTTACCCATTATGGAAATTAATTAAAAATAAGGAAAATTATTGTTTAAATATTATGGAAAAATTTATAGTATCTTATTTCTGTGATTAAATCCTTGTTAAATTATTTGAGAATTTTTGGATGTCTTTATATGCTGAAAACCCTAATAATGGTATTTTGGTAATATTGTTCATTTTGATATAAGTTAGGTCAAATCACTGTTTTGAATTTTGAAATTCTGTATTTAGCTTTATTATATCAACATGGATGCTCAGTAATTTTCCTAGAATTTATGATTGTATAAATACTTTACTTTGTTTGGAAAGTAGTCAATTTATGATTTAATATTAAATGGAAATTAAATGAAATTTCACATGAGAAAATTATGAAACTTGGTAAGAAGTCAAATTTGACCTCGTGAAACATCTGATAAATTTCTTAGGTAGGATGGACCATTATATATAATACCTCATGTGCAAGGCGACTCAGGTCACTCAATTAAAAGAATTTATTTAGGCCCTTAACTCCTTAGAAAAATAGTGAAACCTAGGATGGTCAACATCATGCATCTTAGCAAACCATGATAAGTAATTAGGGGCAGTTAGCCCAAGAGTTGGGAAGACACGTCATACGGGTCAACACTAGGTCATGGTGCGCTTAGTATAAATAACATATAACACTAGGACCCACGGGGGATAAGCTTGTCAGTTGAGATGGAGTCTATGTTGGAAAGATAAACCCTGGTTGGTGTCCAATAGGTCACTTCTTGATAACGAGTGGTAGAGTGCAAAATATCAATGATAGTAACTGAAACGGAGATCGACGGAAGACCGCCGCTCTCCCAATAACATCCTAAGTTATTAGGTTTGTTCCAGAGTAACAATAAGAGTTTGGTATGGATCATGGGTAGACATTAAAAAAAAGTTAATATCCTTGCGAAAGGAAACTTTGGGTTTCAGCCCATCGTAGTTCCTAGTGCCCCCGAGAGCCCTTCACCGGGCATGCCCTAGGCAGTCCTGGGATTAACCCTAAATTGCTAAGTATAACAAATACTAGACAAGAGTAGTCTAATAGGCTAAGAGAATGTGGTTACAATCTCACCCGTGAAGGGTTGGAGGGTTCTCAGGACAGTTAGTCCTGTGAGTTGGATGCTCGAGAGTTTGACATCAGGACGGGTTTGGTCCTGCGAGCTGGAGACTCGGGTTGAGATACCTTGCATGTGCATAGAAACAAAACTAGTGGCGAGTCATGCGGTACTGGGCCATTCGTCATACCAATGGCAGTACGGTGACTCTTGTGAGGTATGAAGGTTTAAGGGTCAGTAAGTTGTTTATACTGCGGTCCGGAGGACAATCCCCGAAGACGCATACCCGACCAAGAAAGTCTGGCAGTTGGCCAGCATTAGTATGCAGAGACTCTAGAGTGCACCTAGGACGTGTATAGAGGCGTACGAAGGGTTTGGGCTTGGTAGTGTGTATACCCACCTAAGAAGCAGAAGCTCCCGTTCCGCTGCTGCAGTAGCCACAACAGTGGTACCAGAGAGTGATGCTAGCTCCAAAAAGTGGGAACCAAAGGCCTATTATCACAGAGTCGTGTGTGAGAGTTGCACTTGTATGAATCATAAAACGCATGCATAACATACATTCATAACTTGGTCATACGCACCATAGATCCTTATCATATAAATTAGTATGGGATCTTTTATATGATAAGTTATATTTGGAAACCTTAACTTATAAGTTTGTATGAGCATTCATATAAGTTAAGGTACTTCTATGATGGTTTTTAGTAGTAGCATATTCTACTTGTCGTTCTTTGCTCTGTTTTTCTTACAGTACCTTATTTACTTACAACACCTTACTTACTTTCAGTACAGTTCTTCATACCTTACATGTGTTATATACATAGAACTGCTAGAATAGAAATAGATTGATACTATATATACTTGGTAGTATAGCCCCACTATCACCAGCTTATTTTTATACCCCTTGTTGTCCTCCGCTTCATCCTCCCGCTCGGTACCTAGGAGTTGCGGGGGCGAGGTGTGGAGGAAACGGCTTAGTCTGTATGACTAACGATTGGTTGTGACCAAATCATTTTAAGAGCTCGAGGAGATGGAGCGCCAGCACGACCGGTAGGACGCGAAGAGCTGATACTACCACCACTTACTACTACTACAGTCCGTCGTCAGGTGGGACGAGTTTACTGATGATAGTTTAGCTTCCGCTTTGTTGTCATTTTGAGAGAGAGAGAGATTTGATATCATGTATAGGGCATAAGCCCTTTTTCTCTTTCGATGTACTCATTCTAGACTCTATTGTACTTTCATTTTCATTATAGATGATAGTGTTGTGACTTGTGGACTAGCTATTTTATAGACTGCTTTTATACTTCTATTTCTCTATTGGCCAAACAGGTTATATGATCGTACTAGCCGGCAGGATCAGCGTCTTGTGGTGTCGACTAACCCGTGAGTTAGTGTCACCGTAAGGCGGCGGTTTTGGGCATGAGACCGGGAGCCTCCTTGGTAAGGGGAGGGGTCTTACAGCTTCCCCTCCTTAGCATGTGCTGAGCTAAGGGTATCTTAGAAAGCACTAGAAGATCAGAGAGTAAGAAAATGAGGATGCTTGAAAAGCCCTCCTTTTTTGAGGTACCCCATTGGGTCTATTTATAGTTTTTAAAACATGGCCTGCAAATAGCGTAATTCCGCAGTTCTGAATGGTTATATGCATCCAAAAGTGGTCTGTCAACAGTCAAACTCCGCTGTTCTGAAGAGCTAAATGCAGACTTAATCACGTTTGTCAAACCAAATTAGGTTAACCACATGATATCTGCACCCCACTCAGGGGGAAATCGGGACCAACTCGCTACTCAACTTGGCGGATGCGGCCTGGCTCACGCAGCTCTCCTCCTTCTTTAGGCGAGCGCGAGCCGGGCTCCTGCGACTCGCCTGCCCCTCGCGCGGAGGCGGTCCGGCGCTTATAGGCAAGCTGGCTCGCGCGAGAGCCGGATGGCCGCTTAGGCGGGCGCGGGCTGGCCGCGCTGGCTCGTGCAGCTCGCTCGCCCTACCTGGCGGAAGCGAGCCTGCTGCCAAAAAGGCAAGAGAAACTGAGAAGAAATCTAGCTAAGTTTAGGAAGCGCAAACAGGGCGATCTTTACTCAACGCCATAGAAGATGGCGCCGAGAGGGCGAGCTTCACTCAACGCCATGGAAGATGACGTCGAGAGGGCGAGCTTCACTCGACGCCATGGAAGATGGAGTCGAGAGGGTCTGCTCCTAGCCCGCTCGCCCGCCTGTCTCGCCTTCCTGGCGGTCTCACTTGGCGAACACTGGGTTGTACATTTAGTATATCAATATTCAAGAGACGGCTTGCATTTTACAATGGAGATCTTGAGCGGATATTCCACGTCTTCTTCCGACATCATTTTATACATACTTTTTCTGAGTCTATTTGTGTCTCTCTTTTTTTGACTTTTCTCTTTTTGTAGAGTGAGAATTTGCCTCGTGTGTGGAGACTAGATTGAGGTGTAGGTGCAGGGCAATAAAGCTTCCTCAAGTGTGGCAACTAGATCTAGGTGTAGGTCTAGGAGGTGTAATGGTGATTTTGGGTGGAGAGGCATGGGGTAACTAGTTCTTACGCAGAAGAGTCAGCATGGGCCTACGATTTTAGCGTCATCATGCTCAAACTTTTATATTATGAAAAATATTATGATTTTCTCTTATTCTAAAGGTTTAATATATTTATTTCCACTGCACTTTAATCACTTATTAATTTATGATGCTTTTTTATGAAAAGAAAATCTTATAACTTTTAATTAAACCATATTTACCCCTTAATCGATCTCGCTAGAACTTGTGGACAACTCGAGGATCGTTCAAATGACTTTCACGGTAATGCTCACCGTATTTAAAATAATAGTGCACTGCCCAAGTGAGATGGCTAAAAAAGAAGAGGCTGACATTGAGAATGAAAGAGATTAGGCGAATACAAAATCACTGTTCGTGTAGGCTGTTGCTGGAATTTATTGTTTGCGCGGTTTCATTATAGAATTCGCTTGTACTGTAATGGTTGTTGATCTACATTGAATCTCGTGTGGGCTTATCTAGGAAGTTCGCTTGTGTTGAAGAAGGAAATCTCGCAGCTTAATTTTGCTGTTATTACCTTCCGGGTGAACATTTAAGGCATTGAATTCTCTCAAGCTGCTTAACGATAACAAGTTCATTGAACCTTTCTCTTATTTGGCATGGCAAAATATCTCCCATTCTAAGCAGAACATCTCCAAAAAATCTTCAATCATTGGCAGCATATCTTCTATTATCTGTATAATGTTTGTTGTAGTATTTACATAAATTTTTTGAGACTTCCCCATCCGACCCTGTGGGAGAACCATTTCACGATTCAAAGTGGTATTCAAGTCAATGTCAAGGGTGAGGTGTCGTTAAAAGTGCATGAATCAAACCAACAAAATCACGACGGTCTACCTCAGCCTGCTTGATGAGATGATTCCAACTAACTGACCCAATTTCGTGTGATTTCAAGTCTATTTAATCCCTCAAATGGCCATTGGAGTGATTTGAGGGGAAACCTATCAAAACCTTACAAACCCAACATAGGTGGGTATCCCCTTACCCATCTTGAGGCATAGCAGGAGGCAGAGGCCACCCCAACGCCCCTATTCCATCTGCCAATCAGTGGTCATTAATGGATATGAGAAATCCAAAGCGTTGGAAGCTAGCCCATATATACTCCTTAAACGCTCAACGAAACTCCAATAAAAAAGTTGCTATGAATTGCTCTCGAAAACTGGTATGAGATAGGTTGTTCAATCAAAGGTTTTGGTTGAGTTTTTGGAGGGGAGGTCATTTTACACAATTGAACATTCCCCCAGTGATTATTGAAATTCAAGACCTCCGGCTAAGAAACTGTCACAACCAGTGGACTAGTGGCAATGCGACAACTTTCTTGAAGTTTTTATCAAGTCTCAAGCCTTTCATTTTTCCATCGGCCTCGACAGACCAAACCAAGTTGCATGTATTCTCCTGGGGCCAAAGCTGCCCGATCTTCAAAATCGATGGTCTGAGTGACATAAACTGAGGGTTTCTATTCATCCGCCGATTAATTATAATAGCGAAACTTTATATGCTCCCTTCTTAAAAATTTATAAAAGGGGCCTACTCCTGTTGAAGGGGGGTTGTAATTGGAGGAAGAATACGAGCATACTGGACTTGTGTGTGCGTTGAAAACCTTCAACGAGTGCTCACTAGAACCTCATGCGACACTTTTTAGTACGCTCCCATGCTCCACCCTCCAGTGCCCTCCCCTGCACTAGCTCCACCCTCTAGTGTGCGCCCCACGCTTCACCCTCCAGTGCTAGTTGTGTACGCAGTCTGCCTTCCAATGCGCACCCCCGCACTCCGCCCTCTAGTGCGCACTCTCGTGCTCCACTCTCCATTGCGCGCTCCCACACTCCACTCTCTAGTGAGCTCATGTGGACCACTCTCCCTATCGTTATTGAGGAAATCAATTATTATGGGAAGTTTAGTATTAATGAATTAAATAAGCAAAGAATCTCTTTATTGTATTTTTGACGTTCAAGTGATTTCCCTATCAGTGACAGATCAAGGTAATTGATAATGAAGGTGCACAAAAAATTTTTAAATGAAATAACACAAATATTTATTATATCTTTTTAAATTGAATAAACATTTTTTCAGAAAATCTTGAAGTACCACCGTAGTGTGGATCGAATATCAAAGAGTGAATATGATACTCTTAGATGAACTCTGGAATTAGAAAAAATTGAAATAATTTGTTAAACATACTAACTAGATCAAATGATGTAAGACACAATTTAATAGATGGTGTTATTTAGTCCAGACACATCTTTAGAAACATAAGACCAAGTCTGACAATAATTTACTAACTGTAATGATTTAGATATAGTAATATAGTGATGAAAATATCATGAAAATCAAAATCATCTTGTGTAAATGTTTAACCACTCATATCTCATCCAATGATAAATAATGTGAACCGACTACGTGAAATTATCCCAAACCAAGGTTCTACTATTGTTGTTTACAGATTTTAAGACTGTCACCCAAATCTGGCTTCTCGATCAGGCAGAGAGCGGAAGCAGAAGCTCTTGCTGGCGATTCTAGACCCGCTTCGCAAAAATATAAAAGGTGACTCCTTACTCGACGCCGATGGGAATCCAAACAAAAAAAATATTATTGATTCTTCGCTCAAGATAGTCCACAATGGCACATTAGATGTGAAATGGCTATTTATAGTATCTCTAGCGTAGAGTCATACCCTAGAATGACACGAAACTCAATGGGTCGTTCCGAGTCGATCTCGACACACACAGACATATAATTAATTTCCTAACAATCTCCTACTATGTTCGTCGTAAGTCTGGCTTCGGAAAAGGGTGGTGTGTGCAGTGTTCAACCAAACATGAAGCACTCACAATTGTGTTCATCACACTTGTCAGAACATATTAGACATAAAAAAGAATTATTATATGCACACATAAGAGTTAATATAAATCCCATTAGCATCGCATAGCAGTGTAAAGTATGATCATAGCATAAGCTCAACATACCTAGTGGTTAATGATCAACAAAAGAGCAGAAGTAGTCCTAACAACAAGTGTTCAAAAGAGCTAAACAAAGCTCTAAGTAGAATTAAGCCAGAAACCAAATAACACTCTAGTTGTCATCATCCTTAGATGTACAGTTGGGCATCCTAATAAAGATCCCAAACAATAAGTGCTCCTCCATCATCAGCATTTTTTGTAATTTTCAACAGAGAATTTCATTCAGAATGAATTTCAATTTTTGAAAATGTATATGTATCTAGTCCTACTTGTAAGAACGTAGTATTTCAGAATTAGCTTAGATGATACATACATAGAGTATTAAAGGTTCTACCTCAGAATCCATTATCTATTTTCAAAGAAATGATCTTATGAACTTCTTGAAACGTCAGTTGTATCTGTGTGAAAGACTTGATTTCAAGAGCCTAGACACCTAGAGGGGGGTGAATAGGTTCTAATTTTCTTTAAGAATTTTAGGCAATTAGCTTGTTCTAACTTAGCACAGATAATACAATTCTCAGCACAGCAATCACAACACACCAATCACAACACAGTACAGTACACCAGATTTATCGTTGTTCCCCAAGGTATTGGTACATCCATTTTCCTCCTTCGCCTATCCAGTAGAGAACTGGATTCAGCCCAACTTCATTCCACTTACTCAGATCCACAGATCTTACAACTCAGAACAAGATTGGTTCCTACAGCTCAGACTTATACAAGTCTTACCTCAGATTCTTCCCAAGAATCCTACCTCAGGCCTCAGCCCTACCTCAGCCTTTATCACTAGGCTTACAACTCAGACTTTCACAAGTCCTACACCTCAGGCACTCAGCCCTACCTCAGCCTTTATAATTACAGGCTTAAAACTCAGATCTTACAAAAGATCCTACAAGAAAATTGAATGTTTTAAAGGGTACAGAAATTTCACCAAATAGAACTCTGTATTGGTGTGGGCTTCTTGATCAATTCTTGAATAAACTAAATCTTCAGATCCAACCTGACTTTGTTGTTTCAAAGCTTCTTGATTGAACAAAATAAGGTTGATCTTCACTTGATGTAGAAGTTGATCTTCAGATAGCTCCCTCCTTAAATTCAGAATTAGATCTGAATCTTTCTTACAGAGTGTTCTGGATCTGCCTTCTTAAGGGTTTCCCCTTTTCTTATTGTCAAACTCTCTTTCCCATAATTGCTTGATTACTTCCTTAGTTATCCCTGGTTGTCAAGGATCAGTCCCTTATATAGAGTTTTCTCATGATTACCGGTTGATCCGGTTTATAACAACCTTCTGATAGTTCTGACAAAGGTGTAGACATGTTGGTTATGATAGTTGTCGAGTCACAAGTCATGACAGTTGATTCCTCAAAGAATTTACAACTCAGCATGAACAACTCAACAAACTTCTTCATATGTGTCGACACAAATAGACTAAGTGTCAACACAAGTCTTGATGATGTCGACACAACACTCCATATATTGACATAGTCATTCTTCTGCTACTCGACACAGCTTCTGTTTGTATGTGTCGACACAAGTCCTGTGTGTCGACACAACTACTCCTAGTCTCGACATAAATGATGCTGACAGATGGCTTTGAGTGTATGTCCAGCTATCATTGAGTGTGTGTCGAGACGTCGTTGAGTGTGTGTCGACACAAGTCCCGTGTGTCGACACAAGCCTTCAGACTCAGTACAACTGTTGCTGTTAGATGGCGTTGAGTGTTATCCAGATGTCGTTGAGTATGTGTGTCGACATAAGTCCTGTGTGTCGACACAACTTCTGCTTCAGGTGTCAACACAATTCCTGCCTCAGGTGTCGACACAATTCTGGGTGTCGACAAGACTTCTTCTTCAGGTATCGACACAATGCCTGCCTAAGGTGTCGACACAATTCTGGGTGTCGGCACAACTTCTTCTTCAGGTGTCGACTTAATGTCTGGGTGTCGACACAGGCCTTGCTTCTAGTGTCGACACAACTTCTGGGTGTCGACACATTCTTCACAAGTGTCGACACTTGTACTTAGAGAATTTTCTTGCAAACCTTACACCTGCACAATGAAACTCAAACATCCATCAAATATAAATTGATGTATATCATTGAGTAAGATGAGGCTTCTCCAAATCTGGTACATATTTTTCAGTGTACCCAACAATCTCCCCTTATTTGGAGAAATCATAACTCTTAGTCAAAGATATACATCACGCATAATAAAATACAGAAAAATAGATGTACATACATGTTGGTACCCTAGTTTGATTTGAGTTTAGTCTTGCCTTTTTAGTCCCTTGACCCAAGAATTATCTATGGTCAATGGTTAGTAG
The DNA here is from genome assembly GCA_039513925.1 of Platanthera zijinensis. Classification (NCBI taxonomy): domain Eukaryota; kingdom Viridiplantae; phylum Streptophyta; class Magnoliopsida; order Asparagales; family Orchidaceae; genus Platanthera; species Platanthera zijinensis. The sequence continues at coordinate 25,187,602 of CM077079.1, read as the reverse complement.
TCTAGCTGTAGAGTCCTCACTTTTCCAGATTGAGAATTTGGTTAAGTAGGTTTTTCGTTCGACTATAGTCGAACGCCGCTCGGCTATCGTCTATCGGCTGATCGACGATCGTCTATCAGTTGGTCGACGCTCTGTCTGCGTTGATAGGTCGACTATCTGTTCCGCTTTGATAGGTCGACTATCTGTTGATAGTTCGACTATCTGTTGATAGGTCGACTATCTGTTGATAGGTCGACTATCTGTTTTCTGAGGTAGGTCGACTATCTGCTTGATAGGTCGATTATCTGTTTGTGCTCGATAGTTCGACTATCTGTCCAGATAGATCGACTATCTGATAGTTCGACTATCTGCTCTGATAGGTCGACTATCTGCCGGGGTAGTTCGACTATCTTCTTCGATAGGTCGACTATCTGGATCGTTCGACTATCTGCCCGATAGTTCGACGATCTCCGTGCGTCGGTCGACGATCTCCGAGGGTCGTTCGACGTTTTCTGTCTGCCTTTATATTTTGTATTTATTTATTATATTTAATTAATTAATACATTTTCTGGCACGTTGTTTTAGTTGATTTATGATAATATTTCCAGGCAATATTTGCTCCATCCCTTTTGCCTGAGTCAAATCTTTTTAGATAAAGTTGTTTGTCTTATTAGCTGACATTATATTTTACTTTATCTGCTGTCAGCCCTTTATAGCCGTTAGACTGAAAAGTCTTCTTTTTGCTATAAAGAGTTTGTTTCTGATATGACTTTATTTAGTACTTTATTATCAAATTGCTTCCTGCAGCTTCCTAGAAAAAGGTTTATTCCTTTTATAGAATGTTTCTGCTGCAGAGATTGTTTTGTCTTCTTGATATTTACAGCCCAGGTCTCAAGTCTCAGAAGAAGACAAGTAATTCAAATTGAAGAGAGTCGTTGCTTGTTGCTGCTATAAAAAGGATCCTTTGAAGAAGGATTCAAGCTAGCTAACTAGTTACCCAGTTGTTCACTTAAGCATTCAAGCCTTCATCAAGATCAAGCCTTCTGCTCTCAGCAATACTCATCTAACTGAGAAGTGTTAAGATCTTCTACTCTGCTTCAACCTGAGTTCTCCTGCTTTCAGGAAGTTCAAACTCAGAGTTCTTTTGAAGAAGAAGAAGAAGATAGCTGCTTGAAGATCTTTAATTTTATTATTCTTTATCTTCTTATAGTTTTTCCTTCAGAGCTTTCTGAAGAGTTTTCTGCACTGAAGCAAGACTTCACCTGGACATCTTTGAGCCAGGGGGAGCCTTGATTCTTTAAGAGCTCTCTAGCTCAGTGCAAGTTTTTGTGCTTCTCTAATCTTTGTAAAATAGAGAAGACATCTTAACCTTCTTCCCCCTCCTGTACAGGGTTATTACTCCCTTCAAAAGTATCCCTTGGTGGCAGGGCACCTGATCAAAAACCTGTGCTTGGTTTTTAGACACCTGATCAAAAGTCTAAAGGGTTTCTGGATCTACCTGAAGCACATCCTGTTGGTGGCAGGGCACCTGATCAAAAACCTGAGTGGATTCCTACCGTGTGGGTAGAAGAGTGGACGTACCCAAGTTGTTTGGGGAACCACTATAAATTTCCTTGTGTCGTCTGGATTCCCTTGTTTAATTCCTGCATTGTGGCTGTGAATAGATATAACTAGGATTGCTAGTTGCTGATTAGGTTTTCCAAGCCTTAACTGTAATTACAGTTAGCTTGAGTTTGTGCACATCACTTGTGTTAGGCTATAGGGTTAATTCTATATCTATAATCTTTTCATTCCGCACTTCACTCCAAGGGAGTTGGGTAGACCATTAAGTTTTGTCTAGTGCAAAATTTGATAACTCTATTCACCCCCCCTCTAGAGTAGTATCTATCCCTTCACTTTTAATTGGTATCAGAGGGAGGTTGACTGACTGAATAGGCTAACACCTAAGTCACAAGATCCTGATAGATACCAAAGCTTATAGATATTCACTATCATGGCCCAGTCCAAGGATTATTCTAGCACCAGACCTCCAGCATGCAACTTAGCTAAGTTTGGCATCTGGAAGGCAAGGATAAAATTATATATGAATTCTATTGATGAAAGCATTTTTGCTTCTATTGTGTCAGGACCCCCAAGAGCACCTGCTGCTGCTACTGCCTCATCATCTGATATGAGTGCAGTGCCTCCTCCAGATTACAACGATGAGTACAAGAAGGCAAAGATTGCAGATGCCAAGGCGATGAACATACTGGCTCAGACAATGTCTGATGAGGTATTCCAGAAGGTTGCTGACTGCTCTTCAGCAAAAGCCATGTGGGATACACTGAACCAGATTGTAGCTGGTTCAGCTGATGAAAGGAAGGACAGAAGGTCCAACCTGATCTCACAGTATGAGAACTTCAAGAAAACTGATGCTGAATCAGTTGAAGCCATGTACACCAGGCTCAGCTCAATCATCAATGAGCTGAGGACCCTGGACAAGGACATATCATTGACAGAGGTCAATGATAAGATTCTTATGTGCTTCCCTAGCACATGGGATCTAAGGATCTGGCCCATCAAGGAAGCCAGAAGTACAAATGAGATCTCCACTGAGGCCCTTCTCGGCAAGCTCAAGTCTTTTGAGCAAGTGCTGAAGACAAGGGAAGCAGAAGCAGAAGCAAAGACCCCCACTCCAACAAGAAAAGAGCATGTTGGGTACATTGGAAAATGTGTACCTGATTTGAAGAAGCCCAACCTAGCTCAATGATATACATCATGTTGTATTTGATGTAGTTTTGAGTTGACATGTGCAGGTAAAGAATTGTTAAAATTTACAGAAAAATTCTAAGTCCAAGTGTCGACACAAAGGAAAATGTGTCGACACATAGAAGAAAGTTGTCGACACAACACTGGGAAAATGTGTCGACACAGAAGAAGTAAGTCGACACTACTCTGGGAAAAAGTGTCGACACATAACATAGTCGATCTCAACACTGGGAAAATATGTCGACACAGAAGAAGTAAGTCGACACTACTCTGGGAAAAAGTGTCGACACAGAAGAAAAGCGTCGACCTCAACATTGAAGAAAATGTCGACACAGAAGAACATAGTCGACCTCAAGGAATATAGTCGACCACAAGTTTGTCTACAACAGCAGAATGTGTCGACACATTGTGATTGAGTCGACACATTGAAGCAGAGTTAAAAGAAGACTGTGTCGACACCTGAAGGCTAAGTCGACACTTACTGAAGTTAAGATTCTACAACAACTGTGTCGACACACAGGACTTGTGTCGACACACTGAAGAGTCAAGATCAAATTGTTTGCAGAAGAAGCTGTGTCGACTCAAAGACAACTTAGTCGACATCACTGAAGGCAGTGTCGACACCAAAGTCAATTGTGTCGACACAAATAGACAGATGGTCTTGACACTTTCTGACAGACTGTCTCGACACACTGTGGTTCAAGACTAAGGCACAGGACTTGTTGAAGACTTGACAGCTGTGGGTTGCCACCGGTTAACTGAAGCTGTCAGACTTGTCAGAGAACTGTTAGAAACCGGATCAGCCGGTTACCATGAAGGAAGTCTATAAATAGACATATTCAGAAGAAGGAAATAACCTTCTAAACATTGAAGAAATTCTTAACTCCAGAACTTTTGAAGAAGGATTCCGATCCAAATCATTTCAAGAAAGTGCAAGGCACTTAAGAAGATCTTCTCAAGAAGATCTAAGAAGACTATCTAAGGATAGATCTAAGAAGAGTTCTAACCAGAATTCTGAAGAATCATTCAAGTGCTGATAGAGAGAGATCAAGTCAGAATTTGAAGAAGAAGAAAGAATCCACCAGTGGATTATCAAGAAGCTGTTTGGAATCAACTCAGCTAAGTACATTTTCAAGAAGCTTTGAAGAAGGCTAAGAAACAGTTGATTGCATCAGCTGATTAAGAATTGTCATTGCCTTTTCTCTCTCAATTTGGCAAGACAAATTTAAAAACAATCTTTTCTATATTTCTGTAGGATCTGTTTATACAGATCTGAGTTGTAAGCCTATGTTATAAAGGCTGAGTGTAGGAGTGTTGAACTCTGAGTGGTAGGGCTGATTGCCTGAGTGTAGGAGAAGGATATTCTCTGAGTTGTAGGCCTTGGGGCAAGGCTGAGGTAGGGCAGTTGTGCCTGAGTTGTAGGAACCAGTTGGGTTCTGAGTTGTAAGATCTATTGATCTGAGATAAGTGGAAGTTTGGCCGAATCTAGCATACAGCTAGATAGGTGAAGGGGGAAAGTGGATGTACCCAGACCTTGGGGAACCACTATAAAACATAGTGCAATCTGTGATGTGTAGTTTTCTGTGATTGCTGTGTTTTTGTATTAGTTAATAAATTGAATTCTGTCTAGAAGTTTTAGAAAAAGAAGCAGGACCTATTCACCCCCCCCCCCTCTAGGTGTTTAGGCTGCCTTGAAAGTTAAACTATCAAGTGGTATCAGAGGGAGGTTCCTCAAAAAGGACTTAACAGTCTGAGGTAGATCTGATAGGCAGAATCAAGAATCAAGAAGATGGGTTCTGGAGAGAATCATAAGGAGCTAGGGTCAATGAAATTACCCATATGCAAGAAGGAAATCTTTGGGATCTGGAAAGAAAGAGTCAGATTGTTTATGGAAGCATCTGACCCAAGGATTTACATCACAGTACAGGAAGGCCCCTTCATACCAATGAAGATATCTGTTCTTGATGCAAATATCCAAACACCAAAGACTTATTCTGAAATGACCAAGGATGAAATCATCTTGGCAACCATGGACAAAAGGGCACAGAACATAATTGTCAGTGCCATAGATGATTCAACATTTCAGAATCTGATTCACTGCAAGACCTCCAAGGAGATGTGGGACACATTGATTGTCTACATGGAGGGATCAGAAGAAGTAAGGCTGGACAGAAAATCTATGCTAAATCAGGAGTATGAAAGTTTTAGACAAGGAAAATCTGATAGCATAACTGAGTGCTATAAGAAATTCTATAGAATTGTGAATGAGCTAATTTCCTATGGAAGAGTCTTCAGTACCTATGAACTGAATGACAAATTCTTAAGATCCTTATCAAAGGATTGGGATACAAAGATCTGTGCCATAAGAGAAGTGGCAAAATTGGCAGAGATATCTCCTCCAACTCTGTTTGGAAAGTTGCTATCCTATGAAATGCAACTTATGGTAAGGAAGGAGGAGGAAAGAAACTCAAGAGGAGAGCATAGAGAAAAGACTGTGGCATTTAATGCTGAAGCCACCAGAAAGAATAGGAGGAAATCACCATCTCCTCCTAAGGAAGTTGAAGAAGGTAGTTCTGAAAATTCAGATAGGGGTTCAGTCAGCAGTGATTCAGATGCAGACTTTGCTGCATTCACTAGGCAATTTCAAAGGTTCTTGAAAAAGAAGCAATGGAAGTCTAGGCCTTCCTCATCACAGCAGGTAGATGACTATTATCAGAAAAGAAGGTCATCTAGGAAAGAGAAAAGCAGGTCAAAGCCCAGCAAAGCCACTACTTCAAAGATTGTCTGCTATTGTTGCAATAGGCCTGGACATGTAGTGGCTGAGTGTCCTGACAAAAGGAAGGAATCTTCAGAAAAGAAGAAGACTTATCAGAAAGGCAAGAAGGAGAAATCCTTTGTAGCAAAGAAAGATAAAAGTCTGTCAGACCAGTCAACTTCAGAATCAGGATCTGAAGCTGAAGCATATATTGGATTATATGCTGCATCTGAGGAAGAGGAGTTTATGCAGTTGCTAGACTCCATCAATGAACATCAATGCATGGGTTTGATGACTAGATCAGAAGAGGACCTATGCCAGAATCAGTCTGGTCCTAATGAGGTAAACAGTCCTTCCAGTACATTTGTTTGTAGTACAAGTGAAGAATCAGCTACATCTGCATCAAGTGATGAAGATGCATCTGGATCTGAAGGAGATGTCTATCAATTGATAGACAAGTATGGGGACTTGTTGCAGGCCCTTAAGAAAAGCAAGAACCTGGTTAAATCACAGGCTCAGGAAATTGCTGATCTAAGGGTTACAACAGCTGAGTTAGAAAAAGTCCTTGATCAAAAGTTAGCTGAAATTGCCAAGCTGAAAAATATAACTATTATTCAGATGGGCACAATTAATTATACTAATGATCAAGTAAAGAGTCTGGAGGACAGACTTAGAATTGAAAGGGAGTTAGTGGCTAGTTACTCTAAGCCAAAATCTGTCTTACCCTTGATAGATGAATTTGTCACTCAGAAGGGTAAGGCTGGATTAGGATTTAAGGGTAACTCCAGGGCTAGCAGATTCAAAAAGAAAGGCAAAGCCCCTATTCAGCCACTAAACCTTTCAGTCCCCATAAGGTTTGGTAAGAAGAAAGTGCCTTCTAACATATATGATCATGAAGACATTCAGGATCATATCAAGACAAATGTTCTGAAGAACAAGGGTGTTAAGGCAAGCAGGCCTACCTATGATCATAAGCCCTATGGTTTTAAGAAACCAGTAGGAGAAGTTGCAACAGCACCAGCAATGAACAGAAATGCTTCTGACAAGGATGTATCTAAATCTAGATACAATAAGTTTGAATGTTGGTGCTGTGGCAAGAGGGGTCATTTTGCATTGGACTGCTGGTATAACACAAGTGTTATTAAGAATAAGAGTCTACCTGTTAGAAGAGGTTATGATAACTTTATTAAGGCTAACCTGAACCAAGGACCCAAGACTTACTTGGGTTCTAAGGGTAAGTAATTCTGTATTGCAGGTAAATCCAAGTTACCATGCCCCTATATGGTACTTGGATAGTGGTTGTTCCAGGCACATGACTGGAACAAAGGGGCTGCTGAAGGAGTATTCATCTGTCAAAGATGGACATAAAGTGATCTTTGGTGGATCTGAAAAAGGAGTCATCAAAGGATTTGGTAACATCTCTTCAAACCTAATTACTATCACCCAAGTGGCCTATGTAAAAGGTTTGAAACATAATCTAATAAGCATAAGCCAGCTGAGTGATCTAGGATATGACATTTCATTTGGTAAGGATGGATGTCATATCAAAAGGTCAAGTGATCAAGAGATCATATTGACTGGGTATAGGAAGAGAAATGTGTATTGCCTTAATTTTGAATGTGAGAATAAGGCATCCCCCATTTGTCTTGTAGCTGATGACAATGCTTCTCATTGGGTTAAGTGGCACAAGAGATTGGCTCATCTAAACTACAAGACAATTGGCCAACTCTTTAGTGAAGAACTAGTGAGGAATGGGCCTCAAGTTAAGTGTATAAAGGAAGGGGTATGCTCAGCTTGTCAAAAGGGCAAGCAGACAAAAACCTCATTTCAAAGCCTTGAAAACAAGGATTCTGTGAGATGCTTATATCTCTTGCATATGGATCTTTTTGGTCCTATGCCAGTTCACAGTCTAGGTAGGAAGGCCTACACTCTAGTGGTTGTAGATGACTATTCTAGATTTACTTGGGTACTCTTTCTGAGACAGAAATCTGAAACCCCAAGTGTATTACTTAATTTTGTCAAGCAAATTCAGAATGAACTGAATAGTACAGTGGTCAAAATCAGAAGTGATCATGGTACTGAGTTTCAATCTGAAAGCATGACAAGATTATGTGAGGACTTTGGGATTTTTCAAGAGTTCTCCTCACCAAGAACACCTCAGCAAAATGGGCTGGCTGAAAGAAAGAATAGGACATTGATTGAAGCTGGTAGAACTCTATTGAGTGACACCTCTCTCCCAGAATATTTCTGGGCTGAGGCAGTTAATACTGCTTGTCATGTCATAAATAGGGCTTCTATTACAAAAAGCCACAGAAAGACACCCTATGAGATTGTGAAAGGCAGAAAACCAAATCTATCCTATTTTAGGATCTTTGGTTGCAAGTGTTATATACTTAACAATGGCAAGTCATATTTGACTAAGTTTGCTGCCAAATCCCAAGATGGGATATTTGTTGGGTACAGCACAAATAGTAAGGCCTATAGAGTATTCAATTTGATTACTCAAGTTGTTGAAGAATCTGTGCATGTTGTATTTGATGAAACAAGATTAATCGATTGTGAGCTGTCTTGTAGATCAAATGACTCAACAGGGATAAGCAAGAGTATGGACAACCTCTCCATTGCTGAAGCTTCAAAGGAAGATGGAGCATTGGAAAATGAAGGCTACTGTCCAGGGGGAGTACAAAAGATAATGGAAGCTGATGAAAACCAAGAGGAACAGCAGAATGAAGAAGCTGGAGATGCTCTACCTGAAGGGAATCTACCTCCAGCTATAAGATATCTAAGAGATCATCCTACTGATCAGATAATTGGTGATCCAAGACAAGGAGTGCAAACTAGAAGCAGAAATCAAAGCACAGTTTTGCATTCTAGCTTCTTGTCTCAAATGGAACCTAAGAAGTTTGAAGAAGCTATACAAGACCAGCACTGGATTGATGCTATGCAAGAGGAGCTGAATCAGTTCAGAAGGTGCAAGGTCTGGGAGCTTGTTCCTAAACCAAGAGGCCACAACATAATTGGGACTAAGTGGATCTATAGGAACAAGCTAGATGAAAGTGGAATAATAATAAAGAATAAAGCAAGATTGGTTGCAAAAGGATACAGGCAGGAAGAAGGGATTGACTTTGATCAAACCTTTGCTCCAGTAGCAAGGCTGGAGGCAATCAGAATGTTCCTTGCCTATGCAGCCTACCAAGACTTCAAAGTATACCAGATGGATGTAAAGTCAGCATTTCTGAATGGTAATCTTAAAGAAGAAGTATATGTAGAGCAGCCATCAGGTTTTGTAGATCCTCTTAAACTTGATTCTGTGTACAAGCTTAGGAAAGCTTTGTATGGGTTAAAACAAGCTCCAAGGGCTTGGTATGAAACCCTGTCTACCTTCCTCATTGAGAATAAATTCTCAAGAGGAAAGATAGACAAAACTCTATTCCTTAGGGAATCCAAAGGCAAGATCATCCTAGTTCAGATTTATGTTGATGACATAATCTTTGGATCTACTGAAAACAACCTTTGTAAAAAGTTTGCCAAACTTATGCAAGGGAAGTTTGAGATGAGCAGTATGGGAGAACTTAAGTTCTTCTTGGGACTCCAAGTAAGACAGACTGATGATGGATTGTCCATATCCCAGTCTAAGTTCACCAAAGAATTGATCAAGAAATATGGTATGGAGTCATCCTCCACCATGAGAACTCCTATGGGAACAAGTATGCCTATATGCAAAGATGAGACAGGTAAACCTGTTGATGAATCATTGTATAGAGGAATAATTGGATCTCTACTATATCTCACTGCTAGTAGACCAGACATTATGTATGCTACATGTGTCTGTGCAAGGTACCAAGCCTGCCCTAAAGAATCTCATTATACTGCAGTCAAAAGGATTCTGAGATATCTAAAGGGCACACCTAATCTAGGCCTTTGGTACCCTAGGAATAGAGATTTTCTACTAACAGGCTATTCAGATGCAGATTTTGCAGGATGTAGAGAGGACAGGAAAAGTACTACAGGTACTTGTCAATTCCTGGGAGGAAGACTTATATCATGGAGTAGTAAGAAGCAGACCAGTGTGGCAATTTCCACAGCTGAGTCAGAGTATGTTGCTGCTGGAAGCTGTTGTGCACAGCTATTATGGATGCAGCATCAACTTAAGGATTATGGTATTCAAGTAAGTAAAACACCACTTTTATGTGATTCTAAGAGTGCTATTTCTATTGCTAATAATCCAGTTTCTCATAGTAGAACTAAGCATATAGAAATAAAATATCATTTTCTTAGAGAACATGTAGAAAAAGGTGACATCTCATTGGAATTTGTAAAAACAGATTATCAAATAGCAGATGTATTTACTAAGCCTTTAGATGAAACCAAATTCAATAAATTCAAAATTGAATTAGGTATGTTAACCATTGATTAATGTATTAAACAAAATCATTAACAATGCCATTGAAATGGGTTATAAGTAAGAAAAAGTAGTAACAACAATAATCAAGTGTTAAAAAGAACACATTGAAGTTACAAAAATTGGCTAAGTAAGAATGTGTCGACACATTCAGTAATAATGTGTCGACTCAGAGAAATTATGTCGACAAGTCAGAAATATTGTGTCGACACAGAGAATATGTGTCGACACTTAAGAATTTTATTGTCGACTTAACCAGGAATGTAATGTCGACTCAACCAGAATCGTGGTGTCGACACTTACAAAATATGTGTCGACACTTGTCCTTAGTGTCGACACAGAATTTCTGTCTTTCTACTATGTATCCAAGGTGTCGACATAACCACATATTGGTGTCGACACATAGTAGGCTGAAGAAATGTCGAGTTAATAGAAGCTTGTGTCGACACATTCCGTCTGTGTCGACACATTTAGACTGTTTTTGGCGCCTTTTGAACTTCTTTCAACAGAAGCTATAAATAGGTCAAAAGCTCTTGTTGTCGACACGCTTTCAAGGTTTTCGAGACTAAAACCTTGTGTCGACAGTCTTTCTTTCTCTCTTCTCTCAAGCTTTCTCGACACAACAATGGCGCCAAGGATTGAAGATAACATCAATGAAGGCTATGAGTTGGTGCGCCAGGCGTTTGCAGATGCGCCGCCCGATGTTCAAGGGGTTATCACCCTTCTCTCCAACTCAGGGTTAGAATTTCTGGTCTCTGAACCGTCCAAGATCTGGAAGAAGGAGGTGCATGAGTTCTTTATCTCAGCATCAGTCCATTCTACTGGACTCAAGATTAAGTCCACTGTTCAAGGGACTAAGGTTAAGATTACCCACAGGGGTTTGAGAAAGATATTCCAATTACAAGTAGTTGAGAATGAAGAAGAGGTTCCCAGTTCTAAGACAAGGGAAGCCCTTCAATGGTGTGGCCTGGACTCAAGCATGAAGATTGGAGCTGCATTCAATAGAAAGGGTATGAATCAGCAAGGGAAGTTCTTGTCTGAAGTAGTTGGCAAAGTAATTCTCTGCAAGTCAGGTGGACATGATAGGATTTCTGCCTATATGTTCAGCCTTATGACCAGGATTGTCTTTACAATCCCTACTGATTGGTCAGCAGTTATCTTTGAGAAGATTAAAGAAGGAATCAAGAAGCCTAACATGGCTAGGATCATGAGCCTATATCTCAATGGAGCAGTTCCTGAAGTAATGCAGCAACTGCCAGGCTCTAAAATTAATCATATGAGAAGGATGGACATGAGACTGTTCTCCAGATGGGAAAGGGTGTTGTCTAAGGATGTGCCTGAAGAGAACAGGCCAGACACCCCTGTGACATCCCCCTCTCCAGCTCAAGAGCCTGAGCAACAACAAGAAGACTCACCTAGGACACAGGTTGAAGAACAACCTGCTTCCTCTATAGTTCATCAAGTAGAAACATCTGCACAGTTGCAGGGGGAGCCAGTTCAATCTCCTGCTCAAAATGTTTCTACCCCTGCTCAGGTACAAGTGGTTCAGGTGTAGGGGGAGCAAATATATTTTACTATAAAAGACTTTCTAAAGTTTTTTTTAACAGGTTCAGGGGGAGCATGTGTCTTCTCCTACTCCAGATATGCAGCTGCCTGAGAATGTGCACAAGGATGCACCTAATGACTTATCTTCAGATGCTCCAGTTCAAAAGGAATACACTCTGGATGAGTTGTTTCCAAATGATGACATAGCTACTGATAGAATAGAAGAGGACCAAGATGTTGAGCAGCCTCTTGACATAGAGCTAGAACAAGAAGTGGAGAAAGTTCAAGAGATTGAAAAAGTTCAAGAAATAGAGGAGGAGCAAAGAATTGAGGGGGAGCCAATACATGTTGAAACTGAGCAACATGGCACTGAAGCAGATAGAGTTCACATTGAGAGTACTTCTGACTCTGAAACTGAAGAAGCCAGGTTGGCTAAGAAAAGAAAACTGGTTGTATTTAAAAGAAGAAGCAAAACTTATAAGCAGGCTTTACAGACAACACCTCCACCTCCACCTCCTGAAGTTGATTATAACAAGTTCTTGGTGGATTTACAGGTGAAATTGGATGACCACAGGGTGGCCATTGAGAAATATGTTGATGAAAGAAACAAAACTCTGCAGTTTGACTTAGCCCAAGATATCAAATCTATCCAATTTCAGGTCAACTTGAATAAAACTGAAATGACAGATTGCTTCCACAAGGGTGGCAATGCTGTAGTTTATCTGGCTAAACAACAGCAGGCTATCTCTACAAAGGTGGATGATATTGTTTTGAAGCAAGGTTATGTTCTGGAAAATCAAATAAGAATGAATGACAATTTAACTGAATCTCATAATGAGATCATTCAAGAGGTGAAGAAGATTGTTCCAGGGATGCCTGCAGATAAAGCCAAAGAAATGGCAGAGTTTGATAAGAATTTTCAGGCTGCAATTGCATCTGTTAAGACTGCCATCACAACCTCTCAACAGGAAATATCTGAAAAGCTTCAAAGATTAAGACCATTTTTCAAGGAGGGAGTGAATTATTTGGATGGCCAAATAAGATTTCAGAAAGAAGATCTTAGAGATCATGTATCAAGAGAAGCCATAAAGGGGGAGAGGATGCTAATTCATGCAGGCTCTGAGCATGCCAAATGGGTGACCAATAGCATAAGAGCCACATTGGGATATCCACCATTGTGTGATGATAACATGGTGGCTGAGTCTGGTCTACAAACAGGACTACTTGAAGGTGACCAACCTGAGGTTGCCCAAGTCATATACCCCCCTCCAGATTTTGATATATTGGATCAGCAAGTGCAATATATGTATAGTCCTTCAAAGGAAGTTGTAAATGTTATCCTTGGAAAGGTTGATAAGCCTGAGGTGAATTTGCAAGAACAGCAAGATGCTCTACTGTCAAAGAAAAGATTTAGAGAGCAGGCTGAGCTGAAGCCAGATTTTGAGCAGTGGAGTCCTACTTCCAGAAATATAATACTCACTGCATGGAAAGCTGTCAAAGATCAAGTTCATGAAAGGGGCAAGTGGTACAATGAGCAGGAATGGCAGAAGTATGAGGCAAGACAAGAAGCCATTGTACAATTCAGAAGGAAAGCTAAGATGGGAAGACTTCCAACTGATGCTATGGAGCCAAGCAAATACTTCCCAAAGCCTTTTCACTATTTTGAAAGGCAAAGGCTCAAGGAAGAAGCTAAGAAGAAAGCTGATCTTAAAGGAAAAAAGATGGCTGAAGAATCAGAAGCTCCTGTGACAGCTAAAATTAAATCTAGCCAAGGGATTGTTATTAGAGAGCCTAATCAATCCTGATAATGTTTAGTTCTTTCATAATGTTTTGTAATGATGTAATCTGTCAAAGAAAAACCATGTAATCAAACATTACCCAGTAATAAACAAAATTTTGTTAAATCTGTGATAGATTGTTTTATCCATGATGTTCTTATTATTTTGTTTATAATTAAGTATCCCTGTGTATTGTCACATATCATCATTTTATACTATTTATAAATGGTGTATATCATTGGCTATAAGGGTTATGACTTCTCCAAATAGGGGGAGATTGTTGGGTACATTGGAAAATGTGTACCTGATTTGAAGAAGCCCAACCTAGCTCAATGATATACATCATGTTGTATTTGATGTAGTTTTGAGTTGACATGTGCAGGTAAAGAATTGTTAAAATTTACAGAAAAATTCTAAGTCCAAGTGTCGACACAAAGGAAAATGTGTCGACACATAGAAGAAAGTTGTCGACACAACACTGGGAAAATGTGTCGACACAGAAGAAGTAAGTCGACACTACTCTGGGAAAAAGTGTCGACACATAACATAGTCGATCTCAACACTGGGAAAATATGTCGACACAGAAGAAGTAAGTCGACACTACTCTGGGAAAAAGTGTCGACACAGAAGAAAAGCGTCGACCTCAACATTGAAGAAAATGTCGACACAGAAGAACATAGTCGACCTCAAGGAATATAGTCGACCACAAGTTTGTCTACAACAGCAGAATGTGTCGACACATTGTGATTGAGTCGACACATTGAAGCAGAGTTAAAAGAAGACTGTGTCGACACCTGAAGGCTAAGTCGACACTTACTGAAGTTAAGATTCTACAACAACTGTGTCGACACACAGGACTTGTGTCGACACACTGAAGAGTCAAGATCAAATTGTTTGCAGAAGAAGCTGTGTCGACTCAAAGACAACTTAGTCGACATCACTGAAGGCAGTGTCGACACCAAAGTCAATTGTGTCGACACAAATAGACAGATGGTCTTGACACTTTCTGACAGACTGTCTCGACACACTGTGGTTCAAGACTAAGGCACAGGACTTGTTGAAGACTTGACAGCTGTGGGTTGCCACCGGTTAACTGAAGCTGTCAGACTTGTCAGAGAACTGTTAGAAACCGGATCAGCCGGTTACCATGAAGGAAGTCTATAAATAGACATATTCAGAAGAAGGAAATAACCTTCTAAACATTGAAGAAATTCTTAACTCCAGAACTTTTGAAGAAGGATTCCGATCCAAATCATTTCAAGAAAGTGCAAGGCACTTAAGAAGATCTTCTCAAGAAGATCTAAGAAGACTATCTAAGGATAGATCTAAGAAGAGTTCTAACCAGAATTCTGAAGAATCATTCAAGTGCTGATAGAGAGAGATCAAGTCAGAATTTGAAGAAGAAGAAAGAATCCACCAGTGGATTATCAAGAAGCTGTTTGGAATCAACTCAGCTAAGTACATTTTCAAGAAGCTTTGAAGAAGGCTAAGAAACAGTTGATTGCATCAGCTGATTAAGAATTGTCATTGCCTTTTCTCTCTCAATTTGGCAAGACAAATTTAAAAACAATCTTTTCTATATTTCTGTAGGATCTGTTTATACAGATCTGAGTTGTAAGCCTATGTTATAAAGGCTGAGTGTAGGAGTGTTGAACTCTGAGTGGTAGGGCTGATTGCCTGAGTGTAGGAGAAGGATATTCTCTGAGTTGTAGGCCTTGGGGCAAGGCTGAGGTAGGGCAGTTGTGCCTGAGTTGTAGGAACCAGTTGGGTTCTGAGTTGTAAGATCTATTGATCTGAGATAAGTGGAAGTTTGGCCGAATCTAGCATACAGCTAGATAGGTGAAGGGGGAAAGTGGATGTACCCAGACCTTGGGGAACCACTATAAAACATAGTGCAATCTGTGATGTGTAGTTTTCTGTGATTGCTGTGTTTTTGTATTAGTTAATAAATTGAATTCTGTCTAGAAGTTTTAGAAAAAGAAGCAGGACCTATTCACCCCCCCCCCCCTCTAGGTGTTTAGGCTGCCTTGAAAGTTAAACTATCAGAGCAATCTCTAGCTCTTAAGGCTGCTGATGCTTCTGAAGGCAGCCAATCAAATGAGGAACTAATGGCATTGTTTGCCAAGAGGTTTCTCAAGATGGGGAGAAAGGAGTTCAGAAAGAAGTCTTCACGCTATGAAGACAAACCAAGGTATGATCGTTCTCCTGCTAAAGAAATTATTTGTTATGGATGCAGGAAGCCTGGACATATCTTGCCAGAGTGTCCAGAGGAGAAAAACAAAGACAAGAGGAAAGAAAAAGAACAGCAC
This sequence comes from Platanthera zijinensis, assembly GCA_039513925.1. NCBI lineage: Eukaryota > Viridiplantae > Streptophyta > Magnoliopsida > Asparagales > Orchidaceae > Platanthera > Platanthera zijinensis. The sequence continues at coordinate 25,172,086 of CM077079.1, read as the reverse complement.
AGGAAGCACTCCAAGCCATCCTCCTACAAGAACAAGAAAAAGGAGAGAGGTTTCATTGCTGAAACCTGGAGTGATTCTGATGAAGAGTCTTCCTCCTCAAGCTCCAGTGAGGATGAGGAAGAGAAGAAGGCAAAAGAAGTTTGCCTCATGGCAATAGATGCCTGCAGCAACCACTCAGCTGCAGAGAGTTCAGATTCAGATGAAGAGATGCCAACAGAAGATGAGGTACTATCTTCTTATGACTTTACTTCTGAAGAATTTAAATTAGATTTTAAATCTTTATGCTTAGATTTGATTAGCTCAGAAAAGGAGATAAAAGAACTTAGAAATAAGTTAGCTGACTCAGAAGTAATTGCTACAGAAAATATTAGGTTAAAGGAAGATCTCACTACTTGTAGTGAAGAAATTAAATTTCTTAAAATAGAGTTAGCTAAGTCTAAGAGGTTAGAAGAATCACTTAATGGTAGAAGCCTTAAGTTTTTAGAAATTACCAGCATGACTAACACTAGGTCAGCTAATAACAAACTAGGCTTAGGAGCTTCTCCCAGTGAACCCCCAGTTCTTCTTAAAAACAATCTTTCAACTCCAGTGAACTTCATTTCAGCTAGTGGAATGAAGAACACTGAGCAAGTAAATCTAGTTAATAAAACTTTAAATAAAGCTAAGAGAGAAAAGAGAAAGAAATTTTTTAAAGAAATACAAAGAGCGTCGAACGCAGCTCGACGATCGGAAGCTCAATGGTCGAACGAAGGTCGACGATCTGAGCACCCATCGTCGAACGTCGATCGACGTTTTCAATATGATTTTCAAAATCATAATCAGTTCCATAGAAACCTAAATGAAAATAGAAACCCTAGGTTTGTTGACCCATCATCTGCATGGAGAATCCCACCTAGGAGATCTCACCCACTAGGTTATCACCCTCAGCCTGCATTTTCATATATTTCCAGTTTTTCTTATGTGAAAAACAAGGGACCCAAGGTTACCTGGGTCCACACTGTCTAAATAAATGTCTTGCAGGTGAAGGCCTATCCAATCACTCAAAATAAGTGGTATTTGGATAGTGGATGCTCCAAGCATATGACAGGAAATAAAAATCATCTGTCAAAATTCAAAGCTAAGCTCGGCCCAAAGGTTATCTTTGGAGATTCCAGCTGTGGTCAGACAGAAGGATATGGCAGGATCACAATTGGAGATGTCACTTTCAAGAGAGTTGCATATGTGACAGGACTGAAGCACAATTTGATTTCAGTCAGCCAGCTATGTGATGCTGGCTACCAGGTTTCATTCTCTAACTCTTCTTGCAATATTACTTTAAATAATAATATTGTTTTAGTAGGCATTAGAATAGGTAATATTTATTTAGTAGATTTCAATTCATCTCATTCTGAAATCTGCCTGTTTAATGAAATAACACTTAATAATAATTCTTTGTGGCATAAGAGGCTTAGTCATGTTAACCTTAAAAATATATCTAGGTTATCTAAACACAACCTTGTTAGAGGTTTACCTTCTTGCCCCTACAAGAAGGAGAGCATATGCAAGGCTTGTCAGCTAGGCAAGCAAACCAAAAATTCTTTTAAATCTGTAAATAAAAGTGATTCTCCTAGAATCCTGTATCTATTACATTTGGACCTTTTTGGCCCAATAAATGTACAGAGTTTAGGAGGGAAGTATTACACCTTAGTAATTGTAGATGACTTTTCTAGGTTCAGTTGGGTTTTCTTTTTGAGAACTAAGTCTGATAACTTCAAAGCCCTTACAGACTTTCTACTATGTGTGCAGACTGAGTACTCTACTCATGTGGCCTTGATCAGAAGTGATCATGGTACTGAGTTTGACTCTCTTCTCATGCAAGAATTCTGTGAGAGAGAAGGTATCAAACATAGTTTCTCAGCTCCTAGAACTCCCCAACAAAATGGGGTAGTTGAAAGGAAGAATAGAACACTCATTGAAGTTGCTAGTATATTGTTGGCAGATGCTAACATGCCTCTCTCCTATTGGGCAGAAGCTGTTAGTACAGCTAATTATGTCTTGCATAGAAGTTTGATACACAAGCTTAAGTGTAAAACTCCTTATGAGTTGCTTAAGGGAAAGAAACCTAAAATTAATTATTTTAGAGTATTTGGTTGTGTTGTTTATATTCATAATAACAATAAAGAATATATTAGAAAATTTGAAGCAAAAGCTTCAATGGGAATCATGCTTGGATATTCCCAAGTAAGCAAAGCTTATAGGGTTTATAACAAATCAACCTATAAAATTGAAGAATCTGTGCATGTGTCTTTTGATGAGTCTCAGATGTTTTACAAGGAGAAGGAAAATTCTCCTTCCTCCAGTTCATTGCAGGTACCTGATGCCCCTCAAGAAATTCTTCAACTATCAACTCTTCAGATCACTGAATCAGACAGTGATGAAGACATTGCTGAAGCTGTTGTTGTACCACCAATAGTAGATCAAATTCCTCCTGAGGAATTAATCCCAACTGTTGCTGAAGATCACATCCCACCTGCTGATATTGTCACACTTAGAGATCACCCGACATCTCAAGTGATTGGAGACATATCAGCTGGTGTGCAAACAAGACATCAATTAAGACAGGATGTGATGCACGCTTGTTTCCTCTCACAGGTTGAGCCCCTCACCTTTAAAGATGCAGAGCTAGATCCCCACTGGATCATTGCAATGCAAGAGGAACTCAATCAGTTTGAGAGATGTAAAGTTTGGACTTTGGTTCCAAGACCTAAAGGCCAACTGATCATAGGGACCAAGTGGGTGTATAGAAACAAGTTGGATGCAAATGGAATTATAGTAAGGAATAAAGCTAGGCTTGTAGCTCAGGGCTACAGACAGGAGGAAGGTATAGACTATGACCAAACCTTTGCTCCTGTTGCAAGGCTAGAAGCAATAAGGATCTTCTTGGCCTATGCAGCCTTCATGAAGTTTAAGGTGTTCCAAATGGATGTCAAAAGTGCATTCCTAAATGGTGAGCTTAAGGAAGAGGTGTTTGTTAAACAACCACCAGGGTTTGTTTCTTCAACTCAGCCTTCTCATGTGTTTAAGTTGCAGAAAGCTCTTTATGGACTAAAGCAAGCTCCTAGAGCCTGGTATGAGACCTTAGCTAGTTTCCTGTTAGAGCACAACTTTACTAGGGGAGTAGTTGATAGAACCCTTTTCGTCAAGCATCACAAGGACACAATCCTGTTAGTTCAGGTGTATGTAGATGATATTATTTTTGGCTCCACTGATCCCAAACTGTGCAAAAAGTTTTCCAACTTGATGCATTCCAAGTTTGAGATGAGTAGTATGGGTGTGCTGTCTTACTTTCTTGGTCTCCAAGTTAAGCAAGATGCTGATGGTATCTTCATCTCCCAATCCAAATATGCCAAGGAATTGGTAAAGAAGTTTGGGATGGCTGATGCTTCAGCAATGCCTACACCCATGGCTACTAATGTAGTTATTGATTCTGATGATCACGGCAAGCCAGTTGATCAAAAGAATTATAGGGCCATTGTTGGTTCCCTATTATATCTAACTGCAAGTAGGCCAGATATAATATTTGCTACATGCCTTTGTGCTAGATTCCAGGTCAACCCCAAGGAATCTCATCTGATTATTCTAAAGAGAATCCTGAGATACCTGAAGGGATGCCCAGATCTAGGACTTTGGTACCCAGCTGAGTCAGAATTTGAATTAATTGGATATTCTGATTCTGATTATGCTGGTTGCAGAGTTGACAGGAAGAGCACCTCAGGAACTTGCCAGTTCCTGGGAGAGAGATTGGTCTCTTGGTTCTGTATGAAGCAGGCTTCTGTCTCAACCTCAACTGCAGAGGCTGAATATATAGCAGCTGCCAGTTGTTGTTCACAGATCCTGTGGATTCAAAACCAGCTTGTGGATTATGGTTACTCACACAAGAACACCAAAATCATGTGTGATAGTACCAGTGCTATCTCAATTGCACAAAATCCAGTGCACCACTCTAGAACGAAGCACATTGAGATTCGGCACCATTTCCTGAGAGATTGTGTGGAAAAGAACAAGATTTGTCTTGAGTTCATATCCACTGAGTTTCAGAGAGGTGATATATTCACCAAGACCTTAGATGAACAGAAGCATCTGTTCTTTTTAGTTCAACTAGGCATGATCAATGGACGAGACTAAGTGTGACTATATCTGCCAATATTGAAACTTGTTTGAAGATAGTCGAACGACGTTCGAAGATAGTCGATCGGGTCAAGCCCATCGTCGACCTATGGTTGATGAAAGTTTGTCTGATTGAAGATCATCGACCGGCGTTCGACCATAGTCGAACAAGTCGAGCTCATCGTCGATCTCTGGATGACGACAGCTTGTTGTTTGAGAAGCTAGAAATAGTCGAACGATGGTCCGACTACTCTGCTTCTGGACCGATCGTCGAACGACCGTTCGACCATCGGGTCTAGTATCTTTTTAATAGATCGACTATTTCCGGTCTAATATAAAGCCGATAGTCGACCTAGGTTAAAAGATCTTTTGTTCTTTCGTCGACGGAGCGTGACTTTTCGCATTCTGTCTTCCCGCTTGCGATTGTCTGCCGCTTCGTCCCCTTCGTCTTCGCCGTCCTTCTCGCGCTTTCTCCAGCAATCAATGGCGATTTCTCTCGCAGTACTAGCAGTTGTGAAGTTCGATGCAGGCTTCAACGTTGATTTTGACGCGTTCAGTAGCTGCGAAGCAGGGATCGTGGAAGTTCTGCAGCTGTGCCGGGATCAAGGACTAGAGAGATTAATGTCATCAAGGATTAAGTTAAATATACCCGAGATCAAGGAATGGGCTTTCACGTCGTCCTCCACCAACGATTCGATGACTGGCACCATCGGCGGAGAAGAGGTAATTTTAACTCCGGCCGTTCTGACTGATATTTTTGGATTAGTTAATGGTGAAGAAGATTATGAGCAAGATGCTCAAGAATTTGGAAGAATGTTAGTTGAGCTGGGACATACAGAGGGCATTCCCACGAAGCTGCTCAAAGTAAATTTCCCTTTCAAGATTAAGTTTCTTGCTGAGTTGGTCGGAAAAGTGCTTCTCGGTAAGCACTCTGCTCATGACAATATCACAAGGCAACAATTTGCACTGATGTGTGCAATTGTTAATCGGAAAAAGATTGATTGGGCAGGAGTAATGTTTGATTTGATAAGGAAGAAGAATAGTAAGAAGGAAGTTACCCTCGGAAGGGTCATTGGAATTTTCTTGAAGGAAAAGTATCCCCAACTGCTGGTCTCCGCCGCAACAACAATAAATGCAAGCAAGAAGATGGACCCAAACCTGTTCTCCAAGTGGAAGAGAACCTTTGTGAAACCCGCTCTCACAGGGGTTGCTCCAGCGACATCAGAGAGCACCAGGACTGATTCGGTCGCTCCTCACCCTGTAGAAGCTGGCTCAGCTCTTTCCCTTCCCTCTTCTTCTGCTATGCAGTCTGCCTCAGTTGAAGTTCCATCAACTTCAGCTGAAGTACGACTTTCCCCTTCTCCTGTTAGAGAAACAACCACGGTTATTCTTCCTTCCCCTCCTGCTTCTCCTCTTCCTTCTCATCAGGCTAGGATATCTGCTCCTAGTTTTGATTTGTTAGGATCTGAGAGGATTCTATCACCTCCTCCGTCTCCCATTCATTCTCCAGTTAACACTCCTGTTAACTCTCCAGCTCCATCTCCAATTCAATCTCCAGTCCACACCATTCTTCATCCCAGCACTACAACCATATCTGCTGCAGCTCCATCCACTATACTTCCATCATCTTTTGAGATCACCCCAGCACTCATTTCCGGCATTCTGGAGTTGATTACCCCTTCAATCAAAATCATGATTGAAGAGGCAATCGCTCCACTTGCCTCCTCCATTGATACCTTAATCGCTACCATCAAATCACTTTCCAAATCTGCTGAGCCCTCTTCCTCAAGGGGCCTGGTTTCAGTTTCCACTGAAATCAGGCAGGGGGAGATGTTCTGTGAAGATGCCTCAGAGCCTCCTGCCTCCCTTCCAGCAGTAACAGATACTGTGATGACAGTTCAAGTAGTGTCTGCTCCAGCTGAAAAAGAATCAGCCTCTGTGTTATCGGAAAAGGAAATATCTGATGCTTTCATGTTATCTGAATTTGTTGTGAAAGTTTGCTTAGAAGATCTCACCTCTCCCGTGGTTGCAAATTTCCTAGAAGGGATTATTACATCCTACCTAGATGAGTCTTGGGAGTTGGTCAAGTATGAAGGTAATTCATTCATTCGCTTTATTGACGAGTCAATTAATTTGCTAGCTAGCGAATACCTAGAAGGAATGATTTTTGCTTATTTAGCAGATCTGTGTTCATAATTCTACAGATTATATTAGAGAAGATTTAGCTGCTCAGATCATAGTAATTGTTTCAGAAGCTGCCCCAAATGTTCCTGATATTCAAGTAGATCCAGAACTGGATTCATTTTTAGATGATAGAGAAGATGTATCTGAAAATGAAGAAGAAAAAGCAAGAGCTGCCTAGAATCAAAGAGTACAAGATTCTTTAAAAGAGAAAGAAAAAGAGTTGCAAGTTGAAAAGTCAACTATTTGGGATGATTCACCAGGATTGGATTTAGATTTCCTTCTAGCTCAGGATGCCATAGAAGAGGAAAGAGAGAAATCTGATCTGAAGTTAAAAGAAAAGGCTGTTTCTGAAGCCTATGATCCTTATGATAATCCTCCATCATCTCACTCTGATGATGAAGATGATTCTGATTTATCTGAGAATGCTAAGAAAAAGAAAGCTGCTCAAAAGAAAAGGAAAGCAATTGCTCCTCCTCCTCCCAGCCGAGACAATGATACTCCATACTATATTCTTAAAGGAATTGACCCCAAATCGAAAGAATTTCAACATTGGATGTGGTTCTCCAAGAACCAGCAGAAAGAAAGAAAGAGAACTAAGAGATATGACTCTCCGGCTTCCAGATGGACACCCAGAGGTCCTCCTCCACCTCCCAGTGCAGGAGCCTCTAGCAACCTCTCTGCGAATCCATCTGCCTCCTCTGCAAAATCTGCATCTTTTCAGTCTCAGCCAAGGAAAAGCTATCAAAGTTCGCAAGGCAGATCGTATTCTGGTTCTCAAAGACAAGTGAAGGAGGTTGTGTTTCAAAGACCAACTTTTTCCCCTCCTCCTTCCCCAAAGAAAAGAGTTCCATCTCTAATACCAGTACAATCTGAGAAAGTTGTTTCAAAAGGTAAGTAGATCATTTTGTTTTAAAATTCTAGCAAGAACCTTTTGCTAAGTCTGCTCTCATGTCTTATCTAGTTAATCAAGATAAAGAATCAGATGCTGCTCCTCCTGAGTCTGTTTATGAAAGTCCTGAGCTTGGTCCTAACTTTAGGATGGCTCGTTTTCACGAATTGGTTGGAGCAGCTCAAATAAGAAAAGTAAAAGCAGAAGGAAAAGATACTACTGGTTTAACCACCATGTCTGCATTCAGAAAGAAAGAGTTTGAAAAGTTCCAGGTTAATCCTGATGTATTTGACCCCTCAAAATATATGGAAAAGCACCCTGAAGCAGTTGTTCCTAGGGCTGCAGAATTAAAGATCATTGGTGTGCAGGACTTGAAGCTGTCAAAGAAAGAAGCTGATGATCCTCTAAGGAAAATTTCTTTTGTTTCTAGCTCTTCTGTATCTAAGCCTGACTCTGTTGATCCTTAGTTTTATTTGTCTATTATCTATCTGTTTGATAACTGCTAGTTAATTGTTAACTATTTCCTGTATTAATTTTATTGCTCTTTAGCTAGCTGTATTTTTTTTGTTTTTGAGAGACTTAACTCAAATAGGGGGAGATTGTTGGTACCCTAGTTTGATTTGAGTTTAGTCTTGCCTTTTTAGTCCCTTGACCCAAGAATTATCTATGGTCAATGGTTAGTAGTCTAGCTGTAGAGTCCTCACTTTTCCAGATTGAGAATTTGGTTAAGTAGGTTTTTCGTTCGACTATAGTCGAACGCCGCTCGACTATCGTCTATCGGCTGATCGACGATCGTCTATCAGTTGGTCGACGCTCTGTCTGCGTTGATAGGTCGACTATCTGTTCCGCTTTGATAGGTCGACTATCTGTTGATAGTTCGACTATCTGTTGATAGGTCGACTATCTGTTGATAGGTCGACTATCTGTTTTCTGAGGTAGGTCGACTATCTGCTTGATAGGTCGACTATCTGTTTGTGCTTGATAGTTCGACTATCTGTCCAGATAGATCGACTATCTGATAGTTCGACTATCTGCTCTGATAGGTCGACTATCTGCCGGGGTAGTTCGACTATCTTCTTCGATAGGTCGACTATCTGGATCGTTCGACTATCTGCCCGATAGTTCGACGATCTCCGTGCGTCGGTCGACGATCTCCGAGGGTCGTTCGACGTTTTCTGTCTGCCTTTATATTTTGTATTTATTTATTATATTTAATTAATTAATACATTTTCTGGCACGTTGTTTTAGTTGATTTATGATAATATTTCCAGGCAATATTTGCTCCATCCCTTTTGCCTGAGTCAAATCTTTTTAGATAAAGTTGTTTGTCTTATTAGCTGACATTATATTTTACTTTATCTGCTATCAGCCCTTTATAGCCGTTAGACTGAAAAGTCTTCTTTTTGCTATAAAGAGTTTGTTTCTGATATGACTTTATTTAGTACTTTATTATCAAATTGCTTCCTGCAGCTTCCTAGAAAAAGGTTTATTCCTTTTATAGAATGTTTCTGCTGCAGAGATTGTTTTGTCTTCTTGATATTTACAGCCCAGGTCTCAAGTCTCAGAAGAAGACAAGTAATTCAAATTGAAGAGAGCCGTTGCTTGTTGCTGCTATAAAAAGGATCCTTTGAAGAAGGATTCAAGCTAGCTAACTAGTTACCCAGTTGTTCACTTAAGCATTCAAGCCTTCATCAAGATCAAGCCTTCTGCTCTCAGCAATACTCATCTAACTGAGAAGTGTTAAGATCTTCTACTCTGCTTCAACCTGAATTCTCCTGCTTTCAGGAAGTTCAAACTCAGAGTTCTTTTGAAGAAGAAGAAGAAGATAGCTGCTTGAAGATCTTTAATTTTATTATTCTTTATCTTCTTGTAGTTTTTCCTTCAGAGCTTTCTGAAGAGTTTTCTGCACTGAAGCAAGACTTCACCTGGACATCTTTGAGCCAGGGGGAGCCTTGATTCTTTAAGAGCTCTCTAGCTCAGTGCAAGTTTTTGTGCTTCTCTAATCTTTGTAAAATAGAGAAGACATCTTAACCTTCTTCCCCCTCCTGTACAGGGTTATTACTCCCTTCAAAAGTATCCCTTGGTGGCAGGGCACCTGATCAAAAACCTGTGCTTGGTTTTTAGACACCTGATCAAAAGTCTAAAGGGTTTCTGGATCTACCTGAAGCAGATCCTGTTGGTGGCAGGGCACCTGATCAAAAACCTGAGTGGATTCCTACCGTGTGGGTAGAAGAGTGGACGTACCCAAGTTGTTTGGGGAACCACTATAAATTTCCTTGTGTCGTCTGGATTCCCTTATTTAATTCCTGCATTGTGGCTGTGAATAGATATAACTAGGATTGCTAGTTGCTGATTAGGTTTTCCAAGCCTTAACTGTAATTACAGTTAGCTTGAGTTTGTGCACATCACTTGTGTTAGGCTATAGGGTTAATTCTATATCTATAATCTTTTCATTCCGCACTTCACTCCAAGGGAGTTGGGTAGACCATTAAGTTTTGTCTAGTGCAAAATTTGATAACTCTATTCACCCCCCCTCTAGAGTAGTATCTATCCCTTCACTTTCAATACATTTCACAGCAAGATAACAACTAACATCAATACTGAAACTGATTTTATTCATTAATCAGAAAATTCCAGTTTTACATGTTTTTCTATAGAACAACAAAAAACAAAAGATTACATTATTCTAGACAATAGCCTATTTATCCTAAGATAGACTAGGCTCCTTAATTATAATTCTCTTCCCAGATCTGATCTTAGCCTGCATAGTAGGTTCAGTACCCCCTGTCTAAATGAAGTGGGTCTCCCATAGTGGTCATCAGCTGGTTTCTTTCCTTTCAGATCCTTCTTCTTCAGTTCTTCATCCTTTATCCTTTGCCTTTCAAAATAGTGAAAAGGCTTAGGGAAGTACTTGCTAGGCTTCAGAGCATTAGCAGGTAACTTCCCAGCTTTTACACTCCTTCTGTACTGAAGAATGGCTTCTTTCCTGTCTTGATACTTGTTCCACTCTTGCTCAGAATACCATTTACCCCTATCATAGGTCTTGTCCTTCACAGCTTTCCAGGCAGTCAAAATAATATTCCTGAAAGTAGGGCTCCCCTGCTCAAAATCAGGCTTTAATTCAGCCTGTTCTCTAAACCTTTTCTTGGACAGTTGTGCTTTCTTCTGAGCTTCCTTGGCAGCCTATGACATGTCTACTTTTTCAATGATAATATTATGTGCCTCCTGTGGAGGGCTATACAGTTGGACTATGTCAAAATCAGCTGGAGGGTAAATGACCTGTGCAACCTCTGGCTGATCCCCTTCAATGTAGGCAGGTTGCACTCTAGACTCAGCAGTATTATCATCCTCGCATAGGGGTGGAAATCCAAGTGTATCTCTGATGGTGTTAGATACCCATTTTTCATGGTCAGAGCTGGCTTTGACTAACATTCTCTCCCCCCTTTATGACTTCTCTAGCTATATGATCCTTCAGATCATTCTTTTGAAACCTTATTTGATCAGCTAGATATTTTGTACCTTCTTGATAGTAGGCTTTGAATTTAGTCAGGTAATCAGAAATAGTCTTTTGAGAGGCTCCAATGGTTGTTTGGACAACAACTAGATCTTCTTGTATTTGCTTTGATATTTTAGTTTTCAAATTAGTGGAAATACTTCCCAGTTTTTTGAGAATTTCTTCATGGGAGTCTTTGAGATTTTCATTAGACCTGAATTGATTTTCTAAAACATATCCTTGCTTGGTGGCAATGTCCTCAACCTCAGTCTTCAACAGCTGTTGTTGCTCAGCCAAATATACTACAGCATTGACTCCCTTATGGAAGCAATCTGTCATCTCTTTCTTATGCAGATTGATTTCAAATCTGATGGATTTAATGTCTTGAGCCAGCTGAAACTGCAGTTCTTTATTTGACTCATCCACATATTTCTCTAAGAACTATCTTTGTTCATCCAATTTGACTTGCAGTTGGACCAGTAATGAACTGAAGTCCATGCTTAGAGCAGGTGGTTGAGTGATTGTTTGTAAGGCCTTTTTATAGTCTGTGCTCTTTTGCCTGATTGCAACCATCTTCCTCTTCTTAGCCATAGAGACTTCCTCATCATCAGAGGGTTGTTATGAGCTTTCTATATCAACTATTTCCTTTTCTACCTGTGATTGCTCCCCCTCAGGCCTTGCAGCTGGTAAATCCGGAAACAGCTCTTCCATAGTTACCTCTTGCTGCTTCTGTACAAGAGGAACAAGATTAGTTTGAAAAACATAAGGTTCTCCCTGGACATCCAGATTTTTGTCTAGGGCTTTCTCTATAAAGGAGATACTTACTTGCTCATCTTGAGCTGTATCTTTTATCTGCACATCTTGTGTTTCATTCTTAGCAATTTCAAATGCTTCTTTGTTTAAGTCTGATACAATGTCCATTACTATATCAGCAGCATACTCACTCTCCAGAGTAGCTTCAGCAATGCCTCCCCCTTAGGCAGGCAGCTCAGATAGTTCAGTGTCTTGTTCTGCTGGTTCAAGGTGTTCTCCCCATGGAGTGGAGGCTATCTGTTGCTTGGGGTGCTGACTGCTCTCTTCTAGATCTTGAGCTTCTTTTTGTTGTTGGTCTTCATCTGAACTGAAGACTACCTCCTCCTAAGAATCACTGGAGGATTCTTCTTTCTGAGCAATTTCTTTCTTTTTCTTATCTTTCTTGACCTGTTTCTGTGGAGTAGAAACCTCTTTGGTCAATACTCTATCCCATCTGGATAAAATCCTTACATCCATTCTCCTCATATGGTTGATCTTGGATCTTGGTAGTTGGTTCATAATATCTGGTATTGTAGAAGCTAGACATAAGCTTAGTATCCTTCCCAGATTTGGCTTCTTTACTCCTTCTTGGATCTTGTCAAATACTATTGATGCCTAGTCTGTTTTTTACAATGAATATGACCCTTGTCATTAGATTGAACATGTAGACTAAAATTCTGTCATGTCCATCAGTCTTACACAGAATCACCTTGCCTACTATTTCAGACAGAAACTTTCTTTGAGAATTTATCCCTTTCCGGGTAATGGATGATCCAACTTTGGTATTAGGGTTCAGCTCGCACCAACTTAGTGCATCTTTAGTCATGGATGGAACTATTTCATCATCATCCTTAAGCATGGGAAGTTAGAGTGATTTCCTGATTGTCTTTAGTGTTAGTTTCACTCGGGAATCCTGAACTATCGCTTTGATCTTCTTCCCTTCAGCGTCCACAGTTGCTGATGAATAAAATTCCAGTACTTCCTTTTTCCAAATTCTTGTTGGTTCTGAGACCAAAAACTCCAACCCATTTTCCGAAATTAGGGTAATTACACCCTGAATGTCTTGTGAGGCTGTCGTGAACCCCCCACGAACAAGCTCATAACCTTCATTCATCTTATCATCCTTGTGGGGCGCCATTGACGAGAGGGAGAGAGAGAAGAAAAGAGAAGTGAATATCTATGTCGACACAAGGTCTAGAGTCGAGAAATCTGAAGGCGTAGTCGATCAGATTTTGTCTTCCCCTATTTATAGTCTACTGGTAAAGGGTGGGTCAAAGAACTCACCTTACTTAGTAAAAATACATGTCGACATAGTTATACTTGTGTCGACATAAAAGACTTAGGTCACGACAAAACTTAATCTTAGTCGACATGTCTATGTGTCGACATATCTATGTGTCGACATACTTGTGTTAGTGTCGACACGGGCTGGTCATGTCTCGACATAGTTGTGTCGACACCTATTCTTCTGTCGACACAGATACTGTTTCTGTATCGACACATCCTTTTTCTTTGTTGACACAACATACTGAGTGTGTCGACACAATTTGCTTGTGTCGACACAAACTTTGTACTTGGACAAATTTCCTGAGAAATATTGTGCTTACATATTCTACTTAGGAATGCTTGAGCTGACCTATTCTAGGTTCAACATACCTAATTCAATTTTAAAATAATTGAATTTGGTTTCATCCAGAAGTTTTGTAAAAATATCAGTAATTTGATTATTTGTGTTTACAAATTCTAGACTAATATCTTCCTTCTCCACATGTTCTCTTATAAAATGAAACTTAATTTCTATATACTTGGTTCTACTGTGTGATACTGGATTTTTAGCAATAGAAATAGCACTAGTAGAATCACAGAATAGTGAAATTCTACTTACCTTGATGTCATAGTCTTCAAGTTGATGTTTTATCCATATCAGCTGTGCACAGCAGCTACCTGCAGCTATATATTTTGACTCAGCAGTTGAGATAGCTACACGTGTTTGGTTTTTGTTGCACCATGACACCAGCCTTCCACCTAGGAATTGACAAGTTCCTGTAGTACTTTTCCTGTCTTCTTTGCATCTTGCAAAGTCTGCATCTAAGAAGACTGTTAGTAATAAATCTCTATTCTTAGGGTACCAAAGACCTAGATTAGGTGTGCCCTTAAGATATCTCAAAATTCTATTAACTGCAGTATAATGAGATTTCTTTGGGCAAGCTTGGTACCTAGCACAGACACATGTAGCATACATGATGTCAGGTCTACTAGCAGTCAAGTAGAGTAGGGAGCCAATTATCCCTCTATACAAAGACTCATCAACAGGTTTCCCTGTCTCACTTTGCCTATATGCATACTTGTTCCCATTGGAGTTTTCATGGTGGAGGATGAGTCCATTCCATATTTCTTAATCAACTCCTTGTTGAACTTAGACTGGGATATGGATAATCCATCATCAGTCTGTCTTACTTGAAGTCCCAAGAAGAACTTCAGCTCACCCATACTGCGCATCTCAAACTTCCCTTGCATAAGTTTGGCAAACTTTTACAAAGGTTGTTTTTAGTAGATCCAAAGATAATGTCATCAACATATATCTGGACTAGGATTATCTTGCCTTTAGATTTCCTAAAGAATGGAGTTTTGTCTATCTTTCCTCTAGAGAATTTATTCTCAAAAAAAAGCAAACAATGTTTCATACCAGGCCCTAGGGGCTTGTTTCAAACCATATAGTGCTTTCCTAAGCTTATATATATAATCAGGATAATGAGAATCTACAAAACCTGAGGGTTGTTCAACATAGACTTCCTCTTTTAAGTCACCATTCAGAAATGTTGACTTTACATCCATCTGATATACCTTGAACCCTTGATAGGCAGCATAGGCCAAGAACAACCTTATAGCCTCCAGCCTTGCCACTGGGGCAAAGGTTTGATCAAAGTCAATCCCTTCTTCTTGTATGTAGCCTTTTGTTTCCAGTCTGGCCTTATTCTTGATTATGATGTCATTCTCATCAAGTTTATTTATGTAGATCCACTTGGTTCCTATCACATTGTGATCCTTTGGTTTAGGAACCAGTTCCCAGACTTTACATCTTTTGAATTGATTCAGCTCTTCTTGCATAACATCAATCCAGTTTGTGTCTAGAATGACCTCTTCAAACTTCCTGGGTTCTATCTATGACAAGAAACTTGAATATAAAACTGTGTTCATGTTTTTGCTCCTGGTTAGTACACCTTGACTTGCATCACCAATGATTTGATGAGCTGGATGATCCTTTAGGTGTCTTCTTGCTGGAGGAAATCTGCCAACCTCTTGGCCTTCTTTATTTTCCTCAACCTGATGTTCCTCATTGTCTTCTTCATCTAGTGAGTCTTGTTCTCCCCCTAGACAGCATGCATCCTTTTCTTCATCCAGCCTAGCAGGTACTTCTTCATTGATAGTCAGCTTGTCCAGCCTATCTTTTAAACCTGTAGAACTACCTGAAGAGCTAGACAATTCATTGTTAATCAACTTAGACTCATCAAATACTATATGGACAGATTCTTCTATAACTTGTGTAGTCAAGTTATAGATCTTGTATGCCCTACTATTATTGATGTACCCAACAAATATCCCTTCTAGGGATTTGGCAGCAAACTTTGTTTGGTAGTGCTTACCATTAACTATGACATAACACTTGCTACCAAAGATTCTGAAGTAGGAAATGTTTGGTTTTCTACCTTTCGAAATCTGATAGGGAGTCATTTTATGTTTCTTATTTATGGAGGCTCTATTGAGTACATGACATGCAGTATTTACTGCCTCAGCCCAGAAGTACTCAGGGAGAGTAGTGTCACTAAGTAGTGTTCTACTTGCCTCAATTAGAGTCCTATTCTTTTTTTCAGCAATACCATTTTGCTGGGGTGTTCTAGGTGAGGAGAACTCCTGATGAATCTCAAGTTCTTCATAGAACTTTGTCATACATTCAGACTGAAATTCAGTTCCATGGTCACTTCTGATTTTGACCACTGAATTGTTAAATTCATTTTGAATTTGTCTAACAAAGGTCTGGAAGACAGTAGGAGTTTCAGATTTCTGCCTCAATAAGAAAACTCATGTGAATCTAGAATAGTCATCCATAATAACTAATGTGTATACTTTCTTACCAAAACTATGAACTGGCATATGACCAAACAAATCCATATGCAAAAGGTATAAACATCTCATTGAATCTTTGGTATAAAGTGCATGGAAAGAAGACTTAGTCTGTTTGCCCTTTTGGCAAGCTGAACACACACCCTCTTTAATGCACTTGACTTGAGGACCATTCCTCACTAACCCCATGCTGAACAGCTGTCCTATTGAATTATAGTTCAGATGAGCTAGCCTCTTATGTCATTTGACACATAGTGAAGCTTTCTCTCCTACAACTAGACAAATGGGTGAGATGTTAAACTCACAGTCTAGGTTAAGACAATATACATTCCCTTTCCTAGTGCTAGTCAAAATGATCTCTTGATCACTTGACCTCCTTATTTGACACTCCCTTTTGAGGAAAGAGATGTCATAACCTAGATCACTAAGTTGAATTATGCTAATCAGGTTATGTTTTAGACCCTTCACATAAGCCACTTTAGTGATAGTAATTGAATCACTAGAAATGTTACCAAATCCTTTGATGATTCCTTTTTCTGATCCACCAAAGATTACTTTGGGTCCATTCTCTATGGGTACATAGTCCCTCAAAATTCTTCTTGTTCCAGTCATATGTCTGGAACATTCACTATCCAAGTACCATATAGGGGTATGGCCAATTGGATTCACCTGCATCAAATAAAGAATCACTTATCCTTAGAACCCAAATTATTATTGGGTTCTAGGTCCTTGTTAGTTTGAAATCCTGCAGTTGTTCTGACAGGTAAACTATTATTGGTTTTAACACTTGTGTCGAACCAACAATGCATGGTAAAGTGGCCCACCTTGCCACAACACCAACACTCAAATCTATTGTACCTTCTTTTAGGTACAGACTTCACAACTTTGTTGTCAGCAGTCCTGTTAGGTGTAGGTGCTAGATCAGCAAACCCCAATAATTCCTTTTGAACCTGATGGGCTTGCCTATAGAGTGACATATTGGCATTTGCACCCTTTCCCATGAGATCTCCATACTCACAGTGACCATGAGTAATATCATGATCATACCTGTTTGTAGGTTGCATCACTTTCCTAAAGAAAATAGGGGGCTTTTTAGCTAGTGGCTGAACTGGGGCCTTACCTTTTCTATGAGAATTGGTGGTCCTAGTTCTTCCCTTAAAACCTAGACCAGTCTTTCCTTTATGAGAAATGGAATTTTCTATTAAGGGCAAGACAGATTTTGGCTTAAAGAATTTAGCCACTAACTCTCTTTCTTGCTGAAGTTTTTCCTCCAGTTTCTTGATATGATTTTCCTTGAAAGAGATTGTGCTCATCTAAATAACAGTAATATTTTTCAGTTTGGCAACCTCCTTCAGTTTTAAATCTATCAACATAGCTGAATCTGATGTAGTCTGCTTAAGAGACTCAATTTCCTTGGCATGCTCCTTGACAAGAAACTTGCTCCTCTTCAGAGCTTGCAATAGCCCACCATACTCATTAATGAATTGATGTACATCCCCCTCAGAATCAGAACCATCCACTTCTCTTGAAGTTAATGCCACTGATTCTGATCCAGTAAAATAATCAGAATCTAAGGGAGAATTGTATACCTTGCTTGGACCAGGCTGATCCTGACACTGATCATTTTCCGACAAAATCATCAGCCCTCTATAGCAATAGTCTTCCACTCCATTTATGGAGTCCAGCATTTGTAGGAATTCTAGTTCCCTAGAATCCTCTTCTGTTGAGAACAACCCAACATATGCTTCTGCATCATCTTCTTCTCCTGATCCTAAAGATGAAGAGTCTGTCCAACTCTTCTGCTTTTGAGCAACAAAGGATTTCCTTTCTTGCCTTTCACTTGATGCTTCTTCTTGTCCTTAGATTCAGTCCTCTTGTCTGGACAGTCAGTTATGACATGTCCAGGCCTATTGCAACAATAACAAACAATCTTAGAATTAGTTTGTTTACTAGGTTTTGAGGCATACCTATCCTCCTTGAGAGTCTTCTTTTTCTTGTAATACTCATCCTTGGAGAAGGATGTTGATGGCCTGGTTCTCCATTTTTTTCTTTTTCATGAACCTTTGAAACTACCTTGTAAAGGCAGCAAAGTCCTCATTAGAGGTGTGGCTATCTAATGTGTTGTTGTAAGGATTTTCTTCTTCTGCCTCAGCACTCCTTCTGGGTGGAGAAGGGGACTTTCTCCCACCCTTTCTTATGCCTTCAGCCTTGAAGACTACTGACTTCTCTTTATACTCATACCTACTGCTTTTCTCCTCCTCTTTTCTAGTAGTGAGCTGCATTTCATAGGATAACAACTTTCCAAATAGTGTTGGTGGAGGTGTATCAGCAAGCCTGGCCACCTCTCTGATTACACATATCTTTGTTTCTCATTCCTTTGTTAGTGATCTGAGAAACTTGTCATTCAGTTCATATATGCTGAAGACTCTTCCATATGTCATCAGCTCATTTACTATCCTGAAGAACTTCTTGTAACATTCAGCTATGCTGTCAGACTTGGTTTGTCTAAGCTCTCATATTCTTGATTTAGCATAGATTTCATGTCTTCTCTGACTTCTTCAGTTCCCTCCATGTAGACAATCAAGGTGTCCCACATCTCCTTAGAGGTTTTGCAATGCTCCAGATTCTGAAATGTGGCATCATTTATAACACTTATAATAATATTTTGTGCTCTTTTGTCTAATGTTATCAGGATTATCTCATCCTTGGTCTTAAGAATAACTCTTTGGGGTTCTAACATTTGCATCCAGAACTGATACCTTCATTGGAATGAAGGGGCCTTCTTATACTATGATGTAGATTCTTGGATCAGATGCTTCCATGAACAACCTGACCCTTTCCTTCCATATGTCAAAGCATTCTTTCCTGCAGATAGGCAGTTTCATAGATCCAAATTCTTTCTGATTCTCATTTGAAATCATTCTTGAAATCTGTTAATTACCTTAGAGATTCACTCAGACTGTTAGGTCTATCTTTGAGTAACCTCCCTCTAATGCCACTTGAAAGACTTGATTTTAAGAGCCTAGACACCTAGAGGGGGGGGTGAATAGGTTCTAATTTTCTTTAAGAATTTTAGGCAATGAGCTTGTTCTAACTTAGCACAGATAATACAATTCTCAGCACAGAAATCACAACACAACAATCACAGCACACCAATCATAGCACAGTACAGTACACCAGATTTATAGTGGTTCTATAAGGTATGGGTACATCCACTTTCCCCCTTCGCCTATCCAGTAGAGAACTGGATTCAGCCCAACTTCCTTCCACTTACTCAGATCCACAGATCTTATAACTTAGAACCAGATTGGTTCCTACAGCTCAGACTTATACAATTCTTACCTCAGATTCTTCCCAAGAATCCTACCTCAGGCCTCAGCCCTATCTCAACATTTATCACTAGGCTTACAACTCAGACTTTCACAAGTCCTACACCTCAGACACTCAGCCCTACCTCAGCTTTTATAATTACAGGCTTACAACTCAGATCTTACAAAAGATCCTATAAGAAAATTGAATGTTTTAAAGGGTACAGAAATTTCACCAAATAGAACTCTCTATTGGTATGAGCTTCTTGATCAGTTCTTGAATAAACTAAATCTTCAGATCCAACCTAACTTAGCTATTTCAAAGCTTCTTGATTGAACAAAATAAGGTTGATCTTCACTTGATGTAGAAGTTGATTTTCAGATAACTCCCTCCTTAGATTCAGAATTAGATCTGAATCTTTCTTACAGACTGTTCTGGATCTGCCTTCTTAAGAGTTTTCCCTTTTCTTGTTGTCAAACTTTCTTTCCCGTAATTGCTTGATTACTTCCTTAGTTATCCCTGGTTGTCAAGGATCAGTCCCTTATATAGAGTTTCCTCATGATTACCGGTTGATCCGATTTGTAACAACCTTCTAACAGTTCTGACAAAGGTGTTAGACCTGTTGATTATGACAGATGTCGAGTCACCAATCATGACAGTTGATTCCTCAAAAACTTTACAACTCAGCATGAACCACTCAGCAAACTGCTTCACATGTGTCGACACAAATAGACTAAGTGTCGACACAAGTCTTGATGATGTCGACACAACACTCTATGTGTTGACATAGTCATTCTTCTGCTACTCGACACAACTTCTATTTGTATGTGTCGACACAAGTCCTGTGTGTCGATACAACTGCTCCTCGTCTTGACATAACTGATGCTGATAGATGGCGTTGAGTGTATGTCCAGCTGTCGTTGAGTGTGTGTCGAGACGTCGTTGAGTGTGTGTCGACACAAGTCCTGTGTGTCGACACAAGCCTTCAAACTCAGTATAGCTATTGTTGTTAGATGGCGTTGAGTGTCGTCCAGACGTCGTTGAGTATGTGTGTCGACACAAGTCTTGTGTGTCGACACAGCTTCTGCTTCAGGTGTCTACACAATTCTTGCCTCAGGTGTCGACACAATTATTGGTGTCGACACAACTTCTTCTTCAGGTGTTGACACAATGCCTGCCTCAGGTGTCGACACAATTCTGGGTGTCGACACAACTTCTTCTTCAGGTGTCGACACAATGCCTGGGTATCGACACAGGCCTTGCTTCTAGTGTCGACACAACTTCTGGGTGTTGACACAATTCTTCACAAGTGTAGACACTTGTACTTAGAGAATTTTCTTACAAACTTTACACCTGCACAATGAAACTCAAACATCCATCAAACACAAATTGATGTATATCATTGAGTAAGATGAGGCTTCTCCAAATCTAGTACATATTTTTCAGTGTACCCAACATTGTGTTCCTATATTGAATTTCACGGTTACTATTCTTCTAAAGTTAACTGGAACTCATCAAGTTTGGAATGGAACCAATTAACAAAATAAGGGTCAAACTGAGTCAGATCGTGTTATTAAATGTGGAATAACACTCTCCTCCTATGTAAGGAAGACGAATCCTGATGAAATTGTTAACATCAGATATTGAATGAAATAACTCAATAGATTCGTACGCAGCAACAATGAACATTAATAGAGCACAACACGCTTGCTTTGACAAAGGAGAGTGGAAAAATCAAAATAGTTGGACGAAGGCTGAACTGAATCGTCTAACCTTGAACTAAGACTGAACTTCAATTGCCTTAAGTCTCATTTCCCCCGCTGTTTTGATTAATTGGTCTTTGAGCATTCCTTTCATCAATGGATCTGCTAGGTTATTCTTCGATCGCACATCAATCAAGGTAATAACACCTTATTCTTTCAGATAATTCAATAGAGCATGTCTCAGTTGTACATGTCTTCTCTTAGTATTAAAGAGGACATTCTTAATGACTTGAACTACTGTCTGATTATCATAGTACATGCACAAAGAATTGACTTGTGGCCTAAACAAGGGAATGTCTAGAATTAAATTCCTGATCTAATCTGCCACTTCATCAGCTGAAGCTAA
The DNA here is from genome assembly GCA_039513925.1 of Platanthera zijinensis. Lineage (NCBI taxonomy): Eukaryota > Viridiplantae > Streptophyta > Magnoliopsida > Asparagales > Orchidaceae > Platanthera > Platanthera zijinensis. The sequence goes on along the minus strand of CM077079.1, from coordinate 25,151,042 downwards.
GGCAAACAACTTGGCTTCCATGGACAACAAAGTTATACAAGTCTGTATTTTGGATTTCCAAGCAACAACAGCTCCACCTATAGTGAATAATCCACCGGTAGACTTATTATTATCAACTTCTGAACACCACGAGACATTAAAGTATCCATCTACAGTACGAGGGTAATCAATATAACATAGAGCATGATCTTTAGTGTCACTCAGGTATCTCATCAGCCTTTCTAAAGCATTCTAATGCTCTTTTCCTAGACTACTGGTAAAGCGATTCAACATGCCAATAGAGAAAACAATGTCTGCACTTGTGCAACTTGTGACCTACATGAGACTATCAATGATCTTCGAGTACTTTACTTAGTCAACGTCGGTCCCTATATTCGGACGCAACTTGATATTTGGATCAAACAGTGTCTCTACAGACCTACAGTCTTTATAACCCTGGGTAGAAAGAATTTGCTCTAAATAATGAGTTTGACTAAGAGTAACACGACTCTTGTCTACTCTAACTTTCATTCATAGAAAGGTATCAACAGGACCATGGTCCTTCATATCAAATACTTTTGCGAGAGTGGATTTAATATCCCTTACCGCAGCAAGATCTGACCCCATAATAAACATGTCATCCACATACAAACATATGATGACTATTTTATTTGACATTGAGTGATGATAGAGACACTTGTTGGAGAGACTGGACTGGAATTCAACTCTCTTTACCACTTGATCAAATTATATGTGCTACATCTTAGACGCTTGTTTAAGTTCATAGATTGATTTATCTAGCTTACACATTTTCTCTTTTAGATCTTTATATATATAACCTTCAGGTTGTGTCATGTAGATCTCTTCATCAAGCTGTCCATTTAAGAAGACTGTCTTTATATCTATTTGATGAACTATAAAGTTCTCGATAGAAGTTAAGGCAAGAAGAATCCTAATAGTGGATATGTGATATACATGTGAATAAACGCCAAAGTAGTCAATTTTCTCTTATTGTTTATAACCCTTAGCTACTAGACGTACTTTATATCTGGCTGTAGACCCATCACTGTGCTGTTTCTTCTTCAATACTCACTTGCATCCTAGGACTTTAGCTCTTTTTAGCATGTCAACTAGATGTTAAGTGTTATTTTGTAGCAGCAAGTTCATCTCATCATTAATGGCTTCTGTCCACATTAACGAATCTCTAGATTGCATTGTTCCATGATAGAAGAATGTGTCATCCTCTAAGTGGTAGGTGACAAAATTCTCACCAAAATCTTTAGGGATTGTATCTCTTGTTGAATCTTTAACAGGAACAGGTTCTACCTCTAAAGATTGGGGAACAGTCCTAGAGGGGCCAGGTTTAGGTTCTATAATTGATTCTGCAATCATGTCAGCAGACCCAAAGATGGTTAAGTCATGATTTTTGATAAATTTATGTTCAAAGAAAATAACATCTCTAGACTCGATCACTATATTAGTGCTCAAATCAAGAAACTTGTCAGCTGCACTATCTTCTGCACTACCTAAATAAACACAAGTTGTTGTTCTAGGTCTCACCTTAGGTCTTTTAAGGTCTTATATTATCACATAGGCAATACAACCTCAAGTCTTTAGAGTGTCATATCTATAAGGATGGTCGTGTCATATCTATAAGGATGGTCGTGTCATAACTCATATTAAGTAGAACTGAGCTTTGAGTGAGGCACTCTATTTAGAATGTGATTTGTAGTTAGGACTGCTTTCCCCAAAAAGAATTAGGCATGTCAGCTGTGAGGAGCATAAAATTTAACATTTCTGTTAAAGTTCTATTCTTACGCTCAACGATACCATTTGTTTGGGGTGAGTAAGAAGCTGTATTTTCTAGGATTATACCCTCAGAGGCACAAAAGTCCTTAAACCCAATTACAGTGTATTCTCCTCATCGATCACTCTTAAATCTTTTAATCTTTAAGTTTAACTAGATCTTAATACGAGTTTTAAAGATCTTGAAGGTCTCGAAGACTTCATCTTTCGATTTAAATAGATAAACATGACAATATAAAAAAAAATCGTCGATGATGGTAATAAGATACTTCCTCCCCCCTCTGGTGGCATAACTTCGAAAATCACAGAGGTCAGAATGTATCAATTCAAGAAGTTGTGTGCTTCTAGATACTAACTTGAAGAGATTTCTAGTAATCTTAGTTTGAGCACAAATCTCGCACCTATCAAATCGAATGAAAAAATCTAATGAGATGTTGTGGCTCTTAGCTAAATCTCGCATATTCTTATAGTGCACATGTCCATGTCTATTGTGTAATAACTTAGGATCAATCAAAGTAGAACTCACTTGATTAATGCACTCGTTATCTAGGCTAAGTCTATACATACCATTGATCATATATGTACAACCAAAATAATGTGAATTAACTGCTAAAGTTATTCTACCGTTTTGGGTTGTGAAAGAAATTACAGTCTTATCTAATAAACTTATGGAAATTAAATTCTTAGTTAAACTAGGTACTACTCTAACATGCTTTAAAATTAGAGTTTTACCTGAAGAGAGAACCAGCTCCGATGTTCCAATATGAGTAACTTTGGTCTTTCATTCATCGTAGTTTTAAACCTTGTCCTTGACTGCTCTGACCTCTGAGATAGTGCAGCTGTGTTTATTTAGGTGAAAAATTACATACCATTGGTCTCTCCAATCATAGCCACCACTCTATGAAGTCAGAGACATCAAAAAATTTCCTTGGGTCTGCAGGAGCCCAATGGATGGAGATGGCTCCCCTAGATCTGCAAACTATGGAAGAAACGGCTGTCGCGAACGGGTCCCTGGGAGAAAAACCCCTTTCAAATTGCAAGGTTGGTGAAGAACTCTAGTGGCGACAGGAGGAACTCCGACGAACTCTGCAGGTATCCTCGTTCCTAGGTCTATGAGGACAAACCAAGATCTCCTCCTTCGATCGACTTCCAAGAAGACGACAAACCAGATCTCTTCTGGCCTCCAGCCAGAAAACAGGCGGAAGAAGCTCGCAAAAAACTGAGGTTGGAACTTGCGACGGAGAGACAAGATCTAGACCAGCGGCTCTGCGACGGCGAGACAGAGATGTTTCTCCTCCTTCGCGATCTGCGAGAGGAATATCTCGGCGGCGCTCAAAATTCCCGAACCTGGGAGCACTTCCTCCTTTTCGATCTGCCACAGGCGACGATCCTCAGACAGAAGTCGGCGAAGCACTATCTCGATCACCAAGTGGCGAAGCACGAGTGACGAAAAAATGCGACAGAGATCTGAGAATCGGCGACAGAAAATTGGAAGAGCGGCGCTAGGGAGAAATCGCGATCGGGAGTGAACTTGAGTGCAGAAACCTAATTCATATCTTGAAAATGTCGAGGCTCCGCTCAAGATATGCCACAATGGCTCATCAGATGTGCAATGATCATTTATAGTATCTCCATCATAGAGTCATGCCCTAGAATGACACGAAACCAATGGGTCATTCCGATTCGGTCTCGACACGCGCTGACATATAGTTAATTCCCTAACAAAGATATCACTGTGTTTTTCCTCTACAAATCAATGACTTGAATTGCGCTCGAAGCACTCAACTCATGCGCGTCCAATGTATAATATTTTTTTCCTATGTCTGTCCCTCACCATAGAAATGCGTTATTGAGTTCTAGAAAGTTTAACAAGAAGGGTCAAGACATTAACTTTCTCCAAAACAACAAAATTTGAATGTTTTCATCTTATTGGAGTTATTTTTTCCTCATATAGCCACCGTTTTGACGTTTAAATAGTCAAAATTCATTGCCTCGACGAGAGAGGAATCCAAATCTACTAACCATTTTAAAAAATAATAGAGAAATCAGTGTCCCTCGAGGCTCGAGCCTCCCTCTGAATCCGCCTTTGTCCATACTTAAGTTTGAAAAAGGTTGTATTTACGTGATAAATGTTTTAATATGAAACACCAATTAATCAACCTATCTAACGTGGCCTGAAATAAATGAAATGTTAGAGACGGCGTGAGCAAAATCTGTACGAGGACTGCTATATACGTAATTTCGAAAGCAATTGTGTAAAGTAAAGAAATAATAAAACATGCCGGCCCATTGGAATCTTTCTTCGCCGATGTGCAGTATAATTCTAAGTATTTCGTTTTATTTCCCCCCTCTTATTTATAGTTTTTGTAACCAGCATTTAATTGTTGTGCGATTGAAAGCCTATAAACATGATAAACACCGTGAAATTGAAGTTAATACTAAGGAAATGTTACAGGCTATATGATGATATCAGTTTTGCTCTGATTAAGTTTGCGTTTGGCGTGGCTTATCGCGACTTATTTGCTCCGTTGAAGTTGGACGAAAATATCATTGTCATACCAAAATCTAATGTCTCAAACTAATTTCTTTATTTGATAACATTAGTAACATTTGTCATACCAAACATGCATTCTATGGCAATGACGTTTTTGTCCAACCTCACCGGAGCAAATAAGTTACAATAAGCCGCAAGGCTGCGTAAACTTGCTCCGTTGAAGTTGGACGAAAATATTATTGTCATACCAAAATCTTATGTCTCAAACTAATTTCTTTATTTGATAACATTAGTAACATTTGTCATACCAAACATACATTTTATGACAATGATGTTTTTGTCCAACCTCACTGGAACAAATAAGGTACGATAAGCCGCAAGACTGCGTAACTTGTTTCGGTGAGGTTGGACAAAAATATCATTGTCATATCAAAATCTTACGCTTCAATCTAATTTTTTTTGTAATATTTGTGATAGTTGATAAAATATATCCTGAAAATATCAGCTTTTCACAAAATATATCCGAAAAATTTAAAATTGACAAAATGACATTTTTATCCGGCCTCATTAGAGCAAATAAGCTCTGATAAGCTGTGCCAAACACAGGATAAGATCCTGGAAAATTGTTAAAGCTTCATTTTGGCTTTTGCTCCGAGTTCCCGATCGTGCTCGAACAGCGTTAGGGTTAAGGTTGGGGTTTCGACAAGGTCGAATTGTAGAAGATGCCGCAGCGGCACTCGAAGAACAACAACGATCTCGCCTTCTTTACATACGATGAGAAGCGAAAGCTAGGTTATGGGACTCAGAAAGAGCGATTGGGAAAGGACTCGATCAAGCCGTTCGATGCGTGCTGCCTCTGTCTCAAGCCCTTCATCGATCCGCTCTGTTGCCAGAAAGGCCATGTCTTCTGTAAGGAATGCATCCTCGAATGCCTCCTTGCACAGAAGAGGGGCATCAAGAGGTAATTTGATTTCGATTAATTTCATTCTATGTAGCCAGATGAGCCAGGTCTTGTTATAGGCTGACTCAATGTGATTTCGATCTAACTTTGAGTAAAGCTCGATTGAAGCAATATATTGATTTGATTTCGATTGTTTTTTGTGATACAATCCAAAATAATCTTGAGCACAAATGTAGAAATTAATGGATCATAACTAGTAATACATGGATTCAAAAGCTAAAAACAAAATACATGATAACTGATCTCTCCTAAGAGCCGAGCTTTGAACAGATTGATCGTCCGGCGAGGGGAGACTCTCCCGTGCAGCCGCGCAGAACCACCACAAGACACAATACTTTCAACATGAACATAACATAAACTTAAGCCCACTATTTATAGGAGATATAGTTGGGTAAATTACATAAATGCTCCTAATATAAAATAAGGACCCATCATTACTCCCTCTTTCAAATCAAGCTTGTCCTCAAGCTCGAACGTCCGGAAGGTGGGCGAGTCGTCTGACATTTTTACTTCGCGTCAAAACAACTCCCGATAGTGTGTCACGACAGCTGGGGCTTCGACTAGCAGCGACGGCACCGTCCAAAAAAAATGCCCAGAAGGAACGGGGTCCGACAATGTTGGCGAAGCGGTAGGTGGCAACATTAGTAAGGCGGTCGAAGGGACAATGTCCCACAACAAGAGCGGATCTGGCGATGCGACAGTGAGGCGTTGTGGCATGGAGGCCGGGCAGATCACGACCGGGGAAATTACGATCGACAAGAGCGGCGACAAGGTGACCGGAGAAGGTGGCAGAGAAGGGGCTGACAAGGGCGGGATCGGCGGCGCGGGTGTCCGCATCGGTGGTAGCGGTGATTTTCGGTGGGCTGGAGGTAGTGGCGGAGACGACCATGGTGGTGAACTTGGCGGAATGGGCACCACGACGGGAGGGGTGGCTTCAGTGGTTGACCGCGGTGGCTGTGAAATTGGTGTTGTGGCAGTTTGTAGATGCAATGGCGGAATAATGATGGAGTCACCCGCATTTGGAGGATGCATCCCCGAGGTGACATCGGCGACGGGGCGTGGTGAAACCTGAGCGCTGAGAGCATCGATCAAGGCGCCATTGCGCACGACCTGAGCATTAATATTGTTGAGCAGGACGAATATTCGTGTCCACTTTTCTTCCATAACAGCCATATGTTGAAGAAATGATTAAGAATAGTTAATGGGGAATTACTTAGTTCAGAACAAGGAGAGAGAAATTGCAAATATAATAAAAAGTGACTTGTGAGCAGAAATTTGGAATAGGGAGCCGGGAAAAAAAAGTGGGAGTGGGTGGGGCTCGAGGACAGCAGGCGTGAGAACAAAACAATAAAAAAAAGAAAGCGGAGAGAGAATTAAAAAATAAAAGATGAAAAGTTGGGAGCAGGTTTCAACTTCCAATGAAGGAAAAAAAGGGCGTGAGGGAGTGATCTTGTCAGGAAGTAATGGAAAAGATGGATGACGATTCAGAAATTAAGTAGAGAAGAAAGGAGGAGATCGAGAATGCCATTGAGGAAGCAGAGGAGGTTGGCGGAGGGTGGAAGCAGAGGAACCAACAGAACGCCGGGTACGGCGCTGGCCGAGCGGTTTTGTGCGGCCGAGGGGACGCAAAGGAATTCTGCGGTAGGACTTTGATGTAGTGGTGGCACTCCTTAGGCGAGAAAAAGGAGGGAAGTGGAGCAGCGAAGACGGTCAAACAGGGTGAGCATAAGTGGAGGCGGAAGCGTACTTGCCGTTGGCGAAGGTGAGGGTGGACGATGACTAGGGCGCGGCCGCTGGTGGTGATGGTAACGGGTTGTGGAGATCAAGGGGAGCAACAACGGTTGGCAGGAGGGTGTTACCGACAATCTAGAAGTGGGAGGAGGGACTGCTTGCAGGTGGGCAGCCGGTGAAGGATTGCTGGAGGAGCAGATGTTGCATCGGTTGTGGAATGAGGCAATGAGTGAAGGAGGCCTGAGGAAGGAATGACTCTGATACCTTGATACGATCCAAAATAATCTTGAGCACAAATGTAGAAATAAATGGATCATAACTAGTAATACATGGATTCAAAAGCTAAAAACAAAATACATGATAACTGATCTCTCCTAAGAGCCGAGCTCTGAACAGATTGATCGTCCGGCGAGGGGAGACTCTCCCGTGCAGCCGCGCAGAACCACCACAAGACACAATACTTTCAACATGAACATAACATAAACTTAAGCCCACTATTTATAGGAGATATAGTTGGGTAAATTACATAAATGCTCCTAATATAAAATAAGGACACATCATTTTTATTTCCTATGCCAAATTTTTAGTTAACGTATACACTCACTTATTTATGCAAGACAAAATTGATTAAGGCTTCAACATATTATACAGATGATGATGATTCTTGATCTTCATTGTTCATTCAAATTAACTTCCCATAAATAATTGAAATATTTTGTTTGGATGAATCACTAAAGTGAATTTCAAGTGGAAAAAGAATAAACAAATTATGCTATGGTAAAGGACAAAGAATAAACAACTAAGCTAATAAAAGTTAACTTAATATATACTAGCTTAGCAAACACTTCAGCTAACAACTATAACATTCTGGTAATTGAAATATAGTTTTGGTGGAGAACTAGTAATATGAAGATTGAACCTGTCATGATGAAAAGCAAGAATAGTTCCACAATCAGCCTTTCATTGTGAAATTGAAGTTGCCGAAGAACAATTTCACAGGTTATCTTTGTCATGAAATGGTTCTCCAAGTAGAAGAAAGTCATTTTCATTGCTAAATTCTCACTATTCAAATAGAGAACTTTTGTTTATTTTCATATATCATCAAATTTGTTTCAAAGTAGAAAATGACCTATTTATAAATATAAGGAAGATCTGAAGACACGACATAAATGTGGGAGAGCAAGGGGGACCTATCATGTTCGAGGTGTTGCAGATAAAGATCTTGATCATGAGAATTTTATTTTTATGTTTGTTATATCTATTTTATTTTGGATTTTTTTATCTAGACATTTTTCCTGTTTTTATGTTGAAGATCTCGTGAATATATTTATGTTTCTTTTATTGTATTAGAGACAAAAATGGTATGTACCTTATAATGTTAATTTTCTCGGATTGCATCCTTAGATTTGTAGAGGCTTGATTATTATGTTTGGTCAGGTCCAAGTAAGGTGTTCATTCCCCAATTTATTCTTTTGAGTCATGGTTTAATTTTGTTGTGTTTATTGGTCTAGTTTGAGTTATTTTATGTGATTATTGGTGTCTAGTTTGACTTGGTTTTTAGTCGATTGATTTTGAATTATCAATCAAATGGAAGGTATAAGTGAAAGCAAAAAAAAAAATATAATTCAATTTCAAAAGTTAGAATTTTAATTTGATTCAAGCCTTAAGTTTGTCATCGAACAAGTTGTATATTTTCTATTGCTGCTATTTAAAATTCAATTTTATTTCAATACTTCCACCTTTAGTTGTTGACTTATTCTTAAGCCTTAAGGCTTAACTTTAGCTAAGCTTGATTATGTTTATTGTTGTTTTCTTAGCTTCCTCATACTTCTTTACCTCCTGCTTAAGGAGCGTATAAAAGCTAAAGTACTGCACAATGAATATACCATGTGTTGAAATTTTTTTGTCCGGTTGTTGTGCTTAAAAAGTTAAATAAAATTTGGATTAATTCATTCATGATTTCCTACATGACCCAAGGGATCTATTAAAATATTTTCAAAGTGGCATGAGTGTAAATAACCCGAGAATAAAGAAAAGCACACAACAATAAAACCCAACTTACTCGTACATCGACTCGATTAATTAAAAACATATAACATGAATATATGATCATGCTAATTAACGACATAACTAGCAGGTTGTGTGGGAACATGACATCCCATGTGCCCTCAAATCGAGCTTGTCCTCAAGCTCGAATGATTCGATCATTTGGCTCCTTGATTTTCCACCAGAACTTCTTGTAACACGTTATTCTAGCAGAGGATGCATCGTGCGGAAAGTTTTCATCGTTCTTCCAGATATCATGAAACACTGCAGTGATATGGTGGGGCAGAGGCGCTTGCGGAGGGAAGACTATCATGCATAAAAGTTGTAGTCAGGGCGAGTGTGCCTGGTGGTTGCGGACAGTCGAGGGAGACAAAGGACCATGCTTAATATGAGCTATGACGATTAGAAGCGGCAACGCCGACTGGAGGATGGTTGTCAAAAGTAATGCCTCAAGAGGGGCCAACGTAGCTGGTGGCTAGAGCGCAGGCTGCAGGAATGAGACAACGAGTATTGACTGTGGCGACACCACCACGAGACTTGGAGGTGATGATGCTGGCTAAGTGAATTGCAGGCAGAATGCCACTGGAGACAATGGTGGAGCGACGAGAATTGCGAAGAGTGGTGGGGCCTCCTTGAGTGTCGGTGGGAGCGGCGAGTGCTCTAGTGGAATCGACAGTTGTGATGGAGTAAGCAGAGGCTATGGTCAAACCAGGCAAGCTGAGATTTACGGTTGCGATGGTGGAACCGGGCCTTCGATTTAGACTCGGTCAATGTTGGCTAAGCACATCCCAATATCGCTACATGTACCCCAAAATGCCATGTACACACCAAAATGCTATTTCAATATTCAAACAACATTACAACAACAACAAAAACAATGCTCAAGCCTTTATCCCACTATAGTGGGGTCAGCTATATGGATCTTTGTGCCATTGTGCCATATCTTTATACATAATCTCACTAATGTCCAAGTACATCATGTTTTGCCTTATAGTTTCATTCCAAGTCTTTATTGGTCCACCCACCTCCCGTTTAATATGCCTACTGATTAAACTCTCTCAACGTCTAACATGTGCCTCTAATGGTCTCCTTTGTACGTGTCTGAAACATCTTAGTCGAGCTTCTCACATCTTCTCTACAATTGGTGTCACTCCTATTTTATGCTTGATACGTTCATTCTAAATTTTATCCAGTCTCATGTGTCCACACATCCACCTAAGCATTCTCATCTCCGCAACTCCATTTTTTTGCTTATGCACACAATTCACTCAGAACCGTAAAGCATCGCTGGTCTAATTGCAGTACAGTAAAACTTGTCTTTAAGTTTTAATGGTACTTTACTTTACTTCACTCAGATCCCGACGCGCCTTTCCACTTCAACCAACCTGCTTGGATTTTATGCATCACATCTTTATCTACACCATCTTTTTGAATTATCGATCCCAGCTATTTAAAACACTCATTGCATGAAATATCTTTATTACCCAATTTAATAACATAGTCATCTGTTCTTCTTGCATTGCTAAATTTAAGCTCCATATGCTCCATCTTTATCATGCTCAACCTAAAACCCTTCTTTTTCTAAAGTGTCATGTTAAGATGTAAGTTTCATGTTTACACCCTCGCACGTCTCATCAACCAACACAATATCTTCCGCAAACAATAAACGCCAATGTATTACTTGTTGGATATGTCTAGCGAGCTCATTTAAGATAAATGTAAAGAGATCAGGGCTTAAAGCTGACCCTTGATGTAAGCCAACAATGATAAGGAATTCTTGTGTTAATTCTCTAGATGTCCTCACCATCGTCACCAAATTTATATACATTTCCTTGATTATGTAAATGTATGATACATTTGCATCATTCTTTTTTATGACTCTTTAAAAGACCTCTCTTGAAACCTTGTCATAAGCCTTCTTAAGGTCGATAAACAACATATGCAAATCTTGTTTTCTTTCCCGATAGTTATCAATGAGTCTTCTCAAGAGATGTATAACTTCCATGGTCGACCGCCCTAGCATGAATCCAAATTGGTTCTCCGAGATACTAGTTTTTCGTCTTACTCTTCTTTCTATAACTCATTCCCATAATTTTATGGTATGACTCTTAAGTTTAATTTCTCTGTAATTGACTTAATTTTGCATATCTTCTTTATTCTTATACCAAGATATTTTCTCTACATTTGTCCGACATTGTCTTCAGTATCTTATTGAAGAAACATGTAAGGCACAAAGCTTTTTCTTTACCAAGACATTTTTATACTTCGATTAATATATCGTTTGATCTAACCGTCTTTTCACTTTTCATCTTCTTTAAAACATCATTTACCTTCTATGCTTGAATTTTATGATAACACGTTATTTTCTTATGCTCCACCGATTTACTTAACTCTTCCAAGTTCAGTTAATTATCTTTTGCTTCATTGTAGAGTTGATAAAAATATTTTTTTCATTGCTCTTCCAAATCTATTTCATTCTTTATTCATTTAACTTTGCTTAAATTCCTCCCCTTCCTCTCTAGCTCGAGCAATGCTCTCCATATTTGGTACCCAGTTCCTTATAAAATTCTTCATTAGCTTGACTTCTTGCTTTACTTGCTGCATGTTTAGCTTCTTTCTTGGCGTCTTTATACCTTGTCATGTTTTCATTTTTTCCGCAAGCGTAGAGTGTTTTATAGCTGATCCTCTTTGCCCTCACTTTCTCTAGCACTTACTCTTTCCATTCCTAAGATTCTTTATTTGAGGGCGCACTATTTTTTGACTCTCCAAGTGCGGTATTTTCACTTATCCTTAAATGTGAAGACAACTTCCTATGAAACACTAAGACCAATATAAGAGTCATCAATTAGTTGTTCCATAATTGCTGTCTTGAAAGCAACCTGTTTTTCGGTCTTCAAGTTCCATCACCAAATTTTTGGCAACACTTTTATCCTCGTCTTAAATTTATTATATTTAATTTGCACGCCCAACATCATTAGCTTGTGTTGTGTTGTTAAACTTTATCCTGATATGACTTTGCAATCCTTACAAATCATTTTATCTATTTTATGAGTCATAAAAATAATCAATTCGCGACTTATTTGGTCCGTTTTTAAACATAATTAAATGTTCTTCTCTTTTCATGAAGAATATTTTTGTCATAATTAACTCATGTGCTATGACAAAATCTAAAATGATTCTTGTTTTTTTATTTCTTTTCTCCATACCCAAATCCTACATGACCGGTTGTATAATCTATATTTTCCTTTCTTATATATTCATTTAAGTCTCCCACTATGAAAATATTCTCTTTTTGTGAGATTTATCTTACTAAATCATCTAAGTGTTCCTAAAATTGCACTTTAATAATTTCATTTAATCCTACTTGAGGCGTATAAACACTGATCGCATTAATAGTTTCATTTCCTATGACCAATTTAAGAGCTATGATTTTATGACCAATGCTACTTACCCCCAACAACTCCATCCCTTCAAGTGGTATTCACAATAATAACTACTTCATTGTTTTTTTTCTGTGTACCATATTTTAAAATCCGAACTGTCTAAAAATTTAGTTTTCTCACCCACCCATCTAGTTTCTTGTAGACATAAAATATTTATCCTTCTCCTAATCATCATATCCACCACTTCCATCTATTTTCTCGTTAGCATCCTGTATTCCAACTTCCAAACCTAAGTAACTCACAAATCCTACGATCTACTTCCCTAGAAGTCTAGAATGTCTAATAAGTGAGGACTCTTGCCTATTTAACACTACATTTATGTTCTCTTGGAGGTGCAACTGTTCTTGTCAAGACACCACATTTGGATCATATGACAATGACTCTTGCATATTTAACATTACACTGAAGTCCTGGAGATATTGCGGTCCTTGCCAAGACGTTGCATTTGGACCATACGACGTTTTTCTTAGAGGAACAACCTAGCTTTTTCACAATTTTTCTAATTATCCATATTCATAAGGATGACTAGATTTTATGCTGGCCGTGTACTTAACACAACCATCGCCATTTTTCATTCGACCTTGGGACTGACATAGGCTGGTTTACATTCAAACACCAATATCCAAAAAAATTTATTAGTGATAAAAAAAATTATATGTTAAAGAGTTACACAAATATTTGTGTAAAAAAAACTACATTTGAAGTGAAAACTTAAGTAGCAACTCATCATTTATATCATATCATCAGAAGCCTTATCTTGGTAACTTCGGTTATCCATATGAATCATCATCAGCTCTTTTTTTGTTGAGTGCTATATGAGGTATTAACTCGCCATGTTGAATCAAACTTAAATAACAAACAAAATACTAGATTTGGCCTAACCTATCGTACTCTCAAGTTTGTAATCATTCAGACCCACAAATGCCAACAAACATAAACATATATTTTATAAGTCCTTGAAACTGACATGAGAAGCATTTTACAAGAAACAGTCACATTTTAACTCCTTCCAGGCTTCCACTACCAAAGAGCCAAACAAGCATGCTTATTGTGCTAAACTCACCAACAAAACAATACTTAATTGAACCAACTATGCGTGATTAATCACAAGCGACCTTCTAGATAAAGCTCCAATAGCATAATCTTTCACTCACATTAACTTAGGCCCATTGTTTAACATCCCCGCATTTGCAAGACCAAATGATTATTTTTTTCACGAGATCAGCAAATTGTATACAGATACAAATGATTATTAAACCACTTGAATTATTAGTTGTTCAAGCAATATCATTGTTTTACCCAAATGATTGGTCTAAAAATGGGATCATAGATTCAAAAAAAAAAAGTTAAATGGCAATAAAAGTAGAAGAATAATTGTTAAAATTTTGAGGATATGGACCTGACTTGTTTACAAGTTACCAGTTCTTGATAGGGCAGCAAAACAGCTCAACCCAAGGGTAGTATTCATTTAGCAGTCAATAGTGTAAAGCAGTAGCTAATGAATCTTCATTCAATATTAGAAACATTCAAAGCAGCAGGTTAACACTAGAATTGTGTGAAATAGGTGTCTTCGTTCCACCAGCCTGCATACCTATGTCGCCAACTTGCAGATGCAGAGAAATTTCGCAGTCTGTAACGAAACCGGTAGAGAGCCTAGCAGTCCAATGCAAAAATCGACTGCAAATGCAGAGAAGCTGTCCTGTCCAATGCCGCGAACCTTCAGTTCCTTCGCCTTCGTCCACGGGCAGAGAACAGTACGAACACCATACTAGTTCCTTTGCCCGCTTGGCTCTTCTACAGCGTGATCAGAAGAGGAAATTTGCGCATGTAAGCAGAACACTGGTGGTTTGTTGTTGAGAAGAGGGTGGATGGAGATTCCAATGGCTATTGGTTGAAAAGGGAGGGCTGGGGTGGGGAATGAAAAGCCTAGATGTTGTACGCGAGGGTCGGGCAGGGTTGGGCTATACTATGCTTAGCGGTAGGGAGAATAGATATAACATTTGGTTTTATGATGTTTTACTCTTGTTTAATGGTGTTCCTATAGCCATTGTTGGCATGCCTGTAACACCACTCTTAATTATTCAATAATTCCCTAAAGGAGGAATTAACTGGTTAAGTAATTCCCTAAATTTATTTTCTACTATTTTTGTCTTCTGTCTTTACTTGTTATTAATATTCTACATGCCCAACAATTACACCAAACATGCTAATTTTGAGTGGAAAATGCCAATTTTTTCTAACAAATGGGTTGTCTTTAGTAAAGTATCATCTTACATCAATTACACTTATTAATGAGGTGCATCATTATAATACTTGAATCAATTATTAAGCGCTGAGCCGGTCGCTTGACCAAAAGGCCCTAAAAACTTATTATTTTATTCTCATTCATATGTGTTATTCTTATAATCAAACAATGATATTTTTTTCTTAAAAAATTTATGCTTTAGATCTTGAGAAGTTTTATTATCAATAAAGGATATTTAGCTTTTAAAGATTTTTTTTACTTAGTATAAATTTTTTTATCGAAATAAAATTATTATATATTATTCAATATATTTCATATTTATATATATTTATATATTTGTACTTATTTTGGATACGTGATTGCAGTAGTAGTGTGTTATTAATGTTTTATTTTGGATACTCTTCAATTTTATGTTGGGATATGCGTGACTCATTTCTTGTCGACTTGCTATGCTAGTTTTAACTTTTAGAACATATAATTTTATTTAGTATATATTTTTTATTTATGAGATATGAAGATTCTATATTTGAAAATATCCCTGATATATCTTCGACATCTGACATTTGTGAACCTAATTTGACATGTCACCGACATCGTATGTACAACTTTGGACAAAAGTAGCAGTTTCATCCTGTTGAAGAAATTATAAAGAAAGACCCACCTTGAAGACCCATGCAAAACTCTCTTAGGGATTAGTCCCACATCTTAGGATAGATTTTATACTCTCCTTTGTCCTCCTATATATATGTACAAATACATGTGATGTATGTAGAAAACCTTTTGAGAAATTAATAAAATCATTGTTTTTTCTCACTTTGATTGCTAATCTTTACATGGTATCAAAGCCAATTGATCCCACAAGTTATTCTCTCTTCTGCACACAATTTTTCTTTCACAATTAGGGGGTCCGACGGTTAGCTAAAATCTTAACTGCATCCCCCCTCCCCTTCTCCTTCCTCTAGCTGCCTGCTTTCTTTCGCAATTAGGGGGCTCACGACTCGCAATTGTGCGTCTAATCGCAACTCCAACGCGCGTGTTATCCTTTTCGCCAGATCATCTTCTCCTGCTCGCATGATAGTCGTAGCTGTCGATGCTCTCCCTTAACCGCTCGATCGCTCGACGGTCTTCCTATTTTGTTCTTCGAAAGACGCTCTCCAGTCTCCTTCAGACCGCGCGACTTCTCCCGTCCGCTGCAAGTTTGTTCCATCTCTCCTGTCGAGCTCCGACTCTTATGTTCACTAGGTTGCTCTGTTCTGCTCGCGGCCCTCCGCTTC
The DNA here is from genome assembly GCA_039513925.1 of Platanthera zijinensis. Lineage (NCBI taxonomy): Eukaryota > Viridiplantae > Streptophyta > Magnoliopsida > Asparagales > Orchidaceae > Platanthera > Platanthera zijinensis. The sequence continues at coordinate 25,135,063 of CM077079.1, read as the reverse complement.
GTATTTTGCTCGCCTCGACAGACCTACGTGCCACTCCTAGTCACTGGGATTCCTGCAAGCTGTTGGTCGCGTGGATCTGACCGCAAGGTCCCCTTCTCTTGGTTACCGCGACTTCTTCCCGCGAGTACTTGTAATCTATGTTGTTAAAGGCGCGCCTCGGGCTCAAGGCTCGCCAGGCTCAGAGGTTTGAGCCTTCGCGCGCATTTTTTGCGCCTTTGGAGCATAAAAGGTGCGACTTGATGCGATTTTTGTTATATATATTTTTTTCAAAATTATGAAAAAAGTAATGCAATAACTCAATAATATTTGTATGATTTGGGGTTTTTGAAGCATAATCGAGCTTTGAGACTTAGATATGATGCAATCGACCACATTGATTTTATTTTCTTAAGAGATATAAATGATAGTAATGAATTATTATTGAGCAGAATAGATGAAGAATCTGTTCAAGAAAATGAACTGATGTTTGATGCTGAATATTTAAAATGAATGTGGTTGTGCCGTGCCTTCTTCAGGCGTGCACCCGCTCCTTGAGCCTTGCGCCTAAGCTCCAAGATTCCTTTGCGCTTTAGTGCGCCTTGCGCCTTTAATAACTATGCTTGTAATCGTAAAACTCCTACTGTCGTCGTCAGCTCGTATTCACAGGCTTTTGTAATTGCCAGTTTGTCGCTTGACCGCATGTCGTTGAAGCACCTCCTGCTTGCCGCTGCAACCCGCCTGCCGTTTCTCCTTCTGACAACTGACCGTCGAGTCTCCTCCAGTTCCTTGCCTGTCAGATCTTATGATCGTCGTTTCTGCTCGCCAGAGCCCTCTCCTCGTGCGATTGCTTGTGCTCCTTCTCGCTAGTGCTCCTGCGGTCAACAATGTCTTCAGCTTCTCTGCCGACCTCCTTTATTCTTGTTGCGTGTGACAACTCCTCTGCTCTTGTGATAGCTCCTCTTTGGCTTATTTGGTTGACACTTCTCCAATGGCTGAACATGCTTCCCCGTCCCTTCCAACCTGTCTCAAGCGGTCACCTCCATCTCATTTTTCTCCTCCATTCTCTTGTGGAGGTCACACCTCTTCATGAGGTAGAGGTCGACATAGTCGCGCTCCTCTTCAGTGTACTTCCAGCGGCAGGGATGGTCACCTCAAAGTCACTTGTTACCATATGCACGGTCTACCTCCCACCCTCCTGCCTTTACTGCCGTCCATGTTCCAAACAACATTCAAACTGACGTTGATGCCCTGCGCACCCAACTCTAGCAACTTCAAAAGCTGATCATCCGTTTCTCCGGCTTTGTTCTATCTATTTCAGATGGAAGTGTCTCTTGCCTAGCCCACAGTTAATCCTGGATTATGGACTCTGGTGCAACACACCATATTACTCCAACGAAACCTTCTCAATACTTGGACTCTAAGCAACTCAAGTTCATTACTGTTGCCAATGAGGACACTACCCTAGTATCTGGATCAACCGACGTCACCCTTACCTCCTCCATCACTCTTCGCTCGGTTCTTCATGTTCTGGTCTCTACTTTCAATCTCTTATCTATTAGCCGTCTTACTTAAGACCTTGATTGCTATTTGACTTTCTCTTCTACCTCTTTTGTTGTGCATGATTGAAAGATGCAGAATGTAATTGGTAAAGGGCAACTGTCTAATGGACTTTACATCCTGGACCCCCACCCTACGATTCTCTCCGCTATTAGCTCTGTCGAGTGGCATCAACATATTGGGCATGCACCTCTCTGCATTCTCTAGAAACCTCTTCTAAATTTGGCCCTCACTGACTTCATATGCGAGTCGTGTATCAACGACAAACACCATCATTCTACCTTTTCATTTCATTGTACTCAAAGCAATACTCCCTTTGTTTTAGTTCATTCAGATATTTGAGGACCCTATAAAACCGTCAGTGTTTCTGGTTATCGTTACTTCGTTACTTTCATGGATGATTACTCTCGTATGAGATGATTATATTTACTTCATGATCGATCTGAACTATCTCGCGTATTTCGTGCTTCTATAATTGAGACTCACAATCAGTTTTCTACTACCATTAAAACTCTCTGAACCGACAATGCTCGTCGATATACAGGTTATGTGTTTACAAACTTGTGTGCTGGGTTTGGAATCATCCACCAAACCTTTTGTGTGTATACCCTCTAACAAAATGGTGTTGCAGAACGCAATAATCGTCACCTTCTTGAGGTCGCCCTCTCCCATATGTTTGAAATGAATGTTCTTAACTTGTATTGAAATTTCACGGTTTCTATAGCCTGCCACCTCATTAACTATATGCCCTCCTCCATTTTCGAATTTGCGGCTTGCTTTAACCTTCTTTTTCCCTCCACACCCTCTTTTCTGTCACCCCTCTTGTTTTCGGCTGCGTTTGCTATGTTCATAATCTTGGCCCGTCCACTGACAATCCACGTGCCACAATATATGTTTGTTAGGTATTCTTACACTCAGAAAGGCTATGTATACTGGTCTCCTGATGATCAGAATGTTGTTATATCAGCAGATGTCTCCTTTCTCGAAAAGCAGCCCTATTATTCTCAACCTTGTGACCCTCCACTACCACCTCTTCCTTCGCGGCCAATTATTCCTGTTACTTCGACCTCTCCTCCCCACGCCACTCCCAAACCTACCACCAAAAATCCCCTATGATTCGTGTGTACACTCGCCGTCCTTCTCATTCTGATGCCCCGAGGCCGTTACCTTCTACTGATGACACTCTGCACTCTACTAGTCCGGACACGCCTTCTACAGCTCACCCCATCAGTAATTTTGTTTCTTTACATCGATTATCTCCATTGCTTCACACCTTTGCGACATCATTATCGTCGGTTTCCACCCCTTCTTTGTAAGAGGCTCTTCAATATTTGGGGTGGCTGGTGGCTTTGGAAGAAGAAATGGCATTCCTCTGGGCCAATCACACCTTGGATCTTGTCCCTCTCCCTCCTTGCCAGACATTTGTGAGCTGCAAATGGGTCCTTACCGTTAAACATACTCCAAATGGGACAGTTGAACGACTAAAGGCTCGCCTTGTCGCCCGTGGTTTTACTCAACAACACGACCTTGACTATGAAGAGACCTTCCCCCAATTCCAAAGCTAAACACTGTCCGTTTCATGATCTCTCTGGTCGTTCATCGTCATTGGCCGTTGCATTAGTTGGACGTAAAAAATGCATTTCTCATTAGTGATCTTGTTAAGATTGCCCACATGCACCAACCTACCGTCTTTAAGACTACGGGGGAGTCACTTGTATGTCACCGAAAATCTTTTTTATGCTCTCAAACAGTCTCCTCGGGCATGGTTTGACAAGTTCAGACACCGTGATACTCCTGGCTTATGTTGATGATATCTTAATTACTGGCGATGATTCGAAAGACATCCATATAATCAAGAAACACTTGACCTCCATGTTCCAGACCAAAGATTTGGGGATCTCCGATACTTTCTTGGCATCGAGGTAGCCCGTCGACCTGATGGTCTTATCCTATCTCAAAGAAAGTACTGTCTTGATCTTCTTCATAACGCTGGCTACTCTGTTTGCAAGCCAACTGACACACCCATGGATGCCAACCCCAAGCTTTGTGTATGTTCCTCCGACTCCGATACGCTCATACCAAACCAAGAATACTATCGCCGTCTTGTGGGAAAGTTGATCTATTTGACAGTTACAAGACTCGATATATCGTTTGCTATTGGGGTTGTTAATAGGTTTATGCATGCTCCACGGACTTCTCATCTCCAGGAAGTTGAGTGCATTTCTGATACCTGAAGTCTGCTCCCGGACAAGAGCTTGTGTACAAGTCCTTCTCATCCCTATCTCTCATTGCTTACTCTGATGCTGATTATGTTGGATCTCTGGATGATCGTCGTTTCACAAGTGATTTTTGCACATACTTTGGTGGACATCTTGTTACATGGAGAAGCAAGAAGTAATCTGTCGTCGCACGCTCATTTGCAAAAGCTGAGTATCGGTCAATGGCCTCCGTCATCTCAGAACTCACATGGCTAGAAAGCCTTCTAGGAGACCTGGCTGTCGAGCTTTCCTCTCCTGCCACCTTGTTCTGCGATAGGCAAACTGCTATTTATATTGCCAAAAATCTAGTGTTCCATGAACATACCAAACATATAAAAATTGATTGTCACTTTATTCGGGAAAAGATTCAACTCAGGAAATTGAACTTCAGACATGTTCCTGCTTCAGAACAAATCACGAATATTTTTACAAAAGTCTACCACGACCTTTATATTTTCAGTTCTTGTCTAAGCTTGGTTCCTACGACTTGTATGCACCAGCTTGCGGGGAGGTGTTAAAGAAATTATAACGGAAGACACATCTTGAAGGCCCATGTAAAGCTCTCTTAGGGATTAGTTCCACATCTTAGGATAGAGTTTATACTCTCCTCTCTCCTCTCTCCTCCTATATATATGTACAAATACATGTGATGTATGTATAAAAATTAATGAGAAATTAATAAAATCATAGTTTTTCTCTCACTTTGATTGCTAGTCTCTACACATCCCAAACAAGAAAAATGATTATATTGAGAAGTTGGTTGATTTATATTTTGAAGGGTCAAAAGGATTTGTTTCTCATTGAGAAGATCAATTTCCAACTACAAAATAGCAATTGTTGTATCAACATTTGCATAAAGTTCAAATTTTCTATTCCATTTCACCCACAAATTTATGGGCAGACTGAAAAAGCAAATGGGACTGTGGAATATATGTTAAGAGGATTGCATTTTATTTTGGAGAGAAATCAGAGAATTGTTTGCCTTAGGTAGAATTCACCTACAATAATAGTTACGGATCAACAATAAAGATGGTTCTGTTTGAAGTTTTGTACAGACGTCACTATCAGACTCCATTATCTCGGGCAGAAGCTAGTGATAAAAATATATTAAAGAGGCATGATTCAAAAGAAATTCATGATACAATTCAAATGAAAGTAGCCCAAAATATTATGATGTAGAGCATAAAGACATTAAATTTGCGTTCAGATACTTCTTATTTTTAAAGATGAAACTTTTGAAGGAGTCTCCAGAATTAAAATGTTGATGATGTTAAATCCTAAATTTGTTGGACTATTTGTAAATACATGAAAACTAGGATATGGCATATATATTGGCTCTACTTGCAGAAATAAGAAATATATATGTTTTTGCCGTGTCATCTCTTTGGTAAGCTCTACCAAGTAAAGCTCAAAAAGTTGAAGCCGATTAACGAGTAAAGTTTCAGTTTGGATTGTTGGTTCTGAAGTATAGAAGTTTTGATCTTGAGAAATCAAATTTGTTAAGAGTCCTTCCGAAGAATTGCAGACAAGGTTAATATTCTTTAGAAGTGGGGGACTTAATACCTAAAATATAGGCAAACTGCATAAATCAGTCTTTGAAATAGGTCAGTAAATTTTTTATTTTTCTCATATTGGTCCAAAATATTAGGCTGAGTTTGAAATAGGTCTGTGAATAATTACCGCCTTCTTTTATTGTGTTGGAGAAGTAGTGTATGCTTGATGATGTTATTTGATTAATATTATATCCTTATTTAGATTGGATTTAAACTTGATTATTCATGTTTGGTTCTAGTGGTTTTTTGTTTCCTTATTTTATTCTCTTGAGTTGTATGTCTGTTAGATTTTTTAGTTTATTGATTCATCTTTGGTTTAATTTTTCTATGGTTTTGGGTTTGTTTATGTTATTTTATTTGACCTGGTCTTTAGTAAGCTGATTTTAAAAATCATTTTTTTTCTTTTTGTTTCAATTATTGAGACTTGAGAGTTGAATTTGAAATTTGGCATTAAATTTTAAGATTGCTTTAACAAAGTCTTAGCTTTCTCACGGCTGTTATTTAAAATTGCATTTCAGTCATTCCATCTTCAGTTGACGTATTCTCAATGTTGAACTGTACTTGGCTGAATTCTTTCTACTGTAGTTTTCTTTGCTCTCGGCTACTGCCTACTACCTGTCTGCTTAATTATCGTTGCATATAAAAATGACAATAATTCCTGCACGATGAATATATTATTTGTTCAAGAATTTTTAGCTCTCGTCTACTGCCTACCTGTCTGCTTAATTATTGTAGCATATAAAAACGACAATAATTCCTGCCCAATGAATATATTATTTGTTTGAGAAATTCTAGCTGGCTGCTTCCAGTGCGGGTAATCCTGACAAATTGTACCATTTTGACATCTCCCTCGTGCTTCTACCCTTGGTTCCTTATGGGCAGTACTACTTACCACCTGCATTCTTCTTCTTGATTACCGTTAATGTATATCTGAATGTGTCGTTTCAACTAAGGGGGTGAAGAGGGCGATATTTAAAGATGCAAAAGAGGAGTCCACAACCTTCTTGTTCTATTTTTACACTTTTAGAATTGCTTCTTCCAGTTTAAAAACTGGAGAGGTTTATTTTCTAATTTTAAATTTTGTTGGTATTAAAATTGTCTAAGGCCTTTAGATATCAGATGTAGGAGTTATCTCGTGAAGGCATCCACATGGCGCTAGCTTGAAGGAACCCCTATGTTATGGGTTTCGGGTGATGAGCCTAGTTATCCTTTCATGCTGTTTGTTATTTTATTATTGTCTTAGTGTTAATTGCTGTTAGTTGGGAGCTGTTAGTTGGGAGCTGTTAGTTGATTAGGTTCATTATGGGTCTTGTGCCTATTTGAAGGCGAGAGCTGTTGTATGAAGGTAAGAAAGAAGTATTTCTAATCCCTTGTCTTTTATGTGAGATTTTGGAAGCTCTCTCCTCTCTCGAGCATGCCTTGCTTAGGCTGTTGCAGTTTCGTCTTCTTTGTATCAATCGCCGCCAACATTCCTGCCTCCGATCATCCTCCGGCAACCTCCGTGCTAGGACCATAACATCATGGTTCGTTCTTTGCTCATATTATTTAGTGTTCCCCCATACTTCGGGACTAACTCATATCTTCTAGTAGTGACAACCAACCTTACCCATTGGTTACAAGTTTGTGTCTTCTAGCCCTGACCTAGTTTCAGTTCATTTTTCATGCGAGTCCTGTCCAATGTTTCATACTATGCTGGAGTAGTTATTACCTATCCGTGAAGATGTTTGGGAATGATTTCTGATAATTTCTTAAGTTGAAGTATGTTGGAACTGATTTCTGTAGCATTTATGTTGTTCTATTTTGGAATGCAACTTTTGAGACAAATTTATTCAATGCATGCACTCCTTTTTGTTAATACAAAATTCCAGAGGGTTTACTGGATTGAGTTTGTTGCTATTTAGTGACTATTGTCCGAGTATTTTTTTCCTAAAGGAATTAATACACAACAATATTGATCTTAATTCTCAGGTTTTGTACACGGTTTTTTCTCTCGTGATTGCTTGAAATGCATCATTTGGTAGTAAAGCTTGATTCAGAAAGCAGGTTTGTCTGTCCAGGTTAAGAGTGTATTGTAGGTCAGATGACAATCAATTTAGTTGAACTTTGGAGCAAGCTCAAATTCAAGTCCTTCAACAGGTGCTTGATGATGTGCACGAATAAGTGCAAGGTATTGTGATGAACTCCGTGAATAGATGACTCAACTACACTTCAGACATCCCATCCTAGGCAAAGTCAAGCAAATCATGGAAATGTTCAATTACACATCCAAGGGGGGTGCATAATAGTATTGAAGAGAGATGAAAGTTTGGCCCAAGGAGAGTATACGAAGAAATCAAGGAGAAGAGAGGCGTGGGAGATGCACAAGCTAGTGAGAATGGAAAAAATGATTGAAAATTTTCCGCAGAGATTGGAGGCGAAGGTAGGTTGAGTGGTATGGGTGGGATCAAATAAAATATGAAGAGAAAAAAGAGATTGGGTTATCCAATACATTTCCTCATCTAGAGCCCAATGTATCTCATAATCAATGACAATGTAGTGAGCTAGTTGGTTCAAATACATGTAAACGTTCTCACCATACATGAAAATAATCATTTTAAGTACATCATGAGGATCTGATGGGAATCCATCGAATCATGCACTGGAGGGGTTCGCCGCAAGGCGGGACCCACGTTCATCTATTCGCGCAGGAAGACTTGATCGGATCGCCGATTGGACTCCGCGGTTGCGTCTGGGACGGCGCCGCGAGTCAAAACACTATTAGTTTATATTTTTCTGTTTATTATTGATGTATTTTAAGGGCCGAACCTACCGGCCAATCATAGCCGTTGATGGGGAAACCCTAGCTTTTTTTTTCTTATAAATAGGAGTCTAGATGGCTGAAATAAACTATTGCAGAATTTGGAGAACATTCATTCCCGGATTCCAGCAATCCCTCCCCGGTGCCGACGTCGTGGAACCCTAGGTGACGACTCCTAGGCGTCCGAACTCCTCCCCAAGGTAACCCCTACCCCCACCCTCGTTTTCCACCCCTCAAATCCCATTTCTAGCCATCGGAAATCATCCTATACCCCGCTCTCCCGCTGCCGACCTGCTGTATTCCAGCAACCGACCGCCGCCACTAAACCTCCCCTCCCTTGTGCCGCCGCCCAACCCTCCTTCCCCCTCTTACCCAGGTTCCACCGCCCCTCCCTCTTCAGCCTAGGCCGCCGGCCCCTGTACCAAAACCCCAGCCCACCGCCGACTCCCTTACCAAAATCGGCCACCACCAAGGGTCCATTTGCACTAGCCGACCACCCCTCACCTCCCCCTTCGTGGAACCACCTCCAAACAACCCTAATTCTCTAGATCCATTCAGATCTGAGAATTTCACTTCCGATCCGTTATTTCCACCGCTCATACTTTCCATTTGTGCCCGGATCCGACCCTAAATAGCTGATCTATTCCTCCCCGGCTCGGATCTACTTATACGTGGCCAGATCCACCGTTTTCTTGCCCATTTTCACCATTTACCGCCGAGGACAGTCACCGCCATCGTCGCCTCGCCACCGGTTCCATCTCCGATCGTCGATCTACACGTCCGGACTTCAAATTCTTCAGTGTCTCGATTCAGCTCTCTACTCTGTGAGCGTTTGTAGTATTGTAATATTTGATTCAACATTTTCATTTAGTGATCTATCATATTCTGCTGCGATTCCTGTTAGTGGAAATTTATTTTTGTGCACTAATAACTTGCAGGAGGAGACATTCGCCGCGCGCTTCGCTTTGGCCCTCCGAGCGGAGGAAAACCATTATAATTTGCCAAAAAATAAATATTTGCTTTCTAATTAAATATCTGTGTGGTGTTAAAATTTACATTGCTTAATTTATTCGTCAAACACCGATCATTACATTGCATGTAGAGTTGGATTAGCGTGTCACCCTTGCACTATCACCTAGCGTTGAAGGTTTTGTGCACCAGTAGTCTACCCCTACATCATTTTGATATCATAGGTCAAGGTTAGACCATTTGCACTCTCTGTAGTGGTGGGACATTTAGAGAAAGCATGGTAGAGCCTCAAGTCACCGACGACCGCACGACGAGCTCGAATTAGGGCGCCGCTTTTGCTGAATTTCAACGCCTTATCCTACACCGTTTTGACGCATTAGGTGCCCAGTTCAACGATGTGTATCATGATCTTGCCGAGGTGAACCTTCGCTTAGAGCACTTAGAGAATGCCAGGGACACACCGACACAGTGTGACGAGTCACTTGAGGACGACCAGTTCAACGATGTGCGTCATGATATCTAGATACAATCTAAATATCCTTAAGATTCACTAATGTATATCTTTTGTGGCGATAACTGGAATATAGATTCCCCACATCAACACTCTTTTGAATGAATTTACCATGATTTATTAAGTTCTTGATATTCATGTGAAGTAGTTCGAGAAATATCTGTTATAACTCGAATACCAACCACAAATCTTCAAGAAGTGAGTCATCTTCACTAAAAAATATATTATTAAACTCTCCAGTGAAAATGTGACCCAATACCGATGTGTTTATCAGATATCATCTTAATCATTTATGTGCATGTTATAAGTGAGATAAAGAGGCGGAGGTGAAACACAAGGAGGAAAAATAAGCAAAGTGTTTGAAACATGTTATTAGGGAGTTAAATCTACCTTTAATGGATTCACTTCACATACACTAGTATTTTTCCTTTTTAATCTTGTAAGGTTTCTAGTTTCTTTCCAACTATTTCTTGAGTGTTTTGGTTGGCATTCTCTTAAGATGAAAGTAATCCAATACTTTGTGATAGAGTGTGTGACCCAATACCGATGTGTTTATCAGATATCATCTTAATCATTTATGCGCATGTTATAAGTGAGATAAAGAGGCGGAGGCGAAACACAAGGAGGAAAAATAAGCAAAGTGTTTGAAACATGTTATTAGGGAGTTAAATCTACCTTTAATGGATTCACTTCACATACACTAGTATTTTTCCTTTTTAATCTTGTAAGGTTTCTAGTTTCTTTCCAAATATTTCTTGAGTGTTTTGGTTGGCATTCTCTTAAGATGAAAGTAATCCAATACTCTGTGATAGAGTGAGGTCACACATCATTTGGGGATTTATTGTGTTGACAAATTTTTTATCGTCAAATAGACGATTGGAGACCGTGATTGCAACAGGCTCATTCATTACTCTTTGGTGTGAAGCGGAGGACCCTGTTGGTGCTGACGGCGACGGATGCAACCTCCGCCAATGGTGTCGATGTTACAGATCTATGAGCACCTAACAACAAACTCCAGTGGATCTGCCTTTCCATCCTTCCTAAGATCCCGCTTCAACTCGACGACCCTACCCAGCCACTACTCCGTCCACCGTGCCCCCATTCCTTATAGGAAAACCCAACACCACCTCTTCCACCCTTCGCCAGCCTTATGGACAACCTTTACACTTGTTTACGGATTTCCATCCCACTCACATGCCAAAATAGACCACCGCCTCCTCCACTCTCCGCCAGCCTTATAGACAACCTTTACTCTTGTTTACGGATTTCCAGCTCACTCACATGCCAAAATAGACCTGTTCCCTATCACCCCATGGGTGTTCGACTACTCCCCAACCCATTCCAGCCAAAAGCATCCTTCTCTAGTCTGGAAACAACCCAACCCAACCCAACCTGTTTCTAGCCTTTCCCTTCCCCAATAGAACATTTTACGTAGGGTAGGCTTTGTGAGGTGGTTGTGTTGATGCTAATGCAAGTCTATGTGAGTCATGTAAGACGGACTCAACAACCCCAATCTAAATGATGCGTAATTTTAATTTAATCTAGAAATAAAATTCTAGCAATTATATTTATATAAAGTTTGGCAAATTAATCACGATATTAATCTTTGATTTCAAATGTACAAGCAATATCACACTCGCCTACGCACGAGTTGCTTTCAAGTACAAACTTTCACAAATGAATTTAATATGATAATATGAAAATGAAAGCAACTACACAAATGAGTCAAATATCCAAACAAATGTGGTGTTTTCCAATATTCAGTAAGGAAGAAGATAAAACACAATACAATAATACTCACAAGCATAAAGATTCGGCGGAGGAGTGATGACATACTGTTGGGAAGTGGCCAGCGGCCGTGGGAGGCGTCGATGAGGGTCTGTGAGGGAGCGACGACTTGTTGTTGGGGGAAGAGAGGAAATTTGTGTCGAGCTAGGGATTTATTGTTGGTTTGCTGGAACGGAGGGGAAAATGTCGTTTGTTTGCTAGATCGGGAGGGAAAGTGTGGTTGAAGCGAGATTATGGGACAGTCGTCTGCCTCAAGTCGAAAATGGGGAAGAAGCACAATGGGCTTGGAGACGAGCGAAAACGGGAGGGCGGTAGTCAATTGTGGTAGGAGGGAAATGGCGTGATCAGCGGACAATGTTGTGTGGAAGGAGGTATCGAGAGAACTGATGTTGTCGGCGGTGGATAGAGGAGAGGATTTCAAGTGGTTATGGTTGAGTCGTGGGCAGGGATGGGGGGGTTCAGTCGATTCTTTTGTTGGAATCGTGGAAAGGGTGGGGGAATATCAAGCAGTTAAACTGGATTGTTGAAACCGTGGAGGAGAACAGGTAAGACTACAAGAATAAATTGTAAAACTAAAATGAACTGGGATGTCGCACCCCGGGGTCTCGCGGCGTCACACCATGATATGATTGTTGTCTTTGGATTCACTGACAAATTCAATACCTCCTGCTCGAGTACACGAATGTCGGCCCCGCCGAATAGTGGCCCTTACTCCAACATCGATCTTCAACAACTTTTCCCCTACCATTCCTTTCTTAATTGAACCCTATCATCACTTCACAACCTACTTACCACCCATACCTGTTCACCCCCTTCCCAAATCAGCCACTGTCATCTTCCCGAATCCCATCATCACTCCTACAATCATCGGATCTCCACGTCTTCTCCTTCAGCCCCTCTACCTGGTGAGTTTAGCATTTATTTTCAAATTTAGTAACAATACACCATTTTATTTCTAGTTATACTTGACTCTAATTAATTTTGGCTTGTATCTTTCATTTAGTGTAACACTTACTCGTCTTGCTCTTAATTTTACGTATTTTCAATAATGTGTTATTATTGTTCATTTATCTTATTTGAAATATTTACAATAAATTGTCAATATTTATACGCGCTTGAAAGTTTTGTTATTTAATTAATTACTTATCAGAAATAATTGCATTAGTGGATTGTTGTATTGCAGTTGCATCAGGATTGACTTATGTCGTAAGCCTTATGTTCATTGGATTGCGTGTTGTTTTTGTGCTTGCACTTGTAATTTTATTTTAGGGTTAGTTTATGAAACTAGGTAAACTATTTAAGTGAATCACCCATATTTATACTTTGGTTCCTTATGATTGGAAATAAAGTGTTTTGTGAAATATTGTCTATTACCGTATAGATAGGCATATACTTTCACAATATTGGGTCCTCTCTTTAGAAAGATATTTTGTCTCATGGTAGCCTACTCCAATTCCCTTTTGAAACTTTTGTTATTGGGTTAGCCATAACTTCACATATTTCTAGCGATTCACACAATATCATCACATGATACAAGTCTTAGATGAACACCCTTGTTGGCGATCCGTTACTCCCACTACATCTAGGTTTCCTTGACATGCGATATATCACACTTGTTAAATTCTTAACCTTTTCTCCTCTTACTAATACTAACATAATGTTCTTGTGAATTATGGATAATACCAGGCATATAGGAGTGATTTCAAATCCAAAGGTTAATTGTACTCTAGCAACTTTAAATTGTCAGTCACCCTTACTGTCACTCTATAGAACCGCACATGAGATTTTCACCTCATACGACTGTTTGTTCAATTCTTTTAAAATAATTGGATCCTTTTCTTTGTTTGCGAATCTCCTCCCTTCTCACGTTCCAATTGAACACTTTCTATTTATGATCAAAGGAGAAGATTCTTATTTGTGAAATTTTTGGGTTTTCCTCCTATATCTTATGTTGTTAAAGGCCCTCCTAAGGCTCAAGGCTCACCAGATTCAGAGCTTTGCGCCTTCGTCCACCTTGCACATTTTTAGCATAAAACGTGTGTTTGGGTGAGATTTCTATTGTATTTTTTTTCAAAATAAAGAAAGAAATAATGTAAGAACTCATTAGTTTTTGCATGATTTAGTGTTTGTGAAACATAATTGAGCGTTGAGATGATGCAAATGGCCATATTAATTATATTTTTATGAGATGTAAATGATAGTAATGAATGATTAAGGAGGAGAATATATGAATCTGATCAAGAGGATGAACTAATATTTGATGTTGTTAAAATGGATGTGGTTGCACCTTGCCCACACCAGGCGCACACTTGTGCTTAGGCTCCAAGATCCTTTTGCGCCTTAATGCGCCTTGAGTTTTGCGCATAGACTTCATGACCCCTTTGCTCCTTTGTGCACCTTGGGCCTTGCGCTTAGGCTTCAAGACACCTTTGTGCCCCGAGCCTTTAATAATTAAGTCTATGTCTATATCCCATAGATATAGCGTTTGAATTAACGTAGAACTTTTTATTCTGTATGAATCGATATTCTTATATTCTAATTCCTTTCCGTTCCTTCTAACATCCCAAATTGGATCCAAAATGGGCGGGGTAGTGTGAACTTATCCATGCGGCGATGCACTCTTCAAATATGAATCCATTTTCTGAAAGGTCCCGACTTTCATGCTGTGGTGGGTCGTCGGAGTTCCTTTCAATGCCCTATGTTGTGTTGAAGGGATATATATATGATTCAATCGATTGCGTAAGGGTCATGGTAGCAACAAAACTAGGGAAAGTATTCAAAAAATAGTTCTTATTGTTGGATGTGCCTTGGAGAGGATAGTTCATGTGGACACATAACCTGATACTAATTTTATGGCTTTGTTAATTTTAGAGGTTTGGACCATAATTCTTATTGTTAGAGGTTTGTCAATATATGTGGTCAACAAAGAACACACAATAGCTAAATGTGTTCCATTTAATACTTTCTCAACATCACTGGCATCTTCACAGGAGCCGCGAGCAACTGTCTCACAGTTTGGTTGTCCTAAATTCAAACTCTTTACTGGAGTCACCACTCTTAGAGTTCGTTCGAATAGGTGGAATTAAATTTGTGGAATTCGCTTTGTGGAGTTGCCATTGGGTAATAATAATTCAAATCAAGTGTTTGGCTACAAAGGAATTAGCTCGGAATTGCTCCAATTCCGCAGGTATTGGAAATGACCTTGGATCAATTCGCATCCATTTGCGTCGATTTTCGGTCTCAACCCAATCCTGACATTCCTCATTGACTCCCGATCGCGACTCGCAGTTCCTTGTGATTCTTCCTCCAAAGCCGCCAATAGTCCTTGCTTTTTTCAATCAAGTACGCGTGGTTAAAGGACCTTTCGACAAGCTCTGTGATATTTTGCGTACAAAAGGTTTAGTCTGTGTTACTCAATTTGTGTCTATCGAAGAATCCATCGCATTGTTTTTATACATATTGGAACGTAACAAAAACTTTTGTGATATTATTGGTATGTATCAGCGTTCGATTGATACTATTAGCTGATGGTTCACTATTGTATTATGGGTCATGTTAAGACTAGCAAAGGATTATATCAAGTTGCTTGAATCCTAACAAAAATTTAGATCAAGATGGTTGGAGGATTGTGTTGGTGCATTATATGGAACACATTGAAATGATAGTTCCGATTAAGGATCAGGGCAGATTTCATAACCCAAGACGAGATAGATGCAGAGTCAATTGCAAAATGTAGCAATAGTACACATGAATGCCTTAAGAGTAGACAACGAAGGTAGCACTTGAACGAGGAAGAAAGCGATTATGGGTGTTGATGTTGTGGAGGCGACCATAGAAAAGTTGGCAAATCCCTTGCATAAAGTATTCAGTACCAAGACTACTTGCTCGTTTTTACGTACATTGAACATTATTGATGACATATGTGCCGCACTTACTCAGATGCCTAATTTGGATGAACGTGAATTACTAATGCCCATGGATATGATTAATTGTGATAGCATCAAACATGACATTTAAACATGATTTTTTTTCTTATGTTTAATGTTCAAGGACTATTTTATTATTTGTATTAGTTTTTATGGACTTTTTATGTATTTGAATATGATCATGTTTTGTGAATTGCTATTTTATTAGTATTTGGTTAAATTTTGATTGAATTTGATTGTATTCATAAAATTTTGATTCTTATGATTGAATTCCATCCTGCAGCCGAACAATATTATTGATCAATTCCAATTTTGTTGATTGAATTTCATCTTGCACGCGAACAATAAAATTGTAAATTAGCACAATGTCAATTCCTGCA
This sequence comes from Platanthera zijinensis, assembly GCA_039513925.1. Classification (NCBI taxonomy): domain Eukaryota; kingdom Viridiplantae; phylum Streptophyta; class Magnoliopsida; order Asparagales; family Orchidaceae; genus Platanthera; species Platanthera zijinensis. The sequence continues at coordinate 25,119,345 of CM077079.1, read as the reverse complement.
TATATTGGTATTGGCCTGAAAGCTAATTCTGGAAAGTCAATTCTCTGCATCCGAGCATACCCTTATAGGCATGAGTTTAGTCATGATCGACCAACACAGATTTAAATCTAGAATCTTCCTCAACCGTAAATCCTCCATTTGGATTAGTGATTCTTTTATGAACTGAAGGGGAATTAAGATTAAATATTTGGTTATTCCTAAATGAAGGATCTAGATTCGTGCTACAAAAAAAATCGTTTGATTATCAAATTATTTATTAAGCTGTGAAAATGATTCATCAAAAGAATAGTTTAGAACCGGCTGTCATTGGAATGCTTCCTTAGTGGTGTAAAACTCATCAATAAGAATGTTTTGATAAATTCATTACGTAGTTCATATCTAAACCTAGACAGTGGCCATATGGTTTTCTACCATATTTTACTTTACCATTAGCTTATCAAATAAGGACAATGCAATCTTACCAATAAGGAGCCTTGGGCTAAGGTGGTCACCGAAAAATAGGGAGCCTTGCCTTAAGGTGTTCAGTTCATTTAAGAATTGTTCATGGAATGCTAGCAAAATATACTTCTATTTAAGGATTTCTTCAATTTCATCTCACGAATTGACTAAGGGTTGTCTAAATTGCTGAAGTTGACGTTCCATGTTTACTCAAAATCATTTTAGCATGCCCAATACTCCAATCATATTTACCTGGTCAATCTTTTACCTGGTCAATCGTATCTAACTTGGTGGGTATCTTGTGTGGACTTCCAAAACATGAGTCCAGTGCCAATTAGATTAAAGTTGTGTCTAGTAGATCTTAAAAGTAGGATGATCTATCTGAACTCCTTATAATGATATCCTCATATTAGGTTTTGATGGGGATCACATTTCACGAGCGGGCGGAACCCACCCCCACCCACCCATCCCCCGTGTCTACTCTCACGAGAAGTGGAGTCAGGATCGTTAGATGGACGATCCCAACCAGTAGTCGCGTTCAAACGACGATGACATATTTTATGTATTTTTATTTCATATATATTTAGTGCTTGTTTTATGTTTAGTACGATTGTGGCTCTCCGTAGTGGGTGCTGAGACTATAAATAAGGGTATAGAGGTTTTTCAGACATTGCAAAATTTGGACAGATTTTACTGTCTCTCGCAATCTTCCCATGGTGCCGATTTTGTGGATCCTTGGTGTCGAAGCCAAGGTAACTACCTCTTCCATTACTAACCCCCCTCAACTACTAAATCGCCCCATAACTACCTACAACCGACATTAACCCTTTTATTGATGTCTGTTATTGTTCATTTCAAATAGTACCGTTTATCCCCTTCCCAAAGCTACCGACAGTTGTTGTCACTGTTCATCCCAAACTGCACAGCCTTCCCCTAAGCCAAAACCGCCAACCGAATGCTTCCAAACCAGCAAACACTCCCTGCCATCACTACTTGTGTTGGTGTTTTTTTCGTCCCATCTCCACACAGCTAAAAGAAAAGAGGAGAGTGGGTACAATGAGGGATTGCTTACTTCAGTTAAGAGTGGAGGCGCGATATCCAAGGAGGGATGCCACTAGATCCCGGGCTGGCAGGAGTCGTGGCACCTCGGGGAAGATGTCGCTAGATCCTTGTCTGTCGTGATCCCTGGATCTAGCTGCCAAAATCCTTGAGAGGAGAAAGAGGGATGTTGCTTGCGGCGAGGTCAGAATTCGCACAAAGCGAACCTTAGCTGTGCGTGATATTATTATTCAGTCAAAAAGGTTCCAGCATGTTATAGGGGAGCTCGAGGACCTTATAAAGGGGTATTCGCAGGAACCATCCAAGGTTGTGCGAGTCCAAGGGCCTTTTGGCTCGTATTCTTAAGATTCCTTTAAAGCTACTGTTTACGTCTATTTATCAAGGTTGCAGATGTCAGATGTTGTACTCATATAAGTTTGGGGTTTTTTATGTTGGATTGTGAGGATATATTGAGGGCATTTCAAAATGTCGGATTGCAACCTTTCAGTGTTATGTTTTTTGGTTGCTAGTGCAGAATTTAAATTTCTCTCAACCACCTTCCCTTTAACATCAGATTGTACCGTTGGACATGCCTTAACGTTGCCCCTTATCCCCAAGTGTTGCTTCAAGCGAGTAGTTCAACCATTCACAATTTGCTTGCAATGTATGCACTGTATCAATGTTATTTGGAGTCACCTTCTCACCAAATGCCAACATGGATCTCTACCTACTAGTAAAGAAGCGCTAAGAGCTTTACTATAACCTTCTGATGAATTAATTATATAAAAAAGTAGTTATACAAAAACTGCACAAATTAAATAATAAAATAAAAAACAACATCAGTGGTGTTTTTATATCTCGATTCTCGCAACATCGGTGTCATCATTCATCAATGATCATTGATCTGTCTAATCACCAAAGACTCAACATAAATTTTGCAACATCATAAATATTATATATTGCATCCCGTGAAAAAATAGTGATATTTCAACTATAAAAAGCCACATTACATTATTTCAAATTCCAAAATAACCTCATCTTTTGTCATTACAATGATGACACCAATGACCCATTATTCAACAAGACATGCTCAATGTAAACTATGGTAGCTAACAAGTAGTTTAGTACCCTATCAAAAAAAATCCTCATCTTGCAAAAATAATGTTGAAACTTAAGTGTAGTTGAATATTTTTTTCGCATTGTATATTACAATGAAAAACTCAAAAAACAGAGGATGAGAGGAAATAGAAGAAAGCATATAAGAAGAGATGACAGTCATTTTTATATCTCGATTTTCACATCATATTTAATATTCGGCAATAGTAGAGATGACATCAGATGTTTGGCAAAATCATATATTCGGGCCTCGACACAATTCATATATTCGGCAAAGACGGATGTTGATGAAGAGAGAAAGAGTGGATTAGGAAGAGAGGAATTGAGAGGAATTGAGAGAAATAGAGGAATAAAGGAAGAGAAAAATAGAGGATGGAAGAGAGGACGAGGGGAAGAGAGTAACAACAGTCACAATGCTACAACATCCACAATGCCAGTCACAATGCTACAACATCCACAATGCCAGTCACAATGCTACAACATCCACAATGCCAGTCACAATGCTACAACAACCACAATGCCAGTCACAATGCTACAACATTGACAATGCCAGTCACAATACTACAACATTGACAATGCCAGGCACAATGCTACAACATCCACAATGCCAGGCACAATGCTACAACATCCACAATGCCAGTCACAATGCTACAACATCCACAATGCCAGTCACAATGCTACAACATCCACAATGCCAGTCACAATGCTACAACATCCACAATGCCAGTCACAATGCTACAACATCCACAATGCCAGTCACAATGCTACAACATCCACAAAGTCACAATGCTACAACATCCACAAAGTCACAATGCTACAACATCCACAAAGTCACAATGCTACAACATCCACAAAGTCACAATGCTACAACATCCACAAAGTCACAATGCTACAACATCCACAATGCCACAACAGCCACAACGACCACAGGAAGACCAAGAACAAAAAATAAAACCTATCCATACTCCATCTATAGCACTATAACAGTCATATCACCATGAAAGGCCACAAACTAGGAAACTAATAACTTAAAAAAAACTCAAAGTGTCGAGGAGATGAGCCACAAAGGATGAGAGGAAAGCAAGAAATGTGTCAAAAACCAGTGCCGAGAAAAATACACGACAGAAGGCGGTGTAGTACTAGATCAAATAAAGTTACAAAAAAGACGAGAGAACCACTAGAGAACCAGAGCCAAAAGAGGAAGAGAATCGCTAGAGAGTTGAAGGAACGTCAAAATCACAACTATCAGATTAGGGTAGGCCACTGGCGTGAAATGAGGAGTCGAAGAGTGGTAAGAAATAAGTATTAACTTATAATTATTATATAAAGTATAAGTAATTAAGTATTTAACATTAATTTTTAATTTTGTCGCTAAACCCACAATTTTACCGCAATATTGGGCCACCATTTAAGACATAGGTTAATGGTGTTGATTTAAAAATTAAATATAATAAATTTAAGAGAAGAACAAAAATGTTGCAAAAAATTTGGTGGTGGAACTTGAAGATGAAAAAACAGGTTGCTTTCAAGAAGGCAGTTATGGAACAACTAGTTGATGACTCTTATGTTGATCCTAATGTCTCATAGGAAGTTATGTCTTCACATTTAAGGATAAGTGTAAAGAACGTATTTCGAGTATCAAAAGGTCGTGCCCTCAAATAAAGAGTCTTAGTGGTGGAAAGATGAAGTGCAAGACAAAGTGAGGACAAAGAAGACCAGCTATAAATCACTCTACGCTTATAGGAATGATGAAAATTTAGCCATATATAAAGTCGCCAAAAAAGAAGCTAAACAGACACTAAGCAAGAAGTCAAGCTTTTGAAGAATTTTATGAGCGACTAGATACCAAAGATGGAGAACATGATATATATAAAATTGTTCGAGATAAAGAAAGAAAGACAAAAGATTTAAGTCAAGTAAAATACATAAATGATGAAACAGATACAGTTTTGACGGTTGATGTGGATATTAAATAGCGATTAAAAAAAATACTTTTATCAATTCTATAATGAAACAAAGGTCAATGAATTTAACTTGGAAGAGTTAAATAAATCAGAGAAGTATAAGAACATAACGTTTTATAGTAAAATTCAAGTATTAGAGGTAAAAGATGCTCTAAATAAAATGAAAAATGAAAAGGCAGTTGGGCCAGATGATATACCTATCGAAGTATGAAAATGTCTAGAAAATGAATGAATTTTGTGGTTTACATGTTTTTTCAATAAGATACTATAAAAAAGAATGTCAGACCAATGAAGAAAAAGTATCTTGGTACCTTTGTATAAGAATAAAGGAGATATACAAAATTGCTTTAATTATAGAGGAATTAAATTGATGAGTCATACCATGAAACTATGAGAATGAGTAATAAAAAGAAATTAAGACAAGAGACTAACATCTCGGAGAATCAATTTGGATTCATGCCAGGGAGGTCGACCATGGAAGCTATACATCTCTTGAGGAGACTCATTGACAATTATCAATAAAGAAAACAAGATTTGCATATGTTGTTTATTGATCTTGAGAATGCTTATGATAGAGTTCCAAGAGAGATCTTATGGAGAGTCTTAGAAAAGAAAGGTGTAAATATATAATATATTGACACAATCAAAGATATATATACAAATTCAGTGACAAGGGTGAGGACATCTGGAGGATTAACACAGGAATTCCCTATCACTGTTGGCTTACATCAAGGTTCAGCTTTAAGCCCTTATCTCTTTACCCTTATCATAGATGAGCTCACCAGACATATCCAACAAGCAATACCTTCGTGTTTATTGTTTGCGGATGATATCGTTTTGGTTGATGAGACGCGCGAGGGTGTAAATGGAAAACTTAAATCTTGGCGAGATACTTTAGAAATGAACGGTTTTAGGTTGAGCATGGCAAAGACGGAGTATATGAAGCTTAAATTTAGCAGTACAAGAAGGACAGACGACTTCATTATTAAGTTGGGTGATCAAGATATTTCCCGTAGTGAGTATTTTAAATATCTTGGATCAATAGTTCAAAAAGACAGAGGTATTTATAAAGATGTGACACATAGAATCCAAGCGGATTGGTTGAAGTGGAGAGGCACGCCAGGGATCTTATGTGATCGTAAAGTACCACTAAAAATTAATGGCAAGTTTTACTGTACTGCAATTAGACCCGCGATGCTCTATGGTTCTGAGTGTTGGGCAGTGAATTGTGTACATGAGCAAAAAATGGGAGTTGCAGAGATGAGAATGCTTAGGTGGATGTGTGGACACACGAGATTGGATAAAATTAGGAATGAAAGTATCAGGGATAAGGCAGGAGTAGCACCAATTGCAGAGAAGATGCGAGAAGCTCGTTTAAGATGGTTTGAACACGTACAAAGGAGACCATTAAAGGAACCTGTTAGGCGTTGTGAGAGTCTAGTCACTAGGCATGTTAAACGAGGGAGGGGTAGACCAATAAAGACTTGGAATGAACTGTAAGGAAAGACATGATGTACTTAGGCATTAGTGAGATTATGACAAAAGATAGAACACAATGACGACAAAGGATCCATATAGCCGACCCCACTATAGTGGGATAAAGGTTTGAGTGTTGTTGTTTGTTTAGTGTTGTATTGAGCCACCATTTGCGGTTTCTCCCGACATGGCTCCCAACATACTAAAAAATGCCAAAAATGCTAAATGTGGCAAAAACATGTAATTTATCCATTGAAATGACATGTCAGACATGTCGTCCGACATCTACAAGCTTGTTATTTATAGACGTGGGGGAACTGCTCGCGGGCAACCTCTAAAAATACGGGCTGCCCACTTTCAAGATATAGATAAAATGCTAAGTACAAAGAGCCAGGATGATCGGTGAGATCACGTGTGGGGATCGGTGAGATCACGTGTGGGGATCGGTGAGATCACGTGTGGGGATCGGTGAGATCACGTGTGGGGGTCGGCGAGATCTCTCTACCTGAGGTGGAGAAGCAGTTATCCCCTTGAACGTTGATGGCGCTGGTGGCGTAATTTGGGCAGACAGCTTGCACCTAGGTCCACTACAACACCCTTACACTTATACCAGCCCTCCCATATCGCATTATTCAGCCAGAATTGCCGTTCTGGATGAATAATTTACATTGTGTTGATTATTTGATGAAGATACGTTATTTGGAATCTTAATTTGTGAAAAAATGTTCCATTTTTAATTTCTATATGAAAGATTTATTTTGCCAAACATTTAATTAAAATACTTGTTAATTTAATTGGATCTTGCTTATGTTTCTCATGCCTAATCTCTAGTGCGGATGCTTGTGTACTTCACTAATAATTTCAGAATTCATTGTAATTAAACGTTGGACAATCGGATGTGCATTGCATCGTATTAGGCCTCCACAACACCTCACTAAGCGTCACCTCGCTAGAGTTCCCTTTGGGTACGACATTCCCTACACCCGCGTCAAGTTTATCTCCTGAAGTCTAGGGTAATTTCTCAAGATAAGGATATTCATCTTGAAGGAATTTCCTAATGCTTGTGAATCTCCTAATCCTTTCACTAAGGCAAGTACTTGCGCAGATACTACTATGTTGCAGGGAGGGAAGGGATCAAACTGTCCTGCATATAATGCTATAATACAAATATGATATGTAATGGAATTAACCAGAGGATTCTAGCTATGCTGCATATGTTTGGATGATTTGTGATCTTTCATTGTTCATTCAATTTTTAGCTTTATAATAAATCATTATGTATTCTCTTCATATGAATCATTAGCTAAGTGACTTAAGTGAATTTATTGTGTAAGATGTGGTGAAGTTAATTTCTCTTAATTTTCTGGTAGGAATCCCGAACTTATGCAATGTTAAAAACCGTAGCCATATGAAAATAAAGTTAACAAACGCCTAAGCTGGCTATCCTAACACTAATAGTCTATAGTAGATTAAATATATGCTTTTTTGAGGACAAGTACTTGGCCATAGAAAGTAAAGATAGTACCAATAAAATTCTAAGAACCATTCCTTCGCTTTGATGTTGAACTTATCTTTAAAGACTGATTTCACGAAGTCTTTCATCAGAAAATGGTTCTCCGAGCTTAAGCCTTTTTTTGCCAAATCCCAACTTAACTATTAAGTTTTCATTTATCGTTTTGATCATTTGAGTGCACAAAATGACCTATTTCTAATGCAAGGAGGAAAAATCATAAGACACCAAACATAAATGTGGGAGTGAGGAATAGGCGGCCTAACTTGGTTAAGGGAGTAGGGCTGATATCGAGTCGAGTTTTAGCAATTTGGGCTCGACTCAAAATTGAAATTTTTTGAGTCAAACTTAGCTCGAAATCGACTCGAAATCGAAATCGACTCGAAATCGAAATCGACTCGAAATCGAAATCGATTTGGAGTCGAGTCTCCTCGACTCAAAATGGCTTGATTCCGAGCTGGCTCGAAATCTCGAATCGAGATGGCTCGATATTGTGGAAATTTTCTTTTTACTCCTAGTTGGCTCGAAATTAAATTGGGCAACCTCTAAATTTAGCAAATGAAACACTTAAAATTTCACAAATTTTATTTATGTTTAATTTTTAATGTTTTTAATTTTAAAATAAAATATATTAATAAATTCATAATATTTTTACTCAATTCGAGCTTGAATCATATTTCGAGCTATTCAGAGCTGGCTCGAAATCGACTCGAAATCAGATTCAAGTCAAGTTGAATCGACTCAAATTGACTTGAATTATTTTTAACCGATTCCAATTCGGCTCAATATTTGAGCGATTTTTGAGCGACTTTCGAGTTTCAAATAATATGCTCAGCCCTAGGGAGGAACTGATGTGAGAAAGCTCCAATGTCGCCCATGTAGTCTCTTGCAGTGAATCGATATAAAATTTTCAATGAAATGGGGAATATATGGCACGGGGAAGGTCAAAAGTCATCATGTTACAAGTCACTTTCAAGGGATCAAGAAGAGATGAGAGGTTGGAAAATAATGTGAAGTAAAGAGGGACAAGTGGTCTTAAAGATCTTTTATTACTCATTGAATGTTATGTTCCCAATTATGTTTGTATTTATATGATGTAGATGAGCTATTTAATGTTGGATTTTGATATTGGTCACAGAAAATTGGCTGCTCACTGTACTCAACAGAAACAACAGAAAGACGAAGAAGACGAGAAACTCGCCTCGCAGAAGGCTCGGGAACTGGACGCCTTCGATCAGCAGAATCACGGGGCCGTTCCCCAGTACAATGACCGAAATCACGCCGACGATAAGAATGGATTCCACGGAGCGAACAGCGTGAAGACGACATCCTACGAAGCCGAAGCGCTCCGCACGATGAAAGCCTTCTGGCTGCCTTCTGCAACCCCCGAAGCTCCGGTGAGAGTCGACGCCCCGTCCACGGACACCTTCTGCCCGGAAGGAAAGGAGAAGCTCAGGTTGAAGAGTCTCTTCCCGGTCCACTTTACCGGAGATGATAGTGGCGACGGCGGTAACAAAAAATCAAAAAAGTTGATGGGCAGCTGCATATGTCCCAGCTGCAAGGTCACGCTTACGAACACGCTTTCACTCGTGGTTGTGAGCACGTGCGGGCATGTGTTCTGCAAGAAGTGCGCCGACAGGTTCATTGCGAAGGATAAGTTGTGTCTGGTTTGCAACAAGGAGTGCAAGGAGAAGAGCTTGGTTAATCTGGAAAAAGGTGGAACAGGTTTTGCAGGGCATGATGATAATTTGGAGGCCACTGATTTCAAGCATCTGGGAAGTGGTTCAGGTTTGGGGCTTGTGAGGCCGGCTATGAAGACCTGAAGCACTCTTTGTCGTGAGCGCCAAACATTTTTCGATGGTAAATCAGATACGCCTACTTCTCGTAAATAAAGATCCTTGTACCTACAAAAAAATTCAAATATCTTTAATTTTTTATGATCTTTTTATGATTGCGTATATTTTCTTTCTTATTTACGATCGAAGAAAATGATGGGTTTTCAATGAAAAATCGAGCTGGGATACCGAAGACACATTAATTCCTTCTTTCTCTCCATTGTTAATTGAATATTACAGCAAAATTGTCACTAATGTGTGCGTCTTGGACAATGCAAGTCGCTCATACATGACACCATTGCTTATTGAATCATATATATTAACTGATTACTCGGGATAAGTATTTAAATATTTATACTAACTGGCCTGCGAATTGCATTCTCTACTATGTCATATGGCAGCATGCTATTATGGGCAGTTTGGTTCGAAGGAAATTGCCCAATAGAAGGAACACCCTTTTAAGTTTTTTTGAAAAAAATTTATTTATTATGCATGCTATTTTTATATAATAGAGAATGCAAGCTCCCGAGTAAGCTCCCATCTTCGGAACTTGGAGGAAACATTTTCCACCCTACATAAGTTCATGATGTTGCTGAATCATTTGAAGTGTGTCTTCGGAGCCAGCAAAGGGAAGTTCCTTGGTCATCTCCTCACCCCGGCAGGGGTGGAGCCCAACCCTGATAAGGTAAATGTCATAATGGAGTTGGGGTCACCGTGAAGCACCAAGGAAGTTTAGTGCTTGACAGGAAAGCTTGCCGGGTTGAGCAGGTTCCTCTCTCGGGCAGGGGAGAAGTGCTCACCTTTCTTCAAAGTGTTGCGGGGTAGACAAAAATTCGAATGGTCGAAAGATTGCGAGGAGCCTTTCCAAGCCTTGAAGAGTCAACTCATCAAGGCCCCACTCCTCCAAGGACCCAAGGAGGGGGAAGATCTGACTTTGTACCTCGGAGTAGGAGTGGAGGTCGTAAGTTCTGTACTGGTTCGAGAGGCGGGTAAGAAGCAGCTGCTCATCTACTATGTAAGCTGGGTCCTAAAGAAGGCAGAGCTTCGATGCCTGATTCTGGAGAAGTTAACATTTATCTTGGTTGTCTCAGTCAGGAAGCTCAGACCATATTTTCAAGCGCATTCGATCAGAGTGGTGACTGATCACCCCCTTCTCAAGATCTTCGAGGGGTAGAACATTCAAGGAGATTGGCCAAGTGGTCTGTGGAGCTAAGCAAGTTTGATATCTCCTTTGTCCCCCAACTATCGATTGAGGCTCAAGCGGTAACAGATTTTTTGGCCGATTATGCGGTCGAGGTGGAAGGCAAAGAATCCTCGCGACATGTCACCTGGATGATGCTGGTAGACAGAGGCTCGGGGAGACATTCCTTGGGGGGCAGGGTGGTGTTGGAAAGCCCTTAGGGGACTAGGATAGAGCAGGCCGTGACAATACACTTCCCTGTCACAAACAACCAGACAGGGTATGAGGACGTGACCGCAAGACTACATCTGTCTAAGGAGCTGGGTATACAAGATGTGGAGGTGTTTACAGACTCGTTGGTGGTGGCGTCACAGGTCAATGGAGAATTCGAGGCGAGGGAGTCCACCCTCACGAAGTACTTGGCCAAGGTGAAGCGGCTCATCGGGGGTTTCCGAACGTTTTTCATTCAGTACATACCGCGGGAGGAAAATGCCACAGCCGATCGGTTGGACAAGTTTGGACCCTGGATCGAGGAACCCTGACAGACTTGTTTTGCCCATCCATTGAGGAAGGTGAGTTGATGGAGATAGACCGACGCCCCTCGTGGGTGGATCCCTTTGTAACTTTCTTGACCACAGATAAGCTTTCAGAGGAGGTCCAAGACAAAAAGCGCTTCAGACACAAGTCAGCATACTATCTGATGCATGATGGAGGATTGTACCGGAATACCTTTTCGGGGCTCTTGGCCCGGTGCGTGGTGGAGGAGGAAGTTCCGTGGATCTTGGAGGAATTTCATTCTGGCGAGTGTGGCAGTCATTCGGGAAGTAAGACCTTGGAGTCGAGGGTGGTCCGACAAGGGTATTTTTGGCTGACCATGAGCAAGGATGTGACAGAGTTCACGAGGAGATGTCAGAAGTGACAGTTGTTTACTCCACTCAAATTCCACTTAGGAGTATTACGGGCCCCTGACCCTTCTCCATCTTGGGGATGGACTTGGTAGGACATTTCCCCCAGGCAAGTGGGCAAAAGAGGTTCCTCTTGGTCATTATCGACTACTTCTCAATGTGGTTAAAAGTGAAGGCGCTGACCAAGGTGACCTCCCAGGTGATCCGCAACTTCGTATGAGGAGAGATCATCGGCCAGCATAGACTTCCTCAATCCATTATCACAGACAACGGACTGCAGTTTACCAGCGAGGAGTTTGTCTGCTTCTGCACCCAGCTGGGGATAGACCTCAGGTTTGCGTTTGTCCACCACCCTAGGAGCAATGACAGGTGTAGGCAGCAAACAAGATTATAGTGAACTTGTTAAATAAGAAGGTAGAGAACCTGAAGGGGAGCTGGGTAGAACAACTTCCCTCAGTCCCGTGGGCCCTAAAGACTGCCCCCAATACAGCCACAGGGGAGACCCCTTTCAAGCTCTCTCACGGTTGTGAGGTCGTTCTTCCGGTAGAATTCGAGGTCAAGTCACCGCGGGTGGTGGCCGCTGGAGAAATAGATGAAGAATAAAGAATGAAGGTGAGCTAAAGCTCTCACTGGACGTAGTGGAGGAGCTCCGCGACTTGGCCACCGTTAGGCAGGAGGAAGTCAAGCGGCGGATGGCCAGGTACTTCGACAAGCATATTCGGGTCAAGCAGTTCATGAAAGGGGAATGGTCCTAAAGAAAGTAGACGCGACAGGGAGGTCAATAGCTGTGGGGAAGCTCAATCCTAACTGGGAGGGCCCCTACATAGTTGAGGAGACACTGAAATCCGGATGGTACTGCCTCCAGAATGTGGAAGGTGTGTTCCTAGGTCACACTTGGAGCGGGGATGATCTGAAACGCTTTTTCCCTTAGACTCTTATAATGAAAGAAGAATATCTTTTTCCTACTAATGTATCTTATTCAAGGAGTCTCGTTATTATTCTTATTATTTTACAAAGAGATTGAAATATTAACCCCAAGAAGATTCCGTTGACCAGGCTCCCATTAGCTGACAGAGCCGAAAGTCACTCGGTGGAAGATTAAAATATTAACCCCGAGAAGATCTCGTTGACCAGTCTCCCATTAGCTGACAGGGCCAGAAGTCACTCGGCGAAAGATTTAAATATTAACCCCGAGAAGATCCTTTTGACCAGGCTCCCATTAGCTGACAGAGCCAGAAGTTAATTGACGGAAGATTAAATATTAACCCCGAAAAGATCCCGCTGACTAGGCTCTCATTAGCTGGCATAGTCAGAAGTCACTCGGCAGAAGATTGAAATATTAACCCCGAGAAGATCCCGCTGATTAGGCTCCTATTAGCTGGCAGGGCCGGAAGTCATTCCGCAGAAGATTGAAATATTAACCCCTAGAAGATCCCGCTGACCAGAATCTCATTAGCTGGCAGTGTCGGAAGTCACTTGCCAGAAGATTGAAATATTAACCCCGAGGAGATCCCGCTGACTGGGCTCTCGATAGCCGGTAGGGTAGGCAGGTCGCTCAGATATTGGGTGCGGGTGAAGGAATATTTAGGCAAAATGGTCGGTGAGTATAGGTCCACACTTGCCCCAGACAAGAGGCGAGGGTGTCGACGAGTTCTTTTTCCACTAGGTAATCGCGGGTCGAGGAAGTAAACGAGGCATCCCCGCAACATGTGCGCAAAGAAAGAAGTGGGACTGAGATCCCAGATTTTGCTCGCGTACATTTAACACTCGCGACTCGACAACAGGCCGAGGAACCCGAACTTGGGACCTCGCAAGTGCGAGTGTATAGATACTTAAAGACAGAATTTGTGTAAGTACTAGCGGGGGCTCATAGCAACGTAAACGCGGTTCGCTACTCACAAAATGACCTATATAGAGTTGAGCAATCGTCCCTACTAAGCACTAAAGACCCATGTCATGAGAATTAGTAGCGTGGGTGCGAATGCGAATCAAAGGAAGAGGTTGCGCGAAAACATAAAAGAAAGCAAAAAAAGAAAAAATGTATTACCATAAGAAACTCGCCTATAAAGAAACAGTTATATATATAAAGGATCTCGCCCGTAAATGCAAAACAAAGTACAAAAGAGAAAAATAGCAAAAGAGGTCTCGCTTCGAAAAATGCAACGGCCAGAGCAAAAATAAAAGTAAGAAATTATAACACTTCATCCCGAGATCCCTGACTTCTCGCTCTTGCGTAGGGCTGGGTCGGCGTCGTCCTCAGATTCCTCGATCGGGAGGAATAGCTCTGGGACTACATCCTTCACGGTGACCCCCATGCCTTCACTCGTCACGAGGCCCGACCGCAGCATCACCCGAAGCGTGTGCTCCGCCTACTTGGTCGCGTTCGACTACATCAACTCCTCGATTTTACGGTTGGAGTATTGCTTGAATTTGCTCCTGCTGGGGGCCGACGGGAGGACGACCTCGAGCAGCTTATTATTTTGGGCTCGCAGTCCCTTATTCTCTTTCTCCAGAGCGGTGATTCTTGCATTAAATCGCTCGACATTCGCGACATCCTGCGAGAAGTACAAGAAGATAGGGGTTGGCACGAGTTGATGGTGGGAGCAAAAGGGAAAGGGAGAACCGATACTTACCAATCCGCCGGAATGGCCGGCGAGGAGTCTTTTGGAGGTCTCTAGCTTCTTCTTGAGACCCGTGATCTCCGACGCGAGTTTCCGCGAGTTGTTGACCTCGATAAGGGTTCGATCGAGGTAGTTTCGCGACGCCCCATCATATGAGCGAGATCAAGAACACGTAGTTAGGCTCGCATACTCTCGTGCGCGAACATCCACGTATTCTCGTCATCAAAGAACGTGACATCCTCCCGCCCATAGAGCATGAAGGCGAGGGCATATGCCTTACCGCTGGTAGTCTCTTGCTCTTGCCAAGATGAAAGAAGGGTGGAGATAGTAGCCTTGTTGGACTCCTAGTCTCAGAACAACAGAGGATTGTCGGTTTTATCCCGCTACTTCTCGTCGAGATCACAATTCTGGTGCCCCTTCGTTTCTGCCTTCTCGCCAATTTCCTCCGGCGCGACCGAGGTTCCCGCGAGTTCGCTGGCATACTCGCCCACGATCTTGCTCACGACCGAGGGCATCTCTGGCGTCTGGCTCGTCTCTAAATGCATCTACAACGGCCTCAATGTGACTGAGGTTGTTGGAGGTGACCCTAGTACTCGCGTACGACGGATGCATGGGAAGATTTTGCTCCCCTGCAATTGGTTCAGTGTTAGATGCAAAAATAACCAAAGGGGGAAGTGAAGTTTAGGGCGAAGACGAGTGAGAGGTACCTGTTCCAGGGAGGACAGGGAGGAGCGAGTCGACGTTCCTCCTCAAGTAAGTGACCTCAAAGTTCTTGCCGACGAAGAATTTGAAGAGGTTGGCCTCGTGGCCTCCTACTGAGGGGGGGGGGGGGGGGGGTAAGTCGTCTCGTCCTGTTGAACTGGTGAGAAAGGGATGTTGTTGAAATCGCCACAGACAAAAACGAACTTCCGGTGCCAGTGGTTGTTCTTATTGGCTATCTCGCGAACCTTCGTATGCTGGCTCGAGAAGAATACGGTCTCATCCTTATTGGCCTTGAAGGAGAAGATCTTGCAAAAGGTCGCAAGGCTTAACTCAATCCGCTCTTCGCGCAAGTAGCACTCGAATGCCACAAGCATGACGATGGAGTTTGGGTTGAGCTGGCCCAGGACCACGCCCAGGTACTTGAGGACCTGGCGCACCTCCAGCCAGAGCGGCAGTCACAGCCTCACCTCGAAGTGTGAGATGGGGATCACAAGTTCATTGGGGAAGAAATCATTGACCGAGTCAAACTCTCCCGGGCGACGAGCGACAAACCCGGAAGAGATGTATTCCACCACAATCGAGAGGTACTCGCCCTCCGTCAGGTTGCAGTGGAGAAAAGGATAGTCTGCGAAAGCCCATGCACACTTCGATCTGCCATCAGGACACCACCGTCACCACCCATTATGTGAGTGCTTGCGCGAGAGTCAGAAGGCGAGTTCTTGGGGACGATGACGGCTGGAGAACGGGAGACAATAAATATGGTAGATGAAGGGAGAAGGGTAGGGGCCTATTTATAGAAAAAAAATTGGGCATGAGGAATTCGAGGCAGGAGGTGTGCGGATAGCAAATCATCATTCTGTGCCTCGAACCTCGGGCCGACCCCGCGCTCCCTTCCACTCGCCAGCGGTTTGAGATACATTGTATCATAAATCTCAAGGAAAAAAATGAGGACACAAAACATCACAAGGCACAAGCAAAAAATGAATTTATGTTGAGCGAAAGCCCTACAGTTCTAGTCGCGAATGTCTCAGACAAGTCCGGAATTAATTATTACATAATTACAAATTTAGAAATAATGTAGGGTTCAGAAGGAGGGGAGAGCGATTGTCGGTAGGCTCAGTATTGAAGTCATTTCCATCTTCCCCAACCTCACACTCCCGACCTTGGTGGTTGGTGAGGGTAGTAGTACTCGCGGATGGCGTTAAGTTCCTGTTGCACCGAGCGCAACTGACAGCACGCGAAATGTGGACCCCTGGGGAGGTCTCCTCGCCACCAGCTCCCCATCGCATCTCGTTCAGGAGCTGCGCATAGTCCCTTTTTGAGACCGCCCAGTCGTTGCTCGGTGGCGTCTCTGTTCTCTTGGACCCGGCTGTAGATCTCGCACAACTTGAGGTTGTGTTTCCTAAACAGCTTTGCCATTCGCCTCTTCAGCACCACATCATCCTTCGGATCGCCCAAGAAGTCGGCGATCGCGCTAGGGAAGGGGGTGGCGAGACTCCTTCTCGTCTATCTCAAGATCAGTGGAATAGATCTCTCAGTAGCCTAAAAGGGAGGTGATTAGCCAAATGAAAGCAGGACTCAACTAGGAGAAAGGTGAACGCTCCTGCTAACCTGGAGAGGGTGCAACCCCCTTGTTGGGGCGTTTGCGAGACGGCCCGGGTCACCCAAGGAAGGGTTTGACGATTGAAAGCGTGAACGATTTTCCCAATCTCGGACAGGGCGGCGCGAGGTCGGCAAACCTGAGGGAGGCAGGAGTCGAGTGGTCGGGAACTCCCTCGGCCGGGGGCCGTGAACACGAGGTAATGACTTGGACGGCCAAGTGAACCGGTGATTTCGGTGGCTGGACTGGCAGGTCGGTGGTCCCTAAAGTGTCAGCTGCCAGAAGCGAAGTGGGGTAAAAACTGGAGGACAAGGGAGAGGGATGGCGGAAGGGTGATGTAACATCCCATTTCCGGCTAGACCCCTAGGAGTCGGTTGGTTGTGACAGAACCCTAGGAAGCCCAAAAATTGAAATAAATCGACCAAGATTTCGGGTCGCGTGTTGGTCACGCCCGTGACCGACCCGTCACGCCCGTGACCTAGGGTGTGACTCCTTCGACGATCGTCGATCCCAGGGAGACGATCGTCGGGCGCAGAATTTTCAACCCGGCCCTGTCACGCCTGTGACCCAGGTGTCACGCCCGTGACCAAGGGCGTGACCCCCTTCGGCGATCATCGATCTCAGCGCGACGATCGCCGAGCGCGGAAATTGCCTCATGACCATGTCACGCCCGTGACCCATGTGTCACGCCCGTGACCTAGGGCGTGACCACCCTTCGACGATCGTCGAACCCAGAATTCGGTCACCCGGGCCTGTCACGCCCGTGACCCATGTGTCACGCCCGTGACCAAGGGCGTGACCCCCCTTTGGCGATCGTCGATCTCAGCGAGACGATCGCCGAGCGCGGAATTTGCCTTGACCCTGTCACGCCCGTGACCTATGTGTCACGCCCGTGACCTAGGGCGTGACCACCCTTTGACGATCGTCGATCTAAGTTCGACGATCGTCGACCTCAGAATTGGCCACCCGGGCCTGTCACGCCCGTGACCCATGTGCCATGCCCGTGACCTAGGGCGTGACCACCCTTCGACGATCGTCGATCTCAGTTCGACGATCGTCGATCCCAGAATTTTCCATTCGAGCCTGTCACGCCCGTGACCTATGTGTCACGCCCGTGACCAAGGCCGAAACGTCAGCCAGACTTTAAATTTCTGTAACCGACGTCTTAATCAATTCTGATTATGGAATGTATAGCAGGAATATTTATTAGCCGTTTCTGTCTTTAATTATTTAATAGAAAGAGAGAGTGAGGTCCAATAGGAAATCGCCACCTGGATCAGCCAATTCATCTTCCACCTTTTCCTCTTCCCTGCATCATAACCGAAACGTTATTAACAGAAATATTAATGGCCACCAGCGTTAGACTTTTCCTCTCCCCATTGGGAAATCTATAAAAGCCCCCTTGGAGCAAGAGGAGAAGGTTACACGTTTGATCAGATTCCTCCCCTTGCTGTTGAAGAATTTCCGGCGACGCCACCACCGCGCCATGACAGTCCGACGTCCATCTCGCCTCCAAACCGCGAATAAGGTCCTCCTCTACTCTTTCTTCTATGGATAGATCGTAGAAATTACTTAGGAGAGTTGTCGAGCTCAAAGGAGCAAGATTGAGTGAGTTTTTCCATGTTTTTCAAAAATAAATGGCGGTCGGGTTTGCCGGAAACTGCCTCTCCGGCGATCGTGCCGCCGCCCGTCGGTAGCCCTCACCTCAACAGAGGTGGTGGTGGTGGTGGCCGGCCAGGGAGATGGCTGGTTGGCCGGGAAATAGCTTTAGAAAAGCTACAGGAGGCGTTTGTTTTTCTGATGCTGTTCGGGTTCGGGTGAAGAAGATGGTGAACAGTAGTATTTAATAATATTATATAATGTATAGTTAGGAATTAATTCCCTTTACTATACACTTGGTTAAAATTGAAAATTATAGCCCGTAGGGGCTGAAACATAAAAAGTGGTCAACATAGAAAATGTAGCCCTTGAAGTCTAGTTTAATTTAAAATTGATTTCACTCGATTTGGAGTCCTGGTTGGACCACATTACACTTTTTGGTGAGGCCTGTCCAAAGGGCTGTATTGACCTTAGAAAAATCGCCCACTCATATCCAGTCATCAAAATGACTTGAATTTGGGTGTGGCCTAATCTTACCTATATCTAGGTGCTATCCAAAAATGAGAATTTTTGGAGAATGTTTTTCTATAGTTTTTAGAAAAATTTAATAATCCTAGCATAATTTAATTAGATAGCTAAATGACTTCCAAACCCTCCCAAATTTTGGTCAGTGGTCCCTGGGTGTAACATAAGGTTCTGGTATAAATTTCATCTCATTTGGAGTTGTTTTGATTAGGTTTGTGTCCAACCCTAGGTTGATCCTCATAGGATAATTTAGGATCAAACACCCCCTTGGTATTTGAGTGGCCATATCACCTCAATAGGGGCTGATATTTTGGTCACTGACTTTTTAAAGCATGACACACCTTCCAAGGGAGTTTGGAGTGGTTTGGTATAGGGTAGCCCTAGAACCCTAGGGTAGGTCCCTTAATGGGAATTTATAGGGTTGTGAAGGTTATGGGGTCAAATGACCTTGGACTGACCTAAAATTTGGTGGAGAGAACCATAGGGCAAGTATAGTTCTCTGGACAACAGTTTAGGGTATTTGGAGACAGCTAGGCCACCTAAAATCCTAACCCTAGTTTAGGTCACCAACTTTAATTTGAGTTATTAAGCTATCTAATGGACTTCAAATCAAGTAAAATTTGGGCAAAGAGATTTTCTGGTTAAAATAGCCATGATATAATTTTGTTGAGATTTTTGGATTAATTTATACAGTACTTCATTTACAACTCTAATTGTGCCCTAGATATTTATTTTGATGATTATGGAATTTCTGTTCACTGGAATATTATGAAATCTTGGATTAGGGCATCTTATAGCATGTTATACTTTTAGTAATTTTCTTGGAAATTTTAACTGATTATTTCTGGTACATACTTCTTTAACGTACTAATTGTGATATGTAGTCAAAAATACAGTTAAGGCCCAATTACTATTTGGTAAATTATGAAATTTGGTCAGTGGGTTTTTCAAATTAAGATAGTCACCCTGTAATTTTCTCTGGAATTTTAGATGGATAAAAACAGTACCTCCTTCATTAAGTTAAGAAAATTAGTACCTTGCATTAAAATAAGTTTAGAGTTCAAATGTTGGAAAAAAATTATGGTACTTAGTTTATGATGGTTTTAGGTCTCTACATAGCTTCTATAATTTTCTTGGAATTTTTGGATATATATTTACAGTACTTCCTTCATAATATAGTAAAAGTGGCCTAAAACGGTAAATTAGGAAGTGTAGGCCTAAACACCTCTGGAATTTCTCAAAACTTGGAATTACTGTTTAAATGTCTCATAGGATTTTTATTGATTTTATGATGATTTATTGTTGGCTCATTAGTGCACTTCATGTTCATACTAGGGCATTTGGAATCTTAGAATAAATAAATTAAATGCCCGATAAATAGGAAAATCATTATTTTCTGGATTTAGACTAATTAGGTCATGGTAGACCTCCAGTAAATATTATATGGGATTCGGAAGACAGTTGGGAGTACCATCCCTTGCATACCTCATAAAGCTTAGGATGGTCTGCGTTTAGTCAAAACTGCAGAAGCTGAAGTAGAGTGGGTAATGAACTTGGGAGATGGA
Organism: Platanthera zijinensis; assembly: GCA_039513925.1. Classification (NCBI taxonomy): domain Eukaryota; kingdom Viridiplantae; phylum Streptophyta; class Magnoliopsida; order Asparagales; family Orchidaceae; genus Platanthera; species Platanthera zijinensis. The sequence continues at coordinate 25,099,271 of CM077079.1, read as the reverse complement.
ATTTGGTAGTTTGCTGGTTTGGATAGTGCGAGTTAAATCAAGTTCATTATTGGAAGTCAGGATGGGTAGGGTGTGAGATTGACGTGCGATAAGTAGTGTTCGGGTTCGACGGAAGACCGTCCTCCCCGAGAAGAGGAAGAGTCAAAGTCACCCTATGATTAGCCCACTGTAATATGAAAAGGGAATGGGTTAAGGGAACCAATCAATTATAATAAGTGCCTTGGAAAGGGAGTTTTGGGATTCACCCCATCATAGCTCCTAGTACCGCTGCGAGCCCTTCACCGGGTAAACCTCGGGAAGTCCAAGGTTAACCTTAAATCTTAGGAATAAAATGATCAAGAGTAACCCTAATAATAGTTCTACCTCACACCTACACTTGTACACTTAGGCAGAAGAATTGGCATGGAATGGGTAGAGTAGGTCCGTGGTTTAAGGGCCTACTAGTATTGGTAGTGGTTGGTTTGTAATTGGGAAGTCCAGGGAGCGGGATGCTCGGGGACTTGGTATATGCTTGGTAGCCTAGAGAGCTGGAGGCTCGGTAACATGAGAACTTGTTCAAATATAATTATCATGATTGCATGTGCATAAAAGTGGTGGGTCATCGGTACTAGGCGATCGATCACACCGACAGCGGTACGTTGACTCGGCGGTGTGGGACACTTAGCCAAAGAAAGCCTGGTGGGTATAGCCAGCACAAGTATGCGGATACTCTAGGTTGTGTTCTTCTAGGGGCGTACGCAAGGGCTAGGCCTGGTAGTGTGGTTACCCGCCTAGGAGTGGGGGGCCCGACTCACTGTCTCCGTTTGCCACAACGGAGGTTCCTGGGGGTGAAGCTAGCCGTCCGAACAGGGGGAACTGAAGGTCTGTGCGCATAGAGTCGGTGGGCGTGTTGCACTTGCTTGTGCATTTCATAGCATATTTGTGTGTCATAGCATAAGCATTGCCACCTATCGTATAAGATGGTATTGGACGTTTTATACGATAGGCCCTGCAAAACGACCCCTTGGTCTATAGGGGTAATCCCTATAAATCAATGGTTATATTTCTTGTGCTTTTACTTACTTGCTACTCCTTGCTGTTTGATAGCCGACACCCCAACGTATAAGTGGTATGTGACACTTTATATGATGGGAGCCTTGCAAAAGATCCCTTGGCTTATGCGCTTCTGCGCATAAGTTAAGGTTACATTTCCTACTTTCTGCTTCTATCATGTTTACTATGGAATTGCTAGCATAGGTCCACTGTCACCTGCTTTTGACTTATTCTCCACCTACATATCCTTTCCTTTCTTCCTCTCCGCTCGGTCCCTAGGAGCCATGGGGGAAGGGGTAGGGGATGATAGAGCTTAGTCTTTATGACTAACGGTTTTCGAACCACAACATTTTAGGTGTACCATATGGAAGGGTCACGGGTGTTGCAGTTTCTGACAGAGTTGACCCCGCGACCGTATTACCATTGTCACCAGCCGGGACATACACGGGTTAAATGCCCCTTGATGGGTGGGATTCCACCAGCTCAGCAGCCAAGAGGCCGAAGACGTAGACGCAGACGTGGATTGCGAGGCGGCGACGGCAGGCCAAAAAGGAAGAAGCACCCAGGGATGCAGCACCAGCAGAGTACGGGATCGGTGGAGATGGGCCAGTCTAGCTTGGGTGCTCTCGGTTCAGTGACAGTTATGGTGTCGCTTAGTTTCAGTTTTGCTTCCGCGAGTGACTTGTAGTGAGGATATGATGTACTGGGCACAAGCCCTCCTTTGTACTCTGATATATTATTACTGTGGACACTCCCTTCGTGGAGATTTATTTATATACATGTGGTTATGTGGACTTGCTTTTACTTCATTATGCTACTATTCTGCGATCGAAAAGGGCCGGCAGAATTGGCGTTTTGTAGTGGCGGCCTTCCCGTGAGTCGGTGCCACCGCAAAGCGGCAGTTCTGGTCTAAGACCCCGGTGTTTAAAAAGAAAAAAAAGGGGGTCTTAAAAGTGGTATCAGAGCAAACCTCGATCGGAAAAGTAGCAGTCCACTAACCCTGGGTCACCTCCGCACGAGTTTAGTTTGAGGACAAACTAAGCAGCGGAAGCAGTGGTGTGCCCATAAGGGAAATCACATGTAAAAGTCCACTTCATCATTAATTGGAATCCTTCTTTGTAGCCTGTGACCTACCCTGCCCCCAGCAGGGAACATCTCCGGCTGCGAAGATCTCGTCTTATCATACTCTAACCAACGACTTAGACTCAACCAACTAGGACTCGTGACTAACCATGACAATTTATAGTATGCCCTAGTTCAAAGTAGACCATGGGTATGAACTTGGTTAATGTACGGAGATACCCAATGAGAATAAATAAGGAGTTTAGCACGAGAATGACTGCCTAAGACGTAAACTCAGGTGTCCCTACTATCCCAATCAAGGATTATTCAAAACGGTAGACTACTTTAAAGAGAATTGAGACCAATAATACATTAGCAGAATGGTAAAAGACAAGTAGTCTTAACCCTCAATACCAGTAATAAAATTACCTGGAGGCAACCACCGAGACAAACACTGAGGGTCGGATAGGAATTCGAGTTCGGAAGATACCCATTTGGGACTGGGAACATTTTGACCCGGATAAGGTTGTCGTAGATGTGACTCAAAGAGTTTAAAGTATGGATTATATTAACGAGTTTCAGGGTGGAACCCCAAGTCGAAGATTGATGCCCTAGGGATTGTGCACCCAGCTAGGACAGATGTAATAGGGTAATATCAAAGATACTTAGCCCAAGATAGGTAGGGGCTGATCTTTTGTTTATTGGGGGCTAAACTTTTGTTTATTGGGCAAACTAGTATTGGCTTGGATTCCCTTGGACCTAGTTTAGGGAAAGTGGCATAACAAACATGATTGGAATGATGACCCGTAGCATTACCAAGATAATGACATGGTAATAAGACGGAATAATTACGAGAATTAACTATTATCACATGAAATTAGGTGACGGGTAACAAGATTCGGGATATCTGAGAAGGTAAAGATTTAATCGCTAGGTTGTATCATCAGAAGGATGATGTATCTCAGAACATGTACCCCCGGAATGGAAATTTGAGGACATCGCGATGGATTTGATTCATGGACTTCCCCGATCACGGACGGGAAATGACTCGACTTGGGTCATCGTCGATCGGTTGACGAAGGTGGTCAGATTCATTCCGATCAAGAAGGATGACTCTGTGGGGGGCACTAGTGCGGAGATTTGTGGAGCAGATTGTTCGATACCACGGGGTGCGTGATCGGAGCAAGAAGCTCAGTCCTAGGTATATGGGCCCTTACAGGATCCTGTAGCGAATCGGGGCCCTAGCTTACAGGCTGGAGATTGCCACCAGAGCACTCCACTTTTCAGTCAGGTATACCTCACAACCCCTCTGGACAATCAATTTGCGTGCATATTTTTAAACCAATAAGTCTGAAATTTCAAGAATAGGGGCTAATCCTTTGTTTATTGGGATATACACCATATCAATTGGACGAACTGGTTTTGGAATCAAAACTACACACAGCAAATCTAACGTAGAGATGTAATCTTTCAATTCTCATGGGATGTTACAAGCTTCTTTTCCCGATTAGAGTCCCGTAGGCTTAACCTTGATTTCGGGGACGAAATCTTTGTTTTGTTTATTGGGATTTGTAACATCCCATTTCCGGCTAGACCCCTAGGAGTCGGTTGGTTGTGACAGAACCCTAGGAAGCCCAAAAATTGAAATAAATCGACCAAGATTTCGGGTCACGTGTTGGTCACGCCCGTGACCGACCCGTCACGCCCGTGACCTAGGGCGTGACTCCTTCGACGATCGTCGATCCCAGGGAGACGATCGTCGGGCGCAGAATTTTCAACCCGACCCTGTCACGCCCGTGACCCAGGTGTCACGCCTGTGACCAAGGGCGTGACCCCCTTCGGCGATCGTCGATCTCAGCGCGACGATCGCCGAGCGCGGAAATTACCTCATGACCATGTCATGCCCGTGACCCATGTGTCACGCCCGTGACCTAGGGCGTGACCACCCTTCGACGATCGTCGACCTCAGTTCGACGGTCGTCGAACCCAGAATTCAGTCACCCGGGCCTGTCACGCCCGTGACCCATGTGTCACGCCCATGACCCATGTGTCACGCCCGTGACCAAGGGCGTGACCCCCTTCGGCGATCGTCGATCTCAGCGAGACGATCGCCAAGCACGGAATTTGCCTTGACCCTGTCACGCCCGTGACCTATGTGTCACGCCCGTGACCTAGGGCGTGACCACCCTTTGATGATCGTCGATCTAAGTTCGACGATCGTCGACCTCAGAATTGGCCACCCGGGCCTGTCACGCCCGTGACCCATGTATCATGCCCGTGACCTAGGGCGTGACCACCCTTCGACGATCGTCGATCTCAGTTTGACGATCGTCGATCCCAGAATTTGCCATTCGAGCCTGTCACGCCCGTGACCTATGTGTCATGCCCGTGACCAAGGCCGAAACGTCAGCCAGACTTTAAATTTCAGTAACCGACGTCTTAATCAATTCTGATTATGGAATGTATAGCAGGAATATTTATTAGTCGTTTCTGTCTTTAATTATTTAATAGAAAGAGAGAGAGAGGTCCAATAGGAAATCGCCACCTAGATCAGCCAATTCATCTTCCACCTTTTTCTCTTCCATGCATCATAACCAAAACGTTATTAACAGAAATATTAATGCCCACCAGCGTTAGACCTTTCCCCTCCCCATTGGGAAATCTATAAAAGCTCCCTTGGAGCAAGAGGAGAAGGTTACACGTTTGATCAGATTCCTCCCCTTGCTGTTGAAGAATTTCCGGCGACGCCACCACCGCGGCATGACAGTCCGACGTCCATCTCGCCTCCAAACCGCGAATAAGGTCCTCCTCTACTCTTTCTTCTATGGATAGATCGTAGAAATTACTTAGGAGAGTTGTCGAGCTCAAAGGAGAAAGATTGAGTGAGTTTTTCCATGTTTTTCAAAATAAATGGCGGTCGGGTTTGCCGGAAACCGCCTCTCCGGTGGCCGTGCCGCCGCCCGTTGGTATCCCTCACCTCAACAGAGGTGGTGGTGGTGGCCGGCCAGGGAGATGGCTGGGTGGCCGGGAAAAAGCTTTAGAAAAGCTACAGGAGGCATTTGTTTTTCTGATGCTGTTCGGGTTCGGGTGAAGAAGATGGTGAACAGTAGTATTTAATAATATTATATAATGTATAATTAGGAATTAATTTCCTTTACTATACACTTGGTTAAAACTTAAAATTATAGCCTGTAGGGGCTGAAACATAAAAAGTGGTCAACATAGAAAATGTAGCCCTTGAAGTCTAGTTTAATTTAAAATTGATTTCACTCGATTTGGAGTCCTGGTTGGACCACAGTATACTTTTTGGTGAGGCCTGTCCATAGGGCTGTATTGACCTTAGAAAAATCCCCCACTCATATCCAGTCATCAAAATGACTTGAAATTTGGGGTGTGGCCTAATCTTACCTATATCTAGGTGCTATCCAAAATTGAGAATTTTTGGAGAATATTTTTCTATAGTTTTTAGAAAAATTTAATAATACTAGCATAATTTAATTAGATGCCTAAATGACTTCCAAACCCTCCCAAATTTTGGTGAGTGGTCCCTGGGTGTAACATAAGGTTCTGGTATAAATTTCATCTCATTTGGAGATGTTTTGATTAGATTTGTGTCCAACCCTAGGTTGATCCTCATAGGATAATTTAGGATCAAACACCCCCTTGGTATTTGAGTGGCCATATCACCTCAACAGGGGCTGATATTTTGGTCACTGACTTTTTAAAGCATGACACACCTTCCAAGGGAGTTTTGAGTGGTTTGGTATAGGGTAGCCCTAGAACCTTAGGGTAGGTCCCTTAGTGGGGATTTGTAGGGTTGTGAAGGTCATGGGGTCAAATGACCTTGGACTGACCTAAAATTTGGTGGAGAGAACCATAGGGCAAGTATAGTTCTCTGGACAAAAGTTTAGGGTATTTGGAGACAGCTAGGCCACCTAAAATCCTAACCCTAGTTTAGGTCACCAACTTTAATTTGAGTTATTAAGCTATCTAATGGACTTCAAATCAAGTAAAATTTGGGCAAAGAGATTTTCTGGTTAAAATAGCCATGATATAATTTTGTTGAGATTTTTGGATTAATTTATACAGTACTTCATTCACAACTCTAATTGTGCCCTAGATATTTATTTTGATGATTATGGAATTTCTGTTCACTGGAATATTATGAAATCTTGGATTAGGGCATATTATAACATGTTATACCTTTAGTAATTTTCTTGGAAATTTTAACTGATTATTTCTGATACATACTTCTTTAACGTACTAATTGTGATATGTAGTCAAAAATACAGTTAAGGCCCAATTACTATTTGGTAAATTATGAAATTTGGTCAGTGGGTTTTTCAAATTAAGATAGTCACCCTGTAATTTTCTCTGGAATTTTAGATGGATAAAAACAGTACCTCCTTCATTAAGTTATGAAAATTAGTACCTTGCATTAAAATAAGTTTAGAGTTCAAATGTTGGAGAAAAATTATGGTACTTGGTTTATGATGGTTTTAGGTCCCTACATAGCTTCTATAATTTTCTTGGAATTTTTGGATATATATTTACAGTACTTCCTTCATAATATAGTAAAAGTGGCCTAAAACGGTAAATTAGGAAGTGTAGGCCTAAACACCTCTGGAATTTCTCAAAACTTGGAATTACTGTTTAAATGCCTCATAGGATTTTTACTGATTTTATGATGATTTATTGTTGGCTCATTAGTGCACTTCATGTTCATACTAGGGCATTTGGAATCTTAGAATAAATAAATTAAATGCCTGATAAATAGGAAAATCATTATTTTCTGGATTTAGACTAATTAAGTCATGGTAGACCTCCAGTAAATATTATATGGGATTCGGAAGACAGTTGGGAGTACCATCCCTTGCATACCTCATAAAGCTTAGGATGGTCTGCGGTTAGTAAAAACTGCAGAAGCTGAACTAGAGTGGGTAATGAACTTGGGAGATAGAATTTGGTAGTTTGCTGGTTTGGATAGTGCGAGTTAAATCAAGTTTATTATTGGAAGTCAGGATGAGGAGGGTGTGAGATTGACGTGCGATAAGTAGTGTTCGGGTTCGACGGAAGACCGTCCTCCCCGAGAAGAGGAAGAGTCAAAGTCACCCTAGGATTAGCCCACTGTAATATGAAAAGGGAATGGGTTAAGGTAACCAATCAATTATAATAAGTGCCTTGGAAAGGGAGTTTTGGGATTCACCCTATCATAGCTCCTAGTACCGCTGCGAGCCCTTCACCGGGTAAATCTCGGGAAGTCCAAGGTTAACCTTAAATCTTAGGAATAAAATGATCAAGAGTAACCCTAATAATAGTTCTACCTCACACCTACACTTGTACACTTAGGCAGAAGAATTGGCATGGAATGGGTAGAGTAGGTACGTGGTTTAAAGGCCTACTAGTATTGGTAGTGGTTGGTTTGTAATTGGGTAGTCCAGGGAGCGGGATGCTCGGGGACTTGGTATATGCTTGGTAGCCTAGAGAGCTGGAGGCTCGGTAACATGAGAACTTGTTCAAATATAATTGTCATGATTGCATGTGCATAAAAGTGGTGGGTCATCGGTACTAGGCGATCGATCACACCGACAACGGTACGTTGACTCGGCGGTGTGGGACACTTAGCCAAAGAAAGCCTGGTGGGTACAACCAGCACAAGTACGCGGATACTCTAGGTTGTGTTCTTCTAGGGGCGTACGCAAGGGCTAGGCCTGGTAGTGTGGTTACCCGCCTAGGAGTGGGGGGCCCGACTCACTGTCTCCGTTTGCCACAACGGAGGTTCCTGGGGGTGAAGCTAGCCGCCCGAACATGGGGAACTAAAGGTCTGTGCACATAGAGTCGGTGGGTGTGTTGCACTTGCTTGTGCATTTCATAGTATATTTGCGTGTCATAGCATAAACATTTCCACCTATCGTATAAAATGGTATGGGACGTTTTATACGATAGGCCCTGCAAAACGACCCCTTGGTCTATAGGGGTAATCCCTATAAATTAATGGTTATACTTCTTGTGCTTTTACTTACTTGCTACTCCTTGCTATTTGATAACCGACACCCCAACGTATAAGTGGTATGGGACACTTTATACGATGGGAGCCCTGCAAAAGATCCCTTGGCTTATGCGCTTCCGCGCATAAGTTAAGGTTACATTTCCTACTTTCTGCTTCTATCATGTTTACTATGGAATTGCTAGCATAGGTCCGCTGTTACCTGCTTTTGACTTATTCTCCACCTACATATCCTTTCCTTTCTTCCTCTCCTCTCGGTACCTAGGAGCCATGGGGGAAGGGGTAGGGGATGATAGGGCTTAGTCTTTATGACTAACGGTTTTCGAACCACAACATTTTAGGTGTATCATATGGAAGGGTCACGGGTGTTGCAGTTTCTGACAGAGTTGACCCCGCGACCGTGTTACCATTGTCACCAGCCGGGACATACACAGGTTAAATGCCCCTTGATGGGTGGGATTCCACCAGCTCAGCAGCCAAGAGGCCGAAGACGTAGACGCAGATGTGGATTGCGAGGCGGCGACGACAGGCCAAAAAGGAAGAAGCACCCAGGGATGTAGCACCAGCAGAGTACGGAATCGGTGGAGATGGGCCAGTCTAGCTTGGGTGCTCTCGGTTCAGTGACAGTTACGGTGTCGCTTAGTTTCAGTTTTGCTTCCGCGAGTGACTTGTAGTGAGGATATGATGTACTGGGCACAAGCCCTCCTTTGTACTCTGATATATTATTACTGTGGACACTCCCTTCGTGGAGATTTATTTATATACATGTGGTTATGTGGACTTGCTTTTACTTCATTATGCTACTATTTTGCGATCGAAAAGGGCCGGCAGAATTGGCGTTTTGTAGTGGCGGCCTTCCCGTGAGTCGGTGTCACCGCAGAGCGGCAGTTCTGGGCTAAGACCCCGGTGTTTAAAAAGAAAAAAAAGGGGGGTCTTACAGGTGACAGGTGACTTACCAAACACAAGTGGAGGATCACCTTGGGCAGCCTGGAGGTCGGTCTCCATGACAATCATCTCCCTCCCTCCTTCGCGCGAGGATGTATGGATGTTCCTCGAGTCTTCTCTCGCGACTTGCCCTTCGGAAAACGTGCCCTGCGAATGGTCAAAGCGGTTTCAGTTCATAGTCTTGACGGAAGGTGTGTTAGACGATAAGTAAGCATACAGGGTGAACAAGTTCAGTGGCAAGTGAATGGGTCGGAAGTGAGGATCCGCCCTCCTCCTGGTCGCGCCTGACCATCTTGGCCTTCTTTAACTTAAGGGCGAGCCAGAAGTCCGTCGGGCAAGCCAGGGAGCAAACTCCACTGTAAAGGACATGCTTTCCTCTCTCGTGGCGTCAATGCGAGCATGTATTTCTTTTGGGAGCGACATCGTGCAACCAAAATAGAGAAGCGGAGGAAAAGGGAAGAAGTTTCGAATCCCCCACTGTCCTAGTTTGTCAGTATTTATAATGCAAAGGAGAGACCCACCAAAAAGATTCCCTACAGGTCCGCAAACACTCACCGAATACGGAGGTTGGACTTTTTTTCCTTAGCTTGAGACAATCTCGCAAAGAGCGGAGATTGTGTACAATCCCGTTTTCGCTGAGTGGGCGACCCAAAAGAACCCAAAGAAGAAAAGGGCTCTGGACTCTGGCGCGCCTAATAGGAGAGTATGATAGGAGAGACGAGCCGAGTAGTAAGGCCGCACTCACTCCAAGCCACAGTGAGGAGGTGGGTGAATGTCAGCTTTATCAGATACTTGCCACTCTAGGTGGGGCGAGCCAGGATGAGCGGGTCTCAGCTCCATCGGTTACTCGCCGCTCTAGAGTGAAGCGAGTGCCAGCTTCATCAGGTCCTCTCTCGCCCCAGGTGGCGTGCCAGAGAGGAGCGAGTGCTAGCTCCATCGGGCACTCGGCGCCCTCGGAGTCCGAGGCCCCCATCATTGACATGTTTCAGGGAGATTTTTCACGAGATTCTATATATCCATTTGTCTGCCAATAGCCTTTCCTGTAAGACCCCATTTTTTTTTTCGATTCAAAACTCGGGGTCTTATGCCCAGAACCGCTGCTTTGCGGTGACACCTTCACACCCGGGAAGGTCGTCACTACAACGCGCCGATTCTGCCGGCCTTTTCGATCACAATCAAGTAGCAAGTAGTAAAGAAGGAGAAATGCAGTCCACAATAATTAATCACATATATGTAAACTCCACGAAGGGAGTGTCCACAGTATAACATCAGAGTAAAAATAGAGTACTGAAAGGAAGAGGGCTTCAGCCCGGTACAACAACACCTCACTACATAGTCACTCAAACGGAAGCTGAAAAACAAACTGCTACTAAGGAACGGAACTCACGGTCCCGGCTGTCTGAACTCCTGAGCTAGACTGTCCTGTCTCCAAGCGCACCGGCCTCCTGGGCTGCTCCTCCGGGTTGGGCTCCACGATTCCCTAAAATGATGTGGTTCGAAAACCGTTAGTCTATAAGACTAAGCCCTATCATCCCCCACCCCTTCCCCCATGCCCTAAGGCACCGAGCGGAGAGGAAGAAAGGGAAGGACATGAAGGTGGAGAGTAGTCAAAAGCAGATGACGGTGGAACTAACTAGCAAGTTATGACAGGGGAGCAATATAAGTGTTGTAATAGGTAAAATAGAAAGGTAAGTAAGTAAGAAATTAAACCTCCACTTATGTGAGTACACATAAGCCAAGGGATCTTCTACAAGGCTCCCATCGTATAAATGTACCATTCCACTTATACGTTGGGGTGTCGGTTATCACGCAGCAGGTATACATATATCAAATTAACCTTAATTTATAAACTTGCCCACACAAGCTTATAGACCAAGGGGTCGTTTTGCAAGTCCTAAAGTATAAGCGTCCCATTCCACTTATACTTTAGGTGTCAAGGTTGTTATGAATGATTATGGCATGCAGCTATATGGTGGGTATGAAGATCAAGCAGTGCAACTCACACACCCAACTTTGTGTACACAAACCTTTAGTTCCCCCTTTCAGAGCCGTTACCTCCCAGGATACCTCCGTAGTGGCAGACGGAAGCGGTGGGTTGGGCCTCGCCCACCTCAAAACCAGTAAAAGCACCACTGGTCTGACCTATCGTACGCCCTCAACGCTTGGTGCACAAAACGGACTCCTGCGTACTCTTGCCTACTGGACCGCCGGACTTAACCTTGGCTAAGTGCTAGTCACCTTGCCGAGTCAACGATATCGGTGTCGGTGCAATCGAACTCCCCGATATCGAGAACCCACCACCTTAATCTTTCCTATTTTTATGCACATGCAACAGTTAATATAAGAAGTCAAGAGTAAAGCTCCCGGACCAAACCGTCTGGCTCAACCACAAACCGAGACTAAGCTCCCCGGACTAAACCATCCGGCTCAATTCCAAACCTCATCCCTTGAGCACCGCGGGATGGCGCCCCTTTGAACACCTCGGGACGACTTAACCTTTTCCAAATGTCTATCTAACTAGTGTGTGAAGTGTAAACTTATTTCAACTAATTATTCGTACCCTTTCCCTTAATAAATTACATTAAACTAAACCTAGGGTGAATTTGACTCTTCACTCTTACGGGGATGACGATCTTTCGTCAGGTCCGTGCTCCTTCTACCACAACCACTCACTTCTCGTCACTCCTTATAACCTTCCATGACAACCTATCTAAATCCATCACAATCAGCATATTGAGAAACTCCAACATTGCCCTAAGTCGTTTCCAAATGCGATCTTTTATGAAAACGCTAAATGCAGACCAGCCTACACTATATGATGACCTTGATAGGATGTCCTTTGTGTCTTCATCCGAATGACCTAAGTTATTTACTGGGGTCCTATCATGTCATAAATGAATCAATTACAGGTTATAACTATTTTCTCAATTAATCTAATAATTAATTAATTTTCCTACAAATCCAAGGTCTACCAATTTGAACATGAAGTAGACTTTTTAGCTATGTAAAAATCATAATAAATTCATAATAAATTCTATTATATCTAAAAAGTATATATCCAAGGTCTGACATTTTTCTCTAAGGTCTAAAGGGCCTAATCAGGTTTTATCAATAATTCATTTCTTTCATGACTAATGAATAAACTACATCAAATCTTCATTCAAATGATTTGAATCAATTACAGGGTACCAATAACACAATGAAAACAGTACTAGATAAGTTTCATAATTTTCCTACTGGTAATTAATTTTCAATAAATCATTTACTAAATTCTTAATCTAGCATGCTTGTGAATCAAGTACTATATTCATAACTCCAAAAATTCTGAATAAAATCCCACTGATTCATAATGAATTAAAAACACCATTTACCAACTTTCATAATTTTCCAAAGACTATTTATGCCATAAAATATTTTTAAAACATAGAGCCCTTTAATAATACTTGTGAAGGAACTATTCTGTTTAATCAACATAAAATTGAACTAAAATTCATGGGAATTCCTACTGACCAAAAACATCTAATTCCAGAGTTTCAAGGGGGCCTTATTTGAATTAAAAATCTTTAATAAATAAAACATCAAAAAGGGCTATACACATATTCATGAATGAAGTACTAAAAACAATAATCCAAAAATTCTAGTAAAATCAGCCAAGGGTCCTAACTACCCTAGAAACACTCTACCCAAGTTTCATAGCTTTTGAGTGCATTTAAGATACTGTTTTGACCTAAAATCCCTTCTACCCTAAAACTAGGGTTTAAGTTTTGAGGTAGCTACCTACATCAAAATTCTCTAACATTACAACCAGAGAGTTACAAGCTCATTAACAACCTCTCCACTAAATCTCAAGGCCATACAAGGGCATTTGCCCCTATGTCCTTCACAAACCCCCAAAGTCCACCTTTAGGGTTTTAACCTGGGCCCTAGGGTAAACTTACCCTAAATCATCCCATCTTCCCTGAGGATAATCTTATGACCAAAATAAATCAGTGGTCCAAATCTCAACCTCTGTTGAGGTGAGATGATCATACCAGAGTGCAAGGAACCTTCTCACTAAACTTCCTTCTACTAGATCAAAACTAGGGTTTAGAGGATTCCTAATCAAAACTCAACCAAATGAGTTGAAATTTGAACCAGACCTAGATACCTATACCAGGGACACCTCACCAAAATTTGGGAGGGTTTGGAGGTCATTTGACCCTTCAACTACCTTACCCTAGCTTTTCTAGGTTTAGGGCAGAACCCTAAGTTACACTATCTTAAATGGTCTCCAATTTTTACAGGAGTTAGGTCTAGGTGATATTGAGTCCCTGTCCAAATTTCAAAGCATTTGGACCAAGGATTAGGTGTGGGGAATTTTTCAAAGATCTGCCCTATTTGTAGGACCTACCCTAGAATAATGGCCCTATAGGTCAGAATACTTGTCCTAAAATTTTCCATTACATATCAAACTGTAGATAATAAAAATTCCTACAATATTTATGTTGATCATTTTTGATGAACATGCCCCTAAAGGGCCTAAATAATTTTTAGAAGAAAACTACCCTAGTTGTAGGACATACCCTTACTAAAAAGGCTCTACAGGGCAGTCCACTCATCCAATTTTTCACCAATACATATCAAATTGTAGGTATTCAAAAGACCTACAACTTTCATGTTGTATTCTTTTTCATGCGGTGCCCATAAGGGGCCTAAATTTAATTTACAGTGAAACTGTTTTATTAAATACAGAAAATCCGAAAAAAATATGGGTTTATAAGTATTTATTTTGATCCTGCACGAATCTTAAAGCTATCGGACGGCAGCTGTACTTCGTCTTCTCCAAATGGCTTGAACCAGAACCGTGAGAAGTGGTTATCACGGGCCTTTTCCCGGCCACCATGGGCGGCGCCACCACCGGGAATCAACTCCTACATGTTCCCGGTGGTGGGGGCTAACCTTTCCGGCGGCTAGGGCGGCCGGAGGTGGCGGCGCCGCCCTACCCGAGCCCACCAAAAACTCCATAAAAATGGAGATTTCTGAATTTTTAAGCTTTTGCTCCGGTTCGTTTGAGCATGAACTCAACTCCTAAACAATTCTAGGATCTAAACATGAGAGAAGAGGTGAGGGAGGACCTGATTTCGGGCTTGGATGCGAGTTGAACGGCGGGATGCCATGGTGGCGGCGGTGGCGGCGGTGGCGGCGTTTCTCTCCTTGATGGCTCCGGCAAGGGTTCACCCCCCCTTCTCTGATTTCGAAAATGGTCTCCCCTCTCTCCTAAGTGAGTATATAAAGAGGAGAGGGGGAGAGGGGCGGTTTTCTCCAAGAGGCAAAACACCTCTTCATGTGGGGGGGTGGTTAGAGGAGAGAGAGGGTGGAAACACCTCTTGATGGCCGGGAAAAGGGTGGGGGGAGGAGGTTTCAACCTCTAGGTGGCTGTTGGCCCCTCTTTGGCCGAACTCATGCCTCCTCCCTCTTCAAAACACCTCTTCACCTCTCCACCACCTTTTCTCTCTCCTCTATATAACCAAATACTTATTTTTTTTCTCTCTCCTAGTCATCCTCACGAATTTTCTTCCCCTAGAAGCCTAAAGGCAGCCCATAAAATTAATATTAAAACCTTAAATGCCATATGAGAGGGGGGCTCACCATTCTACCATGAAAATATCCTTAATTCACACTTTCTCTCTCCTATATTTAGCTTATTTCTCTCTTCTTTCTCTCTCCTAGTCAACATGTTGGCTAGCCTAGGGTTTAGGCTATAGGCAGCCATAATAACTCCTAATAAAACCCTATGAGTCTACATGAGGCGGCTTGAGCTTGAGTTAACCCAATTGAGCTAGGTTTGACTTGATTTGGGTTTAGGGTTGACTTGGTCAATTTGACCTTCCGAGTCAACATCAATAGACCCCTAGGGACCCATTGACCTCCCCTAAGGCCTAGGTATGGTTAGGTAGGGTAGACTTGGGATAAAGAGGGTGAGTTGATCCAGGGCAGGGTTACTTTGGCCTAACTAGGGCTTAAGTTGACTTGGGTCAACTTAGCCATTAGGTTTGCACCCAATGGGTCCTTGGTGACCCATTGATCTCATATTAGGTCTAGGAATGCCTTGGAGTCAGATTGAACCCACTAGGCCACCAAAATCAGGGTTTTAAGATTTTACTATTTGCAGCCCAAGTGAGTCTCAACTAACTAGTTGGGTCACTTGACCTCCTAGGTTCAACCTAGGACTTGGTATGACCTAGGAATGTTCAAGTCACTCCTAAGGGGGGGTCTAATTGAAAAATGGGATGTTACAAATCCCAATAAACAAAACAAAAATTTCGTCCCCGAAATTAAGGTTAAGTCTATGAGAGCTTTTCTACCGGGTTATCTTAAGCTTGTAACATCCCACGAGGGTTGAATTGCTTAACCAAGGTTAATAAACAAGGGCTAGCCCCAATAAACAAAGGATTAGCCTCTAATCTTAGGTGATACTCCGGTGTAAAACAAGTAGGGAAAAATAATTACAAGCATCTTGAGAAGTTAGAAGATATTACCTGGCTAAACAACTCTGAGTACTTCTCTCGCATCAAGTCCTCGGGTTCCCAAGTATGCTCCTCTTGCCCATGATTCCTCCACAAGACTTTGACTAGCGGGATCTTCTTACGGCGCAAGACCTGTATCCCCTGGTCGTCAATCCGTATCGGCTCCACCTGTACGGACCGATCTGTAGCTACCGGCCCATCAGTGGTGGTAATCTGTAACTCCGGGCATAGTAGAGCCCTCCTGAGTGAAGATACGTGGAACACGTCGTGTAGGCCGGACAGCTCCTGCGATAGCTCCAGTCTGTAAGCTAATGGACCGATCCGCTCCAGGATCCTGAAAGGCCCCATGTATCTCGGACTGAGCTTCTTCCACCGACCACGTACTCGTGAAACCCCGTGCATTGGCCGGATCTTCAAGAATACCCGGTCCCCAACCTGAAACTCTACTAAACGATGCCGAGCGTCATAATACTTTGCCTGTCTGCTTTGTGCCTCTAGCATCCTCTCTCGAATCAGTCGCACCTGAGCCTCGGTGTCTTCAACAAACTCCGAATCTAGCACCTTCGGATCCGCATCATGTATCCAAGACAAGGGAGTCCGACATCTCCTCCCATACAAGGCCTCGTACGGAGCCATCCGTATACTGGACTGATGGCTGTTATTGTAAGAAAACTCCACTAGGGGCAACATCCGCTCCCAGGGCTCTCCGTGATCCACAATACACAGCCTCAGTAAGTCTTCTAGCGTCATGTTGGTACGCTCTGTCTGCCCGTCAGTCTGGGGATGGAAGGCTGTACTGAAGGCCAGCCGTGTGCCAAGGTAAGACTGCACTGATCTCCACTCTCTAGATGTGAACCGACCATCTCGATCAGATACGATCGTCCTGGGCACTCCATGGTAACGAATAAACTGCTCCACGAACTTCCGAACCAAAACTCCAACCGAGTCATCCTTCCTGATCGGGATGAATCTAGCCACCTTCGTCAGCCGGTCAACGATTACCCAGATAGAATCGTTTCCCGTGCGTGAACGAGGGAGGCCATGGATGAAGTCCATCGCGATATCATCAAACTTCCATTCCGGCACTGGGAGTGGCTGCAGCAGACCAGCGGGGTGTCTGCACTCTGCCTTCACTAACTGGCACGCCTCGCAGTGGGTCACGAAATAAGTGATGTCCTTCTTCATGCCCGGCCAGTAGAGTGTCTTCTTCAAATCCGCCGTCATCTTCGTAATCCCGGGATGTATCGAGTATCGGCTATGATGAGCCTCTGCCATAATGTCTTCCCGAATCTGCCCTCCATCCGGTATGTAAGTCCGACCCTTGAAGCACAACAGATCACCTCGCATCGAATAGTCCCCAGCTGAGCCTGCCTCTATGGCCCTGAAAATCGGCTCCAATTTGGCATCCTGTCTCTGCCAATCTCTAACTCTGTCATGAATAGTGTCGGTGGCGCTCGTCGCAGCTAAATACTCCTCATACAGATCGGTGTCTTCGGACGATACCAAGGTGATGTGCATATCTTCAAAGCTCCGCAATATCTCTAACGACAAGACCTGGGGCCCTGCTCCTGAAGTAGTAGCTCTCCGGCTCAGAGCATCGGCTACCACGTTTGCCTTACCCGGATGGTAGTGCATCTCATACTGATAGTCTGCCAGGAACTCCACCCATCTCCGCTGTCTAATGTTCAGCTCCTTCTGCGTATCCACATACTTCAGATTTTTATGATCTGAAAATATGTCGCAGTGAACTCCATAGAGATAATGGCGCCAGACCTTCAGCGCAAAAATAACCGCACCCAACTCCAGATCGTGCATTGGGTAGTTTTGTTCATGCTTCTTTAGCTGGCGTGAAGCGTAAGCAATAACATGCCCATTCTGCATCAGAACAGCTCCCAAGCCCTGGTAGGAGGCATCTGTATACACCTGGAATCCTTCTTTCCCCGAAGGGAGAATCAGTATAGGAGCCGAGGTAAGTCTCTCCTTCAACTCTTGAAAAGCTGCCTCGCATTTTGGGGTCCACACAAAAGGTGTCTCCTTCCTCGTCAAAGATGTGAGAGGGAGTGCAAGACTAGAAAATCCTTCTACGAACTTCCGGTAGTAACCGGCAAGTCCTAAGAAGCTCCGAACTTCTGTAGCTGTCTTCAATCGTGGCCAATCTCGGACTGCTTGAACTTTCGCTGGATCCACTGCCAACCCAGCTCCACTGATAACATGACCCAAAAAGGCCACCTCCTTCAACCAAAACTGACACTTGCTGAATTTTGCGTACAACTGATGCTCTCGCAATCTCTGTAGTGTCAATGCCAAATGCCTCGAGTGCTCCTCTTCCGTCCGAGAGTAAATGAGAATGTCATCAATAAAAACGATGACAAACACATCCAAGTAAGACTCGAAAACCTGGTTCATGAGAGTCATGAACGCTGATGGTGCATTCGTGAGCCCAAAGGGCATCACGGTAAACTCGTATAGACCATATCTGCTACTAAAAGCAGTCTTCGGGATGTCCTCTTCTCGGATTCGTAACTGGTAGTAGCCCGATCTCAAATCCAGCTTCGAGAAGAAGTGAGCTCCCTCCAGCTGGTCGAATAGCTCGTCTATCCTTGGTAACGGATAAGTATTTCGGACCGTCAGTCGATTCAAGGCCCGGTAATCTATGCACAGTCTAAGTGTCCCATCCTTCTTCTTGACGAACAATACAGGGGTTCCCCATGGCGAGGAACTTGGCCGGACATAACCGGCTTCCACCAGCTCCTGTAATTGGCTCCGGAATTCCACCAGCTCCTTTGGGGCCATCCGGTAGGGGGCTCTAGATGATGGCTTAGCCCTTGGCACCAGCAAAATCTGAAAGTCCTGCTCTCTGTGCGGGGGTAGCCCCGGTAACTTCTCGGGAAAAACATCCTCGAAATCTCGCACAACAGGAATCTCCGCTACAAGAACATTGGCCTCCGCCATCTCGAATAAAACCTGGTAAATCTCGTCGCCCTGTATATGGGCCTTGACGGCCTGAATAGATGACAAAAATGAAAAGGAGGCATGTCTTATACCTTCTATTACGACGGAAGAATCTCCATGCCTCAGAATAATCTTCTTGGCCACGCAGTCAATTAGGGCATGGTTCCAATATAACCATGACATGCCCAAAATCAAATCATATGAAGGCATCCTCAGGATTGCGGCTGGTGCCTCGAATGCTTTCCCGCCAATTTGTGCCTCCATGTTGCAATGCGCAGTGGTGTGTAGCTCGGACCCGTCAGCTAGTCGTACCCTTAATGCCAAGCCGATGAATCTCTCCACGCCTGCCAAGCCAACAATGAAGGCCTCTGATACAAATGAGCGTGACGCACCCGTATCGAACAAAGTATATGCGGGCTTGCCGCTGATGAGGACAATGCCTGGGGTAACAAAATTTTTGAAGTCTAGTTAAAGTTTTCTTTCCCAGTTTGTAATTTCTTAGTTTAGAGTCTAACTATTAAACAAAGGAAATATACAAACTTTTGATGTACCTGTGATTACCTCCTCAGGATGTCGAGGCTGGGTCAGATCTAATGCATATACCTGTTCCCTCTCCTGTCGGCGATCTCCGCCCTGATATCCACAACCTTGGCCGCGTCCTCGGCCTCCATAGTGCTGAGCCGGTGGGGCAATCTGCGGTGCTGGAGGGGGGTGCTCCCCTCATAGGATAGTTCCTCTTGATATGCCCCAACTGGTGACAGTAGAAGCATTCCGGCGGAGTGTAAGCCCCACCTCCCGATCTCTGCACGTCTCGCATCTGAGGTCTCGACAGTTCCCGCACCTGAATAGGCTGAGGGGCCAGTGTCACCTGCTCCCTCGGCTCCTGCCTCACCTCCTGTCGAGGATGAACCTCTGTCCTCCTGCCATCTGCTGCATGGCCTCGACGCTGATCGCTCCGGGCTCCCCGGCTCTGATCCTCCGTTGGCCGCTTCCAGCCTCTGGTGGTGTGCCAATCTGCCTCTAACCTCTTTGCCATCTCTAGAATACGGGAGATAGGCCCGTTCGACACAAATAGAAGGGCATCCCTCATGTCTTCCCGCAGACCTTTGAAGAACCTCTTCGTGTACGCTGCCTCATCTAGCTGGTAAGAGTCTGCAAAATGAGCCAGATGGTTGAACTCTCGATGGTATTCCACCACCGTCCTGGTACCTTGCTTCAACTGCAAGAAGCGGTCCTCCAACTCGTCTCGGGCCGACTGTGGAACAAAATGCTCCAACAACATAGGCCTGAACTCATCCCATGAAACCTCAGCAGCCAGTCTCCTAGCAAAAGTAGTATCCAGAACTGTCTTCCACCACCGCTTGGCGTGAGACTCCAAGCAGGACACAACCAAAGGTACTCTCTCCTCCCACGGGCTCCGTATCCCTGTCAGCATTTCCTCCATGATGTCCAGCCACTCTTCTGTCCGCACTGCTGACTCCGTCCCCAAGAAGGACGGAGGAGAAATTCCTCGGAAGATGCTGAGCCAGTTGGCTCCTGGTATCTACTGTGGAGCCGGGGCCTGTTGGGCCCTGAAAGCATCCAAGATGGCAGTCAAAGTCTGCCCCATGTCAGTTTGTAGGAACTGAGCGGGAACTGGTGGGATCGGTGCAGTATCCGGGGTCTGCTGGGCCCCACCCTGTAATGTAGGCAGTGCTGGAGTCTGCACAACAAAACTTCATCGTCAAAAAACGTTAACTCAATCTAGAATGGACATATATTATGTGATTCCCATATGGGCCCACCACTGCTTCCGCTGCTTAGTTTGTCCGCAAACTAAGCTCGAACGGGGGTGACCTAGGGTTTAGTGGACTGCTATTTGATCGATCGTGGTTTTCCTCTGATACCACTTTGTAAGACCCCATTTTTTTTTCGATTCAAAACTCGGGGTCTTATGCCCAGAACCGCTGCTTTGCGGTGACACCTTCGCACCCGGGAAGGTCGTCACTACAACGCGCCGATTCTGCTGGCCTTTTCGATCACAATCAAGTAGCAAGTAGTAAAGAAGGAGAAATGCAGTCCACAATAATAAATCACATATATGTAAACTCCACGAAGGGAGTGTCCATAGTATAACATCAGAGTAAAAATAGAGTACTGAAAGGAAGAGGGCTTAAGCCCGGTACAACAACACCTCACTACATAGTCACTCAAACGGAAGCTGAAAAACAAACTGCTACTAAGGAACGGAACTCACGGTCCCGGCTGTCTGAACTCCTGAGCTAGACTGTCCTGTCTCCAAGCGCACCGGCCTCCTGGGCTGCTCCTCCGGGTTGGGCTCCACGATTCTCTAAAATGATGTGGTTCGAAAACCGTTAGTCTATAAGACTAAGCCCTATCATCCCCCACCCCTTCCCCCATGCCCTAAGGCACCGAGCGGAGAGGAAGAAAGGGAAGGACATGAAGGTGGAGAGTAGTCAAAAGCAGATGACGGTGGAACTAACTAGCAAGTTATGACAGGGGAGCAATATAAGTGTTGCAATAGGTAAAATAGAAAGGTAAGTAAGTAAGAAATTAAACCTCCACTTATGTGAGTACACATAAGCCAAGGGATCTTCTACAAGGCTCCCATCGTATAAATGTCTCATTCCACTTATACGTTGGGGTGTCGGTTATCACGCAGTAGGTATACATATATCAAATTAACTTTAATTTATAAACTTGCCCACACAAGCTTATAGACCAAGGGGTCATTTTGCAAGTCCTAAAGTATAAGCGTCCCATTCCACTTATACTTTAGGTGTCAAGGTTGTTATGAATGATTATGGCATGCAGCTATATGGTGGGTATGATGATCAAGCAGTGCAACTCACACACCCAACTTTGTGTATACAAACCTTTAGTTCCCCCTTTCAGAGCCGTTACCTCCCAGGATACCTCCGTAGTGGCAGACGGAAGCGGTGGGTTGGGCCTCGCCCACCTCAAAACCAGTAAAAGCACCACTGGTCTGACCTATCGTACGCCCTCAACGCTTGGTGCACAAAGCGGACTCCTGCGTACTCTTGCCGACTGGACCGCCGGACTTAACCTTGGCTAAGTGCTAGTCACCTTGCCGAGTCAACGATATCGGTGTCGGTGCAATCGAACTCCCCGATATCGAGAACCCACCACCTTAATCTTTCCTATTTTTATGCACATGCAACAGTTAATATAAGAAGTCAAGAGTAAAGCTCCCGGACCAAACCGTCTGGCTCAACCACAAACCGAGACTAAGCTCCCCGGACTAAACCGTCCGGCTCAATTCCAAACCTCATCCCTTGAGCACCGCGAGATGGCGCCCCTTTGAACACCTCGGGACGACTTAACCTTTTCCAAATGTCTATCTAACTAGTGTGTGAAGTGTAAACTTATTTCAACTAATTATTCGTACTCTTTCCCTTAATAAATTACATTAAACTAAACCTAGGGTGAATTTGACTCTTCACTCTTACGGGGATGACGATCTTTCGTCAGGTCCGTGCTCCTTCTACCACAACCACTCACTTCTCGTCACTCCTTATAACCTTCCATGACAACCTATCTAAATCCATCCCAATCAGCATATTGAGAAACTCCAACATTGCCCTAAGTCGTTTCCAAATGCGATCTTTTATGAAAACGCTAAATGCAGACCAGCCTACACTATATGATGACCTTGATAGGATGTCCTTTGTGTCTTCATCCGAATGACCTAAGTTATTTACTGGGGTCCTATCATGTCATAAATGAATCAATTACAGGTTATAACTATTTTCTCAATTAATCTAATAATTAATTAATTTTCCTACAAATCCAAGGTCTACCAATTTGAACATGAAGTAGACTTTTTAGCTATGTAAAAATCATAATAAATTCATAATAAATTCTATTATATCTAAAAAGTATATATCCAAGGTCTGACATTTTTCTCTAAGGTCTAAAGGGCCTAATCAGGTTTTATCAATAATTCATTTCTTTCATGACTAATGAATAAACTACATCAAATCTTCATTCAAATGATTTGAATCAATTACAGGGTACCAATAACACAATGAAAACAGTACTAGATAAGTTTCATAATTTTCCTACTGGTAATTAATTTTCAATAAATCATTTACTAAATTCTTAATCTAGCATGCTTGTGAATCAAGTACTATATTCATAACTCCAAAAATTCTGAATAAAATCCCACTGATTCATAATGAATTAAAAACACCATTTACCCACTTTCATAATTTTCCAAAGACTATTTATGCCATAAAATATTTTTAAAACATAGAGCCCTTTAATAATACTTGTGAAGGAACTATTCTGTTTAATCAACATAAAATTGAACTAAAATTCATGGGAATTCCTACTGACCAAAAACATCTAATTCCAGAGTTTCAAGGGGGCCTTATTTGAATTAAAAATCTTTAATAAATAAAACATCAAAAAGGGCTATACACATATTCATGAATGAAGTACTAAAAACAATAATCCAAAAATTCTAGTAAAATCAGCCAAGGGTCCTAACTACCCTAGAAACACTCTACCCAAGTTTCATAGCTTTTGAGTGCATTTAAGATACTGTTTTGACCTAAAATCCCTTCTACCCTAAAACTAGGGTTTAAGTTTTGAGGTATCTACCTACATCAAAATTCTCTAACATTACAACCAGAGAGTTACAAGCTCATTAACAACCTCTCCACTAAATCTCAAGGCCATACAAGGGCATTTGCCCCTATGTCCTTCACAAACCCCCAAAGTCCACCTTTAGGGTTTTAACCTGGGCCCTAGGGTAAACTTACCCTAAATCATCCCATCTTCCCTGAGGATAATCTTATGACCAAAATAAATCAGTGGTCCAAATCTCAACCTCTGTTGAGGTGAGATGATCATACCAGAGTGCAAGGAACCTTCTCACTAAACTTCCTTCTACTAGGTCAAAACTAGGGTTTAGAGGATTCCTAATCAAAACTCAACCAAATGAGTTGAAATTTGAACCAGACCTAGATACCTATACCAGGGACACCTCACCAAAATTTGGGAGGGTTTGGAGGTCATTTGACCCTTCAACTACCTTACCCTAGCTTTTCTAGGTTTAGGGCAGAACCCTAAGTTACACTATCTTAAATGGTCTCCAATTTTTACAGGAGTTAGGTCTAGGTGATATTGAGTCCCTGTCCAAATTTCAAAGCATTTGGACCAAGGATTAGGTGTGGGGAATTTTTCAAAGATCTGCCCTATTTGTAGGACCTACCCTAGAATAATGGCCCTATAGGTCAGAATACTTGTCCTAAAATGTTCCATTACATATCAAACTGTAGATAATAAAAATTCCTACAATATTTATGTTGATCATTTTTGATGAACATGCCCCTAAAGGGCCTAAATAATTTTTAGAAGAAAACTACCCTAGTTGTAGGACATACCCTTACTAAAAAGGCTCTACAGGGCAGTCCCCTCATCCAATTTTTCCCCAATACATATCAAATTGTAGGTATTCAAAAGACCTACAACTTTCATGTTGTATTCTTTTTCATGTGGTGCCCATAAGGGGCCTAAATTTAATTTACAGTGAAACTGTTTTATTAAATACAGAAAATCCGAAAAAAATATGGGTTTATAAGTATTTATTTTGATCCTGCACGAATCTTAAAGCTATCGGACGGCAGCTGTACTTCGTATTCTCCAAATGGCTTGAACCAGAACCGTGAGAAGTGGTTATCACGGGCCTTTTCCCGGCCACCATGGGCGGCGCCACCACCGGGAATCAACTCCTACATGTTCCCGGTGGTGGGGGCTAACCTTTCCGGCGGCTAGGGCGGCCGGAGGTGGCGGCGCCGCCCTACCCGAGCCCACCAAAAACTCCATAAAAATGGAGATTTCTGAATTTTTAAGCTTTTGCTCCGGTTCGTTTGAGCATGAACTCAACTCCTAAACAATTCTAGGATCTAAACATGAGAGAAGAGGTGAGGGAGGACCTGATTTCGGGCTTGGATGCGAGTTGAACGGCGGGATGCCATGGTGGCGGCGGTGGCGGCGGTGGCGGCGTTTCTCTCCTTGATGGCTCCGGCAAGGGTTCACCCCCCCTTCTCTGATTTCGAAAATGGTCTCCCCTCTCTCCTAAGTGAGTATATAAAGAGGAGAGGGGGAGAGGGGCGGTTTTCTCCAAGAGGCAAAACACCTCTTCACCTCTCCACCACCTTTTCTCTCTCCTCTATATAATCAAATACTTATTTTTTTCTCTCTCCTAGTCATCCTCACGAATTTTCTTCCCCTAGAAGCCTAAAGGCAGCCCATAAAATTAATATTAAAACCTTAAATGCCATATGAGAGGGGGGCTCACCATTCTACCATGAAAATACCCTTAATTCACACTTTCTCTCTCCTATATTTAGCTTATTTCTCTCTTCTTTCTCTCTCCTAGTCAACATGTTGGCTAGCCTAGGTTTTAGGCTATAGGCAGCCATAATAACTCCTAATAAAACCCTATGAGTCTACATGAGGCGGCTTGAGCTTGAGTTAACCCAATTGAGCTAGGTTTGACTTGATTTGGGTTTAGGGTTGACTTGGTCAATTTGACCTTCCGAGTCAACATCAATAGACCCCTAGGGACCCATTGACCTCCCCTAAGGCCTAGGTATGGTTAGGTAGGGTAGACTTGGGATAAAGAGGGTGAGTTGATCCAGGGCAGGGTTACTTTGGCCTAACTAGGGCTTAAGTTGACTTGGGTCAACTTAGCCATTAGGTTTGCACCCAATGGGTCCTTGGTGACCCATTGATCTCATATTAGGTCTAGGAATGCCTTGGAGTCAGATTGAACCCACTAGGCCACCAAAATCAGGGTTTTAAGATTTTACTATTTGCAGCCCAAGTGAGTCTCAACTAACTAGTTGGGTCACTTGACCTCCTAGGTTCAACCTAGGACTTGGTATGACCTAGGAATGTTCAAGTCACTCCTAAGGGGGGTTCTAATTGAAAAATGGGATGTTACATTTCCAAACGGCGAAGTTTGGCTGTTGGCATGCCAATTTGGGGTGCATTTAGTAAAACCATAAAACGGGATTCTGTTATGTGCAAACCGGACTTAGAAAACTATAAATAGACCCTTAATGACACCTTTGGAGGGATCCTTTTTGGCGGCATATTCTTCCTCTAGTTTACTTTGGTTGGTATCCAATGTCCTCCAAAGTGCGCAGCTCAACACTAGCTTGGGAGGGGAAGTTTTTCTAGATCTTCCGGCTGAGTGGCGGGACCTCTTCGCTGTAGCTCAGGGTCTGTTCCTGAGTTCAAAGTCTTTGACCAAGAGTTCAAGCTCATGATAAGTAAGAGTCGGCTACCCTCTTTAGATCCAAACTCTTCTTGATACCGGGATCCGGTTCCAACATATGCGATACTACAAGTGTTGCTTTGTTGGGAATTCCCGTATCATAACACTGGTGTATATGAAAGGTGTTGCTAGGTCCTCCACAGCTTTGTCTTCTGCCTTCTGTGTTGACTTCTGCCTTATCTTCCTTTCATATGTTGACATAAACCGTGCTTGCCCACAGTCATGTGAGTTATGCGAATCTTCTATATATGAGTGATGTGAGGCACAATTTCTAGCAGGTTCTTGCATTCATAGGAGAAGCTTGCTCTTCCTGTTATGGAAATAAATGAAATTTTCTCTTCATGGAGGTACTGAGCTATCAAGAGTGAGGATGCCCCATTTATCTTGGAGGACGCAAGGTCTTGGGAATGTAATCTGGGTCAAAGTGTTTTCATTTGGTCAGTGGGAGGATATTGTGCCGACCAACTGCACCGTAGAAGCATGTTTTCACTAAATGAGAAGAGGAACATGCCTCTCATGGAGCCGTATAAGGAGGGGCATGCCCCCATATTAACTGGAGGATGCAGGTCCTTGAAATGTGTTCATGGACAATAGTGGGAGGACGTGGTTTGGACGATCATACGGTTGAAACATGTTTGCATGACGAGCAGGGAACGTGGTTCCTATGGATCCATATAGGGAGGAGCGAGCTCCCTATTAGCTAGAGTATGCATGCCCTTGAAAATCAATCATAGGCTAAGCACGTTTGTTCCGTCGGTGGGAGGATATGGTCCCAACCGGCAGTACAATATATGCATGTTTGCGCAACAAGCAAGAGAATGTGATTCCAATGATTAGTATTGGGAGGTTCAGACCCCAATTAGTTGCATGGAGGATGCATGACTTTAAAATGCGTTCATACGCAAAATGTATTTGTACCATCAGTGGGAGGACATGGTCTCAACCGACCATTTGTTAGAAGCGTGTTTGCAAGAAAACTAGGGGATCATGTTTCAAGGCTTATCCTAGATAGCAAAGTATGGGAGTGCACACTTGAGAGAGGAGCGCCTTCTAGAGGGTGGAACGCCTTATGGTGATTGGATATAGGGGGGAGGGGGCACTTGAGAGCGGTGCATCTTCTAGAGGGTTGAGTGCCTTTTGGAGAGTGGAGCACAAGGGTGCACACTTAAGCAGAGAACGGGGGCACACACTAGAGCTAGAGCGAGGGCACATATTAGAGCAAAGTGTTCACTAAAGAAAACTTTAGAACTGGCATGGGGGTGCATACTAGAGAGAGAAGCATGAGGCACGCACTAGAGATTGGAGCATGTGGGATAGCGCTCAAGCAAATCACCTTCTCGAGGTAGGAGAGCCTTAATGTGAGCTGAGCGCCTTTTGGTGAGTGGGGCACGAGAGTGTGCACTAGAGTGCGTGGATAGGGCACATTGGATATCAGTGTGCCTTATACAGAGCATAATGGGTGTGTGCGTGCATTGGAGTGAGGAATATGAGTGTGTACTGGAGAGTGGAGCGCATGGGTGCATGCTTGAGTGGAATGTTTGGGTGCACACTTGAGTGGGGCACGAGTGGGTAGGGTGGGCTGGGGTGGGGGTGGGGCGCACTGGAGTGAAGCATTCACTGGAGCAAAATTTGAGTGTGAGGTACATGGGCATACACTAGAGAGCGGAGTGCGCTAGAGTAGAGTGTTCATTGGAGTGACGTGTTCACCAGAGCATTGTTTTCATAGGAGCGGCGTGTTCATCAGAACGACATGTTCTTTGGAGCAATGTGTTCATTATAGTGATATGTTCACAGTAGGGCCCACTAGATCGGTGTGTTCACGGGAGCGGCGTGCTAACTGGAGCTGTGTGTGTTACTTTATTATAGTGATCACTATAGTGACGTGCCCACTTAAGTGGGAACCAGAGCGACGTGTTCACAATAATGGTGTGTTCACTAGAGCAGCGTGTTCTATGTAACTGGAGTGGGCACGAGAGCGACATGCTCACTGTAGTAGGGTTGTGCATTCACTGTATCAGTATGTTCACTGGAGTGGGAATCCGAGTGGCGTGCTCACTATAGCTTTGTGTTCACTAGAGTGTCATGTTCACTGAAGCGGATGTCAGAGCGCCGTGTTCACTGAAGCGGATGTCAGAGCGCCGTGTTCACTGAAGCGGATGTCAGAGCGCCGTGTTCACTGAAGTGATGTGTTTACTATAGTTATGATCTCTCTAGGGCGACATGTTCACTATAGCAGGCACCAGAGCGACATGTTTACTGTAGTTGTGTGTTCGATGTAGTTGTGTTTACTAAAGAGGCATGTTCACCGGAGCAGGCACCAAAGAGACATGTTCACTATGGCGTGCATCGATGCGCTGGACTCAAAAGGTATGCTCGAGAGTAGAGAGCGAGTGGGTACACCCGAGAGGGTTGTGCCTGTGAGCACGCTCGGGAGAGCGTCACTCGAAGGCGCCGGTGGACTTTTGGCGGAGATTTTTCAATGTGGCAATGCATGAGCACAGGATCTATACACTTCTCCAAATATTGACCACTTCAATTGAAGTGATAAGACCCCTTTTATTATATTTTAAGAGGGTCCTGACCAAAATTGTTCTCTCTAATTATTTCACCGACCAATGAAAACTCCCGGTTTATGCCCCTCGGATCAACAACTATGGTGGTCAGAAAACATTGCCTCCTGGGCGAATCCAGGAATCCTGGTCAGGTTCACCGGAGTAGGGGACGGCCAGCTGCCGCCGCCGTCTTGCCAAAAAATGGAAAATTCTCGAAACTTGATCAAGGTTTTAGGAAAGCTTATCTCTTCACCAAGAGTCTATTGGTAACAATGATTTCTCAATTGGAGGTCAGGAGCGTCGACAATCATTGACCTAAGGGGCGTTTGGGGTGAAATGACTCTCCGACCACCAAAACTCCACAAAAATCATAGATTGAACGACCTAACCTGTAGATATTTTCAAGAGCAATTCACATCGATTTCGGATTGAAATTTTGTTGAACGGTTGGAATTTTATAAACTTTCAAATTTTCATAAAGCTTCTCCACATTAATATTGTCAGAACATTTTTGGAGACGAAGAAGAGGGAGAGAAAAAAATGAGATGTTTCCCATGGCCACCGCCTTATGGGCCCTTTCTTCTATATCTATATTGTTGGACCTGTAATTGATGCCTGCAAAGGATAAGAAGAAGGGTCGTTATTTGATGTTTTATTAAAGAAGTTTTAAGCAGTTATTAGTGCAGTTGTTTTCTGTGTAATGTTAAAATGACAAGTGTTTAATATCAGTTATTGATTATGTGGTGTAAAATGCATATGAGTGCTTATAAATACTGTGTAATGTAACTGTTCACCGCAGTTAATGAAAAGCCTTTTGTTTGACTTCGTCTTCTCTCTTGTTCTCTGCTTTAACACCCGTAAAACCCTACTGTAAAAACTTTGATTCCAATATTGGTATCACAACCGAGAGGTCCATTTTCAGATAGGAAAAGCAAGATAGAGGGGTTCTGTAATTGAAGAGGTTGTCATCAGAAAGTGCTATCTTCGATCATTAAATTTCCTCTAACATAAGGAAATTTTCACTTTGGTGGTTCATCGCATGGAAGGCACTAATATGCAAACTTTCATTTACTCTTAAAATGGAGTTCCGACTGAGAGTGCTATGATTATTGGAGCATGCAAATGCGAACCCTTTTCCTTTCTCAAGGACTCTGGAAATATGTTGAAGATGGATTTCCACAACTTGAAAATGGTGACGCCGCTGATCTTGCAGCCGTGAGGACTTTTACTGAAGATCTGAAAAAGACTCAAATGAGGCATGGGACTTGCTTCTGAATTTAAAGGGTCTCAAAAAATAATTTCTATCAAGTTACAAAGCCTCTGGAAGGATTTTGACACCCTTCAAATGTCAGAAACAGACCAAGTTCAAGAGTTCTTCACCAGAACTAGTCAAATCACTAATTCAATAAAAAGTTTGGGGGAAGAAGTTGAAGAAAAGAGAATAGTTCTTAAAATTCTCAGAAGTTTGTCATCAAAGTTTGAACATGTTGTTGCTGCCATAGAGGAGTCAAAAGATCTTTCTACTTTTGCTCTCACTGAATTAATTAGGTCATTACAGGCCCATGAAAGTAGAATGCGTCAGTTCAAAGCACCAGTTGAACAAGCTTTCCACTCAAAGTTAAGTTTCAACAATACTAAAAACGAAGACAAAAATAAAACACATTTTAATAAGTTGAAGGGGAAGAAGAGACTAGAAAATTCTGAAGCAACATCCTCCACTTTGTATTGTCCAATTTGCAAGAAGAACAATCATGAACCCAAAGATTGTTTCTTCAGATGCAAACATTGCTGGAATCCCACACACAGTGACAAAAACTGCTGGTTTAAAGAAAGAAATTAGCAACAAAAAGAAGCAAAGATTGTTGAAGAAGAGGGAGTCGCTAATGTATTCTACTCGTATTAAAACCTCCATTGAATCAGAACTTCAATGGTATATAGACATCGGCTGCTCAAATCATATGACTTTCGACAAGTCATCTTTTATACATTTGGATGAAACCCTCAAGCAGAAGTAATTATGGGAGATGGAAAGTCAAAAGAAATAAAAGGTATTGGAATTGTTTGTGTTCAAAACAAATCATTATTTCCATTCTATATAAGAGATGTCCAATACGTTCCTGGACTCAAACACAACCTCCTTAGTGTTGGACAATTGATGAACAAAGGATATAAAGTCCTGTTTGACAATAAAAGTTGTCATACAAGATGTCAAAACTAAAACCATCCTCTGTAACATCAAAATGAATAAACACAAGGTCTTCCTTTATCACTCCTTGCTAGAAATTCTAAAGCTTTGAATGTTATTATAAAGGACATTTCACAAGTTTGGCATTACCAATATGGTCACATAAACTTCCCAGATTTTATTTCATTAAGGAAATACTCTCTTATTGAAGGTCTTCCAAAACTTCAAGTCACCAAAAAACATTTGTAATGAATGCTCATTGAATAAAATACATCAATCGCCATTTCCAATTACATCCAAATGGAAATCCAAAATGCCACTTCAACTGGGGAGCATCTCCAACACCCTCACTTTCTGGTAAAAAATATTTTCTCTTGATTGTAGATGACTTCACAAGGTTCATGTGGGTTTATTTTGTTGAAAACAAATCCGAAGTTTTCACAAAATTCACTCATTTTAAGAACCATGTAGAAAATTTACTTGATAAGAAAATTAAAACTATACAAAGTGATCGTGGATGAGAGTTTATGGGAAGCAATTTTGTTTCCTATTGTCAAGAACGTGGGATTGATAGACAGCTGAGTGTTTTTAGATCTCCTCAACAAAACGATGTCGTAGAGAGGAGAAATAGAACAATATTGGAAATGACTAGATGCATGATGAATTACAAACATCTTCCAAAGACCTTCTGGGCAGAAGGAGTTAATACAGCTGTGTATCTTCTCTACAGAACAATCACAAAGGCATTGGGTAAAAAACTCCATATGAAAAACTTTATTCTATAAAACCCAATGTAAGTCATCTTAAAATATTTGGTAGTATAGTTTATCATCTAACTACTAAAGAAGGGCGTGATAAGTTGGATTAGAAAGGAGAGAAAGGGATTCTAACAGGATATAGCCTTGAGTCAAAGGCATGCAGAATCTGGAATCCCATCAAAAAGTCATTGTCTGTTGCTAGAAATGTTATAATCAATGAATCTGAAGAATGGACATGAGAAGAAGGGTTGGATCGGAACACTGGTTGTAATACTGAAGATCTTCAAGCAAAGCCAAAACATTTTGTTTCACCCCTTCCGTCCATCCAAGAGAATGACTCATTGGAGGTTGAAGTAACACATCAATTAATGCTGCAAATTTTGAAGCACCTGCAAGCTTAGGTCATCTTCAAGGTTCTTCAAGTTCTAGTGATTCATCGCATCCAAGGAAATATAGAAATTTAAGTGACATCCATGCGTCATCTTTTTCTTTATTAGCCACCGAGACACATTCTTTTGATGAAGCAACCTCTCAAAAATAATGGATTGAAGCAATGGAAACTGAAATAAGTTTTATTGAAAAAATAATACCTGGGAACTAGTTAAGAAGACTGAAGGAAGAGAAGTAGTAGGACTAAAGTGGATTTACAAAACTAAATTTATAGAAAATGGAGATATTTCGAAGCATAAAGCAAGGTTGGTCGCTAAAGGTTATTCCCAAATGCCAGGTAGAGATTTCAATGAAACCTTTGCACCAGTAGCTAGGATGGAAACTATCTGACTCATGATTGCCTTAGCAGCGTAAAGGAAGCAGGTTATACATCACCTTGATGTGAAATCTGCGTTTCTCAATGACTGTTTAAATGAGGAAGTTTATGTTTCACAGCCTGAAGGATTCTCAGTGAAGGGAGAAGAAGATAAAGTATATAAACTTCATAAAGCTTTATATGATTTGAAGTAGACTTCACGAGCATGATACTCTAACATTGATCTATACCTAAAAAAACAGAATTTTGAAAGAACTTCAAGTGAGGCAGCATTGTACATTAAAACTTTTCCCTCTAATGACTATCTTTTGTTAAGTATATATGTTGATGATCTGATTGTAACCGTCTCTAAGCCTTAGCTTATAGAGGAGTTTAAAGAAGAAATGAAGAGAGAATATGAGATGAAAGACTTGGGTATTATGAAATTTTTTTGGGGATTCAAGTTCACCAAGAACCCGGGAAAATTTTCATACACCAAAATAAATAGCTGGTTGATCTACTAAAACGAAATACCATACTGGAAGCCAACCCAGACCAGTCGCCGGTTTCAACCAGTGATATATTATTGAAGGATGAAGTGGAAGAGAAGACCAATGCTGCTCAGTATAGGAGTATAGTGGGTTCCATAACCTATTTGACGCATTCCAGACCTGACATTGAATATTCTGTTAACATTGCTTCTCGATTCATGGCGGAACCAAGTGTCAAACACCTGACATGCGTCAAACCAATTCTGTGTTGTCTTAAGGGAACTCAACATATGGGACTACTTTATTCAGTCGAATCAGAAGGAATGAAACTCAATGGCTTTATTGACTCAGATTGAGTAGGAAGCCCTTAAGATCGAAAGAGTACCTCAGGTTATATTTTCTTCCTTGGTACTAAGGTTGTTTTCTAGAACACAACCAAACAAAAGAGCATTGCCATGTTTACTGCTGAAGCCGAATATATAGCCATGGGAGAAGCGGTGAAGGAAGTTATATGGCAATTTCTATCGCAAAAAAATCCCATCTTACACAGGAGGTCAAAACACATTGAGCTACAATACCATTTTACTTGAGATTTTGCCCAGAAAGGAGAAATAGAGTTGTAGTACTGTCCTACCGATCATCAAGTGGCGGACATTCTTACCAAAGCTTTGCCTTTACAGAAGTTTGAAGACTTGAGGAAGAAGCTAGGGATGAAGATAGCAGGATCCGATTAAGTGGGGGAATGTTGTACCCGTAATCGATGCCCGCAAAGGATAATAAGAAGGGTCGTTATTTAATGTTTATTAAAGAAGTTTTAAAGCAGTTATTAGTGCAGTTGTTTTCTGTGTAATGTTAAAATGACAAGTGCTTAATATCAGTTATTGATTGCATAGGCAGACCGACGCCCAAACACACCCAGGCACGTGCCCGGGTGTGTTTTCACGAAAATAAGGCATGCTGCGTTCCGACGAGGTTATTTTTTGGTTTCCCCCTTGTTTCGTCCATCTCAGTTTACTGATCTCAGTTCGCCAATCTTAGCTCGTCGATTTTCTTCGTCTCTTTCCTCCTTAGAACCTTAGAAGCTTGGAACGACAGTCTCTCCTTCACTGCTCTTGGCAAGGTTTCAACTCCTTCTCAGTCCACTAACCCATGTCCGTTGATTCGACTCCTTCCGCCTTAGCACCTTGGGAATGACGTACTCTCTCCTTCGTTGCTCTCAAGATTAGCCCCTCCTTCATTCGGCCTCCTCAAAGGTGCGGGAAAGATCGCTTGCCCTATGATTGTCGACTAGGAAGGAGTCTCTCCTCAGTGGGTCTCCTCTTCTCAGGTAGGTTTTTCAACCGGACTCCTCTTCACAGAAAGGAGATGCAAACTGAGATGTAATAATCTTTCACCTGTTTTCATCCATCAGCTTATGCCGGCTCTACCTCAAGTATTCTTCTCAGGTCACAATTATCTGTGGTTGAATCTACACTTTCTATGTTTGATAGAATGCTCAAGAGAAGGTTATATCATATATATCATACATTAATATTCAGTTCATTGTTTTTATTAGGTTTAATTAAATTTGCATTCAAAAGTTGTTTGATGTTGCATCTGCACATGCACATCAGCCATATATAGATTAGGATGTGATGCCCTTAAAGTCCACATATTATCTATTTCATTTTTTTCTGTCAATTCAAAGTCTTTAATTTTACTGTACTTTTGATTTTTGGGGATTCTAGATGTGTTGCATCAAGAGAAATTTTATTCTACCGCTTGATTTAGGAAGATTTAAGTTCAATAATGTACTAATTGTAAGTGTGCATTATTTCATGTCTGTTTTCATTTTAAATATGGATTCTTACAATTGCTTCATGATGAAGATGTTGGAAACGTGAATAGGCTCGCACACACGATACAATTCAACTCCACCTCTACACCACACGACTCAATGTTGCTGGTGAGACCAACCCGGCGAGACCGACAACCCACGCGGGTAACCACCTCTACGGCGAGAACACCAAAGCTAGATTCGCTACCACGAGATGGAGGCTGGCGAGATCACATTCTCGCCCGGCGGAAAAATGCCCTACTCGCTCGGCGAGATACCCAACCTGGCGAGACTACCACCTGCAGCCTGCTCGCGCGGCGAGATCAAACACACGCGAGATCTCCCTTACGTGGACACACTACTCGCCCAACGAGATACCGCTGGCGAGACCCTACTCGCCCGGCGACTACCCCTTCCCGCTCGGCAAGCAGAACACGCACCCCTAGCGCTGCAGCGCTCCTTACTCAAAAACCGAAAATGGGGAAGGAAAATTTTCTCTATTAAACAATCTTGAAATGATCTACAACATGCCTATTTATAGGCTAACCCAACAAATAGAAAACTGACATGTGGCAATACAATAAATGGCATCCATCCTAACTCTCTCTCTCTTTCGCCAAAGCCAAAACATACATTATAAACAAAAAATAATAACGTTGACCCTTGGTCAACAAAACGAACTCCAGCAAACTCCCCCTCAAACTTGGTAGCACATGCCGAGTTTGCCCTTTAGCTTCAGGAACGTCTCCACCTTCAATGTTTTGGTGAAGATATCAGCAATCTGCTCTCTGGTGGGGCAATACACCACTTCAAACGTCTTCTGCTCCACCTGCTCACGGAGGAAGTGATACCTCGTCTCGATGTTCTTGCTACGCCCATGTAGCACAAGATTCTTCGAGAGTTGGATGGCCTACATGTTATCAACATACATGGTCATAGGGCCATCTTGCGGATGATGTAGCTCCTCCAAGATATTCCTCAACCATACCGCTTGACAAGCACAGGCTGCTGCTACTATATACTCCGCTTCACATGAGGATAAGGCAATAGTTTCCTGCTTCTTCGAGTTCCATGAGAACACCCCCGTTCCCACATGGAAAGCATACCCGGAAGTGCTCTTTCGATCATTCACGTCACCGTCATAGTCGTTATCCAAGTACCCAACCAATTTCAGCTCCTCTCTAGTAGAATACTTCAGTCCATAACCTCTTGTTCCATTCACATCTCTCAGGATCCTCTTCGCAGATGAGAAGTGATCCTGCTTTGGCTCTTCTATGTACCTGCTCACCACTCCAACAATATACATAATGTCAGGTCTGGTGAAAGTCAGGTAGCATAGACTTCCGACCAAGCTCTTGAACAACGTGGAGTCGACTGCTCCCTCCTTCGATTCCTTCCTCAACTTTAACCCCGGATCAGCGGGAGTGGAGATAGCCTTGCTATCCTCCATCCTGAACTTCTTCAAGATCTCCTCAGCATACTTCTTCTGCGAGATGAAGATACCATCTTCACTCTGCTTCACCTCAACACCCAGGAAGTAGTTGAGCTCTCCCAGGTCAGTCATCTTAAACTCTATCTTCATCGTTCTCTTGAAATCTTTAAATATGGCAGGGTTATTGCCTGTGAATATCATATCGTATACGTATAGACATATGATCATCATGTCACCATTCTTCTCCACCTTTGTGTAGAGGGCATACTCGTGAGGGCTCTTCATGTAGTCGTGCTTCAGGAGGTATGCATCTATCCTTCCATTCCAAGCGCGAGCTCCTTGCTTCAGCCCGTACAATGCTTTATCCAACTTGCACACCTTCCTCTCTTTCCCTTTTACCACATATCTGGGAGGCTGCTCGATGTACACGTTTTCCTCTAAGTATCCATTTAGGTAAGCAGACACGACATCCATCTACAAGATCTTCCAGCCATAGTGAGCTGCCAGTGCGATGATCAACCTGATGGTGTCAATCCGCGCCACTGGTGCAAAAACTTCATCGTAGTCCACTCCTTGGACTTGCATGTATCCTTTCACGACTAGTCTTGCCTTGTTCTTCTCCACACCTCCATCCTTATTCCTCTTCACCTTGTAGACCCACTTCACCCCGAGGGGTTTGTGGCCACCTGGTGGATCTACCAACCTCCAGGTATCGTTCTTCTTAATGGATGCTATCTACACATCCATCGCTTCCTTCCAAGTTTTCTCTTGGGCAGCTTCATCGTATGAGTGTGGCTCGCAATCTGCTAAGAGACAATACAAAGAAAAATTGTTAAGGGTCGGTGCCGTCTCCTCGTAGATCTCCTCCAGCCTCCTCATCTTAGGTTGAGGACGATCAGCTTTTGTCCTGGCTAGTGCTAGCCTCACTAGAACTTCCTCCACTAGTGCTTGCTCCGCTAGAGTAGGGGTTGAGAGATCCCCCCGACTCTCCACTTGGTGGTGATGGTGGCTCAGCTCTATCGATCTCAGCTTCAGCTTCATGACCACCCTCCTCTTCATCATCATCGAAGAACATCCCCTTGATGCTTCTCACCTTTTCATCCCAGCCCTAGCAGCTATCCTCCTCAAACACAACGTCTCTTGAGATTATAGCCTTCTCTATCACTGGGTTGTACAACTTGTAAGCCTTGCTCATCGGAGCGTAGCCCACGAAGATGCACTTCTCACTCTTATCGTCAAGCTTCTTCCTCCTCTGTTCCGGGACATGAGCATGAGCTACACACCCGCAGACCCTCAAGTGCTTCACACTCGGCTTCCATCTACTCCAAGATTCAAATGGAGTCATAAACTTCACACTCTTTGTTGGGCACCTGTTTAGCAAATACATAGCGCACTATATTGCTTCTGCCCAGAACATCTTTGGCAACCCCTTTCCCTTCACCATACTTCTTTCCATGTTCATGATGGTCAGGTTCTTCCTCTCCGCGACTCCATTCTGCTGAGGTGAGTACGTCGTAGTCAACTGATGTGAGATCCCCCACTCTCTGCAGAAATCATCAAGCAACCTAGAGGTGTACTCCCCACCTCTATCTGTCCTCAGCACCTTCAGTGGTTGTCCACTTTCCTTTTTCATCATTGCCTTGAACTCCTTGAACCTGTCAAGGGGCTCAGACTTCTCTCTCAAGAAATAAACCCAACACTTCCGACTTAAGTCATTAGTGAAAGTGATATAGTACTTGCTTCCACCTACTGAGGTAGTCTCAAACGGACCAACAATGTCCGAGTGGACTAGTTCAAGCTGCCTCCTTGCCCTTCAGGACTTGCCACCTTCAAACGTCTGCCGCTTCTACTTCCCCTTCGTACATGCCTCACAGACCTTCTGCGGAGGTGAGATCATGGGCAGACCTTCCACCATCCTGGAATGAGATAAGAGCTTCAAGCTAGCGAAGCCCAAGTGACCCATCCTGTGGTGCCACAACCATGTTTCCTCTTCTTTCTCAGTCCTCGCAAGCACACCGTCTCCTTTGCATCCATTCTTAGCATAAAGAGACGATTCGTCGTCATCTTTACCTTCACTATCTCTCTTCCTTCATGATCCTTCATGGTCAACGTGCCATCCCTCAACTGAACACAATAACCCTTCTCAACCAATTACCTAAGGCTTAAGATGTTACTCTTCAAGCCTGACACATAGAACACATCATTTAGGTGCACCTCCTTGCCATTTAAGATGACCACGATCACCCCTCTTCCTTCCACCGAGATCTTCGAAGCGTCTCCAAAACTGACCTCTCCAACATTCGGCTCAAGTTTGGTGAACAACTCCTCTCCACACATGTGGTTACTTGCTCCCGTGTCCAAGTACCATACCTCATTCCTTCCTCCTTCAGCTCCTCTATAGGTTAGGAACATCATCGGATCGACACTAGTATTGCTTGCTTCTGCATAATGGTTGTCCTCTTCTCTCTTCCTCGGAGCCCAATAATCATAGCTCATATGTCCAAACTTGTTACAGTTGTAACACTGTATTTGGGGCATATCTCCCCAGCCTCTTCCTTGACCTCTTCCTTGGCTTCTACCTCTTACTTCTTGCCTCCCACCATGAGGTTGCTCCGCCTCTCTCTAGTGGTAGGAATTTCTTCCTTGATCTTTTCCTCCTCTTCTCCCTCTACCTCTTCCTTGGTAGCCACGTCCACGCTGGCCTCCTCCTCTTCCAGAGCTCTCTCCAAAGTTCAACTGAGTCTGGAGTGCTTTACCTAAGCCACTTGACTCTTCATCATCTTGCAGCATGCGGTACTCATGAGTGTACAGAGAGCTCATTTACTGACATCAGGGTGAGATCTTTTGACTCCTCAATCGCCACCACCACATGCCGAAACTTCTTTGACATAGAGCGCAAGAGATTCTCCATAAAGCTTACATCATCTATCGTCTCTCCATTCTGCTTCATCTCATTTGTGAGCGTCCGCTGACGGGTCACAAAATCATCAATCTTCTCTGAACTCTGCATCTTCATCACTTCATACTGAGATCGAAGGGATTGAAGCTTCACCTTCTTAGCATTATCAACTCCTTGCATGGAGCGTTTCAACACCTCCCATGCCTCCTTCGAACTAGTCGCATCTGAGATCTTCTCGAAGGTCGCCTCATCGACGCCTTGGTATAGTAAGAACAATGCCTTCTTATCTCTCTTCCTGGACTCTCTCAATGCTATCCTTTGCGTGTTAATCAATGCCGCCTCTGCTTCTACAGTAAGCTCCTCATAGTATTCCTCTACAATCTCCCACAACTCCTTAGAGGCGAGTAACACTCTCATCTGGATACTCCAGTTCCCATAGATGGTTTTCGTCAACGGGGACTTGCCCCGGCATGGCACTTCCCATCTCCATCTCCTATCGTCTTTACCCCTTCTAAGTAACACCAAGGGGGTCGAACCTCCCACTGATACCACTTGTTAGAAACGTGAATAGGCTCGCACACACGATACAATTCAACTCCACTTCTACACCACACGACTCAATGTTGCCGGCAGACCAACCCGGCGAGACCGACAACCCGCACGGGTAACCACCCCTCTACGACGAGAACACCAAAGCTAGAATCGCTACCACGAGATGGAGGATGGCGAGATCGCCTTCTCGCCCGACGACAAAATGACCTACTTGCTCGGCGAGATACCTGATATCAATTAGAAGATCGGATGAAACATATTACAGGGCAAAGTTTTATGATTTTATTCATGTCACTCGTATATTTTTTTACAACCAATAACACAAGGCTTTTATAGATAATATGGTCAGCCCCTATTCCAAGATAAGTACTAGATTATCTTTACAGCCTGTATTCACAGGATAAACTATTGACTCTTCTTCTCTGTTTTCTTCCTTATCTACAGGTGTTGTTGCGATGGACACTGCAGGACTTTCTTCCTCCTTCCTGTGTCATAGCTGTGTGTTGCTGCAAGTGGTTTTGAACTTGTCTTTGCTTATGTCATCATCCCTCCCATAGGCCGAGCAAGGCTCTATGCCGATTTGTTTCCGCATCTCCGTGAATCATTGTCGATCTAAGGGTTTTGTTAGTAGATCCGCGTACTTCAGTTCAGTAGGGCAGAACTCTACTTTGATGACTCCTTTTTCAACTTGATCATGGATAAAATGGAATCACAAGTCGATATGTTTACTTCGTTTCATGGGTAATAGGGTTTATTGCCAGAAATATTGTAGAGGTATTGTCGCACCGGATTGTTGTAGCAGGTTCTTCTTTATTATCATTTATTTCTTTTAGTATTTGTCTGATCCATAGACATTC
The DNA here is from genome assembly GCA_039513925.1 of Platanthera zijinensis. Lineage (NCBI taxonomy): Eukaryota > Viridiplantae > Streptophyta > Magnoliopsida > Asparagales > Orchidaceae > Platanthera > Platanthera zijinensis. Next base: position 25,059,168 of record CM077079.1, on the reverse strand, counting down.
ACACCCTGCTGTGCTAAGGGCCATAAACTCAGCTTCCATGGTAGACAACGCTACAGTCGGTTGTTTGTGAAAACCCCAAGTAATAGGTTTTGAACCAAGAAGAATTAGAAAGCCGATAATGCTCTTCCGGTCATCTAAGCTTGCACCCCAATCTGCATCTACAAATCTTTTGAGGTCGTTGTTTACTTTCTGTTTATACATTAGACTATAGTTTTGTGTACCTTTTAGATATCGCAGAATGCGATGCACAGCTAGCGGATGCTGTTTAGATGGTGATTGCATAAATCTGGATACTTGATGCACAACATGAGCTATGTCTGGTCGTGTATTCGTCAGATATAGCAATGAGCCTGTTAGGGATTGATAGTGTTTTTCTTCCACCTTTCCATCTTCACTATTAGCTTTCTTTAATCTCTTTTGTGGGCATTGGTGTGAGAGTAGCATTGCAGTGATCAAATTTAGCTTTGTGCAGAAGATATGCAGTAAATTTTTGCTGAGATAGAAAGATATCTTTGGGGAAGTATTGAAGTTGAAGGCCAAGAAAGTATTTCATTATACCAAGATCTGTCATATCATAAGTAGCTTTCATTTGTTGTTTGAACTTGAGGATCATGGTTTCACAATTCCCTGTTACAAGCATATCATCAACATAGAGACCTACTATGAGATGTTTTGTATTTTGTTTTAACAAGTATAATGACGGATTGCTGGCACATCGATTGAAGCATTGAGTAAGAAAATATTTGTCTATATTGATATTCCATGCTCTAGGGGCTTGTTTAAGCCCATAAAGTGCTTTATGAAATTTATATACTTTCTATTTATCTTCACCTTCTTTAATGAAACCCATAGGATGTTGTACATATACTTCTTCTTCTAAAATTCCATTTAGGAATGCTGCCTTTACATCTAAACGGTAGATGGGGTAATTGTGTTGTGCTGCATATGCAATCACAAGCCGTATAGTATCCATCCGGGCAATTGGAGCAAATGTTTCTTCATAATCCTCTCCTGGTTTTTGCGAGTATCCCTTTACTACCAAGCGGGCTTTGTGCTTGTCAATAGCTCCAGTTTCTGTAAATTTAGTTTTAAACAACCATTTAAGTCCTATTGGCTGTTTATTTGGTGGTAAAGGAACTAAGGACCACATTTTGTTTTTTACAATTGTGTTCCACTCTTCAATCATGGCAGCTATCCACTTGGGTCTAAACAAGTTTCTTCATAAGTTGTAGGATTACTAAAGGTAAAGAATACTGCTTGAGTTTTTTGATATAACTCTTCTAGACTGCGGGTTTTCAAAGGTGATGTTGAAGATGAAGAGGAGGGAGTATTATCTGAATTACATCCATGTGAACTGTCATCATGGTGTCTTTCTGAGAACAAAGAACTGTCAAGTGGAGTCTTCTCAGATTCTAGTTAGAATGGGCTTTGTAGATGTTGAAAGGTTATTATATCTGAATGACTAGCTTTTCCTTCTGAGCCCCACTTCCACTGTGTTGCTTTGTTAAAGAGGACATTTCTAGAGATACTCAGTTTGTTTGTTAAGGGATTGAAGAGTCTATATGCTTTTGATTCTTCACTATACCCGATAAAAACACACTTTTCTCCTTTACTTTCCAACTTATTTCTATTCTCTTGTGGGATTAAGAGAAATGCAACACAACCAAACACCTTTAGGTGTTCAACGGAAGGAATTCAATGTGTAAGGAGATAATAAGGGGTGTGAAAATTCCTTGTCTTTGTGGGTATCCTTTTTAGCAGGTATATTGCAGTTTGGGTAGCCTCTGCCCAAAACTGTTGTGGTACATTTCTGGCTTGCATCATTGCTCTTGTCATCTCCAGTATAGTGCGGTTTCTCCTCTCAACAACTCCATTCTGTTGTGGGGAGTATGGTGCAGTGAGTTGTCTCTTTATTCCTGCTTCTTGACATACTTGTATAAATTGCAAAGAGGTGAATTCACCATCTCGATCTGTTCTCAAAGTTTTAATTTTTGCTCTAAATTCTAGCTCAACTCTCTTTTTAAAATAAGGAACATATCCAATGCTTCAGATTTTAACGTTAAATGATAAATCCACATATATCTACTATAGTCATCAACAAATAGTAGATAATACCTTTTTCCTCCAAGGGAGGGAGTTGGAGCTGGTCCCCATATATCTGCATGTATCAATTGCAAGGGAGTAGTTGAAACGATCTGTGCTTGTTTGGGAAAGGGCAGAACATACGCTTTGCCATGCGCACAATCTTCACAAAAATTTGTATGCTGATTTAGAAATACGGGTAATCCAATTACAAGAGCCTTTTTTGACATTAGTTGCGGTGTCTGCCAATGAAAGTGTCCAAGCCGATGATGCCAAAGAGGAAGAGGGGAAATGCAACTCTGCTCTAAGCAGTTGAAGGCCTGCTGCCCAATACTTGATAGATGAAGGGTAATCAACCGATTATTGGTAATTTTTGCTGAGGCAATGAAGACACCTGAGGCTCTATGGATTATATGTGCTCCATCTTGTTCAAAATTTATATTATACCCTTTTATGATTAATTGACCAACGCTTAGAAGGTTTTGTGTTAAGCTAGGCATTAAACTAACATCAGTAAGGAGTTTAGGCTTTCCAGTCTGATCTTGCAGTTTAATAGTGCCTTTACCTTTTATGAGGGCAGTAAAGCCATTTCCCAATAGAACCTTTGCTTTGCAGGTTTTGTCAATTTCATTGAAGTTGGTGGCATCATTTGTCATATGATAAGAGCACCCACTATCAAGATACAAGATGTCGGATCTTGCAACTTGAATAGAAGTGGGTGTATAAAACATATGCTCTAACTGTTGTTCAGATACTTCAGTTACCTTAGCCACTGTCTTGGGATTATTTGTGCAGTTTGAGTAAGAATGATTTGGTATCCGACAATTCTTACATCGAAAAAAACAGTCTTTGGATATATGATTTATTTTTTTTGCAAATAATACAATACTTGTCATTTGTATTGATTTTTCATTTACCTTTATCTTCTCCAGGTCCCCATTGTTTCACTTGCTGAGTATTGAATGGAGACATTTTCTGATAACCTTTCTTACTTTTGAGTGATGGATTTTTAGTATTCTGACTTCGGACTTGTAAGACCTTATCAAGCTAGGGATTTACGTTGGTCCAACGTTCTTCATGGGTTTGTAACGACCCCATGAGAGCAGTGAGTGAAAGAGTTCTAAGGTCTTTTGATTCTTCTATCGCTATTACGACGGGATAATAACTGGGCGGTAGACTACGTAGTAATTTGGGCACAACTTGCCGATCTTCAATTGTGTCCCCTAAACTACGTATTTTATTAATGATGTGGAGTGCTCTCGTAAGGAGACTTTCAATTTTTTTCCCCAGCTTTCATGGATAAGTTTTCAAACTCTTTCCATGCGTTTTGTAGTTTCAAGGCAATAACTTTCTCATCCCCCTTATAAGTTTCTTTTAAGATATCCCAAGCAGCTTTTGACAACTGAGCTCCCATTATCCAAGGAAACACAGATTCAGTTACTCCTTGAAATATAAAACAAATGGCTCGGGCATCCTTCTGTTTTAGTTCTTGTAATTGTTTTTCATCTGTGTCAGTTGCATGGGCTATTGTATGTGTAATTAAAACAGGTCCTAATACAGCAGGTTCTGGTAATTCTTGTCCATGTAACACAACATCCCAGCTTTTACAGGTCGGAGGATAGTATGGCTCTGATACCACTGATATCAATTAGAAGATCGGATGAAACATATTGCAGGGCAAAGTTTTATGATTTTATTCATGTCACTCGTATATTTTTTTACAACCACTAACACAAGGCTTTTATAGATAATAGGGTCAGCCCCTATTCCAAGATAAGTACTAGATTATCTTTACAGCCTGTATTCACAGGATAAACTATTGACTCTTCTTCTCTGTTTTCTTCCTTATCTGCAGGTGTTGTTGCGATGGACACTGCAGGACTTTCTTCCTCCTTCCTGTGTCACAGCTGTGTTGTTGCAAGTGGCTTTGAGCTTGTCTTGGCTTATGTCATCAATACCCAACCTGGCAAGACTACCACCCGCAGCCTGCTCGTGCGGCGAGATCAAAGACACGCGAGATCTCCCTTACGAGGACACACTACTCGCCCGATGAGATACCGCTGGCGAGACCCTACTCATCTGACGACTACCCCTTCCCACTCGGCAAGCAGAACATGTAAGATAATATCTTGTGATGGGCCGATATTGGTCATATAGACCCATGTGCGCCATCGTGATAATCTACCATGTAGGAGACCCATTTATATATGATCGAGGCGGGTCTCATCGCGTTTCCGTTGTGCCTTAGTCAAGAGCGCAGTTTTATGTTGATGAGGACTCATTATGTGTAGAACTAAATTTAAGTGAGTCGTATCCCTACGATCTATGATGGGTGGATGGGGCATGACCTATATAAAAGCTGTACTGTGGTTCTCCTCAAACCCTAGCCTTATTTCCCCTCTTTGAATCCCGTCGACAAGAGGGTTCAGCGGAATAGGCATTCGGGCGAGCGAAAGAATCCCGCACCCCTTCCGTTTTTCGTCTGCGCTACTGCGACACCAAGGGAGGGCTCCGACGACAGTCGTTGTAGGGAAAAGCTCGGCTTTCGGTCAGTATCAGAGAAGCACAGTCCCGGATCGGCTCCACTGCAGCATCTCTTCCAAGCTTTTGATCTTGCCCATGGCTGCAGGTATATACACAGCTGAACCTCCTTCTATCCATGCGATCGATCCTCCTTTTGAACCCTATTTAGTATAACAAGTGGTATCAGAGGCCTACTCGTGAATGGATCTTAGGAGTTTTTTTCGTTTTTTTTTCTTTCGGATCTATAGATCTGGATGCATGAAGATCGGCATCGCCGTGTTTTATTTTCTCTGGATCTGGCTGCCGTCCATCCAAGCATGGAACTACACTAGTTTTGCATATGGATTTCGATGTTGATTGCAGATCTTGGTTTCGCAAATTTGCGATCCTCGATCTTAGTTTGCAATAGCTGTCGTTTCTTTTTTTTTAGGGCCAACACCTGCAATGGCAGCACCTTGCACTGGATGAAACCGAGAATACGCATAGCTTAGGGCTGCTGTAGAAATTTTTTTTTCCAGTAAATCAGCAAAATCTGAATCCCTTTGCATTGTTATGTTCCTCTGTGGATTGGAATATTGCAGTATAATGTTTAGTTCAAAGTTTTGTCCTTCCATATATGGCTGCAGTTGACCCCTTAGGGTTGACAGGGAAGGCATTGGCCGAGCGGCGTCTTGCCGCTGTTTTTTTTCTATAGGGTATTCGCCCCCTTAGGGTTGAAATCCGTTTATCCCTTTGAGTATGCTTCCGTTTATTACATATTCGTTGTTTAAATTCTGTTTATATTCATATTAAGGGGCTTTAAAATTGTGTTTGTGACTCATGCGAGTGATAGTCGGCCCAAAGGAAGGCTGTCACTTGGCCGATCCATGAACAGTGTCAAGTTACCAATGTGAATGTCTTAATTTGGGAATCAACTTGAGGTGCAAGGGTCAGCCCAAAGGAAGGCCCCACCATTTTAAGTCCTATTTCAAGGCGCTTACATTTGTTAGCTTGATAACTGAGTGAAGTTTCTCCGTTTGCGTAGATTTGTGTGGTCCATTCGTGAAGCACTCGGCCCAAAGGAAGAGTGTCTTTTAGCCCGATCACACAGTCTTATATAGTTGATATAAATATTTTGGGCTTTAAGCTAAATTCTATGTGACGACAGTCGGCCCAAAGGAAGATTGTCTGCCACATAGCTCTTAGGACCTGAAACATTTATATAAAGACACACTTTACTCTGAGAGTCTGACTGGTTGCCCTATCAATTTTGACTAGTTGCATATATGAAAATTAAATACATTGGCATTTTTTTAATCCATATTTGCAATGTTTATTCGATGGGACTTATGTTCATGTAATTTTTGTTTATAGTGAATGCATCGTCTATTTCTGCAAGCTTAAATGGCATTCCAATTTTGAATGGGTCTAATTTTGATAAGTGGCAAGACCACATAAAGATCATTCTAGGATGCATGGACTTAAACTACGCCTTGAGGACTGATGAACCCATTCCTCTCTCTTCGTCTAGTACAGTCGAAGAAAAGGCTGCTTATGAAAAATCATATGAGAAATGGGAGTGGTCCAATAGGATGTGTCTTATGGTCATGAAACACTCTATTCCTGAAGCCATAAGGGGTTCCATGCCTGATCAAGAAAATGCCAAACAGTTCCTTACTGAAGTAGCTAACCGATTCACAAAAACGGATAAAGTTGAGGCCAATACGCATCTTAGCAAACTGGTGAATATGCGCTACAACGGTAAAGGAAACATAAGGGAGTACATTATGGAAATGTCCAATCTTGTTTCAAAATTGAGGGCACTTAAATTGGAATTCTCTGAGGAGATTCTAGTGCACCTTGTACTGAATTCTCTCCCCGCACAGTTTAATCCCTTTAAGATAAATTATAACACTCAAAGGGATAAATGGAGCTTCACTGAGCTCATAAGTCAATGTGTGCAAGAGGAAGAAAGAATGAAACAAGATAGGACAGAAAGTGCTCACTTGGTGTTTCAAGGCAATGCAGGCATAAAGAAAAGAAAAAGGGATGTGTCTAAAGGGAAGGAAATTGTTCTCGCTAATGCTGATCCAGGAATGGCAAAAGTGCAAAAATTGAAGTCCAAAGTTGTCTCCTGCTTCTTTTGCAAGAAAGTAGGCCATGTGAAGAAGGATTGTGCTGGGTATCAAAAATGGCTCGTAAAGAAAGGTATTTCTCATATTTTTGTTTGTACTGAAATTAATCTAACTGAAGTATCACCTAATTCTTGGTGGCTAGATACCGGTGCAACTATTCACATAAGTAACTTAATGCAGGGATTTCTAACATCCAGATCGCCAAGTGAGAGTGAACGATTCATCTACATGGGTGATGGAAACAGAGTGGTTGTTGAGGCTATTGGAGTCTATAGGCTTAAATTAGGGTCTGGTTTTATTTTGGATTTAGAAGAGACTATGTTTGTACTGTCTTTTAGACGTAACTTAATTTCTATTCCATTGTTAGACAGATTTGGCTTTACTGTCACTTTTGGTAATGGAGTATGTTATATCTCTTTTAATTCTAAAGTTGTTGGAACAGGCTCATTACTTGATAGCTTATATAAATTAGACTTAAATTCCTCGTATAATGAATCTAATGAAACCTTGCATGTGAATAATAGAAGCACTAATCAAAAATTGATTAATGAGAACTCATATAGTTTATGGCATAGGCGATTAGGCCACATCTCGAAAGAGAGAGTTGAGAGGCTTGTGTCTAACGAAGTTCTAGGCCCTTTAGACTATTCAGATCTTATGATCTGTACGGGTTGTGTGAAGGGAAAACAGACAAATATTAGGAAGTTTGGTGCTAAAAGAAGTTTGGGCGTCTTAGAGGTGATTCATACAGACATTTGTGGTCCATTTCCTACGACTTCTTGGAATGGCCATCAATATTTTATCACATTTATAGACGACTATTCTCGATATGGGTACCTATACTTAATACATGAGAAATCACAGTCACTGGACATGTTTAAAATCTATAAAGCTGAAGTTGAAAATCAACTTAATAAGAAGATTAAAGCTGTCAGGTCCGACCGTGGTGGTGAATACTATGGTAGGAATGACGGGTCAGGTCAATGTCCAGGACCGTTTGCTAAATTTCTGGAAGAGCGTGGCATCGTTCCTCAGTATACACAACCAGGGACTCCACGTCAAAATGGTGTTGTTGAGAGACGTAACCGCACCCTAAAGGATATGGTTAGGAGTATGATTGCTCATACCTCCCTACCGGAGTCATTATGGGGCGAAGCCTTAAAGACCGCCGTTTATATTCTAAATAGGGTGCCCAGTAAAGCAGTACCTAAAACCCCATATGAGTTATGGATTGGGAAACCTCCCAGTATAAGGCATCTTCATGTTTGGGGTTGTCCAGCTGAAGCTCGGCCCTATAGGCCACATGAGAAGAAGTTGGACACCAGGACTGTTAGCTGCTTCTTTGTTGGGTACTCCGAAAGGTCTAGAGGTTTCAAGTTTTATTGTCCTTCCTCTAAAACCATAATTGAGACAGATAATGCTAAGTTCCTTGAGGATGTTGAAAGTAGTAGGAGAAATTCAGTTAGAGAGCTCACCTTTGAAGAAGAACATGTAATCATTCCCGTGATTAATGTTGAAAGTGGTGTGGTTGATGCACCTCTGCAAAATACCATCTTGGTACCTTTGTATGGTGTAGACACCTCTCATCACAATATTGAGTTACCTCCCACTGATACGTTAGAACCTGAACATCCTCCACCACAAGTGCCGTTAAGGCGATATAATAGGGAAAGAAGATCGGCTATTTCAGATGACTATGAAGTATACCTTCACGAGCATGAGTATGACATAGGGATAGAAGATGACCCTACATCTTTCAATGAGGCCAAACTCAGTGCTCACTTTGCTAAATGGTCAAATGCTATGGTAGATGAGATGAAATCGATGCATGACAATGACGTTTGGGATCTAGTAGAATTGACTGAAGGCACGGTTATCAAGGCGCGCGCCTAGGAGCGCCTGAGGCTCCGAGCGCACCAGGCGCAGCCCGCCGCGCCTCAGCACAGCTGAGGCGGGCGATGTGCCCCAGGCGCGCCTCAGGCGCGCGCCTTACAGGCTCCCAGGCGCGCTAAAGGCGCGCCTGGGCCTTTCAAGGTATTTTTTTTTAAAATTTTTTTTGATATGGGCAAAAACATGATTTTAGACGCACCCCCTAGGCGCACTTGAGCGCCCAATTCGCTGAAATTGTGCGAATTGGGGGCCCAATTCGCTGAAATTGTGCGAATTGGGCGCCCAATTCGCTGAAATTGTGCGAATTGGGCGCCCAATTCGCTGAAATTGTGCGAATTGGGCGCCCAATTCGCTGAAATTGTGCGAATTGGGCGCCCAATTCGCTGAAATTGTGCGAATTGGGCGCCCAATTCGCTGAAATTGTGCGAATTGGGCGCCCAATTCGCTGAAATTGTGCGAATTGGGCGCCCAATTCGCTGAAATTGTGCGAATTGGGCGCCCAATTCGCTGAAATTGTGCGAATTGGGCGCCCAATGCACCCAATTCGCTCAATTTCAGCGAATTGGGCGCCCAATGCACCCAATTCGCTCAATTTCAGCGAATTGGGCGCCCAATTCGCACAATTTCAGCGAATTGGGCGCCCAATTCGCTCAATTTCAGCGAATTGGGCGCCCAATTCGCTCAATTTCAGCGAATTGGGCGCCCAATTCGCACAATTTCAGCGAATTGGGCGCCCAATTCGCTCAATTTCCTTTTTCCCCAATTTTTGCGCCTCACGTGCCTCAGGCGCGCACCTGCGCCTTGCGCCTTGCGCCTAGGCTCCAGGGGCCCTTTGCGCCTCGGTGCGCCTTGCGCCTTTGATAACTTAGCCTGAAGGGAAGAAACCAATTGGTTGCAAATGGATTTTTAAAACCAAGAGGGATTCTAAAGGCAATGTCGAACGATATAAATCACGTCTTGTCGCAAAGGGGTTCACTCAAAGGGAGGGCATTGACTACAAGGAGACTTTTTCTCCTGTTTCTTTAAAGGACTCCTTTAGGGTCATCATGGCACTAGTAGCCTAGTATGAAATGGAGCTTCACCAAATGGATGTTAAAACAGCGTTCCTTAATAGGAATATTCAGGAAGAAATCTATATGGTGCAACCACAAGGTTTTGAACTAAAGGGTTCAGAACACCTGGTGTGCAGATTAAAGAAATCCATTTACGGTTTGAAGCAGACATCACGTCAATGGTACAGAAAATTTGATCAAGTCATTTCCACTTTTGGGTTCAAAGAAAATGTCATTGATCAATGTATCTACCATAAAGTTAAGGCGAGTAGATTTATCTTCTTGGTACTATACGTGGATGACATTCTATTAGCAAGCAGCGATATGAGGCTTTTGCAAGAGACCAAGGCCTTTCTTTCAAAGAATTTTGAGATGAAGGACCTTGGAGAAGCATCTTTTGTGATGGGCATTCAGATACATCGTGATAGATCACGTGGTATATTAGGTTTATCACAAAAGGCCTATATCGATAAGGTGCTAAATAGATATGACATGAAGGAATGTTCACCTGGTGAAACACCCATTTCTAAGGGAGATAAATCAAGTTTACTTCAATGTCCTAAGAACGATCTTCAAGTAGAGCAAACAAAAGACATCCCTTATGCTTCGGCAGTCGGGAGTCTTATGTATGCTCAAGTTTGTACCCGTCCAGATATTGCGTTTGCTGTTGGTATGCTTGGCAGGTTTTTGAGCAATCCTGGTATTGACCATTGGAAGGCTGCCAAGAGGGTGATGCGATACCTTCAGAGGATGAAAGATTACATGCTCACCTACATGAGATCTGATCAGTTGGAGCTGATTGGATATACAGATTCAGATTTTGCGGGATGTCTTGACAGCAGGAGGTCCACATCAGGTTCTATCTTCATGATGGGAGGGGGAGCAGTTTCATGGAAAAGTGTCAAACAGACACTTATTGCTTCGTCTACCATGGAGGCAGAGTTCGTCGCTTGCTATGAGGCATCTAATCAAGCGATATGGCTTCGAAATTTTATTTCCGGGCTTCAAGTGGTGGATATAGTCGAGAAACCGTTAAAGCTGTATTGCGATAATAAAGCTGCAGAGCTTTATTCCAACAACGACAAGAGTTCAGCAAGGTCAAAGCACATTGATATAAAGTTTCTTGTCGTTAAGGAAAGAGTTCGGAATCGTCTGGTGTCTATTGAGTATATTAGCACTAAACTCATGATTGCAGATCCACTAATCAAGGGCTTACCACCGAAAATCTTTTTGGAGCATGTTGCTCGTATGGGTGTGGCTAGTCCTTCTGATATACCGATTTAGTGGGAGTCTGTAATTTTTCTTTTGCTTATTTTAAGTTCAATAGACTTCTATGTGCACACTATGTTTTTGATGATTCTGAAATAAAGTTTATGTCTGTCATCCTTATTATTTTGTTTTACATATGTGTTTAAGGTTGACATGACTAATCATTGGACTCGTTGGAGTCATAAAGAAGAACCAATTGGAAATAGGCATAAACGATCATTTATTATGTAATTTCCATGCTGCACATCCTCATTTTGATCCATGTAGTTGAAAGTATTGATGCCTGTGATATGGAAGGTCCTATCACGATGAGAAGTGATAATGGCCGCCATATCCCGTATTGGTGTTTTTAATGGACGGGATTGTTTTGGAAACGTTGGTTAATTTGACGGCGTTATTATAATTTGACGTCATAAAGTTCACATGATCTATATTTGATATGACCTGTTTGGCCCAAGTGGGAGATTGTAAGATAATATCTTGTGATGGGCCGATATTGGTCATATAGACCCATGTGCGCCGTCGTGATAATCTACCATGTAGGAGACCCATTTATATATGATCGAGGCGGGTCTCATCGCGTTTCCGTTGTGCCTTAGCCAAGGGCGCAGTTTTATGTTGATGAGGACTCATTATGCGTAGAACTAAATTTAAGTGAGTCGTAGCCCTACGATCTATGATGGGTGGATGGGGCATGACCTATATAAAAGCTGTAGTGTGGTTCTCCTCAAACCCTAGCCTTATTTCCCCACTTTGAATCCCGTCGACAAGAGGGTTCAGCGGAATAGGCATTCGGGCGAGCGAAAGAATCCCGCACCCCTTCCATTTTTCGTCTGCGCTACTGCGACACCAAGGGAGGGCTCCGACGACAGTCGTTGTAGGGAAAAGCTCGGCTTCCGGTCAGTATCAGAGAAGCACAGTCCCGGATCGGCTCCACTGCAGCATCTCTTCCAAGCTTTTGATCGTGTCCATGGCTGCAGGTATATACACAGCTGAACCTCCTTCTATCCATGCGATCGATCCTCCTTTTGAACCCTATTTAGTATAACATAACACGCCTCCCTAGCGCTGCAACACTCCTTACTCAAAAACCAAAAATGGGGAGGGAAAATTTTCTCTATTCAGCAAGCTTGAAATGATCTACAATATGCCTATTTATAGGCTAACTCAACAAATGTGACACGTGACAATACAATAAATGTCATCCATCCTAACTCTCTCTCTTCCCCCAAAGCCAAAACATACATTATAAACAAAAAAATAATAACTTTGACCCTTGGTCAACAAAACGAACTCCAGCAGGAGAACTTTTCACAAACAAAAATGACAAAAATCCATATTAAATTCATTTTTCATGTTGTCACAGACTCACACAGAACTAATTTCGTTGAATTTGATTTAAAAATTTGTCATAAATATTTACTTTTTTTTACATGATGCTCGGGTCGGATTAAAATTCCAGTTTCGCCACTAATTGATTGTGTGGTGTAAAATGCACATGAGTGCTTATAAATACCGTGTAATATAACTGTTCACAGCAGCTAATGAAAAACCTTATTTTTGATTTCGTCTTCTCTCTTGTTCTCTGCTTTACCATGCACCCGTAAAACCCTGCTGTAATTAAAAACTTTGATTCCAATATATGTTTCTATATTCATGCAAGCTGCTGGCCGGGCTTCTAACGAACTAAATGCTACTTATTAATCATGGAGCTAGATTAGCAGCTATACGTTGGCGGCCATCAACCACGAATAAATATCCCTGCACGGGCGCGATCAGAGCCGCACAAAGTTCGTGTTTGGCACTCAAAAGTGCTTGTAATACAGAAGTAAAAAAAAATAGCACGTACGACTTACCAAAAGGAGCAAGAGACGTGCAAAATCAATAACTCCGCACGTATCAGAGAATCCGACCGTTTAAATAAGTACCAATTAATAATAATAGCATATTAAAATCTGCATGCAGCTAGCTTTGAAGTCATCAGTTGCAATAACTAATCCATAATCCATATCTCTCTCTCTCTCTCTCTCTCTCTAAATGAGACCAGATCGAAGAGATAGAGAGAGAGAGACATGAATAGGGAAAGCAGGAATTCAGCATAAGAAAAACGGTGATTAAGTTTTCCCCAATGAGCCTACATCGATCTGCTGCGTTTTTGGAACGTACTGTCGTCACGTATCTGTGGGTCATTCTACCGGTGGTCCCACTCTCACTTCATTAATTGTTAGAGAGAGAACAGGTGGGCCCGGCTTCTGCCTGGAGCTCCTCCACCAATTTATTCCTCACAATTCTTCTGTACATAACTAGCGAAATGTTTGAAATGTGTGTGTTTGAAATGTGTGTGTTTGAAATGTATAGAACAAGATAAGGAAATATGGAGCTCATTTCATGCACGATCGTGTATGTAAAGCATTGTAGCGAAATCATGTCTTGTAATGTAAACGTCGCTTTATTATCATGTAAAATGTTGTGCCGTCACTCTCCAAAATCACGCGGTTAGGGGAGGAGTCGTCACAACGCTTACACACCCAGGACTAAGGAGCACGTTAGGCGGTGTGTGACTAAACCATCTCTTTTAACGAGTCGCGACACACACTCGGATATCACCGTCTGTTCGACGTGATGCACTCAACAGTGTGTTGCACAATTGACGATTGTGCGCCTTCTAAATGAAATTTGGCCGAATTTTCATAATTTTGGCTTTTGATCGTGAGCAATGAGTGTTGAAATTGGTGAAGTGAAAGTGGGTGGTCGGACAGTCCGGGCGGCTTAGGCGGACTGACCGCGCGGACTGGTTCCCAGTCCGGCGGGTTGGTGGTTGGCGACCTGCGTAGTGTACTGCGGTCTGGCTTTGTGGACTGCGCAGACTGGTTTTGTCCGGCAGTGAGTTGAGCTCTGCAAGGTGGTGTGCGCGGCCTGTGCGGACTGGGCTTGGAGTCCGCACTTCTTCTTTGAAGTTGTGGTAAGCCGCGGTCTGGGCTTGGAGCTGGCGGACTGGTTTGGTATCCGCCGAGCTCGCGCTATCCTTTCTGGACTTGCTCTTCTGTGGAGTTCAGGGTTTCCGCAGTGTCCGCTGTGACCGGGCCTTTGTGTCTGTGGTCGCGGACTGCGCGAGGTGGAGTTATTTTCCGCAGTGTCCGCTGTGACCGGGCGGTGTGCCTGTGGTCGTGGACATTGCGAGCTGAGTTAGTTTCCGCAGAGTCCGCTGTGACCAGGTGGGTTGCCTGTGGTCGCGGACTGGTGCTTGCAGACAGCTGTGTTGTCGTGCCTTCGGCGGATTGTCTTTGTACTCAGCTAGTGGCTCATGCGTCTCGGCTAATCCTGCAGTGTTTTTGCGGACTGGGCGGTCTGCCCGAGCAGCTCGCCATCTCGCCTGGACTTGGCGTTTTGGTTTGCCTCGTGCGGGCGGACTGTGCGGATTGACATTGTTAGCTGCGACCAAGGGGCGGTGTCTCTATCTCATAGGATGGTGACCACACTCCTCACCTGGCCTATAAATAGGACCCCCCCCCCCCCCCCGTCAAGCCATTGATAACAAGAGTGAACAGTAGGTTGGCTTGGATCAAGTGCTGCGGACTCGACTTTTGTATCCGCGCGGTTTGATAAGAGTTAATCGGTTTGCTGTGTGCAGGTGGCGCGACTAGTGCTGTGAAACCAGGTGTTTGGTTTTAACCTTCAGCCAGGCTCAGTGAGTTTGCGGACTGCAGTATCAGCGGTTTACCAGTTCTCTCTGCATCATCTTTCCAAGTTCAATAACCTGTTCGCGCGACCTTGGTGGTTCGGCAGTTAGGCGGTTTGCTCCTCTGTTCAGCAGCAGTTCAGCGAATAACGGGTTGTCCGCGCGACCTCGCGGTCTTCGCGGACTCCGTGTTGTGTTCGGCTTCAGCAGCTTGGCGGTCTGTGCGGTCTCGGCGAGCTCGGCAATCTTGGAGGACTCGGCGGTCTCACAGTTCTATCCGCCCGGCTTGTTTGTTTTTCTGTTTTTTCATGTACTGGTGAAATCATGTCTCGCCATGTATGCCTCGCCCTGTAAAGAAGATTAATGAAATTTTGATCTGCTTGCTTCTGTCTATGTTTTTGGTTATCTGAGTTGCTTCCTGCTTTCCGCGGTTCAAGTTGTGATCTGGGTAGTGCCGAAGATATTGATTTGGTGTTTGGGCTACCTTGCTGATCAACTTGAGAAAATTCAACATGGTATCAGAGGAAGGTTCAGTTGCTTGAGCGGTGATCAACAAGCTTTGATTTGCTCTGTGTGCTTCTGAAGGATAACCAAGTCAGTACCATGGACGGTGGTTTTGCAAGAGGTCTGGGAATTGAGCTTCTGACGTCGACTAACTTCAAGAAGTGGAAGTCGTGCATGAAGAGCTATCTTCTGGGCGAAGAGCTATGGGAGGTCGTCGGTGGCGATGATCAAGTAGAAATCACTGCTGAGTTTGGAACAGCCGAGCAGGTGAGAGTGTGGAGGAAGACAAATGCCAAGGCTGAGTTTGCTTTCAAGAGGGCAGTGTCACCTAAGCTCTTTGATCACATCTTAGGATGTGAGTCTGCTACTGAGATATGGACTTCCCTTGATGGGTTGTTCAATAGGAAGAATGCAGCAAGACTACAGTACTTGGAAAATGAGTTGGCTAAGGCAACTCAGGGAGATCTTTCTATCTCCAAATTCTTCTTGAAGATGAAGAGCTTGTGTGCTGAGCTTTCTGCTCTTGATCCTGATGAGCCGATCTCCGAGGCCAAGCTGAAGAGGCACATAATCTGCGGTCTGCGGAAGAAGTATGTGGCCTTTATTACTTCTGTTCAAGGCTGAGCTACTCAGCCCTCTCTTCTGGAGCTGGAAAATCTGCTTGCCTCGCAGGAGAGCCTGACAAGGCAGATGGCTGGGGTGACCGTCTCTGAAGGAGCTAGTGAAGCTCTTTTCACTGAGATGAAGAAGAAGAAGAGATGGGAAGGGATGAAGAAGCAGACTGCAGCTGGAGATGAACCTTCATCTTCTAAACAGCAGGAGGAGAGCTTTGCTCCTAAGAAGGACTGGAAGAAGAATCTGAAGTGCTACAGATGTCATCAACCAGGTCACTTCAAGCGAGACTGCAAGGTCAAGCTGCAGCCTGGGCATGTTGCAGGCAAGGAGGAAGCTTCCTCTAGCAAGGAGGAAGTTGGCTGGGGTGGAGCATTTATGACGGGCACTTGTGTCCGAGCTTTGTCCACCGTTGACATGGAGGACGATTGGATCATTGACTCCGGGTGTGGTCATCACCTCACTGGAGATATGTCAAAGTTCTCCAAGCTGCAGGCATACTCAGGTAAAGAGGCTATTATAACTGCTGATAATACTGTTCATGCAGTAGAGAAGGAGGGTATAGTTACTTTGGATAGTGATAAGAGGCCACTCACGTTAAGGAGTGTTTATCACGTACCGGGCATGAAGAAGAACCTCTTCTCTGTGACCAATGCTGTCGACACCGGCTATCACGTTCTGTTTGGACCAACAGAAGTGAAGTTCCTTCGCAACGTATCAGCAGTTAAGGCTGATGTTGCTCACATTGGAAGGAGAGTGAAGGACTTGTTTGTTTTATCAATAAGCTCCTATATTGATCGCATGAGGGCCAATGATAGCGCTGTTATGTGGTATGAGAGGTTGGGGCATGGGATGGATAAGCTGAAGGCTATGTCAAATAGGAGCCTGGTGAGAGGCTTGCCTAAGCTATCATCCTTCGGTGATGGTCACGTTTGTGCTGGATGTCAGTATGGGAAGTCTCACCGTCTTCCATTTGATAAGTCGCAAACGAGAAGAAAGCACCACTGGAGGTTATCCATGGTGATCTGATGGGACTAACTACGACTGCTAGCCTCGGCGGGAGCAGGTACATACTAGTCTTGATTGATGACTACTCAAGATACACTTGGGTGTATTTCTTGAAGGAGAAGTCTGAAGCCTTCCGGTTGTTTGTGGAGTTCAAGGAGCTAGTGGAGGGTCGGCTTAACCTGCAGATCAAAAAATTTAGAACTGATAACGGGGGAGAGTTTGTCTCCTCCGAGTTTTCTAGTTTTTGCAGGAAGCACAAAATCCAGAGAGAGTTTACTTGTGCTCATACTCCACAACAAAATGGAGTTGCAGAAAGGAAGATCCGTCATTTGACGGAGACTTGCAAATGTTGGCTTCATGCCAAGAGTATCCCAAGGTCCTTCTGGGCGGAGGGAATGTCTTGTGCAGCCTATGTCATCAATCGGATGCCTCTAAGTCCGATCAACATTAAGTCTCCCTTCGAGATGTTGCTGAAGGAGAAGCCAAGTGTTGAACACCTTCGAGTGTTTGGATCAACTTGCTATGTGCATATTCCTGATGCTCTGAGGACTAAGCTTGATGCTAAGGCAAGGAAGCTTGTCTTTGTTGGCTATGATGAGCGGAAGAAAGGATGGAGATGCATAGATCCGGTGATGAAGAAGTTCGTGGTGTCAAGAGATGTTGTCTTTGACGAACTGATGTCATATGGAGGAAGCTCGGTTGAGCTACCAGAAAGCAAGGTTGATGAAGGTCAGGAGTTGACTGCGATTGTTGATCAAGAGGAGCTGGCTGTGTCACCAGCAGCTCCTGTTGCTTCAGGTTCTGGGGGAGAAGCTTCTGGGTCAGGAAGCAGGGGGAGCATTGCTCCAAGCTTGCCAGAGAGCAGAGGTGAACCAGAAGAAGCAACGGAGGTGGTGAGCAAGGAGCAGCCTCTTCGGAGATCAAAGAGGGTTATCAAGCCTCCAACTCGCTACTGCGAAGGAAACACCGTGAGCTATGTCTCATGTTTCTTTGCAGGTCCTCTTGATGAGCGGGAGCCTGCTAGCTTCAATGAGGCCACTAGAGTCAAGGAGTGAGAAGATGCCATGAGAGAGGAGATGGATGCTCTCAAGAAGAATGAAACTTGGGATCTTGTGCCCAAAGTTGATGGCATTACTCCGGTGACTTGCAAGTGGGTGTTTAAGTTGAAGAAGAAGGCTGATGGGAGCATTGAGAGATACAAGGCTCGCCTGGTGGCTCAGGGATTTTCTCAACAGTATGGAGAAGACTATGAGGAGACGTTCAGTCCAGTTGCAAAGATGACTTCAGTTCGGATGGTGATTGCATTGGCTGCTTTCCAAGGATGGAGGATGTGGCAGCTTGATGTAAAGAATGCCTTTCTTTACGGAGAGATTGACAAGGACATCTTCATGGATCAGCCTCTTGGTTTCATTTCTGAAGTTCATCCGGGTTACGTCTGCAAGCTCAGGAAGGCTCTCTACGGGTTGAAGCAAGCTCCTAGAGCTTGGTATGGGAAGATAGCAGAATATCTGCAATTCTGCGGATACCTGGCTTCAAACTCGGACTCTAACTTGTTTATTAAGAAGAAGGGGGAGCTTCATGTCTTGGTCCTGCTGTATGTCGATGATATGATCATCACGGGGAATTCTGAGGAGGAGGTAGCTAGGCTCAGAGCTGAGCTAGCAATTCGCTTCGAGATGAAAGACCTGGGAGAGCTTCATCACTTTCTTGGTCTCGAAGTGGAGAGGAAGGAGAGTGGGTTACTCATCTGCCAGAAGGGATATGCTGAACGCATAGTGAACCGGTTTGGTTTGACTGAAGGGAAGACTTGCTCTACTCCTTTGGATTAAGGCCTAAAGCTTCGTCAAGATGAAGGAAGGATTCTTCCTGATCCCTTGGTGTTTAGAGCTCTTGTTGGGAGCTTGATCTACCTGACGATTACTAGATCTGATATAGCTTATGCTGTTGGTCGAGTAAGTCGGTTTATGGCAGAGCCAAAGAAGTCTCATCTTGTAGCGGCAAAGAACATTCTGAAGTATGTCAAGGCAACTTCTAACATGGGACTTCTTTACAGAAGGGATGTGAGGTTCTCTTTGCTATGGTACACGGATGCTGATTATGGTGGTGATTCGGATGACCGAAGGTCAACTTCTGGTTATGTGTTCACTTATGGATCAGCGGGCATTTCGTTGTGCAGCAAGAAGCAGGACTCGGTATCCGTCTCTACTACAGAAGTAGAGTACAAGGCTTTGGACTTGGCTGCTCGGGAAGCCATTTGGCTAAGGAGGCTAGTGGAGGACGTCCATGAGGAAATGCAAGGTCCTACCTTGCTCTGAGGGGATAATGAAAGTGCTCTCAAGCTGGTAACCAATCCAGTTTGTCATGCTAGGACCAAGCATATTGAGATCGATCACCACTTCATAAAGGAGAAGGTGCTTGAAGGATCTCTTGTGGTCGGTCATGTTCGGAGTGAAGATAACCTTGCTGACATCTTCACCAAGTCGCTGTCGAAGGGGCCGTTTCAGCGGCTACGAGGTCTACTCGTCTTGATCACCACTTCTCACTTCAAGGGGGAGTGTTGAAATTGGTGAAGTGAAAATGGGTGGTCGGACAGTCCGGGCGGCTTAGGCGGACTGACCGCACGGACTGGTTCTCAGTCCGGCGGGTTGGTGGTTGGCGACCTGCGTAGTGTGCTGCGGTCTGGCTTTGCGGACTGCGCGGACTGGTTTTGTCTGGCAGTGAGTTGAGCTCTGCAAGGTGGTGTGCGCGGCCTGTGCGGACTGGGCTTGGAGTCCACACTTCTTCTTTGAAGTTGCGGTAAGCCGCAGTTTGGGCTTGGAGCTGGCGGACTGGTTTGGTATCCGCCGAGCTCGCTCTATCCTTTCTAGACTTGCTCTTCTGTGGAGTTCAGGGTTTCCGCAGTGTCCGCTATGACCGGGCCTTTGTGCCTGTGGTCGCGGACTGCGCGAGGTGGAGTTGTTTTCCGCAGTGTCCGCTGTGACCGGGCGGTGTGCCTGTGGTCGTGGACATTGCGAGCTGAGTTGGTTTCTGCAGAGTCCGCTGTGACCAGGCGGGTTGCCTGTGGTCGCGGAATGGTGCTTGCAGACAGCTGTGTTGTCGTGCCTTCGGCGGACTGTCTTTGTACTCAGCAAGTGGCTCATGCATCTCAGCTAGTCCTGTAGTGTTTCTGCGGACTGGGCGGTCTGCCCGAGCAGCTCGCCATCTCGCCTGGACTTGGCGTTTTGGTTTGCATCGTGCGGGCGGACTGTGCGGATTGACATTGTTAGCTGCGACCAAGGGGCAGTGTCTCTATCTCATAGGGTGGTGACCACACTCCTCACCTGGCCTATAAATAGGACCCCCCGACAAGCCATTGATAACAAGAGTGAACAGTAAGTTGGCTTGGATCAAGTGTTGCGGACTCGACTTTTGTATCCGCGCGGTTTGATAAGAGTTAATCGGTTTACTGTGTGCAGGTGGCGCGGCTAGTGCTGTGAAACTAGGTGTTTGGTTTTAACCTTCAGCCAGGCTCAGTGAGTTTGCGGACTGCAGTATCCGCGATTTACCAGTTCTCTCTGCATCATCATTCTAAGTTCAATAACCTGTCTGCGCTACCTTGGTGGTTCGGCGGTTTGCTCCTCTATTCAGCAGCAGTTCAGCGAATAACGGGTTGTCCGCGCGACCTCGCGGTCTTCGCGGACTCCGTATTGTGTTCGGCTTCAGCAGCTTGGCGGTCTGTGCGGTCTCGGCGAGCTCGGCAATCTTGGCGGACTCGGCGGTCTCACAGTTCTATCCGCCCGGCTTGTTTGTTTTTCTGTTTTTTCATGTACTGGTGAAATCATGTCTCGCCATGTATGCCTCGCCCCGTAAAGAAGATTAATGAAATTTTGATCTGCTTGCTTTTGTCTATATTTTTGGTTATCTGAGTTGCTTCCTGCTTTCCGCAGTTCAAGTTGTGATCTGGGTAGTGCCGAAGATATTGATTTGGTGTTTGGGCTACCTTGCTGATCAACTTGAGAAAATTCAACAATGAGAGCTGCAAAAAATCATAACCGTGGCTCGTGAGATTAAGACAATGGATGGCTAGGATCATTCCTAACTGTAAGTTCACCTAGTGTCAACTACCTTCACCTATGGGGGGGGGGGGGGGGATAGGTGACTTTTGTCGCTTTTGCCGAATTAAAAACGGTACCTGCAGAATCAAAACAAACCACACAACACAGAAAATAACACAGGCAATTTATAGTGGTTCCCTGATTTGGGTACGTCCACTTTCCCCCTTCGACCTATCTCCCAACCAGGGACAACTCGGTCACTTCACCAACAGGATTGAAATCCAATCCTTGCACTATCGGAAGGAACCCTTCCACACGTAGGAGTCAACACTCGCACAACACGGGTTGCACCCAACCCTACAACTAGGAACCAAATGTTCCTTTACAATGAAAAAGAAATTGGAGTGTATATGAAATACAAACAACTTGAAGGTCTAGGTGTCCCTTTTCGTTAGACTACTTGTTCTTGTAGGCAACGAAAAGTCCACAACCCTTGATCTTTCTTGGAGAAAATCTCCCCTAGACCGGCAGCGGCAAAGGGCGGCGGCAAGGCTCTCGGTGTTGGCGGCGACAACAGAAAATAGCAGCGATGCACTGGAGATTCAATCTTCTTAGCGAAGTCGGCAAGGTCTTCCAACGGTCACACTAGGATCGATCGTCTCGATCGATTCGAACGGGGATGGATTTCCCTATCTCAAATCAAGAGACAAAAGATCTCTGGTTAGACGCGTGAGACGCTGTGCAAGACTTGGCTTCTGTCACTGGGGATCTGGAGGAGATCGAGATCAGCTACGGTGACCACTGCACGAGCGGCGGCGACGGAGGCGGAGCTGGTTCGCGATTTTAGGGTTAGTCGGCGGCTCGGCTTTCGTATTCTGTATCCGTGAACCACTGTACACAAATACCTGTGTATTTATACAATAGGTCATGGAGATGACCGTTGTGGGCCCCACCAAAGCAAAGACCAAAGTCCGGTTCAAATAGCTGCAGGTAACATGGACCAGTCCAGGAATTCGGAAAAATCGCCCAAGGCAAAATCGGCGAGAATCGTAGGTGATTCTCGACGAATCGGCGAGAATCACTTACGATTCTCGCCGAATTCTACTTGGCGAATTCTGGATGCACAGGTTATAGAGGCCGGGGAGAATCGGCGGGAATCACATTTGATTCTCGCCGAATTGTCGAGAATGCAAAGTCATTCTCGACGAATCGGCGAGAATCACTTAGTGATTCTCGACGATTCTGCCTTAGAGAATTTTCTGACTGCGTCGAGACAGCCGGCCCAACCCGGCGAGAATCATCTAGTGATTCTCGACGACTCGTCGAGAATCACTAGTGATTCTCGACGAATCGGCAAGAATCACTTAGTGATTCTCGACGATTTACACTTAGACGATTCTCGTCTTTTAACCCGTGAGCTGGTCTTTGGCCCATCCTTGCTCCTTGTCTGCTCATGATCTTTCATGACCCTGTGCTTGGAAATAAGTACACTCCAATAGAGAGAGTACACGTAAGCCAACACACTGATCTGCTCAACGAGGGATTACGTTGTACAGACCCGTGTATATTGACCTACTGCACCCTGACATTGGTGTGTACTTAGCAATGAATAGCTGCAAGCACAACTAGAAGAAATTCATCAAATACATAGTGAATTCATCTTAGCTTGATAGGAGGCTTCCTCAAATCCAGGTAATTGTGCATACAATACCCAACACTAACCCTATTAGGTGGTGGAGAGGTTCCCAAAGCACACTTAAACATGATATATATGCTAATCTCCATACTACATATTGAAATTGACAACTGCTCAGGCTCGCACTCACACGTGGAGAGATCACTCTAACACCCCCGTAGCTCTATGGTTGATCGATTTTTTTTCGGGGGGCTGCGAGTGGCGGGTGCGGCACCGAGCTAGTAAATTACGTGAAAGCGGACGAAGCTCGCTTCTATGCGGCCGAAGGTCGCCCAGAGCATCTACCACGGGTTCGCCCGTTGTACGGAGGCGGGCGAAACCCGCCTGGATGCGGTCGAAGGCCGTCCGAGAGCTTCGAGCACGGTTGTAACACGTGCGAATAAGCTCGCATTTATAGGTAATTATAGGTCAGCGGTGGCTTAATCATGTGCGTAAACAAAAATATAATAATAATAATAATATACTTAGGTGTTGAGGATGTTGGAGTTTGACTATGTTGACCAGGTCAACAAGTCAAGGTTCTTTTATGAATATGTTTTTAGTTGTGCATTTAATAAGAGAGAGAGAAATTGTATTTATTAGGAGAGAGAGTTTCTTGTTTTGCTTTGCCTATAAAAGACCCCCATGTAGTTCTTTTAAATGAAGTTGAATAGAGAGAAAAGTTTCCCAAGTTTGTGTGAGTTTTGAGAGAGCGCTGTAGCGTTGGTGAGGTTGCCGAGCGGGTAGGAGTAGCCGGGCGTGTAGGTTGTCTCGCTGGCGAGTGAGTGTTCTCGCCGGGAAGGAGCTCGCGCAAGTGGAGCTCGCGTGGAGAGGAGGTATCGCCAAGTGGATGTGGTCTCGCATGGGAGAAGGTGCTCTCGCCCGGTTGTGTTCTCGGCAGAACCATCTCACCTGGGAGAGTTTGGCGTGCGAGAGGGCGCGCTAGACGGCGTTGAGTTGTGTAGTTCTCGCGAGCGAGTAGAGGGTCTCGCCGGAGTTGTTCTCGCGGGCAGGGGGTCTCGCCCGGTGTACTACTCGCGCGAGCCGTGTAGATCTCGGCGGCTGTTTGGTTGGTGGTGTAGGAGTGTAGTAGAATTGCATTAATGAAGTTGTATTGTGTGTGCAGGGAGTTCATACACGTTTTTCGGGAACAGTAGAAATATTAACCATAAGAATAATAATAATATTAAACATAAAAATAAAAATATAATATAAATAATATACTTAGAAGTTAGATCTATGTTGGGGAACAGTAAATTAAAATTGAATTCCCCATTTCCGACCCCGCAACTCTGCGCCGCCACCGCCTATGCTTCGTTTTTATCTGAGCACCTTCGCCGTGCCTCCTCGTCTGCAAGCTTTCCGCCGTGAGTCCCCACCCTCAGGTTTTCCGCCGTGCTTCCCCGCCCGCAAGATCTAATAATACATAATATTTTTAATTAATTCAAGTTGATTCAAATCATATTTCGAGCGTGAAAGATAGGGTAAGCTCTGAAAACTCTACAGGGAGGGGGTGGTGAATAGAGTTATTGAAACCTTTTTAATTTTTTGTTTTATTAAAGAATTTTTAATAAAATAAGTTACTATACTATAAGTGTATAAGTGTACAGGTGCAACAGATAAACTAGAGATATATATTTAATCTACACAACACATATGTATCACAACACAAGCACAAAGAAAAATCACAGCAAACACAGACAACACAAGAGTTTTATAGTGGTTCCCCAAACTTGGGTACATCCACTCTTCTACCACCCTAGGTAGGAATCCACTAAAGGTTTTGATCAGGTGACTGCCACCAATGAGCTTTTGATCAGGTGCTCAAAAACCAACTCAAGTCTTTTGGAAGGAGACTTGCAACCAGAATAATTTTGAAGGGAATTAAAATCCTGTACAGAGGTGGGGAAGAGAGTTTGATGAAAGTCTTCTTTTCTCAAAACACAGTGAGAAGACTATGTTGATTTGTTGTTGTATGACAAAGCTCCCCCTGAGATCTTGAATGGTTCAGGAGTGGAAGCTTTGTAGAAGGGTGAGTAGGCCTTGACTGATTTGAATGTTACTATCACTTGAGATCCCTGAAAACAAAGAAGGAGAGGAAGAAAGACTCTTGATGGTGATGGTTGTTCTTTCTTTTTCTCTTGAGAGCAGTCAAAAATTCTGAGAGATCTTTTCACTGTACTTTTGTATGTTTTCTGTTCTGTAACTCTGTTGATGATGGATTGCCGTTTCTGTGTATATGTTCTCTCTCTTGTTGTTTTCTTATCAGAGAGATGTATATCAGATAACTGCAACTTGGTCGAAATTCAAAAACTCTGCAATAAATGTTCAGCCAAAATCATGGGAACGAAAAACGGCAAGAATGTTGTCAATTATTCTATTCTATGTTTGTCCCGAGATATAAACAATTAATTCCATAGAGGATGTTAGCAATCAATGCTGCCAGTAACGACACTATTCAGAGAATATAAGTGCATTGATTTACAAGGGAATTAATAGCCTATAATAAATATAAAGTGATGAGACAGAAAGAGAAAAAATTAATAACAAAATGTCTTACAGTTTTCATCGACCTGATATCAGCTTTCATCGACCTCTGATCAGCTTTCGTCGACCTGTAATTTCGTTGACCTGTGATTTCGTCGACCTGAGCTCTGCGAACAATCTGCACTGCATAAACTGAATGATTCTGTGCTCTGAGTTTGTTGACCTGAGATCAGCTTTGGCTTTGAGTGAATTATGTCGCTGAGTCCATTATGACGCTGAGTGATTATGGCATTGAGTGATCTTTGGCGTTGAGAGATGAAGTATTAGTCGGCCTGAGAGCAGAGATCGTCGAACTCAGTTCAAAGAATTTTATCTCTGAGTTAGTTGATCTGAGTATGACTATCTTCGACCTGAGATCGACGAACATAGATCTCTTTTTCTAAATCTTGATTTCTCTAAGTCTCGAGTCTCTAGCAGTGATTGAGGCTGGTCCTTTGTACTGTTGACTCTAAGGACATGGCCTAAACTCTAGAGATACATAAAATTTGGCCCTTCTATACAACATGGGTCACAACCTATGAAGAGAACCTAGCCCAAATCACCTAGGGGTTCAAACAATCTCCCCATATTTGGGTGAGGTTACTTCAAAACAAAAAAAATAAAGATCATAAGATAAAATGAAGTAAACATAGCATGAAAACTGAGATAACTGATAGAATAAATAAGTTATCAATACCTTTATAAAGCTATGTACCAAGATTGTTCCCATAAAACACAGAAAATAAACAATTTAAATGTTCTTGTGAGAATTAGGAGACTTAGCAAATTTGATTGTCCTGTTTGGATCTTGAGCTTGCTTCATAGTCATGGTCATATCAGTATCCCCGAGAGTCTTTTGAGAGGTGGTTCTTGGAACCACAACTTAAGGATGTAGACTCATGTATTCATCAGCATTGAACAATTTCCCTACTTGATATCTTTCAAACTCTTTCTTTCTGTTGCTTGACATGGTAGAGAACTGAGAAGGATTTTGGCCTTTTTCTCTGGCTTGCCTGATTTGAGAAAGAGCCACAGATTCCTTGAATCTAGCCATTCTTGTAGTTGGACTAGCTTCGGGATCATAAGCTGGAATTGGAGGTTCTTCAGGGTTATTAGCTTTGCCAGGAGATGGAGGAGGGGAAAATGTTGGCTGGGGAGTAGACTGCTGAGTACTGTAAGAACTTTTAGAGGACATCTGATGTCTATGTTGATGCTGACTACCTCTAGAAGATTGAATTGGTCTTCCTTGCCTTTGATATGTTTTAGTAAGAGTAGGCTTGGAGAATGCTTCTGAACTTTGAGATAAGGTTTCTGAGGCTCCTGCAGCTGGAGGAGAAGGAGGAGGAGGAGGGTCCCTTTTGAATTTCTATGATGGAGGAGAGTATCTTCTGCTTTTCTTTCTGCACTTTTGTTCATTCTTGGATAGCCACATCCAAGCTGACATACCCTTATAAGGAGTTATGTTTTGCAGAATGTAGTATGGAATATCATTTGTAGACTTAGGTTTTGGAGCAGGAGGAGGAGGTGCTTTCCTTTTCTTGGAGATTTGCTTCCTCTTTGGAGAATCATCAGAATCATCATCATCATCACTCACATCATCAGAAGACAAAGGATTGTCATACATAGCATCAATCTGACTTAATATATCTTGGGAAATCTCTTTACTAGCTGGAGTGGGAACAACTTCAGCTTCAGCTGCTTCAGCTTCCATAGCCATATCCTGATTTATCAGATCATTCAGATTAGGAATGGGGTTGTCATCCATGATATAAGTTGGCACAGGAGGGCTAGATCTTTGTTCATATAATACTACTGGAGGAACTATCATACTTTTCTTTATAATATCTAATACTTCTGAACTTGTAGGGGAGGTGTAGCACACAATTGCTCTTGATGATTGAGTGGGAAAGGAGAGGCAGAAATGAATATAAGATCATAAAATTTTCAGCATAGTATGTAGGTTTATTTTTGATTTAATAAAGTAGACTCTTCCAGGCAGAACTTATGGCAAGCTGGTCTCTTGAGTATTGGATACTACAATATCTATACATTGATTATCTGCATTTGCTACTGAGTCAGTTATCTCTATATCATCTGATTTCATATCAGTATCAAGAAAATTTTGAAAATCTGTTTCCATGTCAACATTTGTTCCTGCTGTTGCTGCTGGTTCTACTGTTGCTGCTTCATCATTTGTTTCCATGTCAACATTTGTTCCTGCTGCTGCTGGTTCTGCTATTGCTGCTTCATCATTAAGTATCTTCCCCTGCCTGGTTTCAGTAGGGACTGAAGCCAGGCCCCCAGATAAAGAGAGGGTAGAGGTGAGGGTAGAGATTTGAGTAGAGAGAGATGATATGGAGATAGCCAGAGGGGAAATAGCCTTTACAATGATGGTTTGGAGGATAGGCTTGAGGAGCTCAATAAGTGGCTGGATGATGGAGGGATTCAAAGATGTAGAGGCAGATGCTTGGGCAGGAGGTGGTTGAGAAGGGATAGAGGTAGCGATGATAGTTGCTAGAGGAGATGGTTGATTGGAAGTGTCTGGAAGGGGGTCTTGTTGAGGAGATTGTTGAGGAGAAGGAGTGTTCAGAGGAGATGAAAGTAAATTGAAAGATGTGATTGAAGAGAGAGTGGAGAGGGGGATATCAACAAGATGAGATGGAAAAGGAGATTGGGGAGGAGTAGGGATGGATGTATCAGGCCTAGGAGAGGGAGGATTGGATGGAATACGTGTAGTGGAAGAAGGAATTGGAGATGCTGGTGGTGTAGGGGTATGTATTAGAATAGAAGTGGAGGCTGGAGTTTGTTGAACTTGAGGCTGAGATGGAGCTTGAGAATCAGGAGGAGGTGGAGGGGTGGATGGAATCTCTTCAGAGGGGTGAGGAGTGGCTGATGCAGCCCTTGTACTTTCAGAAGATTTAGAGGAAGAGGACTTGCCCTTAGATGACTTTATGATAGTCCTCTCCCATCTGCCAAAGAGGGCAGATGTGAGCTTCTTAGATGCATTAATGCATGTTGTCTGAGATAGCAGTAGTTCATTGGCCTTGGCTTTCAGAAACAAGCCCAAGATTCTTCCATAGCAAACCTTCTTTTTGCTATTCTTTTTCCTGATTAGATCAAAAAAGATCTGCGGCCAGTTCACATTCTTCTTACTGACCAATGCGGCCATAACCAGGAACTGTTGCCTGGAAATATAGTCATGTGCTGTATGCTTAGTAAACAGCACCTTCCTAACGACATCCGCAAGAAATTTATATGCCGGGGAGAAATTTTTCTTAAAAAGTTTGTTATGGTTTTCGCCAAAGTGACCCATAACAGACAGCATATCCTCATATTCATTATCATCTATCTCTAGATCATCTTCTCCAATTTTCAAATTGAAAAGTTCAGAGAGAACAGAGGGAGAAAGAATCACCTGATTACCACTGACAGTCCCAGTCATTTCAGTTTCTGTTGAAGAAGAAGAGCCAACCCATTCCTTGATTTCCATCATAGAAATCCTGATTCTTTCAGTCATGAACTGCTTCAGATTTTGTTCCTCAAATAGCTGTAGAATATCTATGAAAATTTGATCTGACTGTTGGAAAGAGTCAAAATCAATATAGAAACCATGATCGAACTTCATGCTGGTTGATCCAGTAGCGGCCATTTGCGACGTTAAGATCGAATGAGGGAGAGAAAGAGCACACCTGCAAGAGAAAACACAAGATCAAGTGCAGGAGGGGAATTCTGAAAGCGCAGGATTGAAGTCGAAGAAAAAAGCCTTAATAAAGGTTTTCGGAATATGAATCGCCAATCTCAGTCTGACAAAAACACAAGATTCTTCGATCTCAAGTCGACGAAAAATTTCATTCAGGAGAAATTCGTCTATCTAAGAACGAAGAGAGGGATAGTTTTTGTCGTTCGTAGAAAACTTTCAGAGACAGAATTTGTCGTTCTCTGGTCGACGAATGTGCTCAACTAAGAGATTTCGTCGATCTATGGTCGACGAAAAGTCTTCAAGAACATTTATCAGTTCGTCGATCTCAGGTCGACGAACAGAAGCAATTCTTTGACCACAGACAGAGCATTAGATTAAGTCATGACCATTTATCATACCAAGCTGATTGACAAAGAACAGATGCTTGGATGAGTCCAATGGCTTAGTGAATATGTCTGCTCTTTGCAAATCAGTAGAGATAAATTCAAATTTAATCTTATGTTTGTCAACACAATCTCTAATGAAATGATGTCCAATGTCTATATGCTTGGTTCTAGAATGCAATACTGGATTTTGTGCAATTGAGATAACACTTGTATTATCACAAAGAATAGTTGAATTATTTAAGTTGACACCATAATCCAGTAGTTGGTTTTGTATCCACAAGATCTATGAACAGCAACTGCCTGCAGCCATATACTCAGCTTCAGCAGTGGAGGTTGAAACAGATGTTTGCTTTCTACAGAACCAAGATACAAGTCTGTCACCAAGGAACTGACAAGTTCCTGAGGTGCTTTTCCTGTCTACTCTGCATCCAGCATAATCAGCATCAAAAAATCCAGTTAACACAAATGCTGATTCTATGGAATACCAGAGGCCTAGATCTGGACAACCTTTTATATATCTTAAAATCCTTTTAAATAAAATAAGGTGAGATTCTTTATGGTTCACCTGAAACCTAGCAAAAAGACATATGACAAGCATAATGTCTGGTCTGCTTGCTGTTAGATACAGTAGGGATTCAATAATGGCCTTATACTTGGTCTGATCAACTGGTCTTCCAGATTCATCAGCATCTATAACAACATTGACAGCCATGGGAGTTTTCATGAAGGGGGCATCATTCATCTCAAACTTCTTAATAAGCTCTTTAGCATATTTAGACTGAGAGATGAAGATCCCTTCAGGGGTTTGTTTCACTTGAAGACCAAGGAAATATGATAACTCACCCATGCTACTCATCTCAAACCTTGAGTGCATTAGATCAGAAAATCTTTTGCACAGATTTGGATCAGTAGATCTAAATATTATGTCATCTACATATATTTGTACTAATAGAATTTTATCATGATGCAATTTTGTAAAAAGAGTTCTATCAACCATGCCTCTTGAAAAACCATGCTCTAAAAGAAAGCTGGCTAAGGTCTCATACCAAGCTCTTGGAGCTTGCTTTAAACCATAGAGAGCCTTATGCAATTTAAAAACATAAGAGGGGTGAGTTGAAGAGATAAAACTTGGTGGCTATTCCACATATACTTCTTCTTTTAGTTCCTCATTGAGAAAGACACTTTTGACATCCATTTGATATACGTTGAATTTCTTGTGAGCAGCATAGGCCAAGAAGATTTTGATGGCTTCAAGCCTTGCAATAGGTGCAAAGGTTTGATCATAATCAATCCCTTTCTCTTATATGTATCCTTGAGCAACAAGTCTTGCCTTATTCCTCACAATCACACCTTAGGCATCAAGTTTGTTTCTGACTACCCACTTAGTACCAATTACTGGATAACCCTTAGGCCTTGGAACTAAGTACCAAACTTTACACTTCTCAAACTGGTTGAGTTCCTCTTGTATTGCAATGATCCAGTTTAGATCTTGCTCTGCATCAGCAATGGATTGAGGCTCAATTTGAGAGAGAAAGCAGACAAGCATCACATCAGGGTTGAGTTGATGCCTTGTCTGTACTCCTACTGATATGTCTCCAATTACTTGAGATCTAGGGTGATTCCTAAGTGTGACAACATCATTAAGAGAAGTTGGTTCAGCAACAGTTATTTGATTTAATTCCTCTTATGGAATTGTATCAACTGTTAAAGAAAGTTGGGCTGCTTCCACTTTTTTTTCTTCACTTTCAGCTTCTGATAAAGCTTGTGGAGAGGGATGTGATTCAACCTTTGAGGTAAGGTTTAGATCACCCAAGCTCTCACACAAATTCTGTACCTGCAAATGATTGTTGGTAGAGATATCTCTCTCCTTGTAAAACATGTTAGATTCATCAAATGTCACATGCATAGATTCTTCAATTTTTAGTGTTGATTTATTAAACACCCTATATGCCTTGCTGACTTGGGAATATCCTAGAAAAATTCTCATTGCAGCCTTAGCTTCAAACTTTCTAAGATGTTTCTTGCAATTATTGTGTATATAATATATACAGCCAAATACTTTAAAATAGGTGATTATAGGTTTCTTCCCTTTGAGTAGTTCATAGGGAGTCTTGAGCTTTAGTTTGTGTATAAGACTTCTATTCATGACATAGTTTGATGTACTTACTGCTTCCGCCCAATAGGATAAAGGCATGTAAGCATCTGCAAGCAATGTACCTGCAGCTTCAATGAGTGTTCTATTCTTCCTTTCAACTACCTCATTTTGTTGAGGAGTTCTGGGATCTGAGAAGCAGTGTCTTATACCTTCTTTCCTACAGAACTCTAGCATAAGAAGAGACTCAAACTCAGTGCCATGATCACTTATGATCAATGCAACTTGAGTAGAATACTCAATCTGTATGTTCTTAAGAAAATATGTAAGAACTTGAAAGGTATCTGACTTTGCTCTCAAAAAGAAAACCCATGTGAATCTGGAGAAGTCATCTACAATAACTAATGTATAAGACTTTCCTCCTAGACTTTGTACAGTAATAGGACCAAAAAGGTCCATATGGTACAGATACAAAATTCTAGGTGAAAGACTCTTATTAATGGATTTGAAACTAGATTTAGTTTGCTTGCCTAGTTGACAAGCCCTGTAAAGGCCTTCCTTCTTATAGGGATCAGAAGGTAAACCTTTAACAAGAATTTCATTAGATAACCTAGCTATATTCTTAAGGTTTACATGACCTAGTCTTTTGTGTCATAAGCTAGTTTGAATGCTAACAGAATTGAATAGACAAATTTCAGAATTAGCAGATTCAAAATTTACTAAGTAGATGTTGCCTTGTCTAATTTCTGTTAAAACAGTTGTGTTGTTTAGAGAAATGATGCATAAGGAGTTAGTAAAGCTTACTTGATAACTTGTATCACATAGTTGGCTTACTGATATCAGGTTATGCTTTAGACCATTTACATAAGTCACTTTTTTGAATGTGATAGCTCCATAGTTGAAGTCACCATAGCCTTCTATTAATCCAAAGCCTGAATCCCCAAAGATTACTTTAGGTCCAGTCTTGGCTTTATAGTTGATTAGGCATTCTTTGCAACCTGTCATATGTTTAGAGCAACCACTATCAAGGTACCATTTGTTTTGAGTGACAGGGTTCTCTTCTACCTGAAAAGAGGATTAGCAGTTTTTGACCCAAGTTACCTTGGGTCCTTGTTGTTTAACATAGCTGAAGCTTGAAATAAATGAGCATTCAGGGGTATCCTTATAACCTAAGGGATGATACCTTCTAAGAGGTATGACCCACTGACTAAAGGGATTAAGTGATTTATTAGCTTTTAGGTTACTCTGGTTATGAACTGGATCTGATAAGTATGTTCGTCGACCTGAGATTGACGATCGGGTTTGAGTTCTTCGATCTCTGCTCGAAGAATGGAGATATCCATTCTCAGAGCCCTAGAAACATCAATCACTGGTCGACGAACCATACTGGTTTCATCGATCCCAGTTCGAGGAATAGATTACATTATTATTTGCGTTCAGAGTTCGTTGTTCTGAGGTCAACGAACCATACCCATTTCGTCGTTCTGAGTTCGACGAAATTTGCTGAACATAGTTATGTTGTTTGTTTTTCTTTTTCTGATTTGTTTTCTTAATTTATAATTGTTTAGGAACTTCATTAACTTTGTCTACCTATTCAGTATTCTTCTTACCACTTTCAGAAATAAAATTAATAGGTTTTGATAGTTGATTTTTCTGAATGAGAATTGGTTCACTAGATGAGGCTCCTAATCCTAGTTTGTTATTATTAGATATTGTATTAACTGTACTAGTTATGTCTATCAATTGTAAACTTCTACCATTTAAGGTTTCTTCTAGTTCCTTAGCCTTACTTAATTCAGATTTTAAAAACACTATTTCTTCAATTAATTTTTCATTATCAGCAATGACTTTTTCTTGTTCTAACAGTTTTTCCCTAAAAGTTTGATTTCCTTCTCAGATCCTATTAGGTCTAAACACAATAGTTTAAATTCAGATTGAAATTCTTTAGATTGAAAATCATATGATGCAATTACCTGATCCTCTTCAGAGAGGGATTCTTCATCTTCTGATCCTTCAGAATCTGATCTATTGCTTCCAGCATCTATTGCCATAAGGCAAACTTCCCTTACCTTCTTTTCTTCTGTATCATCCTCACTGGAGCTGGAGGAGGATGTTTCATCTTTAGTATCACTCTAGGTTTAAGCCACAAAGCCCTTCTCCTTCTTTTTGTATTTGCTGGAGGAGGCCTTGTTGTGCTAATGTCTTCTTGATTCCTTTTCTTGCCTTTTGTCTTTCTTTTGAGCTTCTGGACATTCTGAGATAAAATGTCCAGGTTTCCTGCATCCAAAACAAACAACTTCTTTAGAAGGGGTCTTATCATACCTGGGTTTATCTTCATTCCTTGAAGGCTTCCTCCTGAAGTCCTTCCTTGTCATCTTATAGAATCTCTTAGCAAAGAGACTCATAAGTTCTTCATTGGTTGATAAGCTGGGAGATTCTTCTACAGCTTTGAGTGCTAAGCTTTGTTCCTTCCTGGTAGGTGTTTAAGCTTTTGGTTCAACTGCAGCTTCTCTTGACTTAATCAGTTGCTCATAGGATTTGAGCTTTCCAAGAAGAGATTCTGTTGATATTTCAGTCATGCTTCTAGCTTCTCTGATGGGCCAGATTCTGGAGTCCCATGTGCTGGGAAAGCACATGAGGATCTTGTCATTGACCTCAGTCAGAGTGATTTCTTTATCCAATGTTCTGAGCTCACTTATGATGGAGCTCAGCCTATTGTACATTGCTTCTACAGATTCTGCTTCATCTTTCCTGAAGTTCTCATATTGGGAGATGAGATTTGATCTTCTGTCCTTCCTCTCATCAGCAGAGCCTGCTACCATTTGGTTGAGGGAATCTCAAATGGCTTTAGCAGATGTGCAATCAGCAACCTTTTGAAATATGTCATCTGACATAGTTTGGGCCAGTATATTCATAGCTCAGGCAACAACAATCTTTGCCTTCTTATGTGCATCAGCTTGATCTAGAGGAGGCACTGCACTGAGATTTACTGAAGTTGAGGTATAGGCCACTGGAGTTGGTGGTCCTGTCAAGATAGAATTGAAAATATCCTCATCAATAGAGTTCATGTACAACTTGATTCTTGCCTTCCAGATTCCGAACTTTTGCAAGTTGCAAACTGGAGGTCTGGTGCTGGCATAATCCTTGTTTTGTGCCATGATATCAGAAAATAAAATATAATCAGAGAGACTACTAAAGCTTATTCAGAGTTTATCCTAAGGATCTTGGTTAATCCAGGTGTGAGCCTGTATGATATGATTAACCTTCCTCTGATACCAATTGAAAGATAGGGTAATCTCTGAAAACTCTAGAGGGGGGGGGGGGTGAATAGAGTTATTGTAACCTTTTTAATTTTTTGCTGTATTAAAGAATCTTTAATAAAATAAGTTACTATACTATAAGTGTATAAGTGTACAGGTGCAGCAGATAAACTAGAGATATATACATAATCTACACAACACATATGTACCACAGCACAAGTACAAAGAAAAATCACAGCAAACACAGACAACACAAGAGTTTTATAGTGGTTTCCAGAACTTGGGTACATCCACTCTTCTACCACCCTAGGTAGGAATCCACTACAGGTTTTGATCAGGTGACTGCCACCAATGAGCTTTTGATCAGATGCTCAAAAACCAACTCAAGTCTTTCGGAAGGAGACTTGCAACTAGAATAATTTTGAAGGGAATTAAAACCCTGTACAGAGGTGGGGAAGAGAGTTTGATGAAAGTCTTCTTTTCTCAAAACACAGTGAGAAGACTATGTGGATTTGTTATTGTAGATGACAAAGCTCCCCCTGAGATCTTGAATGGTTCAGGAGTGGAAGCTTTGTAGAAGGGTGAGTAGGCCTTGACTGATTTGAATGTTGCTGTGACTTGAGATCCCTGAAAATAAAGAAGGAGAGGAAGAAAGACTCTTGATGGTGATGGTTGTTCTTTCTTGTTCTCTTGAGAGCAGTCAAAAATTCTGAGAGATATTTTCATTGCACTTTTATATGTTTTCTTTTTTGTAACTCTGTTGATGATGGATTGCCGTTTCTGTGTATATGTTCTCTCTCTTGTTGTTTTCTTATCAGGGAGATGTATATCAGATAACTGCAACTTTGTCGAAATTCAAAAACTCTGTAATAAATGTTCAGCCGAAATCTTGGGAACGAAAAACGACAAGAATGTTGTCAATTATTCTATTCTATGTCTGTCCCGAGATATAATTAATTAATTCCATAGAGGATATTAACAATCAATGCTGCTAGTAACGGCTCTATTCATAGAATATAAGTGCATTGATTTACAAGGGAATTAATAGCATATAATAGATATAAAGTGATGAGACAGAAAGAGAAAGAATAAATAACAAAATGTCTTACAGTTTTCGTCGACCTGAGATCAGTTTTCATCGACCTCTGATCAGCTTTCGTCGACCTGTAATTTCGTCGACCTGTGATTTCGTGGACCTGAGCTCTGCGAACAATCTGCACTGCATAAACTGAATGATTCTATGCTCTGAGTTCGTTGACCTGAGATCAGCCTTGGCTTTGAGTGAATTATGTCGCTGAGTCGATTATGGCGCTGAGTGATTATGACGCTGAGTGATCTTTGGCGTTGAGCGATGAAGTATTAGTCGGCCTGAGAGCAGAGATCGTCGAGCTCAGTTCAGAGAATTTTATCTCTGAGTTAGTTGAGCTGAGTACGACTATCTTCGACCTGAGATCGACGAACGTAGATCTCTTTTTCTAAATCTTGATTTCTCTAAGTCTTGAGTCACTGGCAGTGATGGAGGCTGGTCCTTTATACTGTTGACTCTAAAGACATTATCTAAACTCTAGAGATACATAAAATTTGACTCTTTTATACAACATGAGTCACAACCTAAGAAGAGAACCTAGCCCAAATCACCTAGGGGTTCCAACAGAGCGATTTAGAGCTGACTCGAAATCAGATTCGATTCGATTCAAATCGAGTCGAATCAATTTTAACCGATTCCGATTCGGACCAATATTCGAGCGATTATTGAACAACTTTCGAGTTTCGAATAATATGCTCAGCCCTAACTTCAATGGAAGGTCCAATACAAAAATATAATAGCTTGGATCATTGTGATTTGGTTTATGGAAAAATGAATTTATAAGCCCAAATTTATGAATTTGTGATATCACTGCGACATATCCGGGGGTCGATCACACATATCTCCTACGATAATTCAATCTGAATGGAACATATCAGGGTTTATCATCACACACAAACCTAAAATACATTATAAATGTAGGCCCAAATTTCATTTGCATTATAGATAGTGCGGCGCTAACTCAGCTCTTTCGTTTGAGAATTAACTTGTTCCATGTTTATTGATGCATGCTAGAAATGAATTTTATACATTTTAAAATCAGTTTTTTTTTACTTAATACGAGTGACAGGTACGGGGTTTCACCCCTGGGACCAACCACGACAATATCTCAATTATGATAGTGTACTGGGGGCCTCTAGTGCCCCACACGACATTATTCTGATCATGAAATTGCCCTAGCACGATGACTCTTCCACCGCCCACAAACCTCCGAATGTTATATTCTGACCATCGCTCACTTTTGATTGTCAGCGGCAGGAATAACAATTTTTTTATTTTAGGTTGGAGACTTTGCCTATATGAGAACACATCTTTTAAAATAAAAGAAATTTTACATAAAGTTAAAAAAGTAATTTTTTTTAATAAAGAGAGGTCAAATCGGAAAATGAATGTTTAATCAAAACGTGTTTTCCCTTTTAATATGGTAAGATCAAGCTTTTGAAAATCGGATCGGGCCGGCCGGTCCGACCGATCACGATATGAAAACCGCCTCATCCATGAACCACCTATAATCCGGGGAACCGGGAGGGTTCACCGGGATCCGTGGCCGATTCCCCGTAACACCGGCGGGTAAAACAAGTAACGGTCGACTAAAAATTATTGTAAAAATTGCGGCCAATGGGCCAATAGAGTGAATGTCAAAGTCCCTCTCTATTGGGCTGGCTTGGGTTATTTCAAAGGACCGCAATATATTATATATATAATATTTCTATTCATATTATATAATATTATTCTTTATTTCAATCAACTTATAGTAGGGGTGCACATAAAGCCCGGCGGGCCCGGGCTTTTCCGAACCGGGCCCGGATCGGGCCTAAGAAGTAACCGGGCGGGCCGGGCCGGGCAATGCCCCCCGGGGGGCCTGGTAAGGCCCCCCAGGCCGGCCCGGCCCGGGCCCGGGCTTAGCCCGGGCTTAGCCCGGGCCCAGTTATTATTTTAAATTTTTTTTAAAAAATTTTATATAATAATTAATTTTATATAATAATTAAAAAAAATTTATACAATTACAAATTACCATAAAAAAAAACACCAACCTAATATTGAATTTTTTTTATTAATAATTAATGTAATGAAATTATATAAATTTAGGAATGTGTAAAATTTACACTATAAATATACAAAAATTAGGAAATTCTAAATTTTAAAAAATTACAAATGTCAAATGACAAATATTCTAAATTATAAAAAATTACAAAATTACAAATCAAAAAAATACAAAAAGTTGCCTAGTGGCCCTAGTTTAAATTGATCGCGTCCATCTCGTCTTCCATGTCCGACGAGCTATCCTCGATCGCTGAAATATGCTGCTTTCTCTTCATCGCGTCCAGGTGGTCCTTGTAGCATATGCAGATCTCGAGCGATTCTTCGCTTAGCCGACTTCTCCGCTCGTTTAAAACCCTGCCACTAAGAGAAAAAGCAGACTCCAAAGCTACCGTGCTAGCTTGGATCGTTAGTAAATCTCGGGCCATATAGACCATAATAGGATAGGTATTTACTTTACCTTTCCACCATTTTAAAATATCGAAATTTTCTAATTCGTCCGTGGACATAAAATCACAAAATTGTGTTTTTGTGTACAACCCTAATTCATTTAAACTACTAGATGTTGTGCGCGTTTTTTTCCTAGAGGTTAACTCTAACATTTTATTTTTAAAACTGCTAGATGTTTTGGGTTGCGACACATCTTCTCGGGGCCGCGACCCATATAAATTATCGTAATAATTATAACATTGAGTAAAAATAGTGTTAAAATTTAAAAGACTCAGATTATCTAAATCTGAATCACTTAGATCTACGCCTATATTATTATTTATTTCTTCAATAAAATTTTCTACGCCGTCTACGCCGAAAAGAGGATTCAAAGCGGCGGCGCATGAAAACATAACTGGGATTTCTCTATAATATTTTAAAAATTTTGTTTCCATTATTTTTATTAATTCGATCCATCCGGCGTGTTGTTTAAAATAATTTAATTTTTGTGAAATATTAACAATATTTTCAATAACTAGCGAGCTAGTAGGATAATATACGCCTGATAAACTATTTGTCGCAGTATAAAAAACTTCTAACAAATCTATGTAATTTTCTAAAATTGCCCAATCGGACTTAGTTAATTCATGTTGACCTAACAAAGTATAAAATTCCATTAATAGTGTTTTTTGGTGAATCGCTCGTTTTAACATTATATATGTAGAGTTCCATCTAATTGACATATCAAATAGATGTTTCAAAAATTTGTGACCTTGACCGGTTACGAATTTTTTAAAATCTTGACGTCGTTGTTTAGAACTATAAATAATTGTAACATTAAACGTATTTTATTAATGTATGGTTCCATATAGGACAAACTATCCTGTACTACTAAATTTAAAACGCGACACGCGTAACGAGTATGAAAAAAAGCGCCGTTTAACATAGGTTTCAAATCACGTTTTAACCACTCAATTGAAGTTGTATTATTTGTGACGTTAACGAAAGAAATACTCATAATTTTATCTTTTATTTTAAATTTGCGCACACATTTTGAAATTATTTGATAAATCGCCTCACCGGTGTGCGGGACTTCGAAACTTTCAAAACAAATTATTCGTTTATTTAGATCCCAGGAAACGGGATCGACCCAGTGACACGTTATAGACATATATGATAATTCTAATTTTATACTACTTGTCCAAACGTTGCTCGTTAAACTCACTCGACCCTAAAATTTTTCAAAAAAATTTATTAAAATTTGTTTTGCCTCTAAGTAATATTTAAGCGCGTCGCGTCTAATAGAAGATCGACTTACTTGGTGATATTTGGGTTGTAGCCCTTGGTGAATGTACTCGGTCTCTTCTTCGTTGTCGTAGTGGTTGAACGCCAACCCGCGTCTGATGATATTCTTCACCTGCAGCTCTCGCTGCCGACCTTGATCGTACGTCCAGATTTGTCCGGATGCCGATAATTGCGCCTGGGTCGACTCGGGAGGAGCTTGTTTGGCTGCGCAAGACTTAACGTGTCTTGCGAGTGTCGAGTTGCCAGCGGTCGAAAATAATTTCGAGCACTGTTTGCACCTCGCCTTTTGCTCAACGCCGACTTGTACTAAGTCGAAATATTCCCAAACTGCCGCCGTACGCTTGTGCTCCACCACTTCGTGAGCGACAGATGAGGAAGACGACGCCTGCGTTGACGACATGTTCGCGAGAAAATAGAAATAGAGATGAGAGAGAGAGAGAGAGGGTGGGGGGTGAAAGGAAGAAAGGAGGGGGGGTTTATAGTTTTTTTTTAAAAAAAAAATTTAAAAAAATATTAAAAAAAAAACCACTTGGGCTGCAAATAGCAGCCCAAGTGGCTGCTGCCAACAGCCAACAGCTCTTAGAGCCGTTGGTGCTGGGCTGGCAACCAACGGCTCTAAGAGCCGTTGGTGCTGGGCTGGCAACCAACGTCTCTAAGAGCCGTTGGCTGGCAACCAACGGCTCCCAGGCCCGGGCTAAGCCCGGTGACCGGGCTTTGCCCGGCCCGGCCCGGGCCGGGCACCGGGCCGGGCAGTGGCCTTATACTGGGGCCCGGAAGGGCCCCATGGCCCGGCCCGGGCCCGAGCCGAGCTTGGCCCGGGACCGGGCCTACCGGGCTTTTCACCGGCCCGGGCCGGGCCGGCCCGATAAGCCCGATTTTTTTGGGCACCTCTAACTTATAGACGTGTTACTTCATTTGTGTATACATAGGGATATATGATATATTGTATCATATGTATGATAATATTTTTAGTTTTATTTTAAAATTTATATTTACAAAATTATGTTTTTTTAAGTTTTTTATAGTCTTTAATCATATTTATATGCGATAAATTGATTTTTAAATCTTTATGCTACTATGTAAAATGTAATATGATTATTTTATTTTAAATTTGATTATACAAATGATAAATGTGCAGACAATATTTTGTATCATGGCGATCTTCATGTTTTTGGAGTAGAACCCTTTTATAAATATGATTTAAATTTATGAAAAAGTATGTCACAACTTAACTTTACTAAGTTTGTTGTTCATTCATTATCTATCTTATGATCTTATTTGTTAATTGGTTGTTTTAATTAGTTCCACAAAACAATATCCCGCTAACTTTGCAAATGTAGTCCCCCAGTTCAATCCTGATTCACCCCGGTTCTACCAGTTCAACATTAAACCTCAATGCTTTCCGGTTTATTGTTCTGTTCGGTCCTAAAACTTTGGTATAGATTGGGCGCTGCTATCCGCACCGCAGTTTTTGCTATTCACACCGCACTTTCTCATAATTTTTTACGTCTTGAAAATACGCCTTGTGCATGCATTTTTAGGAAAAGTGCTCAACACTAAAGTTATAGATCTCGACGAGATCTACAACTTTCGTGTTGAACACTTTTCCAAAAAAATGCATGTACCAGACGTATTTTCAAAGTACGTCATGTACAAGCATTTTTAGGAAAAATGTTCAACACAAAAGTA
This sequence comes from Platanthera zijinensis, assembly GCA_039513925.1. NCBI lineage: Eukaryota > Viridiplantae > Streptophyta > Magnoliopsida > Asparagales > Orchidaceae > Platanthera > Platanthera zijinensis. The sequence continues at coordinate 25,018,212 of CM077079.1, read as the reverse complement.
TCTTGTCGAGATCTACAACTTTAGTGTTGAACACTTTTCCTAAAAATGCATGCACAAGAAGTATTTCCAAAAGACACAAAAAATTATGAGAAAGTGCGGTGCGAATAGCCAAAACTGCGGTGCATATAGGAGCGCCCATATAAAATCTAGGCTAACTAAGCTTAATATTATAAAAATAAAATAAATTAGGTAATGTCGAATTATATTTTTATCATTTGAAAAGGATTGCTGTTACCTGCGGCGCGGATGGCTTGTGATTCGATAGTCGGCGTGTATCGTGTTACTCTCTCTCTCTCTCTCTCTCTCTCTCTCTCTGCGCCATACACACAGACACTCTCTCTTTACACTGCAACAGATTTCCATGAAAGATAGAACAGGGGAAGTGTGTTTAAAGCAAGATTAGATCTAGAAGAAAGAAATTACAGAATAAATACAGAATAAAACTCCGTAATTAAGAAGAAGACGAGAAGCGATTCATGAGAACAACAAAGATAATGAAGAAGAAGCCGACTAAATTACTAGCTAGAGTGTAAGAGATAGATCGATAAAGCTAGGAGAGCGACCAGCGGCGGCCGAGGGAGCGTCGGCGAACTCGGACTCTTCATCGGCCGTAAAGGCGGGGCTTCTAGGGAAGAAGTCAAACTCCTTCAGCTCGGTTTCCCTTGGGAATTTAATGGGCCTCGGACTCCAATACTCACTCGAGATCTTTCCCTACATAAAAGATCTGAAAGATTTTAGAACAGGAACTTTAATTAACGACACCATCGTTAATGTTACGATATCATCACCTCGACGGCGGCCATCGAGCGGGGGAGATCTATTTCAAGAAAATCGCCGCATCTCATCCCTGGATTCTCGCGGAAGAGTCGTTTCTTCTAAAAAATGGGGAGATTAAATTGCAAAACAATAAATGGAAAGGAAATTTATCTAACTGAAGATGATGGAACTTAGAGATATATAGCCTGGTTGCTTACACCGACGCAGAACTCGCATTGATTGGAGAAGCACAGCGGCTGTGTTTGGTTTGAAGGGGGCTCTACAGCCGGAAACTGGAACCGATCGATAGAGTAATGTTCCTGGATCGCCGATTTCGAAGGAAATGATCCGTATCCAGCTCCTCCGGGGACTGCGATCCCCGATCTGCAGCGAGGGAGATAGACTAATGCCGGAAACGTCCGTGTCGGCGGCGTCGGAGACAGTGGGACGGCAGATTTGGACGGAAAATGATGAGCATCGACCCAAGCGCGAGAGATCGTTGAGAAATCGTAGATTGGAACTTGCCCGGAGGATTCCATCGGTTCGTTCATCATCTTCCAGCTCTCCTGCATACGAAGTCGCTCCAGCTGCGCAACTCCGAGGCCGCGCTGCGGCTGCTTCTTCGGAGCAGGCGGCCTCGCTCCGCGCCTGGCTTTCGGCTTCGGCTCTGCAGCCGCCGGCGTTATTAATATTCCGTCCTCAAACTCGCCGCCGTCGTCCGGCTTCTCCATCGCCGCCGATGAGAAGTGACCGATTTCCGTCATTGTTGGAAGAAAGAGAGAGAGCAGCTGTATAGTGTGAACTTTTGAGGAAGAAGCCGATATCTAAATTTGTAATCGAATCGAAAAAGCTGGGCGCAGCACTAGCTGCCACGTGCCAGATGCGGGAGAGGCTGCGATCGTTGCCGTACGGCGAGCACCGTTGGTCGGGCCTCGGGTAGCTCTGTCGTTTTCCTTATGTATAGATTAGAATGATTACAGCCGTCGATATTGATCTTCGTGTATCGAACGGTGGTTGTATGATTGGCTGTCGTTTCCGTAGATACGTTCCTATAGCCGTTGGATGGGGATCTATAAATCGACGGTGGATGTGACAGAAGGATATACAGGTGATGAAGATGGCAGTGATTGTGGTGCTCAGAAGGAGAAAGCTAGCTTTACGTGGCAAAAGATGGCCTTTCACCGAAGGAGATGGTGGTGGCTGTTGCTATTTTCCAGGGCTTCATTTATGAATTATAATTTCGAGATTGTGGGCTCAGTATCAATTATTCACCTCTCTTTTTGGACTATTTTTCTATGAATTTGAGATTCTTATATTCTCTTTGGGGGTACTTATTTTCACCGGTCAAGCGGTTACGATCACCTGAACTGGACCTTCTTAATTAAGGTCCAGTTTATGTGATCGTAACCGCTTGACCGGTGAAAATAAGTCCCCCAAACTGAGCCTTAAATCACATTTGCTTACATTATCACAACCCACTTTAATATCTTACATTAGGTGTTAGTGTTCTAGTATTTTTCCCTTTCTTCTAAGAATTGTACAGACACTAGGCTTCTTCTTTTCTCTCATAACCCTCGCAGGTTCACCCTAGGGCAATATGGAGGACTATTCTAGAGTTTTCTTGTAATATGGAGGATTATTCTAGCGTTTGTCTTATATGTTGAATTTGGTGAATACTTTCGGTTCTCTTGTTTCTCACATCAATTTAGCCTACGTGAGCTTAGGGGAAATAAATTTTGAATCGCTTAGAAATCTCCGGGGTTGAAGACAGCAAGAGTCCAGGGGACAACGTCCCCGATGGGAGGCTTGGGGGCAACACCCCGACCCAGATATCGATCAGAGCTTTATTCATGTCGACTAGAGCAAGTGTGTCGACTTGATTTGGTATCGACAACTGCGTGTGGGCTTTCGTGTCTGATAGTTGTATCGACTGGAGTTCTGGGCTATTATATGATGCACATTCATTATCGACTGGAAGAGATATGGTTGCGGTTTGGTATTCATTTTATCGATTCAGTATAGTGTTGAACTGGCCCCCTACGGCGGTTTAGCATTGCGGTGTTATAAGGGTTCGGCTTTTGCGTGAAACAAATAAAGAAATAACGATCTAGGGTTTCGCGGGAGAGCAAGGGAGTTCGCCATTCCTGTACGCACGAGGGGAGCAGTTGCCGGAAGCAAGGAAGGATTTTTGCCATTCTTGTAAGAGGAAGGAGAGTTTTTTGAGAGATTATGAGAGGTCATTCTCATTATAAGTAAAGGCATGTAAACTTTTCTATTCTTTGGTAATGCAAGTGGTAGTGGCGAGTGGAGAGAAGATGTAGCCCGGTTTTGGATGAACCTTGGTAAATCTAGTTATTTGTTTTTGTGGTTCTTCATTTCTGCATTTATTTCTCTATAACTAGTATCAGAGCTAGGTTGCATCCTCTGAACTTCATGATGAATTCTAGAGAGTGTGGATCAAGATAAAGAAGTTTGATGGGATTCAGTTCGACTTATGGAAGATGAAGATGGAGGACCTACTGGTGGACCGTGACTTGTGGTCAACAATTGAAGAGGAAGGTTGTGGCTTGGGATGCGGCGAACCGGAAAGCCAAAGGCTTGATTTGATTATTTTTGTTAGATTCCATCTTACTGACGACATGGTAGAGACTTCGACAAGAAGTCTGTGGAGGAAGTTGGATTCTCTCTACCATAACAAATCTCTGGTGAACAAACTGCTACAGAGAAAGGTGTGGTACAAGCTAGTTTAGGATGCTAAAAGACGACTCATTCTCGGAGCACCTAACCAAGTTTAACATCTTGGTGGGCTAGTGGATTTCCATTTGTGAGAAGATTTCAGACAAGAACAGGGCCATCACATTGTTGTGTTCACAATCAAATTCATGGGACAACCTGATAGTTGTTATTGGTGGAAGTGGATAAAAGGAAATGTCCTATAAGATAGTGTGTGCAATGCTTTTGTTTGAAGAAACTAGGAGGAAAGTATCTGAAAGGTTTGATAAGGGAGTTTTGGATACATCCAGAGGAACACAATAAAAGAGGGAAGGAAAGCAGCAAGTTGGATTTAGAAACAAGTCTAAACTTAGGTCCATGGTTATGGACAAGAAACTAGTCCGATGTTGGAAGTGTAAGGAATTAGGGCATGTGAAATCACACTACCCAAATAAGGTTGTTCAAAGGAAGGATGTAGAGTCTACTTCAAGATCAAAGAAGGAGATCGAGGGTAGATATATGTATCCAGCTTCTGCATGTGTAGCGCGAAGTGACACGAATATTTGGTATATTGATACCAGAGCTTCATACCACATGACCTCATATACATTGGTTTTGTAAATATGATAGGTTTGAAGGTGGTGATGTCATATTAGGTGATGACACTACGATTCAAATCGCGGGACGTGATAATGTGAGGCTGAAGCTATCAAATGGTAGTGCAAAGACCCTTCTAAATTTTATGCACATTCCATATTTGAGCAGAAACCTACCATCTGTGGGCATAATGGTTGATGCAGGTGTGGTATTCAGCTGTGACTAACACACCTGCAAGATGATTAGAGGGGAGATGCTATGTAAAACCCTAGGTTTCCTACAGTTGAAAAATAACTAATTATGACAGTTGGAGTTATCACTTGGCGATAGTGAGGTATCGTCGGCGATAGCGGTCAAAACAATGCAGTCGACAAAATGATGTAGTCGAAAAGATGTAGTTGACAAAATAATGCATTCAACAAAATGATGTAATCGATATGCTAACGCCAACAATAGTGTGATATCACCCGACGATAGTGTCACACTTGTTGGAATGCTACATGTTGCCTATTTGTTAAGCGGCAAGGAGGGCGTTAAGTGGCGCTAACTTGGTCAAGCAACCACCGCTAGAGATATTGCCCGATGATCGTAATATTGCTTGGCGATAGTGATATCGCCCGACAATAGCGTTAATTCAGATTTCTGAAATTAAATCATGGTCATCCACTTCTATTTAGGATTTGATCTGAGGGTTGAGATTTATCCCGAACCAGATAAGCTGGCTGAAGGGGAAAATTTCTCTTCATTCTCTTTTTACACACTCTCTCTTCCAACTTGAGAAAAGAAATGGGAAGAGGAAAGAGAGGAAGAAGAAGAGCAAAACACCTATTTTCCGAACATAGACCGAGTTTACTAACACTGCCTCGAGTGAAGTCTTCCCGCCCAGAACCGTCATCTTACGGTGAAACCAACCCACAAGTTAGTCGCCACTACAAGAAGCTGATCCTGCCAGCTAATTCATCATCCAAACTGTTCACTTAAGTAAGTAAGAAATGCTGAGTATAAAACTAATCCACATTACACTATAAAATAAAATCTATCCACACAAGAGATAAACATGTCTAAGAGAGGACTTATGCCCAAGTACATCATAAGAGTCAATAAGGGCTTATGCTAGGTACAAAATATAACTCTCTCTCACACAAAATTACGGAAGTACTAATCATCATCGTCACTTACATCGACTTGCGGTAGAGTAGCAATACGCCGCATCAACTCCTCAAGTTCTGTCGTCCTAGGCTTCCGGTCCTCTGGGGTGTCGTGTTGCTTCCCTGGCTCCTAGTGTTCCTAAAATGGTACGGTCACTGACCATTAATAAAAAAGACTAAGGCGCTTCGACATTCACTCTCCTCGATGACTCCTAGTCACAAGGCAGAAGGAATGAAGGAAAATGTACAATAATAGTAGTAATAGTACAAGCAGCTGACATTGAAACTAACTAGCAAGTATATATGTAAATGTACACAATATAACATATAATCTAAGCTAGCAGATCTATAGAGGTATAGTAGTAATAAATAACAAGTAAACTACAACAAATATGTAAATAAGTAAAGAACACCTACTTTAACATCACATAAGTATACCTTAACTTATAAGAATTCTTATACAAACTTATAAGAAAAGGTTTTCAGTAAGTAACTCATCATATAAAAATTCCCATACAAATTTATATGATGAGAATTTGCGAGAAATAAATGTTATGTTATGCAATGTAATGTCGATGCTATGCTTCATACAAGTGCAACTCACACACACGACTCTATACGTACAGACCTTTAGTTCCCACTTTACGGAGGCAGCTAACCTCTCGGGTACCAACCATAGTGGCTCATAGTGGCAGTGGAGCGGGCATCTCCACTACTATGCAGGTATACACAATACCTGGCCTAGACCTCCCATATACCTCTGAACACGTCCCATGTGTACTCTAGAGTCTCTATATACTATTGCTGGGGTATCCCAGTCTTTTGGGCTAAGTGATGGGCTTCTGGGAAATGCCACAAGATACCAGGCTAAGCTGCTCTGCTTGGCCGCATCGACTTGCCAAGTCAACATACACCTATCAGTGTGACGACTAAGGCAGTATGGAAGACCTACCACACTCTGTGAACATGTAAGTGTATCCGAGCCTGCAACTCATAAGACTATCAAGTCCTCCATACACATCGGTGTCACTGCACCATTTCATAATTGTGCCTCCAGCTCCCAGGACTAATCAGTCCTTAACACAACTCATCATCCTATAAGATAATGTTTACATATTCTTTAGTTTTCCTATAATCACTAATCTTTTATAAGTGATAAGTTTTACTTATTGATTTAGGGTGAATCTTGGACTTTCCAAGGTCTACCTGGTGAAGGGTTTGCAGCGGTACTAGGAAATACGATAGGTTGAAGTTCAAACCTCCATTTCTCAAGATATTTATTCTTAAAGATGGCTACCCTTATTTAAACCCCCTCTAAATATTACATTGGCATAAGATGGTTTATATTTTTATTGGGTCTCCCTTAGGGATAGGAACCTACTGGTGAAGTCAATTTGTTATTATGAGTTCAATTTGGCGGAAATTTGACCTAGGTTAACTTGTGCTCTTTTATAAGCACTATGTGAGTTCATCTCAACTCAATGAGTCCTAGGGTTTTCTCCTTACCCTAACTCACATGACCCACCACATGTCATGCCCTAACAAACACTAGGGGTGTAGTGGGAATGTGGATGTTATAAATCCCAATAAATACAAAAAATAATTTCATCCCCGAAATTTAAGGTTGGGTCTACAAGGTTCAATGCAGAAGGAAATATAATAAACTTCAGTTAGGTAATTAGGTTATACATGAAGTGAAGAGTTCCAGGTGGCGTTGTTGCATGAGGCAAATGGGCTCCCAGGTGTGCTCCTCTTGCCCATGATTGGACCATAACACTTTGACTAAAGGAACCTTCTTCGGCCGAAGGACTCGGACATATGTATCTACGATCCAGACCGACTCCAAACAAATTGACAGATCAGATGCCACGGGAACTGAAATGGAAGTAATTTGCTGCTCGGGACAAAATAAGGCCCTCTGATGTGAAGAGATGTGTAAGACTTCATGCATGTTTGCCAGCTTTGGCGGTAGCTCCATCCTATATGCCAAGGGTCCAATCCACTCTAGGATCGTTCATGCTCTCATAAACTGAGGGCTAAGCTTCTTATGTATACACACCTGTGAGACCTAATTCCTCGGTCATATCTTCAGGAAAACTCTATCTCCTACTGGAATTCCACCTTCTGATATCTTGCATCGTAATACTTCGCATGTCTGCTCTGGGCCTCCAACATTCGGTCTCTGATCAGTCGAATATGTGCATTTGTGTCCTCAATATAATCCAATCCCAAAGCCCTTGGGTCCTCATCTGAACCCAAGACAACGACATCCGACATTTCCTTCTGTACAAAGCTTCATAAGGCGTCATGCCCATGCTACCCTTGTGACTGTTATTATAGGAAAAATCTATGAGCGACAACAGTCTCTCCTAAGGCTCCTCGGTGTATAATATGCAAAGCCATAGTAGATCCTCCATAGTCTGATTGGTGCACTCTGTCTGGTCGTATGTTTGATGGTGGAATGTGGTACTGAAAGTCAACCGTAATCTCAAGTAGGCCTTGGACCGCCCTCCATTCCTTAGAAGTGAAACGATCATCTCGGTCCGACAATATAGTCTTGGGTACTCTGTGGTACCTCATATGTTGCTACACAAATAATCTTACCAATACACAGACCGGAGCATCATTCTAGGCTAGGATAAACCTGGCCACCTTCGTTAGCCTGTCGACTATCACCCATATAGAATCGTGCCCAGAGTGGGAGCGGGGAAATCCATGTCTAATTCCATCGATATGTCCTCGTACTTCCACTATGGCACCAGAAATGGATACATCAATTCTCCGGGGCTCCTTCGCTTTGCCTTCACGCGCTGGCAGGTCTCACATTAAGTCACAATATAGATGATATCCTTCTTCATGTCGGGCCAGAACATGACCTTTTGTAGGTCTGTTATCATATTGGAGATCCCCTGGTTCACTGAATACTTGGAGAAATGTGCCTATCTAAGAATATCCTCTCGGATCTCCCCTCGAGCTAGTATATAAACTCTACCCTAGTGATTAATAAGGTCATCCTTCATCGTGTAGTCCCCAGAATTATCGTCCATTAAATATCTAATCACCAGATCTAGCACTACATCTTGTCGCTACCCCTCCCTGATGCGGTCTCATATATCGCAGATAATACTAGTGGAAGCCATATACTTTGCATACACCTTAGGGTCGGCCTTGGAAACTAGTGTAATCCGCATGTCCGCCAAGGTATTGACCAGATCCATAGTCGTGAGTCGGATCACTAAATCAGATGTACAACTTCTTCTGCTAAGAGTGTCTGCTATTGTATTCGCCTTGCCCAGATGAAAATGTATAGTATATTCATAGTAGAATAAGAACTCGATCCATCTCCGTTGCTTGAGATTCAGATCCTTCTGAGTATCCACATACTTCAGATTCTTATGATCGAAGAAGATTTCGTAGTGAACTCCATATAAGTAGTGTCGCCATATCTTGAGTGCAAAGACCATAACTCCCAACTCATGGCCATACACCAGGTAGTTCAACTCATGAATCTTCAGTTGCCTAGAAGCGTATACTATGATATGGCATGCTGTATCAACACGACTCCCATACCCTGGTATGAGACATCTGTTTATATCTGGAATCCCTCCTTCCCAGATGGAAGGGAAAGGATTAGATTCAAGGTAAGCCTATTCTTTAGCTCCTGGAATGCTGCCTCGCACTGCGGCGAGGAATGACACATCCTTCTTTGTCAATGATGTGGGGGGGGGGGGGGGGGGTATCCTGGAGAATCCTTCTATGAACTTGCAATAGTAGCCCGCTAAGCCGAGGAAGCTGCATATATCCGAGGCTATCTTCAGCGGAGTCCACTCCCGGACCGCTTGAACTATGGCCAGATCCACGACCAAGCCAACTCCATTAATGATGTGTCCAAATAAAGCCACCTCCTGTTGCCAAAACTGGCACTTGCTGAATTTTGCATATAAATAATGCTCCATTAACTTTCCCAAGACTAGCTCCAAATGATGGGTGTGATCCTCCGTTCTAGAGTATATTAGAATGTTATCAATGAAGACTATCATAAAGACGTCCAAATATGGATCGAATACACAGTTCGTCAGGCTCATGAACGCGAGGGGTGCATTCGTGAGGCCGAATGGCATCACAGTGAACTCGTACAGGCTATATCGAGAACTGAATGCCATATTCAGGATATCCTCCTTCTGAATCTACAACTGGTAGTACACGGACCAAAAATATAGCTCTAAAAACCAAAAGACTCCCTTCAGCTTGTCGAACAACTCATCAATCCTCAGTAGGGAGTAGGTGTTCCGCACTGTCAACCGATTGAGCTCTTGGTAGTCGATGCACAAGTGGAGAGAACCATCCTTCTTCTTTACAAACAAGACCAGAGCTCCCTATGGTGATAAGGTTGACCTGACGAAGCTTGACTCCACTAACTCCTGTAGCTTCATACAGAACTCCGCTAATTCCTTCAGGGCCATCCGGTATGACGCCCAAGCTACGGGACTAGCTACTAGTACCAACTGGATCCTGAAGTCAACATTGCGGTGCGGGGGTAGTCTGAACAGCTTTTCTGAGAATACATTGGAAAAGTCTCGAGCTACCAGGATATTCACTATTGAGGTCTTCGCCTCGACCATCTCAAAGAAAACCATGTATACCTCTTCTCCCTGCTGATGTGCCTTAACGGCTTGGATAGTTGAAAGTAAAGACCGAGAGATGGGTTTAATACCATTGTATACAATCTCTGTGTCTCTATACTTCAGGAAAATCTTCCTGTTTGGGCAATCGATTCTGGAATGATGCCAGTCCAGCCACATCTTCCCCAATATCAGATCGAACTCTAGTATCCATAGAATCATTGTCTGTGTATCAAAGATCTTCCCTCCGATCTCTATAAACAAATTAACCTTGGCTGTAGACTGCATCTCCGATCCATCTGGCATTCATACCCTCCTATTAACACTCGGGAAGTGCTGAACAACATCCAAATCCTCCACGAAGTCCTCAGAGACAAATGAATGAGATGCCCCCGTATCAAGTAGGGCGTGGGCAGCTTTTCCGCACATATAAACTAAGACTGAGGTATTCCTTGGTATAAGGTTTGTTAAGGGTACAATAAGTATTAACATTTATCTACGAGTTGAAATAGTTCAAGACGGGTTACTTACAATGACCCCTTCAGAGTTCCTAGGTTGTACCATATCCTAAGCATAGACTTGATTGTGTGCAACTCGGTGGTCTCCTCAGCCACGGTCCCATCCTCGACTATGCCCTCTACTACACTGAATCTATGGGGCATAAGGAGGAAGAGGGGGGGGGGGGGGGAGCTCTAAGGGCAGTGGGCTCTGACGTGTCTTGGCTAATGATACTAGAAATAAATCACTGCAGGGCATGCTCCCTCCCCTTGCCTCTACGGCTCATGAATGCAAAGCGGTTGCGGAGCCAGTACCACAGGTCGGGGCCTCTGCTCCTATCTGTAGTTTGGACGAGGGCATCCTCCTCCCCTCCGTTGTGCCACAAATATGCCCCTCTAAGGGCCTCTTACTCTGCTCCCCTCTCCATCTGCATCCACGAGTCTCTTTCCTCTCCCTTGAACCATTAGGTGGTCCACCTCTATATTCTTTGCCGTCTCCACAATCTTCGTCAAGCTAGACTTATAAATGAATAGCAAGGCCTGCCTGAGCGGGTCCCTGAGCCCCTTGCAGAACTTCTTTGCATATTCTCTATCTCTCTAGTGGATCGTATCTATGAACCCAACGAGATAAGATAACTCTCGATGATACTCCAAGATAGACCGACTCCCCTACTTCAGGTGAAGGAACCTCTCCTCGAGCACATCTCTATCGGTCGGTGACACAAAGTGCCCTAGCAGTGCCTAACTGAACTACTCCCAAGTGATCTCGGCATAATCATGGCCGACATAGGTGGTATCCAGGAGGGACTTCCACCACCTCTTGGCATAGGATGCCAATACAGACACGACTAAAGGAATAGCCTCATTGGTCGGACAATGGATCCCCACAAGCATCTCCTGTATAGTATCTAGCCACTCCTTAGTCTTGATGTCTATCTCCGTCCCATGGTACGTAGGAAGGGCAAGGCCCCAAAAGGTATTCAACCAATTTGTGTCTGGGTTTGGCCGTGGAGCCGGAACCTGTTGAGCTCGGAATGCTTCTAAGATGGTCGCATGGGTCTAGCCAAACTCCAACTACTAAAAGGGAGTAGCAGCCGGCGGAGGAAGGATCATAGCCTGTGAAATAAACACTAAGGTATTAGAAATGATTGGCCTAATCTCATTGTTAATTGGACAATTGGTGTGATTTATGTACATGGACACACCATAGCTTCCGCTACATTAGTTTGTCCCCAAACTAAGCTCGTGCGGTGTGGCCTAGTATTATGTGGATTTCTATACATTTAATCAAATTTGGGTGATACCAATTTGTAAGACCCCTTTTCTGAACATACCACGAATCTACTTACACTGACCCGAGTGGTTTTACTGCCCAGAACTGCCGTCTTACAATGACACAAAACCACGAGATAGTCTCTACTACAAGATGTTTATTCTGTCAGCTAATTCATCATCCAGACCATTCACTTAAGTAAGTAAGAAATGCTGAGTATAAAATCAATCCACATCGTACTATGAAATAAAATCTATCCACACAAGAGATAAACATGTCTAAGAGAGAAGGGCTTATGCCCGAGTACATCATAAGAGTTAATAATGGATTATGCCCAGTACAAAATATAGCTCTCTCTCACTCAAAACTGCGGAAGTACTATTCATCATCGTCACTCATATTGACCTGCGGTAGGGTAGTAGTATGCCGCATCAGCTTCTCAAGTCATATCGTACTGGGTTGCCGGTCCTCCAGGGTGTCGTACTGCTGCCCCAGCTTCTGGTGTTCCTAAAATGACACGATCACTGACCGTTAGTCAAAAAGACTAAGGCACTTTGACATCCACCCTCCCCAATGACTTTTAGGCACTGGGAGGAAGGATTGAAGGAAAAGGTACAATAGTAGCAGTAATAGTACAAGAAGGTGATGATGAAACTAACTATAAAGTATATATGTAAAGGTACACAATATAACTGATAGTTTGTTGTTAGTGGTAGTCTATCTCACATAGAGGAGGAGGTGAATATGTGTCTTCTGTATTAATTGATATTTTATTAATTCTAAGCAGATTATCAGCAAAGTAAGAACAGTAAACAAATACACAACAACACATAATAATATATAGTGGTTCCCCAAGATCTGGGTACATCCACTTTCCCTCTACACTTATCTAACAATGAGCTAGACTCGGTAATATCCTCCAAAACTCGGCTACTTTAGAGCTTACAACTCAGATCCATTAGGATCTCTTAGATCCTACCTCAGGCACCCATGCCCTATAACTCAGACTATCAAGAAGCCCGACTCAGAGTGCTTCAACTCTTACAGCTCAAAAACCCTCCAGGTTTCCAACCTCAGACTTTTCTCCAAGTCTTACCTCAGGCAGACAGGCCCTACAACTCAGGACATACCTACCTCAGAGTGCTCTGACTTATCTTTAAGTCCTACCTTAGACATATAGGCCCTACCACTCAGGCTGAGACTATTGCCCTGCACTCATATATACAAGTAGATCCTATAATAAATGTGATTGAATATTACAACAGAAGTATAAATAAGATTATACCTTGAAGCTTTAGATCTTTTATTGTTCTTGCTTTGATGTCAAGATCTGGAGTAAGCCCCTGATCAGTTGAATCTTCACGAAGCACAAGTTAGGGCTTTCTCTTTTTTTTATCTTCTTCTTCAACAGATGGAAGAAGATCCAACCTTAAGTCAGATAATTGAGTCTACTTGTTCTTCAAAAGGCTTTCAGTAAGAACTAGCTTTCTGATGTAGCACCGTCCTAAGAGCCTACACAGATGACGTAGGATTACGTTCGCCATGCTCACACGCTCTTGTTTCCGCACAACAACGAAATGCGGCAGCATAATATTTTTGTATTTATCTTTCGCGCTAACGTACGGATAGCCAACCCGCTGGAGATCAAACCACAGCTAAAGGCCGAGATCCGATCAAGCTAAAGAAGGACAAATATTCGCGTCTGTTTGAGCGATGTTGTACCAAAGAAAGATCTACCAAGAAAATCTCGATTCGCAAACAGTTGATCTTTCCCCAACAAGAAATAACGAGGATTGCTAATCCTCTTGATTGTATTCGGAAAATCAAACGAAAACCAAAAATCTATCAAAGAAAACTCTGCGAAATTTTATTTGTTTCGAGAAATCACGCTAAAATCGTCCACCACAAAAATGATCTAAGAACAGAAAACTCTTGAGTAGAAGTTTCGTTATCCCTCTCGGAAAAATAGATCCGAGATGTTGGATCCACTAGAATTGATAACTCTCCTTTGTACTCCACGGAAGGTGCTCCAATAGAATGATGAAACTCGCTCGTCTTCTCCGCTTTGCGCCGTAGAAGATCACCCAAGCCTTTAGTTGTTTCAATCGGATCTTCTCCTCCAATGATGGCCGACTAGTAGAGAGAGGGTAGAGGGAAATCGTAAAGGTTGCTGGGTAATAAGAGGGAAGAAGGAAGTAGAATGAAGAGAGAAGGAGGGGGGGGGCGGCCAAGGGGAGGAGGAAGGAGGAGGGCCGGCGGTTCCAAGGAGGGGGCCGAAAGTTTGAGAGGGGGAGATGCCTCTTTTGGCTAGGAAGAGAGAAGGAAAGAGAGAGGAAGGAGGGATTTCTAATTTTAGGAGTTCAAATTTCAAATTTTCATTCAATGATTGATTATCCCATATAATGGCCTATTTATAGGCTTACAAAATGAAACGACTACATGTAGCCCAATAACAAAAATTAAATATTGTCCCAACAAAAGTGCAATTAAACAAAACATGCAAATATTTAGTGCAATTAAACAAAACATGCAAATATTTAATTAATACTTATAAGAGAATAATTATAAGTATTAATTAATTATTATGGCGCCGCGGGCGGAGATTGTAGTGGCGTTGTCGTTTATCTAATTGGTTGTCGTGACGACGCACGTCTTTGATCGGAGAGGCACCATAATCCGTAAGCGTGTCAGTACCATCATCGTCATGTTGAGGGCCGTCACCTCCATCAATCCTCCCCCGCTCGAAAGTGCTCATCACCGATAAGTGGGTAGGAACATAACGGCGTAGGAGATCTGCATCAAGTAGATCCACTTCCGAAGCAGAGAGCCAAGAGTGAAAGTGAGGATAGATACAACTCTAGAGGGGGGGGGGGTGAATAGAGTATTCAAAAATTATGACAATCTACTAAACTCACTTAGAGTTAATTTGTGGAATAAGTGTATAGATATATGAAACCCTAGAGCCTAACACAAAGTGAGGTGCACAACAGAAAGCTAACTGTAATTACAGTTTGAGCTTAAGTCCTAACACAGCAACTAGCAATCCTAGTTAGTTCTACTCACAGCCACAGTGCAGTAATTAGAATAAGCAACACAGACAACACAAGAAGATTTGTAGTGGTTCCCTCTCAATAGGTACATCCACTCTTCTACCACCCTGGTAGGAATCCACTACAGGTTTTTGTTCAGGTGACCTGCCACCAACTGATCTGATTCAGGTAGATCAAGTAGACCCTTTGAGCTTTTGATCAGGAGCTCAAAATCCAACACAGGTTTTTGCTCAGGTGCCCTGCCACCAAGGTTCACTTTTGAAGGGAGTAATAACCCTTTGTACAGGAGGTTGAGAGAGTTAGAATGTCTTCTCTATTGTTAAACAGAATTAGAGAAGCTAGTGGATTGCACTGAGCTATAGAAAGCTCTGAAGGAATCAAAGCTCCCCCTGGGTTAGAGAATATCCAGGAAGAAGCCTTGCTTCAGGGTGCAGGATCTCTTCAGAACTCTTGACAGAAACTTATGTATTGAAGTTCTTGAAGGAGCAGCTTGAAGAAGACTCTGAATGAGGAATGATTGTTCTTCTTCAACAGCTTTTCTTTCTTCTTCTTCTTCTGAAGCACTGAGTATGAATGTTCCTAAAAGCAGGATGAACTCAGGATTGAAGAAGAGAACTCTGAAGAGAGTTGATCTTCTCAGCTGAATGTAGAAAATAACTGAGAGCTATATCTTCTTATTCTGGTTGAATATATGTATCTGAATAATGTATATGAATCTATTGAATCTATATATTTAACTTCTCTCTCTAGCACTTTATATATCAGCCTTTTGCAACGGCTTCTAACTTTCTCTGATTTGAAAACTCGACTTCTTCTGAGATCTGCAATCTGGGCTGCAAATAGCACAATACAACTAGCCTGCAGAAAAGTACATTCTATAAAGAAATAAAGCTTCCTAAGAAGCTGCTTATCCATTCTGCAAGACCAAAAGGTATTAGAAAAAGTCACATCAAAAACAAACTCTTTACGGCCAGAGAAAGACTTTTGTGTCTAACGGCTATAAAGGACAGCATAGCAGATAAAGCAAAAAAATTATGTCAACTAATAAGACAAAAGACTTTGTCAGATAGAACTTGACTTATGCATAAAGAATGAGGCAAAGATTGCCTTGATAAGTAAGCATAAAATCAAAGAAATAATCTTTGATAAAATAAGCCATATAAATGAGAAATAAATCACAGAAGAGAAAGAATATAATATCTCTAAATGCAGAAAAAAGATCGTCGAACGACTCACGGAGATCGTCGACCTCTCAGAGCAGATGGTCGAGCTATCAGAACAGATAGTCGACCTACAAGAAATCTGTCTGGACAAAAGAAGTCGAGCAGGGCTCGACGATCGACGATGCTGAGACCACAGATCGTCGACCTAACAAAGAAGAACAAACTCAGAGATAGACGATCTGCTGACATACGATAATCGACCAACTGATAGACGATAGTCGATCAGCTGATAGACAATGGTCGAGCGGCGTTCGACTATAATCGAACCAAAAACAACTTAACCAGATTTTCATCTGGATAAGCAACAACTCTACAACTGAGGGAATCTAACCTAACAACTAACCTTTGACCATAGATAAATCTTGGGTCAAGAAACTAATTGAGAGGACTTAACTCATATCCAAACTAGGGTACCAACAATCTCCCCCTATTTGGGTCAAGTCTCTAAAACAAAAAGAAAGCTATAAATAGATATAAAAACAACATTAACCTGTTAGGATCAATGAGTATCATATCATATTAATAAGCAGCATTCATAAACTCAAACAAACAAACAGACTGTTAATACAAATAAATTTATACAATATCAGAGTCTGGTTTAGAAGAAACTGGAAGAAAGGAGATCTTCCTTTTGGGATCAATAACATCCTTCTTTGAAGTCTTCAAGTCTTGTTCTCCAATAATCTTTACTTATCCTGCTCTGGGAAAAACAACCTCTGGATGCTTTTCCATATACTTTGAGGCATCAAAAACTTCTGGTCTTACTTGATATCTGTCTAGTTCCTTTTCTCTGAACTTTGACATAGTTGTTAAGCCTGTTATGTCTTTGCCTTCAGCTTTAGCTTTTCTTATTTGGGCTGATCCAACTAACTCAAGGAATCTGGCCATCCTGAACTCAGGATTAAGCTCTTGGCTTTCATACTCATTTTCATCAACTGGATCTAGAGGCTTTAAAGTTTTGAACTTTGTAGAAAGGTCTAGCAGACCTGCAGCTGGTTCTATGTTTTCTTGAATGACAAGAGACGATGGTGGAGCAAAATCTGCAAATTTCTTGTTTGAATTTTCTGAGTAAATTACTCTTTTTCCTTTTCAATCTACATGCTTTGTCTGAGCTAGCTTTCTGTAGGGAAGAGTTTTGCTTTCCTTAGGTGAAGGAGGAGGAGAAAATGTTGGTTTCTGATAAGCCATCTCCTTTATCTGCTCTTTAGGTTCAGCTTCTTGTCTTTGCTGCCCTGACTGATGTCTGCCCTGATAACATGGGTTTCCTCTTCTCTGATATGCCTGAGAAGGGGTGAATCTGGCTGAAGGAGCTGAGGGATTGGAAGATATATTTCCTGAAGCTCCTGCACTAGGAGGAGGAGGAGGACCTCTTGGAGTCCATTTGGAAACCGGAGAATCATATCTTTTGCTTTTCTTCCTCTTCTTTTGTTGATTTCTAGACAATCCCATCCAATGTTGATAGTCCTTAGACTTGGGGTCAATCCCTTTCAGTATGTAATAGGGGATGTCATTTTTTGGATTGGGAGGAGGAAGAGCTTGAGCTTTCCTTTTCCTTTGAGCAACTTTCCTTTTCCTGGTCCCTTCAGAATCCTCTGAATCTTCCTCATCATCAGAGTGTGATGACTGGGGTTGATCATATGGGTCAATGATATTTTGAGCAGCTTTCTCTTTGGCTTTTAAAGCAGCTTTTTCCAATTCTTCTTCTATGGCATCCTGAGCCAATAGAGAATCCAGATCAAGTCCCGGAGTATCATCCCAGATAGTTTATTTCTCTTCTGACTCATCTATAACTGTCTTGGGGACCAGTTCTTCTGAAACTTGCACAAATTCCTGATCTGCTATAACAAACTCAGGTCCTTTATCTTCTGCAGCAGGTTCTGGAGCAGGTTCTTGAATATCTTGAGCTTGATCTGTAGCCAAGGGAACACACAAGTTTTCTAAATGGTATTGAAACATCCCTTCAAGGTATTCACAAGTTAACATGTCAGTTAACGGGTCAAGGAATTGAGTAATTGAATTACCTGCAGAATTTCCTAACTCCCATAGATCATCTAGGTAGGAGGTAATGACTCCTTCTAGGTACATGACAATAATAGGGGTAGATGATTCTTCAAGGCAGACTCTGAAGGCAAATTCAGCTTTAGTTATAACTTGAGCTGTATCTGGAACTACAACTGAGAGAATGACATCTGATGGAACTACAGCTGAAGGAATGACAAGAGGAAGTCCTGAGACATCTTCCTGGAACATCTCCCCCTGCCTGACTTTAGTGGGTACTGAATTCAGGCCCCTAAGAGAAGAGGGCTCAGCAGAATTTGAGAGGGCTATAATGGAGGATGTAAGAGATGAAATGGAGGAAACAAGAGGGACAATTGCTTCTTCAATCATTGATTTGATTGAAGAAGTAATTAGCTCCATGATGCTTGACATGAGAGCTGGTGTGATTTCAAAAGATGTAGATGGGGGAATCACAAAAGATGGATGATCATCAGGGATGGTGTTCTCCTGATGAGATGGAGTGTGAGCTGGTGATGGAGATGCAGATGCATGAAGATCAGTATGATCTTGATGTGAGATTGGTGACTGAGGTGGAGTTGGTAGATTCTCAGAAACCAACAGATCAAAACTAGGATGTGAGATCCCAGCAGGGTGTGAAGGAGTTGGAGATGTTGGTGGTGATGCATGGATAATAGTAGTAGATGTAGATGGTACTTCAATGGAAGTGGATGGCAATGCAAATGTGGATGGAACTGCAGTAGAGGTGGATGGCAATGCATATACAGATGTAGATGGAATGAGAGAAATGGAAGAGCCTTCTTCAGGTAGGTGGGGAGTGACTATTACTGTCCTTGTGTTCTCAGATGACACAGGAGCAACCCCAGCAGGTGAAGGCTTCTGGATGTTCCTTCTCCACTTAACAAACAGAGTGAGATCCATCTTCTTGCTTGCATTGATAGATGTTGACACTGTTCCCAACAGCTGAGGATATTTCTCTCTCAGAAATATCCCAATTACCCTTTCTAGGGTCACCTCTTTCTTAGAGTTCTTCTTCCTGATCAAATCAAAAACTATTCCTGCCCAATTTATTTCTTTCTTGTTGACAATGACACACATTAAGGCAAACTGCTGCCTGGTAATGTTGTCGTGCGCAGAGTGCTTTCCCAACATCACTTTTCCAACTAGTTCTGCCAAGAACTTGATCTTCATCGGGAAGCTTACCTTTAGCAACTTGGAAGGAATGCCTTCAGCATGTCCTAGCTCTAGCAACATCCTGCTGTACTCTTGAGTATCTTGATCATACTCTTCTTGTCCATTTATCAAATCAAAAATCTCAGTCAAGACGGCAGGAGTCAAAGTTACCTCCTCGCCGCCGAGAGTCCCGGTCATCGATTCGTCGCTGGAAGACGATGTATAGACCCATTCCTTGATCTTTGGAACATTTATCTTAATCCGTGTTGACATAAGCTTCTCCAGTCCTTGATCTTTGCATAGCTGTAGTATCTCGAGAATGTCGGCATCGCAGGCACTGAAGGATTCGAAATCGACGCTAAAGCCAGCGTCAAACTTCATCACGGTCAGCAAAGCTGGAGCAATCGTCATGGCTTTGGTTGGGGAAGATGAGAGAGATGAAAAGCAGAAAGCGCGGGGCAGAGCTCAAGACAAACCTTTCAAGCAGGAATGAGGAATATGAAACGACGAGCTCTGTCGACTACAAAAAGCACGATCTATTAACCTAGGTCGACCATCGGTTTATATTAAAACAATAATCGTAGACCTATTTCAACAGATACTAGAAATGATGGTCGATCAATCGTTCGACGATCGTTTCCTGAAGCAGAGTAGTCGAGCTATCGATCGACTATTTCTGTCTTCACAAAAAAACTGGCCGTCATCAACCATAGGTTGACGATAGGCTCAACCTGTTCGACTATAGTCGAACGACGTTCGACGATATTCGAGCAGATTTCAACATATGCAGAATTCTACACTTGGTCTATTCCATTTATCATGCCTAGTTGATTCAAAAAGAACAGATGCTTCTGTTCATCTAAGGGCTTGGTGAAAATATCACCTCTCTGAAGGTCATTGGATATGAACTCAAGACTGATTTTGTTCTTTTCCACACAATCTCTTAGAAAATGGTGTCTGATCTAAATGTGCTTGGTCCTAGAGTGGTGCACAGGATTTTGTGCTATGGAAATAGCACTGGTACTGTCACACATGATTTTTGTGTTCTTGTGTGTGTACCCATAATCCAAAAGCTGGTTTTGAATCCACAGGATCTGTGAACAACAACTAGCAGCTGCTATATATTCAGCTTCTGCAGTTGAAGTTGAGACAGAAGCCTGTTCCTTACAGAACCAAGAGACTAATCTCTCTCCCAGGAACTGACATGTCCCTGAGGTACTTTTCATGTCAACTCTACTACCGGCATAGTTAGAATCAGAGTATCCAATTAACTCAAATTTTGATTCAGCTGGGTATAATAGTCCTAAATTTGGACATCCCTTCAGGTATCTCAAAATTCTCTTGAGAAGAATCAAATGAGATTCCTTGGGGTTGACCTAGAATCTAGCACATAGGCATGTGACAAACATTATATATGGTCTACTTACAGTTAAATACAATAGGGAACCAACAATTGCCCTATAGTTTTTCTGATCAACTGGCTTACCCTGATCATCAGAATCTATAACTACATTTGTAGCCATGGGTGTATGCATTGCTGAAGCATCAGCCATCCCAAATTTCTTTACCAATTCCTTGGCATATTTGGATTGGGAGATGAAGATTCCATCAACATCTTGCTTTACTTGGAGACCAAGAAAGTAAGACAGCTCACCCATACTACTCATCTCAAACTTAGAGTGCATCAGGTCAGAGAACCTTTTGCATAGTTTGTGTTGAATTTCCCGGATCTTGGAATGAGCAGGGGTTATCTCAACTTAGAATGCTAAACACAACTAGATACACAAGCAGTAACAAGAATCTTTATTGATCACATCAATCTTCTTACAAGGCGAGACATACATGGCGAGACATGATTTCGCCAATGTATCAAACAGAGCAAAAAATACAAGGCAACCTAACCGCGCGGACTCAAGGAGAGGCCGCCGATTCTACTACTTCACTAAGGAGTCCGCACAGACCGCCCAGTCCGCCAGGTCGCCAGACCGCAAACCAAGCTGCGCGGACTGCCCCTTATTCCAATGCTGAGCTCTAGCCGCCGATCTGCAAGCCGCCTAACCGCGAGCTCGCCTAGCTGCCAGAGCGCACGAGCTGCTGCTGCCGAACTGAACAGGCCGCCTGAAGCAGACGACTTATTGAACCCCGAGACAAGATGCCAAAGAGAAGACCACCCGATCGCTGTTCGCGACCTGCTGTTTACCACCGGTTGCTTAACCGCAGAGTCCGCACTGTCCCTGATCGCAATCAGAGCCACATCCTGGCTTTACAGTGCTATCCGCACAACCTGCACAACACAAACCGGTCAACTCCATCAAGTCGGGCGGATACCAAAATCCAGTCCGCAGCAAATGTTTGCGAGCTCACTTACTGTTCATTCGCATTCTATTGACGTGACAGGGGGGGGTCCTATTTATAGGCACGATGAAGAGTGTGGTCACCGCCCTAGCCGATAGGATCACCGCCACCACCCCGCGACGAACATCAAGCAGTCCGCTTAGTCTGCCATGACCTTGTGCGATAGCCAGCTCGCCTCAGCATCACCAAGGCCGTACTTACATACCAGTCCGCCTTGTCACCAAAGGACCAGGACACTTGGTCAGCACCATGCAAGACTCTACAGCAACATAGCTTGTCCGCCAACCCCAAGTTCGCAGCCAAGGCACCAAGCCAACTGCCAAACTCGGCGGACAATGAAAGCAGACTGCCCGCCTTGCGAACACAGCATCAATCCACATTACTCCGAGTCCGCAACAAGAAATCAAAACTGACAGCTGCCGGACTCTGCGGACAAGGCTCCAGTCCGCGCCCCGAGGCGGACACTCCTCCAATGAGAATACACCAAGTAAGCAGCCAACCCACAGGGCAACACCTGCCGAGCTTGGCGGACTGAGAAGCAGTCCGCGCACTACTGCGCGATCTCCACCGGACTGAGCCAACCATGGACTTGTTCAAAAATAACCGACCATATCACTGGCCACCAGAGCCAGTCCGTACTACTGGCGGATACTGGTACAAGTCTGCCAAGCTCGGCGAACTCCAGTATCACTCTGCTCTAACCGACGAACCTTGCAGCTACCACTAGCCGCACCACAAGAGCTGGACCAAGGCATCTGCCATGCCAGTCTGCTGAGCTCCTGTCCAGTCCACACCTTGCCAGACTCTGCGGATAGAGGAGCTATCCGCTTGGTTACCATCTGGGAACATCCTGCTGTCTTGATTAACCGCCACTCCTATCCGCACGGTCCGCGCAGACAGATCGCCCTGGTTGCCTGACCATCAGCAAACCGTTGCCTCCTTGCCGACCTGCCTATTCGCCTATCCAGTCCGCACAGGCCGCGCGGATAGAAATCCCAGTTCAAACAATCTGCCACTTTCACTTCACAATTTTCAACACTCCCCCTTGAAGTGAGAAGTGGCAAGCAACCCCAGCAGTTCCCATAACTTTGCACCTGGTCCCACTGATAGAGCCTCCGAGAAGATGTCAAAGACATAGTTCTCGCCTTGCCCATTCTGGACCATAAGGGATCCCTCCAACATCTCCCAAAGAGAGCCATGCTTCCCTCTGCCTTCTTTAGCTTTGACCTCCACTTATGTGTCACAGGAGTATCACCAACGACCATGGGCCCAAGGTCCCAAGCCTCACCTCCCTTGAGAATAGTCACATCCTCAACCTTGGTGTCAACCACCTCCTTGACTCTAGTGGTGTACTCACAGCTAAAAGAACCTTGCTCGATCTGAGGGACTGCAAGGAAACATGAGATAAAACTCACCGAGTTTCCTTCACTGTATCGAGCTGGTGGTTTGGTGATCCTCTTCGATCTCCGAAGACCTTCATCACGGCTAACCACCTCCGCTGCAACTCCTGAACCAGCTCCAATCCTGGGCAAGCCTGGAGCATCGCTCCCCTTGCTATCTAAACAAGATGCCACCGCCTTTGAACTAGAAGCACCTGGAGCATCGCTCCCCCTTCTTCCTGAACCACATGCACCTGGAGTCGAACTCCCCTCGCTTCCTGAACCAGAAGGAACCATCTTCAAACTAGAAGCACCTGGAGCATCGCTCCCCCTGCTTCCTGAACCAGAAGATTCTGCCCTGGAGCTAGATCAGCCTTAAGCTCCTGGTGACTCAGGAAGCTTGAACTGAACCTTTGCAGCAGCCTCCTCATGCCCACCATCTAACCTGCTCATCTCTAGCTCAACATGTGAGCTATCCCAGTATGACTTCAGCTCATCGAAGACAACGTCTCTTGACACGATGAACTTCTTCATTACTGGATCCATGTACCTCCATCTCCTCTTCCACTCATCATACCCAACGAAGACTAGCTTCGTCTTGAGAGCACCAGGAGATTGTATATAGCAGGTAGAACCAAACAATCGAAAGTGTTTTACACTGGGCTTCTCCTCGAACATCAGCTCATACGGAGTCTTCACGTTGATCGGATCTAGAGGCATCCGATTGATGACATGAACCACGCAGGCCATCCTTTCCGCCCAAAAGGCCTTAGGAATGCCTTTACATCGAAGCCAACACTTGCAGGTCTCTATTAACAAATGGATCATCTGCTCTGCAACACGACCTTGTTGCGGAGTGTATTCACAAGAGAGCTCTCTCCGGATGCCATGCTTTCTGCAGAAATTAAAGAACTCAGCAGAACCGAAATCACCTCCGATTCCTGCACTCAACTTCTTGATCCGCAAACCAAGCTGACCCTCCACAAGCTTCTTGAACTCCACAAACAAGCGAAACATGTTCGACTTCTCCTTCATGAAGTATACCCAAGTATACCTCGTATAGTCATCAACCAACAACAGCATATACCTGCTGCCTCCAAGACTGGCAGTGACAGTCGGCCCTAGCAATCTCCCATGGATAATCTCCAATGTCCTCTTGCAACTAGTCTGTGCCTTATCAACCTTGAAGCGATCAGCTTCTCCGAGTTGACATTCCGTGCAACTATGACCGTCCTCGAAGAATAACAAGTTAGGCAAGCCTCCTACAAGACTTCTCACCACAATTGCCTTCAGCTTGTCCATCCTCACATGCCCAAGTCTTTCATGCCAGATAGCTGCACTATCAATGACATTTATCCGATCAGAACTTGTTGACGTCTCAACCAAGTTCTTCCCCTTACTCCCAGAATGAGCAACTTTCGCGGAGTGAAGGATAACCTTACACTCCTTTCTAATGTGGCCTAGCTGCTTGCACTTATAGCACATTGGTCCTTCCTTCCTCTTCCCATCACGCCTAAGAGAATCTCTCCTCTCTTGCTGATATGAAGTAGAAGGACCATCTTCCGCAGCCACCTTCCCTTCCTTGTTGAACAACCCAACAAGAGAAGTCCACATCTCCGCAGCTGACTGACATCCATCGATGTAGTCCAAGAGCTCCGATGAGATCAACTGCTTGAGGATCTTTTCCGCATTTGCGTTTCTCTCATCCCAAGCTCTCATCGCTTTAGCATTGCCAGTGACAGTAGTAAACCTTTGCCTTTCTGCTCCGCAAACCACCTCCCACAGGTCCTCACCTAGAAGAAAGCTCTCCACACAAGACATCCACTTCTTAAAGTTTGTCTGAGTTAGGAGCTCAATACCAAGATTACTTGCTCGTCCTGCTTCCATGGTCCAACATGGGTTTCCTCTTCACAAGAGCAATAGTAACTTCTAGTTGATCACTGCTTATCCATTCCAACCTTCTCTGATTCCATGTTGAATTTCCTGGATCTTGGAATGAGCAGGGGTTATCAACTTAGAATGCTAAACACAACCAGAGACACAAGCAGTAACAAGAATCTTTATTGATAACAACAATCTTCTTACAAGGCGAGACATACAAGGCGAGACATGATTTCGCCAATGTATCAAACAGAGCAAAAAATACAAGGCAACCTAACCGCGCGGACTTAAGGAGAGGCCGCCGATTCTACTACTTCACTAAAGAGTCCGCATAGACCGCCCAGTCTGCCAGGTCGCCAGACTGCAAACCAAGCTATGCGGACTGCCCCTTATTCCAATGCTGAGCTCTAGCCACCAATCTACAAGCCGCCTAACCGCGAGGTCTTCTAGCTGCCAGACCGCACGAGCTGCTGATGCCGAACTGAACAGGCTGCCTGAAGCAGACGTCTTATTGAACCCCGAGACAAGATGCCAAAGAGAAGACCGCCCGATCGCTGTCCGCGACCTACTGTTTACCACCGGTTGCTTAACCGCAGAGTCCGCACTGTCCCTGATCAAAATAAGAGCAACATCCTGGCTTTCCAGCGCTATCCGCACAACCTGCACAGCACAATCCGGTCAACTCCATCAAGCCGGGCGGATACAAAAATCCAGTCCGCAGCAAATGTTTGAGGGATCCCTTACTGTTCATTCGCATACTATTGATGTGACGGGGGGGGGGGGGGTCCTATTTATAGGCACGATGAAGAGTGTGGTCACCGCCCTAGCCGATAGGATCACCGCCACCACCCCACGACGAACACCAAGCAGTCTGCTTAGTCCGCCACGACCTTGTGCGATAGCCAGCTCGCCTCAGCATCACCAAGGCCGGACTGACATCCCAGTCCGCCTTATCGCCAAAGGACCAGGACACTTGGTCAACACCATGCAAGACTTTGCAGCAACATAGCTTGTCTGCCAACCCCAAGTTCGCAGCCAAGGCACCAAGCCAAATGCCGAACTCGGCGGACAATGAAAGCAGACTGCCCGCCTTGCGAACAAAGCATCAGTCCGCATTACTCCGAGTCCGCAACAAGACATCAAAACTGACAGCTGTCGGACTCTGCGGACAAGGCTCCAGTCCGCGTGCCGAGGCGGACACTCCTCCAATGAGAATACACCAAGCAAGCAGCCAACCCACAGGGCAAAACATGCCGAGCTTTGCGGACTGAGAAGCAGTCCGCGCACTACTGCACGATCTCCCCCGGACTGAGCCAACCATGGACTTGTTCAAAAACAACCGACCATATCACTTGCCACTAGAGCCAGTCCACACTTACTGGCGGATACTGATACTAGTCCGCCAAGCTCGGCGAACTCCAGTATCACTATGCTCTAACCGGCGAACCTTGCAGCTACCACTAGTCGCACCACAAGAGCTGGACCAAGGCATCTGCCATGCCAGTCTGCCGAGCTCCTGTCCAGTCCGCACCTTGCCGGACTCCGTGGATAGAGGAGCTATCCGCTTGGTTACCATCTGGGAACATCCTGCTGTCTTGATTAACCGCCAGTCCTGTCCGCACAGTCCGCGCGGACAGATCGCCCTGGTTGCCTGACCATCAGCAAACTGTTGCCTCCTTACCGACCTGCCTATTTGCCTATCCAGTCCGCACAGGCCGCGCGGATAGAAATCCCAGGTCGAACAATCTTCCACTTTCACTTCACAATTTTCAACAGTTTGGGATCAGTGGAACCAAAAATAATATCATTCACATAGACTTGAACTAACATGATTTTGTCCTTGTGATGCTTAACAAACAGGGTTCTATCAACTACTCCCCTAACAAAATTGTGCTCTAACAAGAAACTAGCTAGAGTCTCATATAAGGCTCTGAGTGTTTGCTTAAGTCCATAAAGAGCTTTTTGCAACTTATAAATAAATGAGGGTTGAGTTGAAGAAACAAATCCAGGAGGTTGTTCAACAAACACCTCTTCCTTTAGCTCACCATTTAGGAATGCACTTTTAACATCCATTTGAAAAACCTTAAACTTTATATAGACTGCATAGGCTAGAAAGATCCTTATTGCCTCTAGCCTTGCAATAGGGGAAAAGGTTTGGTCATAGTCTATACCATCCTCCTGTCTGTAGCCCTGAGCTACAAGCCTAGCTTTGTTCCTTACAATAATCCCTTGGGCATCCAACTTGTTTCTAAACACCCACTTGGTGCCTATGATCAGTTGGCCTTTTGGTCTTGGAACCAAAGTCCATACTTTACATCTTTCAAATTGATTAAGCTCCTCTTGCATAACAATGATCCAGTGGGGATCTAGCTCAGCATCTTTTACGGTGAGGGGCTCAATTTGTGAAAGGAAACAAGCATGCATCACATCCTGTCTTAATTGATGTCTTGTTTGCACGCCAGCTGATATATCACTAATCACTTAAGATGTAGGATGATCTCTAAGTATGACAATATCAGCAGGTGGGATGTGATCTTCAACAACAGTTTGGTTTAATTCCTCTTGTGGAATAGGATTAACTGTTGGTGGTACAACAACTTCTTCCACAAAGTCTCCATCACTGTCTGAATCAGTGATATGAAGAGTTGATAGAGGGAGAATCTCTTGGGTGAGATCTTTGCATAACTCTGGTACCTGTAATGAGTTTGAGGAAGGAGAAGTTTCATTCTCCTTGTAAAACATTTTTGACTCATCAAAGGAAACATGCACAGATTCTTCTATTTTTAAAGATGATTTGTTAAACACCCTATAAGCTTTGCTTACTTGGGAATATCCAAGAAAAATTCCCATTGAAGCTTTTGCTTCAAACTTTCTAAGGTAATCTTTGTTGTTATTGTGAATGTACACTACACAACCAAAGACTCTAAAATAGTTAATTTTAGGTTTCTTTCCTTTAAGTAATTCATAAGGAGTTTTACTCTTAAGCTTATGTATTAGACTTCTATTCAAAACATAATTAGCTGTGCTAACAGCTTCTTCCCAATAAGAGAGAGGCATGTTAGCATCTGCCAATAATGTTCCTGCAGCTTCAATTAGAGTTCTATTTTTCCTTTCCACTACCCCATTTTATTGAGGAGTTCTAGGAGCAGAGAAGCTATGTTTGATACCTTATTTCTCACAGAATTCTTGCATAAGAAGAGACTCAAACTCAGTACCATGATCACTTCTGATTAAGGCAATATGAGTAGAATACTCAGTCTGCACACATAGCAGAAAGTCTGTAAGAACTTTGAAGTTATCAGCCTTAGTTCTCAAAAAGAACACCCAAGTGAACCTAGAGAAATCATCTACAATCACTAAAGTGTAAAATTTCCCTCCTAGACTCTGTACCTTTATTGGGCCAAAAAGATCCAAGTGCAATAAGTACAGGATTCTAGGTGAATCACTTTTATTTACAGATTTGAAGGAATTTTTGGTTTGCTTGCCTAATTGACAAGCCTTGAATTGACTTCCTTCTTGTAGGGGCAAGAAGGTAAACCTCTAACAAGGTTGTATTTAGATAACCTAGATATATTCTTGAGGTTAACATGGATAAGCCTTTTATGCCATAAGGTGTTATTATTGGTTACTTCATTAAACAGACAGATTTCAGATTGAGTTGAATTAAAATCTACTAAGTAAATATTACCCTGTCTAATGCCTACTAACACTACATTACTATTTAAAGTAATATTGCAAAGAGTGTCAGTGAATGATACCTGATAACCTGCATCACATAACTGGCTTACTGAGATTAAGTTGTGCTTCAGCCCAGTTACATATGCAACCCTTTTGAATATTACTGCTCCAATGGTAAACTTACCATATCCTTCTGTTTGACCACAGCTGGAATCCCCAAAGATCACCTTTGGTCCAAGCTTGGCCTTGAAGCTTGACAGATTGTTTTTGTTTCCTGTCATATGTTTGGAACAACCACTATCCAAATACCATTTGTCTTTAGTAATTGGATAGGTCTTTACCTACAAATCAAACAGTTAGACATTATGGACCCAGACAACCTTGGATCCATTATTCTTCACATAATTAAAACTTGAAATGAAAGAATAAACAGGCTGAGGTTTATATCCTAAGGGATAGGATCTCCTAGGTGGAATACTGATGCGCGCAAAATAGAGCTTGAAAATGCAAGTATACGTGCCGTACAAGTAATACAGAGTGAGTGAGATCGTTCCCACGGAGAAGTGATGGGTTTAGCGCTTACAATTACTAGCTACACCGTTTCTATGAATCCAAGTAAAACGGTTAATTGATTTTCGAAAAATAGATTGAAACTTTTAGATAAATATTAAAACTAATTTAACTAGATCTTAAGGTAACTTCTTAGCAATTAGAGAAAATAGCCTTGCATTTCTGATTTCAAATGTATAACATGATGATGATAAAATAAATATTTTATTTGGTTTAGCTTTGAATTATCTTGCGATGATTTTTAAAGAAGAAATCTTTATCTCTCGATACAAGAAGTCTTAATATCTATGCAACCCTAGTTATCTCTAACTTAGGCGAAACGAAAATATTATGAAGCGCAAAAATCTAATTCGCTAGCATGAAAAGGAAATCTCTTTCACTTTTCAAAACTCAAGAGATCTTGTGATGCATGCACGTTTCTCCTCTCTCGACTCTTGAAACGCCGTAAAGATAAAGAAATTTTGGTTAATGATTCACACTGCTCATCTCTCGATTCTCGCACTGCGATAAACTAGCCCTTAAATTAATATTACGACGCTCATCTCTCGATTCTCGCGGCGCAATATAATAAAAAGACATGATCCAATAATTTCACCATAAAAATCACAAGATCTAGTAAGATAATCACAAAACAAACTCAAAATCAAAGATGTTCATCATCAAAATGCACATACTACTCTCATCATGCAAGACTAGAGAGTTTTAGTTCATGACTGCGAGAAAATAACACAAAATTGAAGAGATCTTACTAAACATCTCGAAAGAAATGCGAATCTTCCCTTCTCCAGTACCGTGGAAGTGTTTCCTTCAGCCCGAATGCCGAAAAACTGGGCTGGTTTCTTCCCTTTGACAGAATTTCTTCACAGCTTTTCTCCTCTCTAATGGCCGAATAAGGAAGAAGATGATCCCCTTTAATGGCTGAAATATTCCTCTTAAAAACTCTCCTTTTCCTCCTCCAAGTGGGCCCCACATTTGGTCATTTTTAAATGCTGAACGGATGCTAAAAATTAAGATGTAACTGTTGAAAACTTGGTAATTTCGGATTTGAATTTTTTTGTAACTGTCAGAAATGTTACGAATATGTTGCAATATTTTTCCCAGAGTTTCCACAATCCTTAGCCTTCAATCCTTGACTTAAATTCTCCCCGAATCCTATCATAAAAACATATAAAAATGAGAGTAACAACTATTTTGTCTTCAAATCATGCGGCAATTGGATTTTTATCTACTTTTCATGTATAAACATCACATAACATGACTAAAAATAGATAAAATAGGGATGAAGATAACTTCTTTTTGCGAAGTTATCACACCCCCATGCTTAGTTCTTTACTAGTCCCTAGCAAAGGTAAATCATTGTAAACCATGACATGACAAAGGTTTATGAAAGTGTAATTTCATTCCCTTCTACTCTTCATTATAAGTTAACCAAAATAGCTTCAAGTAATTCTCATTAACTGGTGCTAGACTTGCTAATCCATAAGAATTCAAACTTTCATAGATCCATCAGATAGATATAAGATAAGGCTTAATTAAGATTTCCAGTGTTATATATGATGCCCTTAACAATTTGTCTACTTCCCTTACAATTCATTTTCGATAAACTTCGTCACCAAAAGGATAGATCGAGAGTAGTCTAAGGCTTTGATATGACCTCTACATGAGTTTGGTAGAAACCGATGCCAAATAAAACGACTTGATGAATTTTGGAGAGGTGGGTAGCCATTGATTCTAATTGATTAACTTAGTAGCTTGCCAACTTACGGGGTTTAACTTTCAACAACATTTTTTTTTCTTTTATTTTTGATATTTTCATAGTTGGGATCATTCCAAGTATGCGTGAACATCCTTGGGCCACATATCACTATGATATATATATCTTTTTTTGATCATAGTTGGGATCATTCTAAGTAAGCCGGAGCTAACTTAGGCCACATGTCACTATGATATATAATTTTTTTTTATAACACCCATAAGTGGTCAGTCTACTAGCTAAGGAACATAGGGAAATGAATACTCAAGTCTTTAAGCTCGGAAGTAATATGTGATGACAACAAAGGTAAGGCTTTAAGTGGAAGCAAGGTTAACTACGTACGCTCAATATATTGGCAACTATCATTGAATTAGAACATACTCGATCTAATCCCATTAGGATCCGAAGTTAATTAAATAAATTAAAAGGGCGTAAACTCTTTTAAGAACTATAGTACATGAATGTGAGATAGATTTCTTAATCGAGCTTTAACCAATCAGTCTAATTTCAATTTAATAGTCTGACTCATAGGACTGACTCGTCTAACCTTACAATTAATTTGAAAAACTTGAATAGATTTATTAATAATAATAATAAAAATTAAGAGCAGACATTTCTAAAATATACCCCATAAAAGCTTTGTCATGCAAGGTATAGAAGGACATGCCCCCATACTTGAACCTTTATTAGTCCCTAGTAAAGAAATTTTAGCAAATATAATAGCCATGTATGCGATTGCGAACTTCATAAATCAGAAAAGTGGAAGAAAAAAAAAGTTTTATATGTGAATTGCCACCATATAAACATGAGTGAAGTGGCACACCAAAGTATAAGATATAACTGAAGTGTCTCACCCCACAAAGCAGCAGATTATAATAAAATGTTCTCATTAAACAGTGAGTTTATTTATTAAGCATTAAAAACTTCATTGCATTAAAATATATAACAGTAATTTATGGAAACAACTGTTTAGGAAACGGAACAATTCGACTAAAGATGAGCAATCACAGTGCAACCAGTAACAGTCATAAGGATTAGAGCTAGAGAATAATTAAACAAGTCACACTTAAATGCAGTTAGTAACATTTAATATGGTAAATAGAACAAAGTAGCATTCAGTTAAACAAGTTCAGGAACGTAAACGTTACTTAGCATTCAGCTATTACCATATAGTTCCACAAGTTCACATTAATAGTCAACCCAGACGTTTCCCAAAACATACAATTATTTCACCAAAATGTTTAATCAAAACAAACCTTTGGCAATCATCCTTCTCAGAAAAGATTTGTCACTCATAGCTATTCAAAATGAGTAAATAAAATAAACAAAACATTTCACCAACTCTTGTATAGAGCACCACAGAAATATCTCAAAATAAGACAAACATTTCACCAGTAATGAGGCGAATTAAATTTCTCAAATTCTCAGTAGTTGAATGTCAATCACCCTCCTCATCGTCGTCATTGTCCAAGTATTCGTCCATTTCGTCGTCATCACCGGATGCAAAGGATGCAACTTCCTCGGCCTCTTCAGCTTCATCATGTGGATCAGGAGAGGATGCCGCCTCCTTTCCCTTAGAATTAGAGGGTCTGCTCTCATACCAAGCTGGATTCACATCGCAGACTGCCATCTTTTCCTCAGGGACGTTCAAATGGCGAAGAATTTCGACTTGATTGTGATGTAAAACATCTAAATGTGAAACGAGATGACGATGTTGCTGTCGCTGATATTTGGCAGTGGCTTGCAAATATTTAAATGTGATCGGCCAATCCGGAGGATTAAGGGAAAGTGGTGGCGGGATTGGAGGTTGAGTGGTTTTGCTCGAAGATGCGGGAGGATGTTGTTTCTTGGCGGATTTGGGGGAAGCCTCCTCTAAGGGTACCTTAATATAGGATGAAATAACGGAAAATGTTATCGGCCGACCTACAATGGTGGTAGTATCCGCTTCGGCGAGAGATACCCCGGCGTAACGGCATAACGAGGTTATGAGTGTGGGAAACCATAACTGAGTCCCCCCTTCAGTTCCGACTTTCTTTTGGATTTGACTCGAGATGATATGTCCTATATTAATTGGTATCCCTTTTATAATGCTATAAATTATGCAAGCCCTCTCGAATGAGACATGATTTGGGTGCTTCGTCGGCATAACACTTGAGTTGACGAAGAGAAGCCAAACTTTAGCTTCACGAGTAAAAAGGGCTGAATGCAGGACATGTGACGATTCATTCACCCAAGTTATAGTTTTAGTGAGGCTCAATGTGGTGGCGATATCGAATGGGTTAGAAGTCCTGACAGACTCGAAGACATTGCTGTCCAGATTTGTTAAGTCGAAGAAGGAGTTTATACCTTCCGTGGAGAAATCGACTTCCTTTCCCCGTATAAGAATTTTTCCTTCCACATGGAACTTGGCGTTGGCGTAGAATTCGTACACCCAGGGTAGGACCGCTTCAGTGCGGGGGTGGCAGAAGGACGACCAGCCAAACTTGTCTATTTGCTTCACATAGGCTTGACTCCAAGCACGAAATTCCAGTTGAAACCCTCTTTCGTAGATGACGGGCTTTGCTTTCAGCAGTTCGTAGCGAGCCTTAGCTTCTTCATTAATGAATCTTGTGTGCTTGCGAGCCACCTCCTTCTCTCTACCTTTCTTGGGGGCCATGACTGCGGAGGGGATAGATTTAGCGCGGGAGAGAGAGAGAATGGCAAATGATCGAGAGAGAGAGAGAGAGCAATGTCCAGTTCTTACCACTTCCAGAAGGTTGGCGATGGATTACGGGTACGCACGGCGGCCGTCGAAAGGTTGCTCCGCCGGCGGATGCTTCAAAGAGGGTGCGAAAATGGGGTTAGGGTTTTCCTGGAGCAGAGGATTCGGGGGTAGCAGAGAATTTCCTGGATATCGTGCTTTAATGGGTGAGGAAGTTTGTTTCTTTTTGTTTTTTTTAAATAGCCGGTTCACTTGAACTATCAGACAGCCGGTAAACAAAAATATTTGACCAAAACAGCCGGTAAAAAAAAATATTTGACCCAAACAGCCGGTAAAAAAAAATAATTTCGTCCTTTTAAGAGGAAAAGACAGAACCCGAAATGTTACAACATTTCCAAAATATTGCAACATTTGTTTCTGAACCAATTTTGAGCTTTCACTAGAGCCGAACGAAGAGGAAATGCGTTTTTAAGTGTTCGAGACCATGATATTGCAGTTATGCATCATTCATTTCATTCATTTTTTTTACTGAATCTTTGAGAGAAACACAAACAAACAAAACAAAAAACAATAATAACAATAACGAACTTAACACTAAAATTTGGGGTTGCCTCCCCGAAAGCGCCTTAGTTATTGTCCCGGCTGGACATTCGGTGGCTCGAAAATGTTATTTCAAGTGTATGAACGATATGACTCGTTCATTTTCGCTTCCTAAATAAGCCTTAAGACGTCCTCCATTGACCTTAAACTCCGAATGATCCTTTTCATTGATGATAGTAACGACGCCATGAGGAAGCACTTCCTTGACCCGAAACGGGCCCGACCACCTAGACTTTAATTTACCCGGGAAAAGTTTTAGTCGTGAATTGTATAATAGAACTAGTTGCCCTGATTGCAAATGTTTTTCCGTAAGATGACGGTCATGCCACATTTTAGTACGGTCCTTATAAACCCTTGCACTTTCATATGCCTGCGTCCGGATCTCCTCCAATTCATTTAACTGTAGTAGTCTAGATTTACCGGCTTCTTGAAAGTCAAAATTGATTTTCTTAATGGCCCAATATGCCCGATATTCCAACTCTAACGGTAAGTGACAAGCCTTGCCGTAAACTAAACGATACGGGGTAACACCAATCGGGGTCTTGAAAGCGGTTCTATATGCCCATAAGGCATCGTTAAGCTTTTGAGACCAATCCTTGCAGTTTACACTAACCGTTTTAGCCAAGATTTTCTTGATCTCTCTATTAGATACTTCCGCTAATCCATTTGTTTGCGGGTGGTATGCCAATGCTACCTTATGCCTAACCCCATACTTTTTCAATAACGCTGCAAATTGGTGATTACAAAAGTGACTTCCCCCGTCACTTATAATAGCTTTGGGTGTCCCAAATCGACTAAATATGAAGTTTTTCAGGAAGTATAACACCACCTTTGCATCATTTTTGATCGTGGCTATGGCTTCGACCCATTTCGATACATAGTCTACGGCTAAGAGGATAAATAAATTACCATTCGAATTAACGAATGGTCCCATAAAATCTATACCCCAGACATCAAAGAGCTCAACTTCTAGAATTGGATTCATAGGCATAACTTCATTCTTCTTAATATTTTCTTCCTTTTGACATCGGTCACACCTTTTCACATGTTCTCTAGAATCATGAAATAATGTAGGCCAATAGAATCCGGCCTCTAGGACTTTCATAGCTGTCCTATTTCCCTTGAAGTGTCCTTTGTAGGGAGAACTATGACAATTTTCTAAAATAGGATGCATTTCTACTTCCGGGATACATCTCCTCACTACTCCGTCAGCACCAATTTTAAACAAATAAGGTGGGTCCCAAAGATAAGACCGCACTTGGTGTAAGAACCTCTTTCGTTGCTGGTAGTTTAAATCTGAAGGTAAGATGTTACTAACGAGGTAATTGACGTAATCGGCGTACCATGACACTAATCCCTCTGATATAGCTAAGATTTGCTCATCTGGAAATCTCTCCTCAATCTTTGAATGATAATAAGATTCCTTTGGTTCGATCCTAGAAAGATGGTCTGCTACAGGGTTATCAACACCCTTTCTATCCTTAATCTCCAAATCAAATTCCTGCAATAATAATACCCAACGAATCAATCTTGGCTTTGTATCTTTCTTTTCCATCAAATATCAGATGGCCGCATGATCAGTAAAAATGGTAACTTGAGTGCATAAAAGATAAGATCGAAACTTTTCGAAGGCGTAGACTACT
The DNA here is from genome assembly GCA_039513925.1 of Platanthera zijinensis. Lineage (NCBI taxonomy): Eukaryota > Viridiplantae > Streptophyta > Magnoliopsida > Asparagales > Orchidaceae > Platanthera > Platanthera zijinensis. The sequence continues at coordinate 24,982,585 of CM077079.1, read as the reverse complement.
GCCAACAACTCCTTCTCAGTCGTGGTGTAATTGATTTGAGCTTCGATCAGAGTTTTGCTCGCGTAGGCTACAGTGTGAAATAGTTTCTCCCTAACTTGACCTAGTACTACACCCACGGCATAGTCACTTGCATCACACATAAGCACAAATGGTTCACCCCAGTCGGGTGCCACCATAATTGGTGCCGTGGTTAATTGCTTCTTCAATTTATTAAATGCACTCAAACAGTCTTCATCAAAATAAAATTTCGTATCCTTTTCCAACAATCCACTAAGAGGTTTTGCAATCCTCGCAAAATCTTTGATAAACCTTCGGTAAAATCCCGCATGCCCTAGGAAACTCCTTAACTCTTTCACATTTTTAGGAGGAGGTAATTTCTCAATGACCTCAATTTTGGCCTTATCTACTTCTAACCCCTTGCTTGACACATGATGGCCTAGCACGATGCCTTCGCGTACCATGAAATGGCACTTTTCCCAATTCAGCACAAGGTTAGTTTCAATACATCGCACAAGCACTCTTTCTAAGCACTCCAAACACTCCCCAAATGATTTTCCGAAAATGGAGAAATCATCCATGAAGATCTCTATACCATGATCCATAATTTCTGAAAATATAGCAATCATACACCGTTGGAACGTGGCGGGTGCGTTGCATAGACCAAATGACATTCTCCTAAAGGAGAATGTTCCATAAGGGCACGTGAAGGTAGTTTTCTCTTGATCTTCCGGGTCAACCGTGATTTGGTTATACCCGGAATAGCCGTCTAAGAAGCAGAAGAAATCATTACCGGACAACTTATCTAGAACTTGATCGATGAAAGGCAATGAAAAGTGGTCTTTTCTAGTAGCCTTGTTAAGCTTGCGATAATCCATACAAATGCGCCATCCGGTAATAGTTCTAGTCGATATTAATTCGTTCTTATCATTTTTTATTACGGTCATCCCTCCTTTCTTCGGAACACATTGAACCGGAGAGACCCAAGAACTATCGGAGATAGGGTATATTATCCCTGCATCTAACCATTTTATTATTTCTTTCTTTACCACCTCTTTCATAGGTGGACTGAGGCGGCGTTGAGGCTCAATTGAACCTTTGTAAGATTCTTCTAGGAGAATCTTGTGCATGCATACCGAAGGACTAATCCCTCTTATGTCCGCGATCGTCCAACCTATGGCTAATTTAAATTGCTTCAGCAAATCTATGAGTTGTTGATGTTGATTTGGTGATAATTTTGAGTTGACAATGACCGGTAATGTATCATTGTCTCCTAGATATGCGTAGGCCAGATGTTCAGGTAATGGTTTCAACTCAAGTGTGGGTGGACTAATGATGGAAGGTTTATTTATACATGTCATATCTGTCATATCTAAAATCTCCGACTTACGAATGAATGTCGGTGAACGTGCACTTATTTCAAAGCATTCTTGAATTTCGTTCTCAAAATCAGATTTCTCTTCATCCGCCCCCTCCTCTTCGTCTTCTTCTAGATTCTCACTTAAGTTGTAATCGTAAAGGGTCATACTCTTAACTTCCTCTATGTCGTCTTCTTCTAAACGAGGGAATTTCATGGCTTTTAGTACATTAAAAGTCACTTGTTCATCGTTAACCCTCATGGTTAACTCACCCTTGTGTACGTCAATCAAAGTTTTCCCGGTGGCTAAGAAAGGCCTACCCACTATAATGGGGACTTCCTTGTCTTCCTCCATGTCTAATACCACAAAATCTGCCGGAAAAATAAACTTTTCGACCTTGACTAAGACGTCTTCTACAATCCCCTTGGAAAGGTTAGAGATTTATCGGCTAGTTGTAATGTAAGCGATGTTTTGGAAATCTCCCCCAATCCTAACTTCTTATAAATTGAAAGTGGCATAAGATTTATGCTCGCCCCTAGATCGCACAAAGCCTTTCCCTCGAATTGATGCCCAATAGAACACGGAATCGTGAAGCTTCCGGGGTCCTTTAGTTTTGGTGGCAATCTCCTTTGGAGAATTGTGTAAGGGTTACCGTTTCGTTTACGCCAAACTTCCGTTTTTTATTTAAGATGTCTTTCATGAACTTTACATAACTCGGCATCTGTTCTAATGCTTCGGCGAAGGGTATATTAATTTGCAACTTCTTAAAGATTTCTAAGAATTTCTGAAATTGTTGGTCTAATTTGCTCTTTTTTAGTCTTTGGGGGAAAGGTGGTGGTGGATAGGTCCGTGGGCTCTCCTTTCTTCTTTCCTCTTTTTCTATTTCTATTTCCTTACCATTTCTTTCTATTAATACTCCTTCCTCCTCACTCTTATCGCCCTCATTTCTTTCTATTATTACTTGCTAACTAGGACCCTTGACTTCTTCTTGGTCTTGATTTTTATTTTGTTCATGTGGAGTAGTGTCTTGACCAACTATTAACTCACGCCCACTTCGTAATGTGACAGCCTTACAATGATGATTATCTCCCTTGGGATTGGGTGTGGTATCCGTAGGAAGTGTGCCTTGCGGTCGCATACTTAAAGCGGTGGCGATTTGTCCTAGTTGCGATTCAATCATTCTCATTGACCCTTCCAAACTAGAGAAACAGGCTTCATTCTTTTGCATTGATTCTATGATGAAGTCATCCGTTACCTTTCTAGATGGTCCCGCTTGGTTGGAATGATTGTTTTGATGTTGAGGATTAGCATTAGAATTAAATAAGTGTGGTGGAGTAGGACCGGAGTTATTCTTCCAAGAAAAGTTAGGATGGTTTCTCCATTCGGGATTATAGTGGTTTGGATAAGGGTTTGTATTTTGCTTATAATGCCCTCCTAAATAATTAACTTCTTCATTACCCCCTACGAGTTGTTCAATTGTTAATGTGGGGTTAGGAGAAACCATGGGAGTAATAATGCTATTGACTTGAGGATTCATTTGATTTTGGTTCAACGTCAAAGCATCTAACCTCTTGTTAATGCTATTAAATTGGGACGTCATTTGGGCTGCAAATGACGTTAATTGGTCAACTTGATACAATCCTGCCGTAGTGGGAGGATGTACTTGACGCTCAATCGCGTGGTAATTATTGGAAGATAGATCTTCTAAAATATCGTAGGCATCTTCAGGATACTTGTTCATCAGCGAACCTCATGCAGCTCCATCTACTTGGATCATTGTAGATGTCTGAAGGCCGTTATAAAACGTCCATACTTGTTGGTGAATGGCTAGCCCATGGTGGGGACATCTACGTAGTAATTCTTTAAAACGTTCCCACGCATCATATAGGGTTTCTCCATTTACTTGCATGAATGTAGAGATATCCCGCATTAACTTAGCAGTTTTGGATGGAGGGAAATATTTGGATAAAAATTTTTCAGTTAATATAGCCCAAGTAGTAATGGACTCATGAGACAATGAGTTCAACCAGTCCTTAGCTTTCCCTTCTAAGGAGAAAGGAAACAAGCGTAACTTAATGGCTTCATTAGATGCACCATTAATCTTAAACGTGTCACATATCTCTATGAAAGTTCTAAGGTGAGAGTTAGGGTCTTCATGATTAAGACCCCCAAACTTATTATTTTGAACAAGTTGCATTGCCATGGAATCTATCTTAAAGTTATTGGCCTCTATCGCAGGTCTAGCGATACTAAACTGCACCCCTCCCCTAAAAGGCATGTTATAATCACGGCAAGTTCGTCTTGGTTCATTTGGGTGTTCATTATGTTCTACTTAACCACCTAAATCCTGCCCGTTCTGGTGAGGCTCATCGTCTGGATTGGGATTATTCATTGTTAGTTGATTAAGTTGTTCTAGCCTAGTTGACTTTCGATTTCGTCTACAGGTTCGTTCGATTTCAGAATTTAGAGGAATTAATTCAACGGTTCGATACCTGGACATACACTATAAGATAACAAAGATGATAACCCAAATACAATAAACTAACAAGTGAAAATAAAACTTGACCTCCACGTACTAAGGTTCACTAATATTGTAAGAAGAAAAACACTAAATCCGTTGCACCTCCCCGGCAACGGCGCCAAAAACTTGATGCGCGCAAAATAGAGCTTGAAAACGCAAGTATACGGCACAAGTAATACAGAGTGAGTGAGATCGTTCCCACGGAGAAGTGATGGGTTTAGCGCTTACAATTACTAGCTACACCGTTTCTATGAATCCAAGTAAAACGGTTAATTGATTTTCTGAAAATAGATTGAAACTTTTAGATAAATATTAAAACTAATTTAACTAGATCTTAAGGTAACTTCTTAGCAATTAGAGAAAATAGCTTTGCATTTCTGATTTCATATGTATAACATGATGATGATAAAATAAATATTTTATTTTGTTTAGCTTTGAATTATGTTGCGATGATTTTTAAAGAAGAAATCTTTATCTCTCGATACAAGAAGTCTTAATATCTACGCAACCCTAGTTATCTCTAACTTAGGCGAAACGAAAATATTATGAAGCGCAAAAATCTAATTCGCTAGCATGAAAAGGAAATCTCTTTCACTTTTCAAAACTCAAGAGATCTTGTGATGCATGCACGTTTCTCCTCTCTCGACTCTTGAAACGCCGTAAAGATAAAGAAATTTTGGTTAATGATTCACACTGCTCATCTCTCGATTCTCGCACTGCGATAAACTAGCCCTTAAATTAATATTACGACGCTCATCTTTCGATTCTCGCGGCGCAATATAATAAAAAGACATGATCCAATAATTTCACCATAAAAATCACAAGATCTAGTAAGATAATCACAAAACAAACTCAAAATCAAAGATGTTCATCATCAAAATGCACATACTACTCTCATCATGCAAGACTAGAGAGTTTTAGTTCATGACTGCGAGAAAATAACACAAAATTGAAGAGATCTTACTAAACATCTCGAAAGAAATGCGAATCTTCCCTTCTCCAGTACCGTGGAAGTGTTTCCTTCAGCCCGAATGCCGAAAAACTGGGCTGGTTTCTTCCCTTTGACAGAATTTCTTCACAGCTTTTCTCCTCTCTAATGGCCGAATAAGGAAGAAGATGATCCCCTTTAATGGCTGAAATATTCCTCTTAAAAACTCTCATTTTCCTCCTCCAAGTGGGCCCCACATTTGGTCATTTTTAAATGCTGAACGGATGCTAAAAAATAAGATGTAACTGTTGAAAACTTGGTAATTTCGGATTTGAATTTTTTTTGTAACTGTCAGAAATGTTACGAATATGTTGCAATATTTTTCCCAGAGTTTCCACAATCCTTAGCCTTCAATCCTTGACTTAAATTCTCCCCGAATCCTATCATAAAAACATATAAAAATGAGAGTAACAACTATTTTGTCTTCAAATCATGCGACAATTGGATTTTTATCTACTTTTCATGTATAAACATCACATAACATGACTAAAAATAGATAAAATAGGGATGAAGATAACTTCTTTTTGCGAAGTTATCAAATACTCCATGCAGTTAATGGGTCAATGAACCTAGTGGACTATTTACCTTAGTGTTTCTGAGGTTCAGGTTATTATTTTGAAAATCATGTTCAGATCATCGATCGGCGTTCGATGATCGATGCCCAGATCGTCGAGTATCGGTCGACCATTGGGCCTTCGATCGTCGAGCATAGTTCAACGATTTTTGTATTTCTTTACATTTCTGTTTTCTCTTTTCTCTCTTAGCCTTATTTAAAGCTTTGTTAACTTGATTTAATTGCTCAGTGTTCTTTATTCCATCAGCTGAAATAAAGTTTACTGGAGTGGAAAGATGGTTTTTCAGAACCATGGGGGGTTCACTTGGTGAAGCTCCTAAGCCTAGCTTATTGTTACCTATCCTAGTGTTTTACATGCTAGTAATCTCTAGCAGCTTAAGACTTCTACCATTAAGAGATTCTTCTAATCTTTTAGATTTGGCTAGTTCTGTTTTAAGAAATTTGATTTCTTCAGTAGATCTAGTGAGTTCAGCTTCTAGCCTAGCATTTTCACTAGATAGGGATTCTGATTCAGCTATCCTATTTCTAAGCTCCTTAATCTCCTTATCTGAGCTAATTAAATCTAAACAGAGAGATTTAAATTCAAATCTAAATTCAACAGAAGTAAAGTCATAAGAAGACAATACCTGATCTTCAGTAGACATTTCTTCTTCATCAGAACTCTCTGCAGCTGAATGATTGCTGCAGGCATCAATTGCTATTAGGCAAATTTATTTTGCCTTCTTCTCTTCCTTATCTTCACTGGAGCTTGAGGAGGAAGATTCCTCATCTGAATCACTCCAGGTTTCAGCCACAAATCCTTTCTCCTTCTTCTTATTTTTGTAGGAGGAGGACTTGGAATGATGTTTCTGATGCTCCTTTTCTTTTCTTTTCTCCTTGTTCTTTTCCTCTGGACACTCAGGTAAAATGTGTCCAGGTTTCCTGCAGCCATAACATATAAGTTCTTTAGCTGGTGTTCTGTCATACCTTGGCTTGTCTTCATATCTGGAAGACTTCTTTCTGAAGTCCTTTTTGCCCATTTTGAGAAACCTTTTGGCAAAGAGTGCCATCAGCTCCTCATTTGATTGGCTTCCTTCAGATACATCAGCAGCCTTTAGAGCAAGAGTTTGCTCTTTCCTTGTAGGAGTGGGAGTCTTGGCTTCAGCTTCAGCTTCCCGGGTCTTCAGTACTTGCTCAAATGACTTGAGCTTGTCAAGGAGAGCTTCAATTGAGATCTCAGTTGTACTTCTGGACTCTTTGATGAGCCAGATCCTAAGATCCCATGTGCTGGGGAAGCACATCAATATCTTGTCATTGACTTCTATCAATGTGATCTCCTTATCAAGGGTTCTTAGCTCATTGATGATGGAGCTGAGCCTGGTGTACATTGCATTAACTGATTCTGCTTCAGTCTTCTTGAAATTCTCATATTGGGATGTGAGGTTGGACCTTCTGTCCTTCCTCTCATCAGCTGAACCAGCTACAATATGGTTCAGTGAGTCCCACATGGCTTTTGCTGAAGTGCAATCAGCCACTTTCTGGAATGTTTCATCAGACATGGTCTGAGCAAGAATATTCATAGCTTTTGCATCAGCTATCTTTGCTTTCTTATAAGCATCATTATAGTCAGGAGGTGGCATTGCACTCAGATTTGTTGAAGTTGTAGCAGTAGTTGCAGCAGGTGGTGTTGGTGGTCCTGTCAAAATAGAAGAGAAAATATCTTCATCAATATAATTCATATACAGTTTGATTCTTGCCTTCCATATGCTGAACTTAGCTAAGTTGCATACTAGAGGTCTGGTGCTAGAATAATCCTTGTACTGGGCCATGAAGTAAATTTCTATGAACATGGTATCTATCTAGATCTTGTGACTCAGGTGTTAGCCTGTAAAGTCAGTGAACCTCCCTCTGATACGAATTGAAAGTGAGGATAGATACAACTCTAGAGGGGGGGGGGGGGTGAATAGAGTATTAAAAAATTATGACAATCTACTCAACTCCCTTAGAGTTAATTTGCGGAATAAGTGTATAGATAAATGAAACCCTAGAGCCTAACACAAAGTGAGGTGCACAACAGAAAGCTAACTGTAATTACAGTTTGAGCTTAAGTCCTAACACAGCAACTAGCAATCCTAGTTTGTTCTACTCACAGCCACAGTGCAGTAATTAGAATAAGCAACACAGATAACACAAGAAGATTTATAGTGGTTCCCTCTCAATAGGTACATCCACTCTTCTACCACTCTGGTAGGAATCCACTATAGGTTTTTGTTCAGGTGCCCTGCCACCAACTGATTTGATTTAGGTAGATCAAGTAGACCCTTTGAGCTTTTGATCAGGAGCTCAAAATCAAACACAGATTTTTGCTCAGGTGCCCTGCCACCAAGGTTCACTTTCTAAGGGAGTTATAACCCTTTGTTTAGGAGGTTGAGAGAGTTAGAATGTCTTCTCTATTATTAAACAGAATTAGAGAAGCTTGTGGATTGCACTGAGCTATAGAAAGCTCTGAAGGAATCAAAGCTCCCCCTGGCTTAGAGAATATCCAGGAAGAAGCCTTGCTTCAGGGTGCAGGATCTCTTCAGAACTCTTGACAGAAACTGATGTCTTGAAGTTCTTGAAGGAGCATCTTGAAGAAGACTCTGAATGAGGAATGATTGTTCTTCTTCAACAGCTTTTCTTTCTTCTTCTTCTTCTGAAGCACTGAGTATGAATGTTCCTGAAAGCAGGATGAACTCAGGATTGAAGAAGAGAACTCTGAAGAGAGTTGATCTTAACTGAATGTAGAAAATAACTAAGAGATGTATCTTCTTGTTCTGGTTGAATATGTGTATATGAATAATGTATATGAACGTATTGAATCTATATATTTAACTTCTCTCTCTAGCACTTTATATATCAGCCTTTTGCAACGGCTTCTAACTTTCTCTGATTTGAAAACTTGTCTTCTTCTGAGATATGCAATCTGGGCTTCAAATAGCACAATACAACTAGCCTGCAGAAAAGTACATTCTATAAAGAAATAAAGCTTCCTAAGAAGCTGCTTATCCATTCTGCAAGACCAAAAGGTATTAGAAAAAGTCACATCAAAAACAAACTCTTTACGGCCAGAGAAAGACTTTTGTGTCTAACGGCTATAAAGGACAGCATGACAGATAAAGCAAAAAGATTATGTCAACTAATAAGACAAAAGACTTTGTCAGATAGAACTTGACTTATGCATAAAGAATGAGGCAAATATTGCCTTGATATGTTAGCATAAAATCAAAGAAATAATCTTTAATAAAATAAGTCATATAAATGAGAAATAAATCACAGAAGAGAAAGAATATAATATCTCTAAATGCAAAAAAAAGATCGTCGAACGACTCACGGAGATCGTCGACCTCTCAGAGCAGATGGTCGTGCAATCAGAACAGATAGTCGACCTACAATAAATCTGTCTAGACAAAAGAAGTCGAGCAGGGCTCGACGATCGACGATGCTGAGACAACAGATCGTCGACCTAACAAAGAAGAACAAACTCAGAGATAGACGATCTGCTGACAGACGATAGTCGACCAACTGATAGACGATAATCGATCAGCTGATAGACGATGGTCGAGCGGCGTTCGACTATAGTCGAACCAAAAAAAACTTAACCAGATTTTCATCTGGATAAGAAACAACTCTACAACTGAGGGAATCTAACCTAACAACTAACCTTTGACCATAGATAAATCTTGGGTCAAGAAACTAATTGAGAGGACTTTACTCAAATCCAAACTAGGGTACCAACAAAGAGTCGTCCGAAGCAGGACGACCACGCCACCGAATCAAGAACCTGTGAATGTCACCGTCGGGAGTTGGAAACACAGCATCCTGCAATATCCTGTCAGGCAAGAAAGCGGTCCGGGGGAACCTTGGAAATGCGTTAGGCAAGGAAGAAAAACAAGTTTCATCATCATTAGGCGGCTTACCTCCCGTAGAGTCCGCAGGAGAGAGCGATCCATGAACAATCTCACCACCCACCCCATTAGAAGATTTAGTGGAAATATTAAATGGCGAGACAGAAAGTTAAGGTGGTGGAGCGACATAAAGCATTATATCCGAAACGTTAAAAATAGGGGAAATTCCCCAATCAGCGGGTATCTGTAATAAATATGCATTTTCGCCCAACTTCTTTAACACTCGAAAAGGACCGGCTCTCCTATTCTTCAATTTCTTTATAGTGCCCGAAGGCATCCGTTCAGGGGTGAGACGAACCATTACCAAATCACCAATATTCAAGGAGACCGCTCGCCGATGTACGTTAGCGTTCGATTGATAAACAACATATTGTTTAGCTAATTGCTCGCTAATGTGCTTATGGAGATTGTGGACGTGCGAGGCGAAATCCTGGGCAAAATGACTAGATTTAAAAGATGGTGGTAACATGACCAAGTCAAGAGGCACGGGGGCCTTATAACCATGCATGACCTCATTCAGAGACAAATCGCTGGAACTATTCTTTGAATTATTGTAAGCTAATTGAGCATGAGGAAGGATAAAGTCCCATGTACCTCTATGATCTCCCACTAAGCAATGAAGTAATCCGCCCAAGCTTCGATTGACCACTTCTGTTTGCCAATCCGTTTGGGGATGATAGGCCGATGAAAACATGAGTTTTGTACCCATAAGCTTCCAAGGTGTTTTTCAGAAATAACTAGTGAACTTAACGTCCCTATCAGATACTATCATTTTGGGGACGCCTCGATGTGCCACGACCTCCTTGAAGTACAACTTAGCAATATGGGATGCATCGTTGGTATTATGACTAGCGATAAAATACGCCATTTTGGAAAATCGGTCCATGACGACCAAAATGGAATCGTGTCTCATAAACGTCATAGGTAGGCCCAATATGAAATCCATACTAACGTCCTCCCATGGAACAGACGGAATCGGAAGAGGTGTGTAAAGACCAGCATTGGTCTTGTTTCCTTTCGCTAGTTGACATACACGGCAGCTCCCTACAATTTTATTAACCATTGATTTAAGCCCCGACCAAAAGAATTTATCTTCCACTAGTGTTATCGTTTTATCCCAACCGAAATGTCCCCCTAACCCTCCGCTATGTAACTCACATACAATGAAATGGCGTAATGAAGAGCGGGGAATACATAATTATGTGTGCTTAAATAGATAACCGTCACGGATGTAGTAGGCAGAAATAGTAGAAGGGGCGTTGTCCTGTGCGGCTAAATATATATCCTTAAAATCCGGGAATAGAACATATTCGTCTTTAATTCGTTCAAACCCGATAACAGTCACCTCCATTGTAGATAATAAGAGAGTGACTCGACTAAGGGCGTCCGCCACACGATTTAACGTACCCTTAAAGTGCTTAATAATGAATGTGTACTCCTAAAGATAGGAGACCCATTTGGCGTGACGTGGGCTGATTTTACTTTGGGAGTTTACGAATTTTAGCACCTCATGATCCGATAGGATTACAAATTCTTTCGAAATAAGGTAGTGTCGCCAATGTTGGATACAATGTATCACGGCATAAAACTCACGATCGTAATTGAAATAATTTAATTTTGGGCCCGCAAGTTTCTCACTAAAGTACCCTACCGGATGTCCCTCCTGGCTTAACACTCCTCCAATTCCTATCCCCGATGCGTCGCATGATAGTTCAAACACTTTGTTAAAATCCTGCAACCGTAGTAGGGGGGCTTCGGACATCCGTTCCTTAATCATTTGAAACGCGCTAGCGGCCGATTTGGTCCATATAAAATCTCCCTTCTTCATGCATTCAGTGATTGGTGCCATGATACTACTAAAATTTCGAATGAATCGTCGATAAAATGTGGCCAATCCATGAAAACTCCTAACCTCCCGAATATTCTGCGGTTCCGGCCACTCTCTAATCACTTGGACCTTTTTAGGGTCAACATGTATACCCTCGGAACTCACTATATATCCTAGAAATTCCACGGAAGTCACTCCAAACGCGCACTTCTTAAGATTAATGAATAAGTTCTCTTGGCGCAATGTAGTAAGGATTGTCCTCAAATGTGTTTCATGATCGATCGGAGAGATGCTAAACACTAATATATCATCGAAATAGACTACTACAAATTTACCCATGTATGACTTAAATACGTGGGTCATCAACCAAGAGAAAGTGCTCGGACCGTTAGTGAGTCCCTCTCCTAGCACTAACCACTCGTAAAGCCCATCCTTAGATTTAAAGGCTGTTTTCCATTCGTCTCCCTCCCAAATCCTTATTTGGTGGTAACCACTCTTAAGATCCAACTTTGAGAATATGGTGGCACCGGATAACATATCCAATAGATCATCCAAACGGGGAATGGGAAACCTATACTTGATAGTTATTTTATTAATGGCCCGGTAGTCTACACACAATCTCCAAGACTTATCTTTCTTTGGGACCAACAAGGCAGGGACGACACAAGGGCTTTTACTATGGCGAATAAATCCCTTTGCTAATAAATCTGAAATTAATTTGTGTAATTCATTGTGCGCGGAGGGATTGAGTCGGTAATGGGGAAGATTAGGCAACGATGAGCCCGGGACGAAGTCAATTTCGTGTTGAATGTCCCTGATGGGTGGCAACTTGGATGGTAAGTCCACCGGATAGACGTCCTTATATTCTTCCAATAAGGTGCGCAGAGATAACGGTAGGTTCTCTAAAAAAAGGTGAATCTTCCTTAGCTTGTAGACATACTAATGCATAAATGACGCCATCTAAGAAGGTATCGCGCTCTAACTCCTTCCTACTTATCAAACTTATAGTTTTCTTTTCCGCAGGGCACAATTGTGTCCTTGGAAGCAATCGACGGGTCCTTAGGCGGTGTGGGTTTCAAGACAATGGTCTTACCATTAAACTTGAACTCATAAGTGTTGGCGCGCCCAAAATGGGTCACATCATAATCATAAAGCCACAGGCGTCCTAGTAGAACATGACATACATCCATAGGGATGACGTCGCACCACACCTTATCGACATAGTTCTTCACCGTAAGTGGTACCAAACATCGTTTAGAGACCGCGATAGAAGTTTTGTTCACCCATGCTATCTTATACGGATGGGGATGCGGTTCAGTGACTAAATGCATATGAGTGATGACATTCTCCGAAATGACGTTCATACAACTACCGCTATCTATTATTAATTTGCACCACTTGTCACCGCTCTTAAAATTCAATGAGAAGATATTTGTTCGATTGTAATCATCCGTCGCACGCGGTATATTCAGAATACATCTCATAACCATCATAAAGGAGTCGTCGTCAATATCACTCGGCTCAGCGTCAGATTTAGTACCAGCTTCGTAGACGATCTCGGCAGGCTCAGACGTGGAGTCTAAAAGGGCTAGTGGTTTTCCCTTAGTGGGGCACTCACTAGAGTAGTGCCCTTGGATCCCGCAAGAATAACAGGTGGCATTGGTCTTATTAATACATCCTATTGGAACTCTCTCACCGATGGGATTTCTGATGTTCCTAGTTGTAATGACCACGGAGTTCGGATCTGTTGACCGAATCTTTCCTTTGTCTCGCATGGAGGATGAGGGTGGGGGTCCTAAAATGGATTTTCCTTTTTGGAAAGCTCGTCCCTTGGACTTGTATGAATTGTGTTTTTCGATATCCAAGGCTGCATTGAATGTTGTGTTAATGTCCGTGTGACCATAACACAGAAGCTTGCTTTGGATGTCCGAATTGAGTCCCTTACGAAAACGGGAGAGCATAACCTTGGGCATTTCTCGAATGTCACAACGCACCATCATATCCTTAATGAGTCCCATGTACTCCGCTACTGATTTATCACCCTGACGAAGGGTGGCTAATTCGTCGTACATTTGGGTTCGGTGGTACGCAAGGACATATTGATCAGTCAAAAGGGCTTTCATAGCAGCCCACCCAATTGGGGGTTCTCCATTTACGATACCTAGACGCCTCTCTTCGTTCAACCAAAACGTTTTGGCCCTACCCAGAAGTTTCATTCGTGCCACCCGCACCTTATCAACGTCCGTCAGTCTATGCCACTCAAAATAACACTCGATCTCCATGATCCAATCTAAAAAAACTTGGGGTTCACCCAGGCCATCATATGATGGTGGATGGATCCGAACGGCCCTAGTTATATCGAACTCATCGTCCTGATCACGAGGATGGTTTTGTCGCTCCTCTCGTTGGTTGGCGGGCTTGAGTGGTGGCCCCGATCGATTTATCCCAAAGCCGGGATTTTGAGGCGCCGCCTGATTTACAGCCAACCCTTGTATTAATTGGGTGAGTGCATCGAACCTGGTGTTAAACTCTTCCCTAAGCGCCGCAATTGTTGCAGGAGCGTGCTCATCATCATGGTTGTCAGCCATGTGTGAGGTGGATGGAGGATACTCCGTGCCAAGCCTCGTGCGCATGAACAACACAGATACGGGGTTTCTCTTAAAAAAAGAACTGTTTGGACAAGAATTTTATAAAGTAGGATTTTTATACGCTTAACGACTTGGAGAACGAAAATATTTTTTTAGACTTTTGTGCTTAGAAAAATAAGGAGAAAATTCAGAATTGTTTTTGTAATTTTCTGCAGATTTTTTTTTTGATTTTTGTTATATGCAGACCAGATTGTGAAAAATTTCAGATTTTTGTGTCTAACGAATCGTGCACGACCAAGTCTGGGTCGACGTTCTATGACAGAAAAGCGTAAGGATGGTGTCGATTGAGAAATCAACACAAACCTCCCTCTGATACCAAATTTGATGTAGCACCGTCCTAAGAGCCTACACGGATGACGTAGGATTACGTTCGCCACGCTCACACGCTCTCGTTTCCGCACAACAACGAAATGGAGCAGCATAATATTTTTTTATTTATCTTTCGCGCTAACGTACGGATAGCCAACCCGCTGGAGATCAAACCACAGCTAAAGGCCGAGATCCGATCAAGCTAAAAAAGGACGAATATTCGCGTCCGTTCGAGCGATGTTGTACCAAAGAAAGATCTACCAAGAAAATCTTGATTCGCAAACGGTTGATCTTTCCCCAACAAGAAATAACGAGGATCGCCAATCCTCTCGATAGTATTCGGAAAATCAAACGAAAACCACAAATCTATCAAAGAAAACTCCGCGAAATTTTATTCGTTTCGAGAAATCACGCTAAAATCGTCCACCATAAAAACGATCTAAGAACAGAAAACTCTTGAGTAGAAGTTTCGTTACCCCTCTCGGAAAAATAGATCCGAGATGTTGGATCCACTAGAATTGATCACTCTCCTTTGTACTCCACGGAAGGTGCTCCAATAGAATGACGAAACTCGCTCGTCTTCTCCGCTTTGCGTCGTAGAAGATCACCCAAGCCTTTAGTTGTTTCAATCGGATCTTCTCCTCCAATGATGGCCGACTAGTAGAGAGTGGGTAGAGGGAAATCGTGGAGGTTGCTGGGTAATAAGAGGGAAGAAGGAAGTAGAATGAAGAGAGGAGGGGGCGGCCAAGGGGAGGAGGAAGGAGGAGGGCCGGCGGTTCCAAGGAGGGGGCCGAAAGTTTGAGAGGGGGAGATGCCTCTTTTGGCTAGGAAGAGAGAAGGAAAGAGAGAAGAAGGAGGGATTTCCAATTTTAGGAGTTCAAATTTCAAATTTTCATTCAATGATTGATTATCCCATATAATGGCCTATTTATAGGCTTACAAAATGAAACGGCTACATGCAGCCCAATAACAAAAATTAAATATTGTCCCAACAAAAGTGCAATTAAACAAAACATGCAAATATTTAGTGCAATTAAACAAAACATGCAAATATTTAGTGCAATTAAACAAAACATGCAAATATTTAGTGCAATTAAACAAAACATGCAAATATTTAATTTATACTTATAAGAGAATAATTATAAGTATTAATTAATTATTATGGCGCCGCGGGCGGAGATTGTAGCGGCGTTGGCGTTTATCAAATTGGTTGTCGTGGCGACGCGCGTCTTTGATCGGAGAGGCACCATCATCCGTAAGCGTGCCAGTATCATCATCGTCATGTTGAGGGTCGTCGCTTTCATCACTTTCTTTCTCCAGAACACAGTGCATCATTTCTTGGTTTCATGATTTAAGCAATGACATTATTCTATTGTCATAACAAATCCCCTGTATACCTTTGACTTCTGCAACGATCTTAAGAAACATCTTGCCATCAACATGGACAAGAATATAATAATCTATCCTTACTTTATGCGCTTCCGCTAATTTTGGATCCCGTCAATTTGTATGGGCTCAACGACATTATTTGAATCATCTCGACGGTAATGTTGAGTAGAACCTTCATTCTCAGTGTTATCTGCCTTGGTGCTGAGATCTGCGGCTTTCAGTGACTTCTCTACGATATCATTGAGTATATACTTCATTCTCAATGGAATAGTTCTGGCGCCTGTCCTGGATGTCCATGGTATAGTGGATACTGTTATACCTTTTCAACAATATGGTGGAGAACCATAACCCGTCTCGACGGTATACCTCTCCTTCGCTCTAAACCTATTTTAGAGACAATAACAATTGTCCTGCATGCACATAAGATAGATATGATATCAAATACATTATGCTCTTAGCATTGGAAGTGATGCCTCTTAAAATATTGGAAGATTGAAGGACATATTCCCAACAATAACAAATCATCTAAGCTAGTAGATCTATATATGTATAACAGTAATAAATAACAAGTAAAGTGCAACAAGTATGTGAAGAAGTAAAGAACACCTACTCTAACATCACAGAAGCGTACCTTAACTTATATGAATGCTCATACAAACTTATAAGTAATAGTTTCTAGTAATTAACTCATCATATAAAAGTGTCCATACAATAACAGTGTCGATGTTATGCTTCATACAAGTGTAACTCACACACACAACTCTATGCGCACAAACCTTTAGTTCCTACGTTGTGGAGACAACTAGCCTCTCCGGTACCAACCGTCGTGGCTCACGGTGGCAGTGAAGCAGACATCTCCACTACTAGGCGGGTATACACAATATCTAGCCTATACCTCCCAGATGTATTTGTATACGTCCTAGGTGCACTCTAGAGTCTCTGTGTACTTTTGCTGGGGATATCCTAGTGTTTTGGACTATATGATGGGCTTTTGGTAAACGTCACAAGACACTAGGCTAATCTGGTCCATTAGGCCACATCAACTTGCCAAGTCAACGTACTCATGTCAGTGTGACGATTAAGACAGTACAAAAGACCTTCTACACTCTATACACATACAAGTGTATCATCTCAACATCTAAGACTATAACTCGCAGGACTATGAAGTCCTTTACACACATTGATGTCACTACACCTTTTCATAATCGAGCCTCTGGCTCTCAGGATTAATCAGTCCTTAACACAACTCATCATCCTATGGGATGATGTTTACAGATTTTGTAGTTCTCCTATAATTACTAATCTTTTCTTAGTTATTAGTTATACTTATAGATTTAGGGTGAATCTTGGACTTCCAGAAGTTTACACGGTGAAGGGCTCGCAGTAGTACTAGGAAGTATGATAGGCTGAAGCTCAAACCTCCCATTCTCAAGATATTTATTTAAATGGTGGATACCCTTATTTAAACCCCCTCTCAATATTACATTATCATAAGATGGTTTATGTTTATATTGGGTCTCCCTTAGGGTTAGGGACCTAGTGGTGAGGTCAATTTGTTCTTGTGAGTTTGATTTGGGGGAAATTTGACCTAGGTTGACTTGGGCTCTCTAATGAGCACTATGTAAGTTCACCTCAACTCAATGAGTCCTATGGTCCCCTCCTTGCCCTAACTCACATGACCCACCACATGTCATGCCCTAATACACACTAGGGGTCCAGTAGGAATGGGGATGTTACAAAAGGCCAACCATTAGAGAAGCTTTGGGGGAGATTCAAAGCTTGGATTTGCGAGCCGACGGTAGATCCTCTGAGAGGAAAGCGTTACAAAACTTTTCATCCTGGTCAACTGCGAGTCAATGACACCAAAAAATCATCAAGGGTAACGATTCTCCTCCTTAATACTAGGACATGCCAGTCCTTTTTTGGCATATTTGCATGAAGGTTTACACTAATTAGTGATGGATGAGACTTCCAACAGGTTGATATGAAGTATTCCCAGTAGAAATTGCATATATCATCTGTATCACTATACAGACATGAGCATGTTATGTGAAACCCATCAATGACAAGTTGGTCTGGATTGGTGATATTTTATTGTGTGTGCCTGAGAAGACTCCACAAAAAATTGTATGAAAATTTGGGTTTGGGGTGTTGTAGTGTGCTATAGAGAGTATTAGAGGCCAACTCTAGGAAATACCCAAGATTGTGATAGATTTGTGATTATGTCGATATTGTCCAACTATAGTGTATATTGCTGGTGAAGCTCCCAATGAGCCATTGTGATGGATGTGAAGCCTTGGTCCTGTGGATTGGGTGCATAACATCAGAAGCTGAAAGGCCTGATGTGCCTAGATTGGTGGTCTGGTGTGCCGACCAAAAGAGATAATATTGGTTTGTTACTAGGCCAAGGTGGAGTCGTACCCGCATCGTGATAGTGAGATTCTGATGATTTTGACCACGGGCAAAGCTAATCCTAACCCATCCCATTCTAGTCGGTGAAGAAGTAGCTCTTCGGTGCACAGTTTGATCTTAGGGAAGTCTGTAAGGCATTATGGCCTTGACCGTAAAAGCTCAAAGGAACCATCAAAGTGATTGATACTTAGGATGGAGGTGGGACTTGAAATTCAGTACACTGAAAATACGAAGCATGTGGTCGTGCGTGCCACCGCTTGCGGTTATTGTGTAATATATGCTTCCATACTGCTTGCTTGCATGAAAGTAGTGCCACCGCCCGGGAATAGGATGGGGTCGTTATAATTATGGTAAGCAAAAACTGACTGATGTTTTGTTTTGCAACATTTTGGTGGAATGTACTTGTTCAGGTGCTGGCGAGCCATATGGGAAATAATGAGCCAATAACCTTTTGTTATGCTGGCCCTTGAAAGCCCAAGTGTTGTGGTTTATTGTTTTCATATATTGCCGGACTGCGTGTCGATGTATGTGAATGTCTTTAGTTTCAAGGATAGCTAACACCTAGGGGTGAATAGGTTTCTTAGTCTTTTATGACTATCTTTTCTTTTGGTGTGTTGTGATTTAGTTATATATTGCTTTCAAGACAATCACACAAAGCACACACAAGATTTATTGTGGTTCCCCATATTATGTGTATATCCACTGTCCCTCCAACCTTTCTAACAGCTTGTTAGACAAGGCACTTCTCCAAAACTCAGCTCCTAAGAGCTTACAACACAGATCCCTCATGATCTCTCAGTCTCCTTCAAGACCAACAGCTCAGGCACAAACTCCTACCACAGGGCAAGCTTGCTCCTACAACTCAGTGAGCTAAAGATCACCTACCTTAGACTAAATTAATAGTCTTACAACTCAGGCTAGGGGGTTAGTCCTACAACTCAGAGAGGATGACTCTACTACAGCTAAGGCACAAGGCCCTACCTCAGATCCAAAGATGGATCCTATAACTCAGGCACACAGGCCCTTCCTCAGAGAGAATGACTCTGCTACCTCAGGCAAACAGCCATACCTCAGGCATACAGGCCCTACCACTCAGATCAACAAATGATCCTACACCCAGCCTTTATAAAACAGGCATACAACTCAGATCCAAAGGATCCTACAGAAAAGAAAGTGTTTTGTTGGTGTTGATATGACTTCAGAGAAGTTCTCTTAGTCTACTGCTTCCTGAGCTGAATTAACTCAGCCCTAAACTCTTCTCAACAACAAGAAATCGATCTTCAATAAACTACTGCTTATGCTGGAAGTAACTCAGAAACAAAGTCTTTGAACTTGCTAATAAAGACAATGATTTGACAGTTCTTTTTACTCTTCAAACAGCTAACCTTGACTGCACAAATTTGAAGGCTCTGCTTCTTCTTCTTTCTCAAAAATAACATCTGAACTTGCTGCAGATGAAGATAGCTACAGCTAACTGAGAGAACTTTTAGTTCAGCGGGTTTGTACTTCAGCTTCAAGCTCTGCAATAATGGCGAGGGAGAAGACGATGAAGTTCCGCCTCTTTGTGAAATGTTAAACCCTTAAAGTTGTCCTTGCATCTGCAGAACTTATTCTTTTTATCTTCCGCTGTCCAAAGGCTATTTGAACTGTGGGCCCCACTAAAGTTGTTGGCTATAACTTTGCTTTTATAGGAAAAGTCATATAGTATGCCTGCGGCGCCATTTGTCATGTACTGTAGCTTTCCCGCAACAATTTGAAACTTTGCTGACTCATGCTGACGTCGGCATCTGTGGACTTAGCCAAATTCACAGTTTCATCCCAGGCGTTGAGTGCATTGAGTGAATGACCTTCACTCAACGTAAAAACCCTTAGCCAAATAATCTGCACTTCCAGGCGTTGAGTGAACCTTCATCACTCAACGCATCTTGACTTAGCCAATTCCTTCTGCACTGCTAGGTGTTGAGTGCGTTGAGTGACCCTTCATCACTCATTGCTTTTGTACTTGGACAATCTTTTTGCTGATTAGGCGTTGAGTGCGTTGAGTGAACTGGTTTCACTCAACGAATTTGGACTTAACCAATTTCTTGTGCAATGCCAAGCGTTGAGTGCATTGAGTGAACCTTCATCACTCAACACCCCTGGACTTAGCTGCTTCTCTGAATGCCTGCCTTCTTGCTGAGGCGTTGAGTGAACTGGCTTCACTCAACACTTATGTACTTAGCCGCAACTTTCTTTATGAATGCGTTGAGTGAGCCTTCATCACTCAACACTTCTGTCTTTACCTGTCTTTTTGATGAGGCGTTGAGTGAACTGGCTTCACTCAACGCTTATGTACTTGGACAATCTTCTTGATGAGCTTGCGTTGAGTGAGCTGTCCTCACTCAATACATCAGGACTTAGACAGGTTCTTCTATCTATCTCTCCTTAGGCATTGATGATCATTACTCTATTGACGACTTCTTCTTTGGAATTAAGTGAGCTGTCCTCACTCAATGATTCTGGACTTAGCAAGAATTCCTTGCTTACCAATGCTGACGCTTTGACGGACTCAGCTATACTCGACGCCTCTTGTTATATGGCGTTGAGTGAACTGCCTTCACTCAATGCCTGTGGACTTAGCAGCATTTCTGTCTTGCAGACAGCTAGGCTTTGACTATCCATCCTTTACTCGACGTTTTTGGCATCTGGCATTAAGTGAACTTGCTTCACTCAATGCATGTAGACTTAGACGATTTTCAGTCTTTCCAGCATCCTTACTTGGCATCTGGCGTTGAGTGAACTGACTTCACTCAACGCTTGTGGACTTAGACAGATTTCTATCTCTCCACCTCTCTACCTTGTGAAAACCTGTCACAACCATTTAGACAACCTATCTAAACTTGTTCCAAGAAACATCTTGTACATGATGAACTTGAATAACATCAAATACAAATATGCTCTTAGTGTTGATGGTGATGACTCTTCAAATCTATGGAACATTGAGGGAAATATTTCCAACAATCTCCCCTTATTTGAAGAAGGCAGAACACACAGCAATACAAAGAAGCATTTTCTCATAAAGCAAATAAATTTAGAAGTAGTTGTAAACCTTCTCATACCACTTGAAAAATCAAAGCAGCTTACAGATCTCCTTACTACTTAACACTTAAGTGGAGGACTTTCCTCAAACCACTTGAGGGTGGAAATATAATATGCAATGGCTCAACATTGCTCTCTTCATATTACTTGGAGAGGACAGAGTCCCTTGTTAAAAGATCTAAACACTTTATTCATGGAGAGGCCAAAGTCACTTATTGGGACACCCGAAGACTCTGTTTAGGGAGATGCCGAAGTCCCTTATTGGGAGATCCAAACACTCTGTTCAGGGAGAGGATAAATTGTATTGTTGGGAGATCTGAACACTTTGTTCAGGGAGAGGCTAGAGTCCCTTATTGGGAGATCCGTACACACTGTTCAGGGAGAGCTTAGATTCCCTTATTGAGAGAACTGAACACTCTGTTCAGGGATATGGCTAGATTCCTTTGGTTGAAGATCTGAACACTTAGTTCAGGGAGAGGCTAGAGTCCTTTGTTGAGAGATCCGAGCACTCTATTTAGGGATTGGCTAGAGTCCATTGTTAGGAGATCTGAACACTGTTCTGTGAGACGTTGGAGTCCCTTGTTGGGAGATCAGAACACTCTATTCAAAGAGATGTTGAATTCCCATATTGCAAGATGTGAACTCTCTATTCAGGGAGAGGCTAAAGTCCCTTGTTGGGACATCAGATCACTTTGTTCAGGGAGAGGTCAGAGTCCCTTATTGAGAGATCTGAACACTTTATTCAGGGAGATACCGGAGTCCATTTTTGAGAGATCTGAATACTCTGATCAGGGAGAGGTCGAAGTACCATATTGGGAGATTCGAATACACTGTTCAGGGAGAGGATGGAGTCCCTTATTGGGAGATCCAAACACTCTGTCTAGGGAGAGGTTAGAGTCCCTCATTGAGATATTCGAACACTTTGTTCAAGGAGAGGCTGGAGTCACTTATTGGGATATCCAACCACTCTGTTAAGGGATAGAAAACACTCTCTTATTGAGAGATCCAAAAACTTTGTTCAAGGAGAGGCCGAAGTCTCTTGTTAAGATATTTGAACACTCTATTCAGGGATAGGCCAGATTCACTTATTGGGAGATCTGAACACTATGTTTAGGGAGAGGCTGGAGTCCCTTATTGAGAGATCCGAACACTCCATTTAGGGAGAGGCCAGAGTCTCATGTTGGGAGATTCGAACACTATTCAGTGAGAGGCCAGAGTCCCTTGTTGGGATATTTGAACACTCTATTCAAGGAGAGGATGGAGTCCCATATTGGGAGATCTGAACACTCTATTTAGGGAGAGGTCAAAGTTCATTATTGGGAGATCCAAACACTCTGTTCCAGGAAAGGCCAAAGTCCCTTGTTGAGAGATACAAACACTCTGTTCAGGAAGATGTCAGAGTCCCGTGTTGAGAGATTTAAACACTTTGTTTAGGGAGAGGCCAAAGTTTCTTATTGGGAGATCCGAACACTCTGTTTAGGGAGAGACCACAGTCCCTTATTGGGAGATACAAAACTCTATTCAGGGAGAGGTCAGAGTCTCTTGTTGGGATATCCGAACACTCTGCTTTGGGAGAGGTTAGCGTCTCTTGTTGAGAGATCCGAACACTCTATTTAGGGAGAGGCCAGAGTCCCTTATTGAGAGATACAAACACTCTGTTCAGGGAGAGGGAGGAGTCCCTTGTTGAGAGATCTGAACACTCTGTTGAGGGAGAGGTCAGAATCACTTGTTGGGAGATCCAAACACTATATTCAGAGAGAGACCAGAGTCCCTTATTGGGAGATCAAAATACTATTTTCAGGGAGAGGCCAGAGTCCGTTGTTGGGAGATCCAAATACTCTATTAAGGGAGAGGTCGAAGTCCCTTGTTGAGAGACCTAAACACTCTGTCCACAGAGAGGTCGGCTTCCCTTATTGAGATCCGAACACTTTGTTCAGGAAGAGGTCAGAGTCCCTTATTGAGAGATCCGAACATTCTATTCAGGTAGAGGTCGAGGTCCCTTGTTGAGAGATCCAAATATTGTTCAGTGAGAGACTGAAGTCTCTTTTTGGGAGATCCGAACACTTTGTTTTGAAGCAAACAACATAATTGAAAATTACACTAATTGCTTGTATATATGATTAAAATCTTATGACTTGTTTATATGGACGCTGAAAACATGAGATACAAGTAAAGATGTCGGAGGCTCCGGGCGTTCTACGGGTAAGGAACAAGCTCTTATTTGGGATAATTACCCTTGGGAATGCCCCCTTGCTGGATCATTCTTAGCATGTTAATTCGGGGCCTTTGTTTCTTTCGACGAGCCTTAGGTGAACAAATAGTTTGATTTATGCCTTCAGTCGTGAACAATCTTTTGTTTTATGCTCGTGAACTTGATGGTAGTTGCGGTACTTAGATTGGTCTCCAGAGTTTGGAGTGAGAGCCCTTGGCCTCTAAAGAGGGATGATCAATGATGGATTATAATACTTCCGCTCACGAGGTATTGAGTGGGGTGAAGGTTTGATGTTTGTGGTGCCCCGACTTGACAGGAGTTATTGCGAAGCCTGCCATTCCCCTTCTATATCGCAAGTTGGTCTTATTCCCTCTTACTTTTTAGGCGGCCTTCAAATTGTTGACAGTGAGCTTCTATTGCTTCGTCTGCAGCTAATTGATCCTTAATGCGGTGAGTAAGGTCAGGATAGCTGGAAGCTTTTTCTAGTATCAATGCTGAGTAGAATCCATCTCCCCATGGTAACATGCACTTACTTAACATGACTTGGTCATGTTAAGTATTGCTTCCACATCTCCCCGTGGGCATGTATTACACACCATCTCCCCTTTTTATATGCCACTGGAATTACTCAGTATTGCAATTGCTCTACTCAGTATTGCTCAAGTCCTCCCTTTAGGGTAAAGGGTATTAGGGTATTGCCCACATATCAATAATTACACAAAATTGCCCTAAACCCTTTAGGGTTGTACTGCACCCATCTCTGCCTTTCTGGCTTCTTAAAAAAAGTTTCCTAATGAGGGAGGTGAGGGGATCATGCACCAGAGAATTTATCTCTCTATCCTAGACAAAATTCGGTGTTGATACCACTTGAGAAATTATCCTAGTGATCAAACTACTTGACTAGGAGTCATACCTTTTGTGTTGATACACTGATACAACATAGCACTGCAGCCATTTGAGCTAGATGCTAGCATTGTTCCACTTGAGCCAATGCCACTCCTTATACCACTTAAAGCTTCTACAGAATGCAGTTGTAGTAAGTGAGGTGTTGGCTTTTCCTATACTCCCACATCAGCATATCTTTTCAGCAGCAACAGTGACTTCACAATAGCAACCATCCACTAGTGTTGATCTCCCCCTCAGATTGTGCATAGTCCAGAGGACCTGCTGATCAGCTGTGATGATCTTTGATCAACTATTGCAACTATTGGCTGCCTCTTAACAGGAAGCTAAACTTGTTCCTGCAACTGCTAGATTTGCTCCCCCTCAATTGGAGCATCTGCAATCTTCTCTTTACTGGACACTTGAGTCCATCTTAGTCTTGATACCACTTGATATCACTTGAGAGTCTTGATATCAATTGACAGACTTGACAGTCTTGATACCATTTTGGAGGCATATCTACCTGCAAGAAGGGTGAGTTCTGTAACAGAAATATTACAAGGAGAAACTGAAGCTATACCAAGTTCAACATACCCAATTCAAACTTGAAGATGTTGAACTTGACTTCATCTAGTGGCTTAGTAAAGATGTCAGCCACTTGTTTGTCTATGAGGACAAACTCAAGACTAGGGTCATATATATTTCTTTAATATGTTTAAGATAGCTCATATATCTATAAAGGTAAGCCGTTATGATAGATGTTAAAGAAATGTAAGCATCTTGATCCCTATGGATTATATTAAACACATATGGTTTAGAATAAGTCACCTTTCCATAATCAATTTGGATATTTTTTACAAGTAACCTTTGAGGAGCAATATTATTTTTACTTAGGTCCAATTATTGTAGATCATTATATACAACATCTGAGGGTCAATATATGAGTTGGGAATGCTCACCCCTAATTTGTGACCTTGGGATGATTGTTATGATTATGCATGCTATTGATTTGGACTACTTGATGTCATGATTGTACTATGAAATTAATTTGGAGTGTGGTTCTAACAAGTAAATATAAGTTGGCTAAATAACAGAGAAATCTATCACCAATCTTAAGGGACAATGCTATGCCAGTCAACACATCAACAATATGCTTGGTTACATGATTATCTACTTGATGGAAGCATCTACATGTGGTTGATGTCTACAAAGTCTGATATGATGCTTTGAGAGAAATTTAGCTAGAGTTCACAATAAGCTTGAAATTCAAGTTATAAGTGACATGTAGATGCGGGATTATGCATAATTGGGAAAGGCCAAAAACCATATATGGAAAAGATTAGATCATATAATAGTATGATGTCATTTAGGGCTTGTTTGAGCACCGATTTTCATGAGCATTCCTCTCCAACACCTACCGAAACTATTATTATTAGCGTGTTTGGTTGCATGCGTTCACAAACATTGTTCAATGTATATCGGTAGCGAGTAGTAAATTTGACCTTATTTTCGTGAACATCCCCCTCCAACACCTACCACGACACTCCTCTTCACAAATCGCAGATCCTAGCTAGATGCAGATTGCAAACAATCAAATCATATTCAATTCTCCTCCTCCAATGCATCAATTGATGCCAATTCTCCTCGTCCATTGATGATCTTTCCGTTTTCCCTTTAGCTAAAATTTTCAATCAACTAGATTTTGCTGGTTTTGTCCTCCATAGTCATTGGAACCTCCTTCCTCCTGCCATATTGGTCATTGCAACTTCTTCCTCCTACAAATTAACACATCTGATTTTTTTAAGTTTATATTTCTGATATGCTTTTCAGAAGTAAAATAATAAATCTGTTGTGATTGCAGTTCTGATTCTTTTGGATTAGTTGTAATGCCCCAAAAATCCTGAAAATGGGAAGGAATTGGTTTCTGGAAGTTATCGCCAGACGGTAGTGTTAACTTCGACGGTATCTAGATGAATTAATTCAACCTTCGTTTCAGGTAGGTATCGAACGGTGGTAGAAACATAATGCGCGACAATAGCACTCGACGCACTCGACGCACTCGACAAAGCGTTGAAAACCAACTGCGGGGCGGTAGTGATCTATCGCGTGGCGGTAGCTGGCCATGTGTTAGTAAGGTTGAAGCATTTTTGAGTGGCAGAGCGATGCCGATTGAGCTAAGCGGCCACCTCCTATGATACCATACTGCGGTAGCAGATACCGTGCGGCAGTAGCTTCCTGATAAAGGCTATGGATGAGATTATTTTCTCATTTTCTCATTCACTCTCTCTCTCTCTCTCTTGATTCTGGAGGAAGGAGAAAGGAAAATTTAGGTAGCAAGAGCAAGGGTGTTCTATCCCTAAGAGGAGACTTTCGTGTGATCGAATTCGTGAGTCGAAGCCAGATCCGCAAAAAAGAAGCTGTTGTGATCAGTTCTATCTGGATCAAGGGCAAGAGAATGGCTCCTAAGCGATCAACGAGAGAAATGACTTTCTCCTTGGACAAGTGAAGTTCTCAATTTGCATACGTGTATAGAACCCCTCACCAAAAGGTGAAGAAAAGGGTGGTTTCCAACGGGTAGATCATTGTGATTCCCGATAGAAATTGCATATAGAATCCGGAATCGAAGTACGGAATAGGCATGCTGTATGAAGCTCATATGGACAGGTTATTCTGGATTGATGATGAATTATTTTGCATGATGGAAAAGACTCCGTGGATAAACGTGTAGATAAACGTGTAAAATCCAGGGTCATGGGGTGTGCAGGATGCTATAGTGATAGTATTGGAAATGATCTCTAAGAAAACACCCAAAAATGGGGAAGAAACGACTTTTGTCCCCTACCGCGCGGAGGTAGTACTACCGCCGGCGATAGCTCCCAGTTAGATATATTTGTGAGGCCTATCTCTTGGAAACCTGGGGACCATTGTTTGAAGTTGAGAGCCTTACTAGCCCAACTTGTATGGCCTTGAGAGCCATTAATATAATTGCAGACTCAGGTCGTGGGGACAATGTGAACGACAATTGAAGCTGAGAGCCTGAAGTGTCCAGCAAAAAGGCCAGAGATGAAAGCCTTTGTTTTCAAGGTTAGCTAAACACCTAGAGGAGGGTGAATAGGTTTTTGTCTTTCTTTAAGTCTTTTAAACCTTCCCCGATTGTGTTGTACTAAGTGATTAAGTTATTTTAGCTTCCAAGATTAATCACAGATGACACAGTTGTTTTATAGTGGTTCCCAAGATTATGGGTACGTCCACTATCCCTCTCGGCCTTTCTAACAGTGTGTTAGATAAGGCTCTTCCCAAAACTCGGCTCCTTAAGATCTTACAACTCGAGCCCACAGGACCACTCAGTGTCCTCCAAGACCTATTGCTCAGGCACAAGGCCCTATAACTCAGTGATTAGACAATCACCTACCTCAGGCCCACGACCCTACAACTCAGGCTGGGAGGACAACCCTACACTCAGATCCAAAATGGATCCTACACTCAGATTAACAAATGATCCTACCTCAGCCTTTATAACACAGGCTTACAACTCAGATTCTCATAGAAATCCTACACTTAGATCCAAGACTGGATCCTACAAAAAATAGAAATGATGTGAAATAGTTAGACACCAGAGAACTTTCTATGTGTTTGTCTTCCTGGGCTAAGCAGATTTCAGCCCTAACTTCTTCACAGCAACAAGTGGAAAAGACCTTCAGTACTGGGCTGCTTGTGCTGGAAGTAACTCAGAATCAAGATTTTGATCTGTTGTTGAAGACAATGGATCTGAAATTTTTGTAACTTCTTCAAATAGCTACCAGGACTAGCAGACTCTGAAGGCTCTGCTTCTCTTCTCAATCATAAATCGATTATTAACTTGTTGTCGCTGATGAGAATCGCAACAGCTATCTGTTTTTTCTTTCAGGTCAACTGATAAGAACTTGTGCTTCAGGCTCGATGTTAATGGGGAGGAAGAAGACGAAGTTCCGATGCTATGCATAATCAGAAAACCCTAATTGCTACTTTCTTTTAGCCAAACTTTCCCTTTTATAGACAGCTGATCAACGGCTCTTTGTACTGTGGGCCCACCCTTAAGGAACGGGTTACCACCTTCCTTTTGCAGAAAATGACAACAGCTGGCCGCCGGTGCCATTAAAGGCATACTGCATCTTTCCCGCAAAGAATTTGAAATGCGTTGACTTTGTTGACCTTTGCTGACGTCAGCCATTCTAGACTTAGAAAATTTCTCAGAATCAACTCATGCGTTGAGTGGCGTTGAGTGAAAGGCCTTCACTCAATAATTCTGGACTTAGTCACATAGCTGCTTCCTTAGGCGTTGAGTGAATGGCCTTCACTTAACGCTTTTATACTTGGCTTATCATTTTGCACTTTCTGCAACTTAAGCGTTGAGTGAATGAGCTTTACTCAATGCTTTTTTGCTTAGTCGCTGCTTTAAGTTCTACCTTCTGCTGAGGCATTGAGTGAATTGGCTTCACTCAATGCTTTTGTACTTGGAACAATTCTGCTCTGCATGAAGGCGTTGAGTGTGTTGACTTCACTCAACACTATCTTCCTTCTGCCTCAACATTTGACTGGGTGTTGAGTGAACTTGCTTCACTCAATGCTTTTAGACTTAGTCAAGTTCCAGTTTCTTCTTAGGCTTTGAGTGAAGCAGCATAACTCAACTCTTCCTTCCTTTAGCGTTGAGTGAAATGGATTCACTCAACGCTTTTGTACTTAGACAGATTTTTCCTATCATTCTACCAAGGCTTTGATAGAATCAGCATGACATTGAGTGAACTGGCTTCACTCAACTCTTTTGGACTTAGAAACTTTTACTTTGACAGAATCTCTTTAGCTTTGACTGAGGCAGCTTTTCTCAATGAATTTGTTGTTTGTTGTTGAGTGAGTTGACGTCACTCAATGCCTGGGGACTTGGCCACTTTTCTGTCTTTCATTGATGAGTCTTTGACAGTTCCTGCTATGTTTAGCTTCTTTTATGCTATGGCATTGAGTAAACTGTCTTCACTCAATGCTTGTGGACTTTGGCACTTTTCTGTCTATCCAACCCATAACTTTGTGTCCACCTGTCCAATCAACGTGAGAAGGACTAACCTGCATGCATGAACTTACACATACATCAAATACAACTATGTGTATGCCATTGACTTGTTTGACTTCTTACAAATCTAGGACATTGGGATCAATGGAACCAACAATCTCCCCCTATTTGAAGAAGTCAAAACTTTTGATCAAGTTTCTAAGTCAGTGGCATACACAACATATGCAGCAATAAACTGTATTATTATAGCAGAGCAGATCTAGGAATATTACCACATTTCCTTCCTGTATGGTGAGCATCACCTACTCCCCCTATTTTGCTGCAAGACTTGATTATCTCCTTTTGGCTTTGAAACCACTTGATCAACCTCTGATGCCACTTGATGCCTCTTGATTAATTCCTTTTCTCCATCTTTTTAACTGCTTCAGATAGTCAGGTAGATGCTTGAATGCTTTTATGTTCCCCCCTAGCCTATTGCAGATGACCAGCTGATGCAATGGCTATCTCCCTCTCTTTATGAGGCAGGAACTACCCTTATAGTTGCTGGACTTGCTCCCCCTCAATATGAGCATCTTCTGTCACCATATTTTTATAGACACTATGGTCTCCACAATCTCCATATCACTTGAAGTCTTCACAACCTGCAAGAAGAACAAATCCTGCAACAGAAATACTATAGGGAGTGACTGAAGTTACACCAGGTTCAACATGCCCAATTCAAACTTGAAGGTGTTGAATTTTGCTTCATCTAGTGTCTTAGTAAAGATGTCAGCCACTTGCTTGTATGTGGGGACAAACTCGAGGTCGATATCTTCCTTTTATACATGCTCCCTAATAAAGTGATACCTAATTTCTTTGTGCTTAGTCCTGCTGTGTGAGACATGATTCCTAGCAATAGAAATAACACTAGTAGAGTTCTTCCTCCAGAAGAAGTTCTTCCTTCTCTACTCCCATCCACCAGACTTTCTTCACATCCTCCTCAACAATAACAACCTCATCACTCTATCTCTCTACCTGCTTCACCTCTACTTGTTTCACCTCTTCCACCTTCATCACCTCCATATTCACCTATTCCCATTCATGAGGATACAACACCCTCTCCACCTCCTCAATCTCCTATTTCATTTCACATTGCTGACATTCCATCCACTTCCTCCCAACAAAACTTCAATCTTCTGTCACCTCAATCTCGTTTGATACCAATTGAAAGTGAGGGGTAGATCTGTCTTAACTTTAAAGGGGGTGGGGGGTGAATAGAGTATTTTAAAACTTTGATTAATTTTTACAGTGGATTAAAATAAGTGATAAGTATATGTATAAAGAGAAACAAAAGCAGAGACAATCACAGCACACAGAAATAAATAATAGAGCAATCTAGACGACACAAAGAATTTATAATGGTTCCCCTAAACTTGGGTACATCCAATCTTCTACCACCATGGTAGGAATCCACTAACAGGTTTTTGATCAGGTGCTGACACCACAGGTTTTTTGCTTAGGTGCCCTGTCACCACAAGATCTATTTCAAGGGAGATCACACAACCCTTTGAGCTTTTGATCAGGTGCCCCAAAACCAAACCAAGTCTTTTGATCAGGATACTTGACAAACAAAAGGAATAACTTTTGAAGGAAGTTAAGAAACCCTTTGTACAATGGTGAAATAAAGAAAATAAATATGATGTCTTCTCTGTCATGAATCAGAGAGAAGACTAGTGGATTATGCTGTTATCAAAGCTCCCCCTAAGATGTAGAAGAGTTCAGGAGAATGAGAGCTTTATTCAGGGTGTAGGCCTTTAGATTTAGGATTGATCTTCAGGAAACTTTTAGACTGATGAAGTTTTTCTGTCTCTTAAAATTCCTGAAGGAAAATTGAAGAAGACTGAAGATGTATTTGAGCTGTGTTCTTCTTTCAATTTTCTGTATATACAATTCAAAATGCTTCTGTATTTTCTGTTGAGTATTATCTCTTGTTATTGAAGAAGAAGAAACCTTATATATCCTTTGTAGAAAATAAGCTTTCGAATTTTAAATCTTATCCTTGATTTACTGCCAAAATCCTGGGAGTTGAACGGCTAGAAAAAGCCTTAAATTTGTTTCCTCAACTGTCCCAGTAAATAAGCCAAATAATTACTCTGTGAATATCATAATTAATGCTGTCTTGGAATAGCTATATTCTAGAGAATATGGAGCATTAATTATCAGAGCATTATTGTCATATAATAATAAATTTGAAATCAAATTTCCATGGTCAATACTTGGAAAGCTGCAAAGAAAGATAGTCGAACTGAATCTGTCATAAAATAGTCGAATTCAACATATTTCGTCGATCTGAGATCCAATATCGTCGAGCTGAGATAGACAAGCAGTAGAAAATTGTCGAACAGAGCTCCAACTTCATCGAGTTGAGATAACACTTCGTTGAGTTGAGAAATCTCCTTCGTCAAGCTGAGCTCAGCGATCATGAACTGAAAAAGAACTGCCAATCTGAGCTCTAAGTTCGTCAACCAAAGAAAGACTTTCGTCGAGCTGAACTTTTGATATGAGATCAGAAATCGTCGACCTCAGCTGGACTTTCATCGAGCTCAACTCAGAAAAGGAACTCTGAGTTCGTCGATCGGAGATCGATGAACGTTGAGCTGAGTTCAGCTATCGTTGAACGCATTTTCTGACTCTTGAAAAACTGCTTTCTCTAGAAGTCTTATGTCTCTAAGTATTCTGAAGGTTGATCCAACCAAACTAAGTTTGTTGACCTGACCTATACCTAGATAAGAAAACCTATGACCCTAAACTATGTATGTTGGGTCAATCTAAGCAATCCTAATAGTAAACCTAGCCCAAATCAACCCTAAACAAGGTGGGATTTCAACACTCCCTAATAAAGTGATATCTAATTTCTATGTGTTTAGGCCTGCTGTGTGAGACAAGATTTCTAGCAATAGAAATAACACTAGTAGAGTCTTAAAATAGAGGAGTTCTACTTATCTGGAGGTTGTAATCCTGGAGCTGATACTAGATCTATAATAATTGAGCACAACAGCTACCTGCTGATATGTACTCTAACTCTGCAGTTGAGATTGCGATACTGGTTTTCTTCTTACTGCTCCATGATATTAGTCTCCCACCTAAGAATTGATAGGATCCTGAAGTGCTTTTCCTTTCCTCTTTACAGCCTGCAAAATCTGCATCTGAATAGTCTGTTAGTTCAAAATCCCTATTTCTAGGGTACCATAGGCCAAGATTGGTGTGCCCTTAAGATATCTCAAGATACTTTTTGCAGTAGTGTAATGAGATTCTTTAGAGAGGGCCTGATACCTAGCACAGACACATGTAGCATACATGATGTCAGACCTACTAATAGTGAGGTATAGAAGGGAGCCAATTATCTATAGGCATACTTTACCCCATGGGAGTTTTCATGGTGGAGGCATTCTCTATACCATATTTTTTAATCAACTCCCTGGTGAACTTGGACTGGGATATGGACAAGCCATCATCAGTCTGTCTAACTTGGAGTTCCAAGAAGAACTTGAGCTCACCCATACTACTCATCTCAAACCTCCCTTGCATAAGTTTAGCAAACTTTCTACAAAGGTTTTCATCAATAGATCCAAAGATAATGTCATCAACATATATTTGGACTAGGATGATCTTGCCCTTAGATTCTCTTAGGAATATGGTCTTTTCTATCTTACCCCTTGAGAATTTTTTCTCAATGAGGAAGTTAGATAAGGTCTCATACCATGCTCTAGGGCTTGCTTCAACCCATATAGAACTTTCCTAAGTCTATAAACAAAATCAGGTGAGTTAGAATCAATAAAACCTGGAGGCTGTTTAACATAGACCTCTTCTTTTAAGTCCCCATTTATGAAGGCTGACTTCACATCCATTTAGTATACTTTGAATCCTTGGCAGGCAGCAAATGCAAGGAAGAGTCTTATAGCTTCCGAAATGGCTATTGGGGCAAATGTCTGATCAAAATCGATCCCTTTTTCTTGCTTGTATCCTTTAGCCACTAGTCTAGCCTTGTTCTTCACTATAATGCCATTTTCATCAAGTTTATTATTGTAGATCCACTTGAATCCAACGACATTATGTCCTTTTGGTCTGAGAACTAGCTTCCAGACCATGCATCTCTTGAACTGGTTCATTTCCTCTTGCATTGCTCCAATCTAGAATTGGTCTATGTTGGCCTCTTCAAATTTCTTGGGCTCTACTTGTGACAGAAAACTTGAGTAAAGTGCTTTGTTGAAACTCTTGCTTCTAGTTTGGACTACTTGGCTTACCTCACCAATGATCTAGTATGGTGGATGGTCCCTTAGATACTTGATAGCTGGAGACAACCTTGCTTCACCTTCTTGAGCATCAGTGGCTCCATCTAGCTGAACTTCATCCACAACTTCTATGTTTTGTACACCCTCTAGGCAACACATATCCTAATCCTTTTCCTGGACTGCTGGATCATCTTCCTTGATGGTGAACTTGTCCATCACTTTCTCTATGCCTGCAAAACTAGAAGAAGAGCTAGGCAGCTCACTGTTAATCATGTTTGATTCATCAAAGACAACATGAACTGACTCTTCTACAACTTGACTTATCAAGTTGTAGATTTTATATGCCCTACTATGGTTGCTGCACCAAACAAAGATCCTTTCATAGGACTTGGCAGCAAACTTGGCTACATAGAACTTTCCATTGTTCAGCACATAACACTTGCTGCCAAAAATCCTGAAGTAGGATAAGTTTGGTGTTCTACCTTTCAAGATCTCATAGGGAGTCTTCTTGTAGATTTTGGTGATAGAAGCCCTATTAAGGACATGATATGCAATGTTAACTGCCTCATCCTATAAATATTCTGGGAGATTTGTGTCATTCAGTAAGGTCCTTCCAACTTCTATGAGAGTCCTATTTTTCCTCTCAGCAATTCCATTTTGCTAGGGTGTTCTTGGAGAGGAAAATTCTTGGTGAATTCCTTGATCTTCACTGAAACTTATCATGCTTGCAGACTGAAATTTAGTTCTATGGTCACTCCTGCTTTTGACGACAGAACTGTCGAGTTCATTCTATATCTACTTGACAAAGGTCTTGAAGACATCAAGGGTTTTATCCTTTCTCTTAAGAAAGAACACCCAGACAAACCTAGAATAGTCATCAACCACCACAAGGGTGTAGACTTTCCTACCAAGACTATGAACTGACATATGACCAAACAGGTCCATATGCAGGAGGTACAAGCACCTCACTGTGTCTTTGGTCCCATA
Source organism: Platanthera zijinensis (assembly GCA_039513925.1). NCBI lineage: Eukaryota > Viridiplantae > Streptophyta > Magnoliopsida > Asparagales > Orchidaceae > Platanthera > Platanthera zijinensis. Next base: position 24,948,164 of record CM077079.1, on the reverse strand, counting down.
CTCTTAAAAGAGGTCTTGGTATGTTTGCCCTTTTGGCATGCAGAGCAAATACCCTCCTTAGTGCATTTCAACTTGGGACCATTTCTAACTAGCTCTTCATTAAAGATCTTCCCAATGATCTTGTAGTTGAAATGAGCCAATCTCATGTGTCATTGTACACAATATGAGATTTTCTCATTTGCCACTAGGCATATAGAGAGTCCTTATCTAAGCATGGGAAATTTAAGCAATAAACATTTCCACTCCTAGTGTTTGTTAAGATGACATCTTGGTCACTTAACCTCTTAATGTGGCACTCATCCTTGTGGAAAACTATGTCATAGTCAAGATCACAAAGTTGGCTAATGCTTATCAGGTTGTAATGCAACCCTTCCACATAGGCTACTATTGTTATAGTGACTATGTCATTAGAGATCTTACTATAACCTCTTGTCACTCCCCTATCTGATCCATCAATGATGACTTTGGGTACATTCTTTACTAGAGAGTAATCCTTCAGCAAGCTCCTTATTCCAGTCAAGTGCTTGGAACATCCACTGTCCAAGTACCATATAGGGGTATGGTCACTTGGACTAACCTGCAAGGCATAAATTAGTTAACCTTAAGACCCCAATTCTTATTGGGTCCTAGGTACAAGTTAGTCTGATAATAACCTGCCTACATGCAGTTCTTTTGACAGGTAAGCTCTCTCCTGCTCTTGGCACACTTAGATTGTGCAAGCAATCAATGGCATAGTGGCCAACCTTGCCACAACTCTAACACTCAAGAATATTATACCTTCTTTTTAAATTTGGTCTTGTAGTTGTGCTGACAACAACTCTCAATCCAGATGGTATAATAGCAGTCTTATTCTTGTATCTTCCAGCCACTATCTGACTTGGGGTATGTCTGAAAGCAGAAGAACTTGGAATATCTTGAGCCCTACCAACAGTAGTCTTTTTTCCAGAAAACATACTCTTGATGGACTCAAATATGCCCAAGTCTGGCTTGCTGATAGACTTGCCCCTAGTCTGATTTTGGGTAGGGAGATCCTGAGAACAGGCAACTGTCATGTTCTATAGTATAGGGGCTGGTGCACCAAATACAAATAGTCCATGATGGGCCATTTGGATTTCCTCATGGGGGTCCTTGAAGTCACTTATACCTCTGCTATATCTTCCACCATAGTGGTGAACATCTTTGTTCCCTGGTGGATCTACCATTCATCTAGTGACCATAGATGCTTTCTTGGTCATACCTATTTGAAGGTAGCAACTCTCTCTTGAATGGAATAGGAGGCTTGGAGGCTAGTGGCTGTACTGGTGCTTTGCCCTTTCCTTTGGGATTGGAAACTTTTGTAGGTCCCTTAAATCCCAACCCCTTCTTACCCTTTTGGGAGGAGAAGGAATCTTTCAAGGGCAGTACTGAACTGGGCTTGGAGTAGCCAGCCACTATCCTTTTCTCCCTCTCGAGCAATACTTCCAGGTCCATTATTCAGTTTTCTTGGTACTCTATGGTTCTTAACTGGATAAAGGAAATAATTTCTAATTCACTAATTTCCCTCATTTTCAGATTTAGCAGGGAAGATGAGTCTGTATGCTAGGAAGCAGTAAGCTGAAGAGAAGAAATCTCCTTAGCCTGATTCTTAGCCAACAACTTTCTTTTCTAAAAGACATTCAACAAGACACCATACTTGTCAATAATAGAATTGACATCTTCTTCTGATTAAGACTCATCTTCATCACAGGATGGAGATGCCTCTGACTTAGTACTGGTTTCATAACCAGTTTCAGCGGAGTGATTTGACTGAGAATGCACCTTGACTGGATCAGGCTGATCCTGGCTAGATTCCTCATCTATCATGACCATTAGTCTATAACAATAACTGTCTTATTCTTTATCTTCATCCACTTCTAAATCACAATCTGGCTGTGATAGAGGGCCCCTGATTTCTATCCTGGCGGTAGGATAATCTTCATAAGTTTCTTCTGTAGCAGAGAACAATCCTATGTAGGCTTCCTCTTCTTCATCTTCTGACTCTGAAGAGGAAGAGTCAGTCCAGCTTTTCTGCCTTTTAGCCATAAAGGACTTTTCCTTCTTGCCCTTGTGGTGATGGTGGTGCTTTTTCTCACCATTCTCTCTTCTCTTCACTGGGCAGTTGGCTACCACATGCCCTGATTGCTACAGCAATAACAGATAACATTAGTAGAAATCGGTTTACTAGGTTTAGAACCATACATGTACTCCTTGGAGGATTTCTTCCTGTGATATGAGGAGGAGGAAGGTCTGCTCTTCCAATGCTACTTCCTCATAAACTTCTGGGACTGCCTGGAGAAGGCAGCAAAGTCCTCATCAGACATGTGGCAGTCTGATGTGCTTGTCTCTGACCTTTTTGAGTCATACTCAGCATTCCTCCTTGGTGGAGAAGGAGTCTTCCTTCTGATCCTCCTTGAGGCTTCAGCTTTGAAGGCCACAAACTTTTCTTTGGCTTGAGACTTGCTATTTTTCTCCTCCTCCTTCCTAGAAGTCAGCTGTATTTCATAGGAGAGCAACTTCTCGAACAGTGTTGCTTGTGGAGTGTCAGCAAGCTTTGCCACCTCTTTGATGGCACAAATCTTAGTATCCCAGTCTCTAGTTAGAGACCTGAGAAACTTGACATTCAGCTCATAAGTGCTAAAAACCCTACCATAGGTCCTCAGCTCATTGACTATCCTAAAAAAATCTCTCATAGTACTCTGCTATGCTGTCAGTCTTGCTCTGCCTGAAAGTCTCATACTCTTGGTTGAGCATGAAATTTCTATCATCTCTGACTTCCTTTGTGCCCTCCATGTAGACCACTAAAGTGCCCCACATCTACTTGTAGGTCTTGCAGTGCACCAGATTCTGGAAGGTGGAGTCATCTATGACACTAACTATAATATTTTGTGCCCTCTTGTCCATGGTGGCAAGGATGACTTCATCCTTTATCATTTAAGAATAAGTCTTGGGTGTCTGGACATTTGCATCCAAAACTGAGACTTTCATAGGGATGAAAGGCCCCTCTGTGACAGTAATGAAGATCCTAGGGTCAGCTGCTTCTATGAACAACTTGACCCTATTATTGGGTATTGCATCCACAATAACCCTGATTTGAAGAAGGGTCTAGTCAAGCTAAGATGAATTGAGATTGTATTTGATGCTGCTATTCTAGTGTTGTACTTGCAGGTTTACTTTGCTAAGTACACACCAATGTCAGGTTATAATGAGTCAGTAAACACAGGACTACACAATGTAATCCTTCATTGTGTGGGCCAATATGTTAACTCATGTGTAATCTCTCTATTAGGGTGTACTTCTATCCCAAGTACAGGAGAAGGACCAAGGAAGGCCAAAGACATTGACTCAGAAAAACCTGGAATTTTACCTAAGTAAAATTCGGCGAGTATGGTTAGGCATATACGTCGAATTCGTCGTGTATACTTCCCGATAAACGTCGAATTCATCGTGAATACTAAGGGTAAATTCTTTGGAAATCAAGAAATCTTCCATGTAAAATTCGTCGAGTATTATTGGCGATACTAGCCGAATTCGTCGAGTGCATCTAACGATACTCGCCGAATTCGTCAAGTATCCTAGACGATACTCGCTGAATGTGTCGAGTCAAAATTTTGACTACTCTGGATTTCTATCCAAGGCTAATTCAACGTATATCGTTATTAGGTTCGACGAGTATCATAAGTGATACTCGACGAATCCCGTCGAAAATGACTTAGGTCGTATTCCGAATTTTTCTTTGGTTCAGGATTTTCGGCCATGTGCAGTAACTTCTAGGTTATGTTTTTGGAATTCTTTTATAGCTGTTATTTTGAATCTCTCTATATATATGTTAGATTGATTTTTGAAATAACTAATCTTGCCCGAATTAGATTTCGATTTCAAAAGATTCCAAACTCAGAAACTGTCGGCCGCCCATACGCGATTAGTGATTTTCCCGATCGGCCGCAGGGGACTAGCGATCTTCTTCTTCAACGAATTCCTTGACTGGATTGCTTCCTCTCTCAAAATCTATTCTACTCTAGTCCTAGTTGTTCGAAGATCGAAGGCTCAAGATTCAAGTTCTACAAGGATTTCAAGTTTCCGAGTTCTACAAGTTTCAAGATCTACTTCTACGAAGAACGTCGGAGCGAAGACTTGCAATCGTTTGTGTTTTGTAATATTTCTGTACATATTGTAGGAGATTTATCTTTGAGTTTGTAGATCCGTTTGAGGATCAAGTTTGTAGTTTCATTTGTGGATCGAGTTTGTAGATCCGTGTGTGGATTGAGTTGTAAGATCTGGTTGTGGATCGAGGTGTAGGAGAGTTTGTTCTCCAAGACATAGGAGTGTTGCTCCGAGTTGTAAGATTGTTGATAATCTGAGATAGGTGAAGTAGCCGAGTCTAACCCTTCGTGGTAGATATGCGAGGCAGGACAGTGGACGTACCGAATACGGGGAACCACTATAGATCTTTATGTTTGTGTGCTTGTTTATTTTTGAGTAATTTTTAATTCACGAAAAGACACAAACACCACCTATTCACCCCCATTTAGGTGAGTTAGGTAGACGCTAGAAACTTTCAATTGGTATCAGAGGGGCATTTTGTTCGATAAGGCTAACACCTTGAACAAGATCCCTGATCTAGCGTTCAGAGATTTCGCATATTCACCATGGACAGAAGCAAGGGCATGACATCCATGAAGCTGCCTGTATGTACTAAAGAAAATTTTCCCATGTGGAAAGAAAGAGTCAGGTTCTTTATGGAAGTTGCTAATCCCAGAATTTTTCAGATCATGGAAGAAGGACACAATATTCCTACTCAAGCTTCAGCTTTGAATCCGACAATTATGATCCCTAAGAAAATGATGGATTTAATGAAGGATGAGATTGCTTTGGTATCCTTGGATAAGAAAGCGAAGAACATCATTGCAAGTGTAGTGGACGACTCTATGCTCAAAACTTATTCCACTGCAAGTCTGCCAAGGAGATGTGGGATTACTTAGTAGTTTTGATGGAAGGGACTGAGGAAGTTTGAGACGATCAAAGATCTTTACTGAATCAAGATTACGAAGCATTTAAGCAAGGATCAAGTGACTCTATTGCTGATAACTTCAAATTATTTTTCAAGATCGTCAACGGCCTCAAGAATTATGGTCGCACATTCACTAATGGCGATCTCAACGACAAATTTCTAAGATCCCTGACTAAGGACTGGGACACCACAGTTGTTGCTATTATGGAATTTGGGAAATTGCCGAAAATTGACCCCCATAACCTGTTTGGCAAATTGCTCTCCTACGAACTCCAGATGAACACCTGGAAGAAGGAGGAGCAAAGCAACAACACTTCCAGCAGAGAAAAGTCAGTGGATCTGAAGGCTGAAGGGTCAAAAAGTATAAAGTTGTGTTACCCGTAAGTACACTTGCTCCTGATACTCCAGAAGACTCTGATCCAAGCACGTCCAGCTCTGAGCTATCAGATGGAGAATTTTCTCTTATCTCCAAATAGTTCAAGAAACTGCTGAGCAAAAGGAGACAAATGAAAAATCGGTCATCCTCTTCAGACTCCAGGAGATCATGTCGTGACGGTGATCGAACCACGAAAATCTACAACAAGGACATGTGATTGCAGAGTGTCCCTATAAGAAGAAGGATAGTTCCAAGAAGGAAAAAAAGAGATACTTCAAGGGAAAGAGAAAAGAAGAAAAGAACTTCGTAGTCAAGAAGTCGAAGACTCTCAGTGACAGTGACTCGAGTGAGTCAAGTTTAGAAAATGAGGAAGCCTACTTCGGGCTTATGACACAATTAGAAGAGGAAGTGGGTGACTCCGAGTATCACGGGAAGGTAAATTCGTCACAATACTATCTGAGTCTGAAACGTCCACCAATGGTCGTGATGGCTATTCTTCTGATGAGGACGAATTAGAATTGATGGCTCAGCACAGGCACCTATTAAAGGCCTTCGAAAAATGTCATAAGGTAGTCCGAAAGCAGTTAAAAGAGATTGCCTCCCTCAAGGCAGTGGAAGCTAATATGAAGAAAGAAATTGCACAATTACTTCCTCTCAGAGATGAAGTCCACTACTTGAAAGAGGAACTCAAGGGCTCCGCTGAGACATTAAGTCTGAAGGAAAAATATCTTGATGAGTTGGAAGAAAAGCTCACGGTGAAGAGAAAACTTGTTGAGAGTTACTCCAAGCCAAAGACTGTTCTTCCTCTCATTGATGAGTTTTCAGCTCAGAAGAAGGGCATTGGTCTTGGACACATTGGTGGAAAGGGTAAGGCTGCCCAGAAGGCTAGCGCCAAGGAAAAGGGGAAGACACCCATGGGTCAACCCTCGTTTAGGAAGGTAATCTTCCCAATGAATAAGTTTGACCTTGAGTCGTCCTATGGTCATCATGTTAGGCCTACTTATGTAGAGCCCAAGAATAGATGCTAGGGATGGACCCATCCCCGTGACTTTGGTGCCAGCGTGTTCAAAGTACCTTTTTAAGAAATTCAGATGAAGAGTTATGGTCTGTATGTACATGGACATATCAATAAGAAGGCACAAAAAGCCAAAACTGATGTGCCTAAGGCTAAAGAGATGAGGAGCTCCTGTATATGATGCAACCAGGAGGCCTCCACCTCAAAGAATACTGCCCCTACTAGACCTCAGCTCCAAAAGGTAAAGCAGGAGTATAAAAGGAGATACAAAAAATTTGACTGTTAGTGCTACGAAAAAATTGGTCATTTTGGCGCAGATTGTTGGTTCAATCCTAATAATTATGTAACCCCACGAGTTAGCAATGCGAGACCAACCACTCGCAAGGTTAATGTTCCTAGTGGTGTTCAGCTGACCAGGAACCAAGGACCCAAATATGTTTGGATTTCTAAGGTAAAATGATTTGTTTTCGCAGGTATGTCCAAAGGCCACCAAAAATATGATCTGGTATTTGGACAGTGGATGCTCTCGATACATGACCGGGAAAAGAAGCCTTTTACTTGAGTATACCCCAGTCGAAGAAGAACCAAAAGTGATCTTTGGAGGGTAAGACAGGGGAACAACAAAAGGTTATGGTATGATTTCCAATGACATAGTCTCTTTCACAGACGTAGCTTATGTTGAAGGATTACACTACAATCTTATAAACATAAGTCAGTTATGTGATAAAGGCTACATTGTCGAGTTCTGTAAGGACAAGTGTTTGATAAAATCGTCTACAAATTTGGAGAAGTTCTTAACAGGAACTCGGAGCAGAAATATCTTCTATTTGAATTTCCTTTGTTTAGACAATTCTACCTTAATGTATTTTATGGCTAAAAGTAGTGCATCTCTCTGTGACCATGGCATAAGAGATTAACACATATTAATTTCAAAACTATAAATATGTTATTTTCTCACAACTTAGTGCGTGATTCCCCCAGCATTAAGTGCCTTAAAGAGATTCCATGTCACTCCTATCAAATGGGTAATCAGACACAGGCTACCTTCAAGGGTATTGCTGAAAAAGATTCTTCACGAAGCTTATACTTGCTTTATATGGACTTATTCGATCTTATGCCTATTCACAACTTAGGAGGTAAGGTCTATACATTAGTAATTGTTGATGGTTACTCGCATTTTACTTGGGTGTTCTTTCTGAAACACAAGTCAGACACCTTTGATTCCCTCACTAATTTTGTCCGGCAAATTGAGAATGAATTGGACTGCTCAGTGGTCAAAATCAAAAGTGACCACGAAACAGAGATTGAGTTTAATGCCATGACAAAATTTTGTGAAAGCCAAGGTATCTTTCATGAGTTTTCCTCCCCGCATACTCCATAGCAAAATGGAGTTGTTGAGAGAAGGAATAGAACTCTAATTGAAGAATGTATAACTATGTTGAATGACGCTTCACTTTCGAAGTACTTCTGGGCTGAAGCAGTCAACACAGCGTGTTACGTGCAAAATAGAGCACTTATCAACAAAAGTTATCGTAAGACCCCCTATGAGCTATTGAAGGGCAAAAAACTGATTGTGTCCTACTTTAGAATCTTTGGAAGTAAATGTTTCGTACTTAATAATGAGAAGTATTACCGCACAAAATTTAGTGAAAAGTGTTTTGAAGGTATTTTTGTAGGATATAGTAGCCATAGTAAGGCATATATGATTTTAATAAGAAAACTCTGGTGGTAGAAGAGTCAATAAATATTGTATTTGATGAGACTAGCATGCTCCATACAACTCGTCTATTATTATTAATGTAGATGCAGGTACCAGGTTCAAGGAGCTAAGCTTGGATGAAGCTATCAAGGAAGAAGCTCCAAGATCAGTCAAGCTCGTCGATCCAGGCTTGGTGGATGAAGAACCGCTAGAGGAAGAATTGTTATAACCTACAGTGGATGCACCAGATGTTACAAAGCTTGTTGGAGAGAGAGCAAGGAATCTAGGGTTCAGACACCTAAGAGATTACCCAACTGATCAAATAATAGGAGAGCCAGGCGACGACGTCAGAACCAGAAGATGTACAACTAATGAGAATATGCATCTCAGTTTTTTTGTCTCAGGTTGAGCCGAAGAAGTTCGAGAAAGCAAACAAAGATGCTTCTTAGATACTAGCAATGCAAGAGGAGCTCAATCAATTTGAATGATGCAAAATTTGGGAGCTGGTACCCAGGCCAAACGGACAGAATGTGATCGACACCAAGTGGATATTCAGTAACAAGCTAGACGAACACAAAGTGATCATCAAGAATAACGCCAGACTTATAGCATAAGGATATAGACAAGAAGTGAGGATTGACTTCGAACAGACCTTTGCTCTAGTGGCTCGGCTCGAGGCGATCAGATTTTTTCTTGCGTATGCTGCTCTTAAAGGCTTCACTGTCTACCAAATGGACGTGAAGTCAGCATTTCTCAATAGAAATCTGAAAGAGGAAGTATACGTAGCGCAACCCCCAGGTTTTGTCAATTCTAATTTCCCTGATTACGTTTACTTTTTGAATAAAGCATTATACGGCTTAAAGCAAGCTCCCCAAGCTTGGTATGAGACGTTATCTACCTTTCTTCTTGAAACAATTTCATAAGGGGAAAAATATACAAGACATTATTTCTTAGGGAAGTTAAAGGCAAGATTTTGCTAGTCCAAATCTATGTCGATGATATTATTTTTAGCTTTACGGAAGACAACCTTTGCAAGAAGTGTTCTAAACTTATGCAAGGAAAGTTTCAAATGAGAAGTATGCGTGAGCTGAAGTATTTCTTAGGACTTCATGTGAAGCAATCTAAAGATGGAATTTTCATCTCTCAGATGAAGTTCAACAAGGAGCTTCTTTAAAAATTTAGAATGGAGAGCGCATCCTCTATGAGGAATCCAATGGGTTCAACTGTGTCTCTGGACAAGGATAAGAAAGGGAAACCTTTTGATGAAACCAAATACAGAAGTATAATTTGATCCTTGCTCTACCTGACTACCAGTAGACCAGATATAATATTTCAACATACGTCTGCACTAGATATCAGGTGAATACTAAGGAATCTCATTACGTCGTTGCAAAGCAGATTTTAAGATACATTAAGGGTACACCCTATCTTGGCTTATGGTACCCAAGAAATAATGATGTCGAGCTAATTGGTTTTTCAGATGCAAACTTTGCAGGTAGCAGGGATGATAGGAAAAGCACTTCCGGGACGTGCCAATTTCTCGGAATACGGCTTATCTCTTGGAGCAGTAAGAAGCAGAATTGTGTGGCAACATCTACTACTGAGTCAGAGTATATCTCTGTGGGTAGTTGTTGCGCACATGTTCTATTGATCAGAAATCAACTTGAAGATTATAATTTGAAGTTCAGAGAGATTTCGATGTATTGTGATTCATCCAGCGCAATAGCAATCGAAAATAATCCAATCTCCCATAGCCGGACAAAGCACATCGAGGTGTGCTACCACTTCATCCGGGAGCATGTGGAGAATAAGGACATAGCCCTCAGCTATGTCCTGACGGACAAGCAGGTTGCAGATATTTTCACAAAGCCTCTGGACGAGGCCAAGTTTTTGTTCTTCAAAATGGAACTAGGCATGCTGAAAATTGAATCCTGAAGAGGCCTAGGCAAGCAGAAGATCTCTAGGGTTCTACTTCAGAAAAGCAAGAAATTTTGCACATGGTAAATTCGGTGTATATCGACCGATTCGTTGGATATTCTGGTAATACTCGCCGAATTGGAATCCTCCACTAGCGAATCTCACTGAATTCATCTTTGGACAGAAATTCGCACTTTATATTGGATCCTTCGACAATCAATATTAAGGTACGCACCTATTTTAGGACAACTATAATTATCATATATATATATATTATAATTCTAAAGGGGGCAACCACACGACACTCGCCGAAACTCGCTTCTTCCTCCCGTGACCTTGGTCGTGTTCTTCATTCACCGATTGTAGTGGAAGGTTTGAAGTAGAAGGTCACGCCGTCTTTCCCTAACTCCCAATTCGCACTCGCCGATTCTGACAACTCTACCTCACCGACTCATAGTTTCTAGTGTAGTGATTTACACTTGGATCCTGTAGTCGATTCCGTCTTCAGTGCAATATAGTGAAGTGTTTTGAATTCCAGCAGCACCCAAAAGCTTCATTTTACAGAGTTTTGCATTCAAGTTTTCTTGAGTTTCAATGTCTCCTAAGAGTATGAGTGGATTGCTAGGAGGAGGCAAACTTGTTCGCACTGGGTTTGCTCATGCCTCAGATGAGTTTCGCAACGTGATTCTCATGTTGGAGACTGCAGGACTGTCCTTTTTCCTAGAACACCCATGCAAAGTTCTGGACAAGGAATTTCTTGAGTTCTTCCAGAACGTTAAGTTCAGACACGAAGACACGGTGATTAAGAGCAAGATTCAAAAATTCAAAGTGATAGTGAAAGCCTCTCTTCTGTCTAGGTACTTGCAGCTTCCAGTCTGTGATTAAGCCGATTACCTTGATGAGGCTGATTTCTCAAGAGCTCAATCGTTCTGTGGACTGCCCAGAGGCACCAAAGCCATCAAGCACAAAGGAATGAATGAGGAAGGCAAGCTTATCTTAGACATCATCGACAAGGTGTTGATGTGCAAGAAGGGCTCTCATGCCTGTCTTCAGAGATGTTCAAAGTTCTGGTTGGTATCATCTGCAGGAAGAAGGTAAACTGGGGTGCTTTGTTGTTTGAGAATATCAAGGACAGCCTACGCACACCCAACTTTGGATGGATTATCACCCTGTACCTGAATCAGATGGATGGCGACAAGTTTGATATGACCAAAGGAGTACATATCCATCACTTAAAGAAGATCGACTCATATATCTTCTCTCGATGGGATAGGAGGATAATCAAGCAAGGGGGAGCCCCAGACTTGGCTGTGGAAGAGGAAGAGCAAGCTCCTGAGGTCAGGATTATCTCTTCTCACCCTAGTGAAATTCCTGAAAGTTAGAGGGCAGTAATAGAGGGGGAGTCAGTTACTCCAGCTGCAGAGACAAAAAATTTATTGACAGTAGTGGCTTAGATTGCTTGTACTACTGTTGAAGAGTTGGTGTCTGAGATAGTGATAGAGTTGCAAGATACAGTGCTTCCAGCCCCAGATTCAGGGTTTGTTGATGATTTAGATGATGAGACTGCTGATGATGATGACCTAAGGGTTGATGATTATGAGATTGAGGTTCCTGCTGATGTATCTGAGATTACTGCTGAACAGATTATAGTTTATTGTGACAAGATTGCTGCTACTGATGTTGTTGAGACTGAGAGAGCAAGTATTATTGCTACTGTTGAGCCAATGTGTGTGGAAAACCTACTAGTTCCTCTCCCAAAGATGACTCCCATTGCAGTTTCTGAGGGGGAGGCAACTCAGTCCTAGATTTCTGTCTCCATTGAGGTTGACCGGTTCATCCGCAACCTGGAGAAGAGACTTGGCAAGAGGCCAACTATGCCCGAAGGCGTAATTGATCTTTTTGATGAGGAAGGAGATGCAGAAGAGCATGCTCCTATCCTAGATGCTGAGGATCAGGTACTGAGTTCTAAATCTCATCTTTCTCCAATCGAAGAGTCCTCCAATGATTCTGAGATCACGATATTCCAGTACCACAGACTACTGATATTCCATCTTCCAGTACAAATGACTCCTTTCTGCAAGCAGTTGAAGTGATGTTGGCAAAGCAACAAGCTAAGTTTAAGGCTTCGTTGTAGAAGGTTGTGAAAATATTTAAGGATTCTGATAAATATATGCTGAATGGCCTAGCAGAGGTCAAAGTTGCAATTAGCAAGCTGGATGAAAAGCTGGACTCAAGGTTTGTTCTGGGAGGCAAAGTCGTCTATCAGATTGTGTTAGGACTGAATAACAACATGGTGGTATTAAAGAATGCTAATTCTAATGTTCTTACAATGATTGATGCTCAAAATAGATCCATGGCACACTTTGATTGCAAAATGCACAACTATGCTAATTCTATCGCCGCCGAAGCCAAAAAGGGGGAGAATGCCCTTGCAGCTAAGGTGGATTTGTTGTCTACTTCTATGCGACAAAACTTCAAGGTAACAAATGACTACATATATGATAATACTGAGTGGCTATGTAATCAGCTTACCAGAAATCAAGTTCCTGTTGTGCCTATACCAGCATCTGACGAGGTTCATCCGTTCCAGGATTACTCTCAGTACTGGTCAGACACTCAGAATCTACATAATTTTGATCATGATTTTGTTGCTGCTAATGTGCTATTTCCAGAGGTTTAGAGGACATAAGACCTTGCTCCCCCAGTTCACAAGAGAAGAAAATATGGGGAAGGCACGTCTGAAGTTAGGCCAGATCCAGAGCCAGTCAAAGTAGAACCAAATAAAGAAATGGAAGAGGTTTGGAGCCCTACCTCCAAAGGAATCATATTGGACACATTCTCCTTGGTCGATCTTGGAGTGGAAAAGCATCAACATCACTATGACCAAGAGGAATGGAACAAATACAAGGTTGCATGCACAAAGAGGATAATACATTTCAAGAACAACCGCAGTGCTGATCCAATGCCTCCAGCACCTCCTAGATATTATCCAAAGCCAAGAGCCTATTTTATAAGACAGCGAGTAAAGATGCAGAACAGGAAGAACTGACAGTCATATTTTCTTGTGTGTCAAGCGTTGTGGGCTTCCCTCCCTAAACTATAAACAATTCATATATACATATATATATGATTTCTATAATTGTCTTAGAATGCGTGCTGTTTTATTTCTACTATATTTTCATGTCTAAATTTTCTTCTTCATGTGCAATTCACCTTTGCTTGTAGGATTTTGGCTTCTTCAAATAGGAGGAGATTGTTGAGTATTGCATCAACAATAACCCTGATTTGAAGAAGGGTCCAGTCAAGCTAAGACGAATTGATATTGTATTTGATGCTGCTATTCTAGTGTTGTACTTGCAGTTTACTTTGCTAAGTACACATCATTGTCAGGTTATAGTGGGTCAGTAAACATAGGACTACACAATATAATCCTTCATTGTGTGGGCCAATGTGTTGACTCACGTGTAATCTCTTTATTGGGGCATACTTTTATCCCAAGTACATAAGAAGGACCAAGGAAGGCCAAAGACATGGACTAAGAAAAAATTGGAATTTAACCTAAGTAAAATTAGGCAAGTATGGTGAGGCATATACGTCGAATTCGCCGAGTAACCTCTTAATACTCGCCGAATTCGTCGTGTATACTTCCCGATACATGTGGAATATGTCGTAAATACTTAGGGTAAATTCTCGGGTAATCTAGAAATCCTCCAAGTAAAATTCTCCAAGTATCACTGGAGATACTCACCGAATTCATCGAGTGTATCTAACGATACTCGTCGAATTCGTCGAGTATCCCAGGCGATAGTCGCCGAATGTGTCAAGTCAAAATTTTGACTACTCTGGATTTTTTTCCAAGGCTAATTTGATGTATATCATTATCAGGTTCGGCGAGTATCATAAGTGATACTCGACGAATCCCGTAAAAAATGACTTAGGTCATTTCCGAATTTTTCTCTGGTTCGTGATTTTCGTTATGTGCAGTAACTTCTAGGTTACGTTTTTGGAATTCTTTTATAGCCGTTATTTAGAATCTCTCTCTATATATGTTAGATTGATTTTTGAAATAACTAATCTTTCCCGAATTACATTTCTATTTCAAAATATTCCAAACTCAGATATCATCGGTCGCCCATACGCGATTCGCGATTTTTCTCGATCGGCCGCCGACGACTAGCGATCTTCTTCTTCAACGACTTCCTCGACTGGATCGCTTCCTCTCTCAAGATTTATTCTACTCCAGTCCTAGTTGTTCGAAGATCGAAGGCTCAAGATTCAAGTTCTACATGGATTTCAAGTTTCTGATGTCTACAAGTTTCAAGATCTACTTCTACGAAGAACGTCGGAGCAAAGAATTGCAATCGTTTGTGTTTTGAAATATTCCTTTACATATTGTAGGAGATTTATCTCCGAGTTTGTAGATCCATTTGAGGATCGAGTTTGTAGATCCGTTTGTGGATCGAGTTTGTAGATCCGTATGTGGATCGAGTTATAGATCCGGTTGTGGATCGAGGTGTAAGAGAGTTTGTTCTCCGAGGTATAGGAGCGTTGCTCCGAGTTGTAAGATTGTTGATAATCTAAGATAGGTGAAGTAGCCGAATCTAACCCTTTGTGGTAGATAGGCGAGGCGGGACAGTGGATGTACCCAATACAGGGAACCACTATAGATCTCTGTGTTTGTGTGCTTTTTTTTTATTTTTGAGTATTTTTTAATCCGCGAAAAGACACAAACACCACCTATTAACCCCCTCTAGGTGAGTTAGGTAGACTCTAGATACTTTCACCTCTCCTTCCAAATGCCAAACCCTTCCCTGCAGATTGGAAGCTTCATGGCACCCAGTTCCTTATAGTTCACTCCTGAACCCATAAGGACAGACTTATAGCTAACCTTGAAGATCTACTCAGACTGTTAAGCTTTCTTTGAGTAACCTCCCTCTGATACCACTTAAAAGTCTTTATTGTCAAGGTCAGCTAAAAACCTAGAGGGGGGTGAATAGGTTTTTGTCTTACTTTAAGTCTTTTAGACCTTCCCCGATTGTGTTGTACTTAGTGATTGGGTTATTTTAGCTTTCAAGATTAATCATAGACGACACAGTTGTTTTATAGTGGTTCCCCAGATTATGGGTATGTCCACTATCCCTCTCCGCCTTTCTAACAGTGTGTTAGATAAGGCTCTTCCCAAAAACTCAGCTCCTTAAGAACTTACAACTCAATCCCGCATGACAACTCAGTGTCCTCCAAGACCTACTGCATAGGCACAAGGCCCTACAACTCAATGATTAGACAATCACCAACCTCAGGCCCACGACCCTAGAACTCAGGCTGGGAGGACAGCCCTACACTCAGATCCAAAACGGATCCTATACTCAAATCAACAAATAATCCTACCTCAACCTTTATAACACAGACGTACAACTCAGATTCACACAGGAATCCTACACTCAGATCCAAGACTGGATCCTACAGAAAATAGAAATGTTATGAAACAGTTAGATACCAGAGAACTTTCTATGTGTCTATCTTCCTGGGCTGAGCAGATTTCAGCCCTATCTTCTTCAAAGCAACAAGTTGAAAAAATCTTCAGTACTAGGCTGCTTGTGCTGGAAGTAACTCAGAACCAAGATTCTGATCTGCTGTTAAAGACAATGGATCTGAAAGTTTTATAACTTCTTCAAACAGCTACCAGGACTAGCAGACTCTAAAGGCTCTGCTTCTCTTCTTAATCAAAAATCGATTCTGAACTTGCTGTCGTTGATGAGAATCTCAATAACTATCTGTTTTTGCTTTCAGGTCAACTGATCAGAACTTGTGCTTCAGGCTCGATGTTAATGGTGAGGAAGAAGACGAAGTTCCGCCGCTATGCATAATCAGAAAACCATAATTGCTAATTTCTTTTAGCCAAACTTTCCCTTTTATAGGCAGCTGATCAATGGTTCTTTGTACTGTGGGCCCACCCTTAAGGAATGGGTTACCACCTTCCTTTTGTAGAAAACGACAACAGCTGGCCGTCGGCGCCATTAAAGGCATACTGCATCTTTCCCGCAAAGAATTTGAACTGCGTTGACTTTGTTGACCTTTGCTGACGTCAGCCATTCTGGACTTAGAAAATTTCTCAGAATCAACTCAGGCGTTGAGTGGCGTTGAGTGAAAGGCCTTCACTCAACGATTCTGGACTTAGTCACATAGCTGCTTCCTTAGGCGTTGAGTGGCGTTGAGTGAATGGCCTTCACTCAAAGCTTTTATACTTGGCTTATCATTTTGCACTTTCTGCAACTTAGGCGTTAAGAGCGTTGAGTGAATGAGCATTACTCAACGCTTTTTGCCTTAGTCACTGCTTTAAGTTCTACCTTATGTTGAGGCGTTGAGTGAACTGGCTTCACTCAACGCTTCTATACTTGGAACAATTCTGCTCTACATGAAGACGTCTAGTGTGTTGACTTCACTCAACGCTATCTTCCTTCTGCCTCAACATTTGACTAGGCATTGAGTGAACTGACTTCACTCAACGATTTTAGACTTGGTCAAGTTTCGGTTTCTTCTTAGGATTCAAGTGCAACAACATGACTCAACTCTTCCTTCCTTTGGCGTTGAGTGAACTGGTTTCACTCAACGCTTTTGTACTTAGACAGATTTTTCCTGTCATTCTACCAAGGCTTTGACAGAATCAGCATGACGTTGAGTGAACTGGTTTTACTCAACAATTTTGGACTTAGAAACTTTTCCTTTGACAGAATCTCTCTAGCTTTGACCCAGGCAGCTTTTCTCAACGAATTTGCTGCCTGGCGTTGAGTGAGTTGACGTCACTCAATGCCTGGGGACTTGACCACTTTTCTGTCTTCCATTGAAGAGGCTTTGATAGATCCTGCTATATTCAACTTCTTTTAGGTTATGGAATTGAATGAACTATCTTCACTCAACGCCTGTGGACTTAGGCACTTTTTTGTCTATCAAGCCCACAACTTCGTGTCCACCTGTCCAATCAATGTGAGAAGGACTAACCTACATGCATGAACTTACACACACATCAAATACAACTATGTGTATGTCATTGTCTTGTTTGACTTCTTACAAATCAGGGACATTGGGGTCAATGGACCCAACAAGAGAGCCTAACAGGAAAGGGGAGGCCAACCCGCATCTTGCCTGTTGTCCTTGATTATTATGGATTTTGGAGACAGCATGGCAATTTGAGCAACGGGAAAGAGCTGAACTGTACCTACATTATGTCTATCTTGTACTAGATTGCCTAAAGTAATTGGCTTTCATCGGTGGCATAATGAGAGTCTTAGGCACCTGGCCGGAAAGACTAAAATGCTCAAGTATACTATCAAGTCTGGGACTGTGGATGGTGGTGGGATCTGGAGAAGTCTGGTACACCGAGAATGTGCCCTGAGTGCATGAGACGCGTGACTGATCGAGCCTGTGTTTGTGGTGAATGGTGCTTACATTGCACGTTTTGATTGATAAAAGATATATATGCTACTGCTTGCAGGGAAGGAGAACCGCCACCCTGATTAAGGGGTGGGTCGTTATAATTTGGTCCGCTAATGCTGACCGTTGCTTTATTTACCACATTTTGGTGGGTCGTGCTATACAGGTGCTGGATAGCCAAGTGGAAAATAGCAGGCTGAAGTCCCTTATGCTGCGATTGGCTGGCCTTTGAAGGCCCAAAGGTGAATGTTTATTGTTTTCATGTGTGGTCGTCCTGCATGCCGATGTATGAAGACATATTTTGTAAAGGAAACAGTTAGGCCTTTAGGCCAAAACATGTTGTGTATTAATATATCATTCCTATGTTGTTAGAGGACATTCCTGGTATATGGGTTATATAACTATGTTAACTGCTTCCGTTAGAATGCACTCTGAGTTAGGATGCGTATAAATCAAATGGTTTCAATAAGTAACTCCGCTGACTATCTATGGAATATGACATGGGGCTCCGACCGGACCTTCTGTTATATTCTTCGTGACAGATGGGGTGTTACATTAGTGGTATTAAATGATGCTTTAAAAGTTGTATTAGTTATCTTCTAAACTCATTTTGGATGCTTGGGAAGATGAAGTAGTTACAAGGTTAGGATGCAATGAATACCTGCCTCATTCCATGATTTGTGAATGTAGAAACACATCTGCGGTGAAAAATTTCAATCCCGGACACCAATGTAGTTTGGGTGATCGACCATGGGTCATCTATGGTCACCTCAGTGGACCCTCGACTCTATCCCGGCTCCACTCCATGTACTACTCGAACATGTACGTGATTTATAAATATCGAAAAAGAATCAGACCAAAAAAATGCCTCTCACATTACATGTTTACTTTCTTGGATACGCATTTAAGGCTTCATTTGGCGTGGCATTTTTGATTAGATGAGTTTGGGGAAAAAAACGCCACCATCATAGAATATATATTTGGCATGATAATGGTTATGACCGCCACTAAGAAAAGAAAACTAGTTTTGAACATGAAAGCGGATGAAGTTCTTTAGATGAGATCGGGCATTCACGAACCACAGTTCATAACCACCATGTTCGATCACAATGGTCACCACCCTACCAAACTGTTGTTGTATGGAGACCGGGCAGTCTTGCAGTCTGGCACTGGCGGATTAAAGACCGGGCGGTCTGGCGGTTTGTCTCTAGCGGCTTGGTAGCCGAACTATTGTTGTTCGGTGTCCGGGCGATCTGACGGTTTGTCTCAGACGACTTGGAGAACGGGCGGTCTGGCGGTCTCCTATGGCGGCTTGTTCTCTCCTTCTGCTGGTTATCGGGAGGTTAGCCTATTCGTCTAACCGTGCGGCCTGTTCGGCTTGTTTCTATTAACCTGTAATTATTTAGTCCCACATTGCTTATTTGTAATCTCTCTCATCTCCTCCATTCTATAAAAGAAAGGTCATACCTTTGTAATACTCATCTTTTTGGATAATAAAAATTATGTTATTCCAATTTTCGGTTTCTACTTGTCTGTTCGAACATGGTATCAGTGGACTCAATCTTTTCCACCTGATTCGGTGTCTTCTACTAACCGCACGGTTTGCCCTTCTTCGCGCAGTTTGTTCGCGCGGCTTCTCTTCTCTTTGTCGCTGCCCTTTGTGTGTGCGACCTCTCTTTTCTTCTATCCGCGACCTGTTTTTGTGGTTACTCTTCTTCTTTTCTCCTCGCGATCTCCTTTGATTCGCGCTTCCCGTTTCTGTTCATGCGGTCTCTGCTCTGTTCGCACTACCTACTTGCCTTTCTCGCAAACTCCTTCCAGTTCGCGCGGTCCCCTATATCTCCTATTCGTGCGGTTTTCTCTCTAGCTGTGCGACTTCTTTCCCTCTGCTTTGCTCTGCTTCTTGGTTGTTGCCTTCCTTGCCACTGGTGTGTTGATACCGTGACTGCTGCAGAATCTTTTCTTTGTCCGTTGCGGCCTTCCTATCCGCACATCCTGCTCGCTGTTCGCGCGGCTTGTTGCTTCTTCTCGCACGGCTTCTTGTCTTCCTTCCATGGCTCTTTCCAGTACCTCAACCACCACTGCTACTCCCGTGGCCAATCCGCCTCCTCCTCCTACTCCTTCCGGGAATCTTGGCACCATCTCCAAACTCATCAGTCCCAACTACCCGGATTGGAGTGTCTCCTTCACCTTCCTTCTCCGCTCACAATGCAAATGCCACCATCTCAGTAATGACCCACCCCCTCTCAATTCCGCTGAGTTTGACGATTGGGATGCTAGCGAAGCGCTTGTGCGCACTTGGCTAGCTAACAGCCTTTCTGATGAATGTATTCCCATCATCCGTCATGATGAGATGGTCAAGACGACTTGGCTTCACCTTGATGCTCTGTACTCGAAGGGGGCTCAGATGTCCTGCATCTATTCTTTATATGCGAACATCTTTGCCCATTTTTCCACGTCTCCTGCTGCCTCTTATCAACAGGTTCAGGCTCTCGGGGCTGAGATTCTTCAGAATCGCCCCTTCTCTGCGGATTTGGACGAGCAACACAAGCACTTCAAGGAACTTTTGGTTGTATGCTATCTTCTACGACTTCCTGAGTCCTATGACATGATCCGCCAGCAAATTCTGGGTGAGGCAGACTCTCTTACCTTGGATTCCACGGCTGCACGCATTGCCGCAGTTACCTCTCTACTTCAGCGTCCCCTTCTGTCCTCTCCTTCACCACCGGACAAATATGTTCACCAGACTCAACGGAGTGGCTCTGGTAGCTGCAATCACCAGTCCGGCGAGCGTGGCCCTTCCCGCTTCCTCTGCTCTTACTGTGGCTGCACCGGGTATACCGTGGAACGCTGCTGGATGAAACATCCGCATCTTCGCCCATCTAGTGACTCTTCCACCTCCTCCTCAAAGCCGTCTGTTGCTGTGGTCACGTCATCAGGTAGTGCCTGTTGAAACCGAAAACTCGGTCTCGATGGAGTTCACCCTTGGGGAAGGGGTGATCGCACACCTACTTCTCTCCTGCAAGAAAAACAACAAGGAAAAAGAACAAGGGACTGGACCAAGGGCCCGGCGCGGAGGACCCACCACATACCCGGAAGATCACCGAGCGCTTCCCCTCCTTAGCCAAATGTTGGGCAAAGGTACCTCAGAAAGAGCTAGAAGACTGGGGGGGGGGGGGCAGGTAAGCATGCCTTCTGAGGTTCCTCTTAGGTCCTATTTATAGATCTCTGAAAATGGCCTGCAAATAGCCAACCTCTGTTGTTCTAAACAGCTATGTGTAGCCCAACTGGGTCTGCCAACAACGTAACTCAACTATTCTAACTGGCTATGGGCAGGCCAGCGGGGGCAAAATGGTAAAAACATATCACAGATCACTGGGCGAGTAGCCCTCAACAAACCCTACTCGGCAAGGGCGACAAGTGCTCGATGGAGCAGGCACTCGCCGCCTACCTTCGGCCTTGGGCGAGTACGGGCCCGACCTGCCCTACTCACATGCCGCATGCTTGTTGAACGGTTCAAATTCAGCGAGCGACTCAGAGCTCGACGAACAGCCCAGAGCTCGATTAACGGGACTTGGCGAGCTGAGCTTGGCGAGCTGAGCTTGGTGAGTACGAGTTTGCCTCCCCAAGGGATCTCACCCCTCCTGGGCGAGCCGGAGACTGTCGAGCTCTCCCTCCTGCTGAGTTCGTCCAGGGACTCAGACTGTCTGATTTGGCCATTCTGGCTCCTGCTGACCCACTCGCCGGATACGGGGTTGTACACAATCCCCGCTCTTTGCGAGGTTGGCACAAGCTCGGAAAGAAACATCCAACCCCACGGGATTCATCGAGTGTGGCATGAGACAGGGAATCTCTCGGTGGGGTCCACCAGCAACTATAAATATGTGCTTGTGTACCTGGGTGACCTTCATCACTCCCCTTCGCTCTGAATTTGTTGAGATGCCTTTTTCCAAGGAGCTCCAAGAGAGGATTGCGAAGGCACGCGAGGTCTCCTTTGCCCGCGTCGCTAGCCTAACCTCCATTCCCCTTAACATCCCGCGGAGCATCCCGACCGATTCAATTCAGCCAAGAGGGCAAAAGCCAGATGCAGAGGCGTCCGAACGCGCCTTCCAAGATTTAAAAATGGCCCTGGAGTTTGAGACGAGCTCCTCTACCTTGCCTGCCCCTGGGAAAAAGGGGGATTTTATTGACCTCTGCGCCGATCAGGACTGCCGAGATGGGGGCGGAGAGGTCACCTCTCCGCGGGCCGATACTCTTCCCACCGAACTGTGGTTCATGGCTCCGGATACTCGCCAACGGGACCCGTCCCCGCCCTTCGGGACTCTGGTGTTGAGCTCGCAAATACCGGACTCGCCGGCCCGCGTTCCCTCTTCTCAGCTCGTCGAGACTTTGAGGGATGGTGCCGAAATTATCCCAGTGTCAGGCTTCAACCTTATTCCACCCCGAATATAGCCTCCGGGTCGCGGTAAAAATCTGAAGATGCCCCCACCTCGACTCTCCTTCGAAGCGCCAAGCTCTTCAGGCGAGTCATCCTTTATTGGTTCTCATCCGTAGTTCCCCGGGTGTACTACCCCTTTACATTATTATTCAACTATTCTTGCAGCTTTCTGCAGTTATTCGGAGGCCAATGAATCCTTGGAGCAAGCTCGCTACTCGCCCCTTCCTTCCCCAAATACCCTGGAGTCCTTCCTGGATGCCGAGCTGGGGGGCCCCGAGCTGATGAAACGAGGAATCGAGGTCCTCAAAAAGATGGCACGCGAGCTCCACCAGTTGCGGGAGGACAACGACGTGCTGCAGCGGGAGTGCGCGTGGCTAGTAGGTGAGGTGAGGGAGAACCCAGCGAGCGAAGAGACGTCCCTTACACTGCTGTTGGAGAAGCTGGACGAGAATCTCCTGGCTGCTCGGGGGTGCTTGAGACGGATTCGCGAGCTCCACAATTCGCGCCGACCTGTGGGGGAGGAGACGCGAGGCCGGGTAGGTAGAGAACGACCCCCTTGCTGGGCCTACTGGAACTCGCCTCCTTTCCCTCTCAGCTCGTGCACGTGCCGAACTTGCTGCTTTATTTGCATTTAATTTCTCTGTACAATATCCCTCTTGGGCTTGTAATAACTTAAAAATATTTTCAGATTTTATTGCTTGTTGTTCGAATATAATATTCTTGCTTGGCACATGATGAGATAGGCCGCAGAAGTTGGCGAGCTGGGTCTGGCGAGCTGGGTTAGGCGAGCTGGACCGATCGGTCAGCTCGACCCCCGGTCTCTTTTCCTATAAATAGGCCCCCTCACCTACCCTGACTTACCGCTTTTATTACCTCTGTACTTTCATCCCCTGCTCGCCTTCTCCCTACGTGCACTCGCTCCTTATACCTTCCGCGAGCATGGGAAATTCCAATCCAGACTCTGATGGTCGCTCCAAGTATGCTCAACACTTTACTGACTACTGTTTCTTTGAGGGGAACACGACTGTGGAGGAGTTCGCCGTGTTCACTGCCGAGTTCAAGCCCCCTGGATTCGAGGCGCGTCGGCCTAGGGAGGGAGAGGCCATCAACACTTTCTACTCCAAGGAGCTCTCCTTCCCCATCTCGCATTTCGAGGTGGGGTTGCACCTTCCGCTCTGGCCAGAGATCCGCCAGATCCTCAAATACTTCGGCGTGATTCCCGCACAGCTGAACCCGAACTCCATCGCCCTGATGGTGGCGTTCGTGAGTTTCCTACGCCGGAAGCGAATCGAGTTCAACCTGACAGTGTTAAGGAAACTCTTCACCTATAAGGCGATTCCCAATGACATCGCCTTCTTCGGAGGTTCCTTTATCAAGGTTCGCGAGATCACGAACAAACACCACAACTTTATGACCAAGATCGTCTTCCTCAAGGGCGATCTCGGCAACATTCCCTACTCGCCGCAACAAAAAGGCGAGGAGGTATACCGACCCCCCATCGTCACCGGCAACGACGCCGAGCTCCACAAATTTTTCCTCCACAAGGACTTCGAGGTCTCCTTCCTCCAAAAGGGCCTCGAATCGCTCCTCCCTGTCCTTCCCGGCGAAGGTATATATTTCAACTCTCCTCCTTGCCAGATCTCGCCAAATCCATCAGAATTTTTACTAAGTTATTTCTGCAGGGGAGTGGCTGATTCCCGAGAACCCGCCTTTTGCAGATCCGGGACTACTCACTGACCCGCTCGTCCGTGAGAAGGCAGCTGCAGCCGCCTGCCGAGATGAGCCATCGTTGTCTAAGCCCTCTAGCAAGAAACGGGCTTGTCCTGCGGGGTCCAAGTTGCCTCATCGCCATCCACCGCAGAAGAAGCTGGAGGCGCTGGTGGTTTCTCGGGCGAAGCAGCGACAACAACCCAAGTACATGAGCTCGCCCGAGACCACCCCGGACGGATCGCTGGGGAGCCCACTGAAGGAGACAACGGGCAAAGGGCAGGAGGGAGGCGAGCCCTCTGCTCCTGCAGTTAAGAAGTCCCCAGCCCGCGAGTCGGGCCCGCCGAGGGGCCATCCCCTCTTCGGCCATGGGGGGAGGTTGAAGGACTCGACCGGCGAGCCCGTGGTTTAGTGGGACGAGTCCGCCCACCGGGTCTCCATCTCCACCCTCCAATCCTCTTGGGCTGACCGCGAGCCCTCATTAGGTCAAGCTTATGCGCTCAGCTTCGGCCTCTACGGGCGCGAGCACGCCGCATCCTATAAGCGCATGACCCTGCGCCAACTTGGCCATGAGGGCCTGCAGGCCCATATGCGGGCACTGGAGCTCCACCACTTTGTGGTTCGTTGTGGCTTCAACCTCAACCATCTCCTGCAGAAGGCGGAGCAGAAGCGCAACCTGGCACAGGACAAGGTCGTGGACCTGGAGACGAGGCTCGGCATTATCGAGGACTTGCTCGCCAAGGGAGCCTGTGGACTAGTGAGCACTGGTTACCCCTTCCTCCTTTCACTTGGGATTTTTGGCTTAAGATTTTACTTACCTGTTCTTGCCTCAGTATGCCGAGGCTGCCGGGGAGCTGGAGGCTCGCGCTGCCGGGCTGGAGGAAGAGAATAATCAGCTCCGTGCTCGCTCCACCGAGCAGGTGACTCGCGCCGCCAAGCTGGAGGCTCGCTCCGCCGAGCTGGAAGGGAGGAACACAAAGCTGAGCGAGGAAAATAAGGGGCTTCATGACGATATCGCCCGTCAGGCGGATGCCTTCCTCCCCCCAGGTGGTCGCGAGCCCCCCTTCCCATACAAGTGCCCGAGGATCTTTAGCGAGGCTGAGGTCGTTGAAAGGCTGCGGGTCAACTCGATCGAATCCACCGAATGCACCCTGCAAATTATGAAGGATATGCAGGTGCTGGTGGAGGGTTGCGAGGAGGTCACGGTCCGAGACCTCATGCTGAGTCTGTTCCCGCCCATACTGTCGAGCGAGAAGTAAGACAGCCTCGACGTGTTCTTTGGCAAGGAATTCAAGGACAACCCTTCTGGCGGAGCAGACGGAGATCGCCAATCTGGGGGAGGAGGCGAGAGCTGACATTCACCCCCCCTCTCCTTTTTTTCCTTTGTAACTCTCTCTCCCCTCTTTTGTAACCTCGCCTAGGCGAGCTCTCCTTTTGTAATCATTTTATTCTGAATGAAGAATGAATTTTTTTCTATCTCCTTTGCTTTGAATTTTCCTTCTGCGATGCACTCGGCTGCGTGTCTTCCCCTTTGTTAGATCTCGCTGGGACAGAATTTTCCGTTAGAGCGCATGTCTAGGATTCGTACTCTCAAGCGAATTTCGAGAGCTCTCCCCTCCCCGGGTTAACCAGGAATGGACCACTTGCCGAGTTGGGCCCATAACCACCCAGCTCGCACGCAAGTTGTCCCTTCTCTTGCTGATGCTGAGTCAAAACTGTCCAAATATTTCACAAGTAAAACTGAAGGGGGGGGGGGGGGGGGTGGAGTGCCTTGTTGGAGCCCGTATTCCTCAACAGGAGGACCGATCGGGCTCGTCTTCTCTCTGCTGAGCTGGGCCTGCGAGTTCAAGCTCGCCTATAAAGACCTTCTACCCCTACATCCTTAGGAAAGCAATCTTCTTAAGTAATTTCAGGAGAGGGTGGGTGATACGCCCGAGATGGATGTATATTTACACAAGTGCACGTGCCGGATCAAGTAATATAAAGTGAGAAGTGATCGTTCCCTCGAGGAGGTGATTGACCTAGTGATCACAATTACTAGCTCTTCCCGTTCTCTAAATTCAAGACGATAATTAAGGTGAATTTCTAGTTTTATTTAAAGAAGTACTCTTAAGACAAGAACTAAAATGCGCGGACAAGAAAATATTGTTATCCAAGTTTTAGGGAAGCAATCTTGCATGTTGGTTTCCCTTACCTATTGCGATGATCTTTTATAGAAAAAGCTTTCATGAGTTGTTTGACTTCTATCTTGCAAGGATTTAAAAGCGGATCTCTTTATCTCTCGATTGCCGAGATCCGGTCACCCAAATTGCCCCAGTTATCTCTAACTTGGGCGGAAAGAAAGTAACGAAAAGCGCACAAATCCACTACGCTAACTCAAGAGGAAATCTCTTTCTCTCTCGAAGTTATATTAGAAATTAGGTTACACTTACACCGCTCCTCTCTCGATTCTCGCAGTGCAGTAAAAAGATGGAATTTTGACTAAAGAAATACGTGACTCCTCTCTCGAATCTCGCCACGTAATATAAAGGATTCAACCATAGACTAGCATAACTCCTCTCTCGAATCTCGCCATGCTAACTAGAAGATGAATACTTACTCAAAACATCCACAAATAGAGAACACAATTCCAATAAAGATAGGAAATCAAACAATCATTAAGTCAAAACCTTGAATCAAATCATCACAATAAGTAAGGTACTCACAACACACAAGATCTAAGAAATTAGTTCATGGCAGAGAGATGAAATCAAATTAGATGGATCTTACTAGACATGCTGTAGAAAATTTGAAAGTTTCAAGAAATAATTCACTCGGATGTGGGAGATCTGTTGCTCTTGACGATCTGGTGTAGTCTTCTTCTTCTTCTTGCCTAGGGTTTGTCTCCCAAGATGGATCTTCTCCTCCAAAAGCTCCTCTCTCTCTATAAGTCCAGAACTCCCTCTTTTGTCCTTTCATTTGTCCTTTAAAAACGTCTCCAGATATACCAAGGGATGCCTCCTTCCAAATTTGAAAAGGTGGCAAAATTCGAATTTCAAACTCTGAAAACCGCCCAGGAGACGTTGCAACCTTCATTTTTTGGGGTGTTGCAACACCCGCGCTGTGCCTACTTGCATTGCCAATCAGAAAGAAAGGTGTTACAACCATTTATTTTTTCGTGCGTTGCAACCTTTTTCCAGATTTTTATATTTTGGCAGATTTCCGTCCATGAGCTTATTCCTCTTGCACCACTAGTAAACATACAATGAAAAGAGACCAAATTAGCCTTGAATTAGATAATCAAACAATTACTTTCATTTCTATAGCTTTTTGTGTTTATTCGTGTCGGATATGCCGAGTAATTTGTCAGAAAATGTGGCTAGATAACTTCTTTTGGGAAGTTATCACACCCCCACACTTGAACCTTTGCTAGTCCCGAGCAAAGAGAAATAATTATTTCAAATGGGTGTTCGATAATTATCACTCTCCAAATCAGAACAATCCTATCTTGACCAACATTAGTCCAAAATATTCAAGAAGTTCGCTTTACTCAACTGATAAGCTTGATTATTATTAAAAGTTCAAACATCACAAATCCATTAGCTTAATAAAAGATAAAGCATACTAAAGAATTTTGTGTAGTGTGTGTGCCTTCTTCCAGATTATTTACTCCCTCGTACTTTTTCATTGAACATCCTTAATAATTCAAAAGGGTAAGAATAAGCTAAGTCATTACGCTAGCCTTGATAAGAATTAGCAGCAAACGAGAGCATAGGTTTAGCTTTGGCTTGGTTGGCAATTCATGAATAGGCTTAAATAGTGGCATGGTAATTCCCTAGTTAATAATCTCAATCTTTCACCATATTACGAGGTTCAATCCCTAAGCCTTGCATATATAAACATATTGTGCCAATAGTTGGGATCATTCCAAGTATGTAATTGCCTACCCAGGCCACATATCACTATGACAAAAGTTTTGATTATTTCCTTTTTTTCACATGGTCACAGTTGGGATCATTCTAGATAGGCGTGTACATACTTAGGCCGCATATCACTATGACAATTCACAATTTTTTATTTATTTATATATAAATGCTGAATTGGAACACCCATAAATGGCTAGTGGATTAAGATAAAACTAGTGAAATATGGGGAATTTGGTCATTCAGTAGTGGGTAACAAAATGATACAAAACCAAACAAAGAGTCTCATGAAAGTTCAAAATGGTCTAGCTACTAAAACATTATCTTGACTCACATTATTACTTAGTTCTTGCTCACCCCATTTCCTAATTTTAGAAATCAACATCAAAAGTTTTCAGAGAAGTAAACGAAAACTGGAGAAGGATGTGCATGAATCAAATGCCTTAGAGTGCTTTATCAAAAAAAATCTTGCTAATTTCACATTCAAAATATGAACTCATAGGATTCCCTAGCTGTACCAATTAATTATCATTGAACTTCAAGAATAACTTATCACTAAGTTATTGTCAATATATGAGATATTACAAGTACGAGTGATCAAATTATCTACCACCACAATTGCAGAGGCGATGTTAGCCAACACCCCCACACTTAAAGGCTTGCTAGGCCCTAGCAAGGTTAATGTGTTATATAAAAAAAAATATTCTTTCAATACTACTCAGCCTTTGCATGAATTAAACACAAGTGAAATTGAAACAGTAAAAACTCCCCTGATAAGGAAATGATGTCCTCTGAGTCTCTGGAGTTTCTTTAATGTGCTCCCCATGTGCTCCGATGATCTACAGTACTCCGATGATATTTACCTGCTCAACTTTTATCTTGGCTATGACAGAAGAGAACAAAACATGGAGGCAATCTAATAAAGTTCGTAACTGCATGAATTAGCAACAACAATGAACCAAAATAGCTTAATCGCCTTCATATTCATGTCATAACTGTTAATTATAGCAATAGCCTAAATCATATTATATCAATTTGGACATAAAAGCAGAGTAATAAGGTATATTAAATTTAGTGTTTCCAAAATATCGAGCACTTAATGAGTCCAAATATACACGCAAGATCATATCATATCATGTGGGTAGTGCAGAGTACATCAACCATTAGTACAGTCAAACAAAATAGCTCAAAATATCATATCATATCATGTGTCCATTCACCATGCAGTCAAACAAAATAGCTCAAAATACGGTCATCCAGAGCAAAACAGAAACAAAATAGTGTCCATCAACCATTAGTACAGTCATCCAAAAAAAATAAGTCAAAAAGGATCTAATCAGATCCCCCCTCATCGTCTTCTTCAGGTTCATCCATTTCTTGATCCTCCTCGCCTTCAGGCTCCACCTCTTTTTCCCGATTCCTTTCTTCCTCCTGTTCCTCGTCTTCTTCATCTAATTCGGTTGGGTCGAGAGTGCTTCCATCAGCCGCTAGCAACTCTCCCTTGTCGTTGAACTGCCACTGATATCGAAACGGCTCTTCATCCACCTGCAACTTTGCTCTCTTCAAGAGACTATCAATCTTCCTCTCCATAATATCCAGTCGGGAACTGAAGTAGCAGTGCTAGCATCTCAAGTATACCTTTATGTACTCAATACTTTCCATAGCTTCATGCAACGTGACCCCTTCCCCGGATGGCACTGCTACTTTCTCCCGCCTTCTGGTCGATGACGCTGAATATCGACTTCCTATTCTTTTGTGAGGTGTCTTAAAACCGCTGTCCATCTCAGTCCCTACTTTAATATTCACCTTCACAACCTGTCCAGTTATCGGCCTCCGCACTTGGGTTAGCAAATCCTCAGCACCGCAGGCTACCCCTGCCTGCCTACAAAGCTCCGTGATCAAGATTGGGAACCATAGCAGCTTGGCCTTGTCCTCCCGGATTTTCATCTTCAAATGGTTGCTGATTATCGCTCCCACATTAATCCTATGCCCCTTCAAAATGTGATATATCAGCTCTGCTCTGTCCAAAGTGACGTTGTTCAGGTGGCGGGTAGGCATAACGGTAGCATTTATGAAAAGGAGCCACACCTTAGCTTCCCTGGACAGGGATGTGGATTTCAGCACCTTTGTCGACCTCTTTGACCATTCCAGGTCTGGTGAATTGCCGATCGCAGCTGCCAGTTCATCCGATGTAATTTGATAGTTCAGACTCTCCAATTCTTCATCAACACCTACTCCGTATAGCTCATTGATTACATTGGAAGATATGTTGATCGCCCTCCCTCGTACCGGTGCTACCTCATCCTCCATTTGCTTAGCGTTTGCGTAAAATTCATATACCCAGGATAAAATGGCCTCCGACCGGTGATGGCAGAACGTCTCCTAGTGCAACTCATGCATTTGGAGCACGTAGGGAAGGCTCCACGTTCGCTTCTCCATCAGGAATCCCCTTTCATAAATTACTGGTAACCTCTTTAGATTCTCAAATCTATATGCGGCAGCTTCGCTAACAAACCGTGACGCTTTCTTCGCTATCGATTTCCCTTTTCTTTTGGATGACATTTCTACATTATAGGTTTAGCAAGATCAGGAACCCCTCACCCTCACACATTCGAAACTCAGGCATGGAGATGAGAACTGAAATAAGAATGGTGCTAGGCGCTTTCGAAATTTACCTGATTGGTCTTGAGATGCTACGGTAGGGAGGGGTCCGGCGAAGTTGCACTCGTCGTCAGGTCACGAAATGGGGATGGGCTCGCTGGGAATCAGCTCCTAGCAGTTCGCCGCCACTCACGCCGCCGTCTACGCCCCACAGAACTCACCGACGCCGTCGTCGACGCCTCCGTTTTCGCGAATTAGGGCAGGATTCAGCGTCGATTCGATTCCCTTCCTTTTTTTTATATAGATGAGCATGTCCAAAGAAGAAGAAGCCCGGTTCAAGTGAACCAGGGCTACGTGGCGCACTCCGAATGGATCCCTCCAGCCGGTTCAGCGCCGGATTGACCGTCGATTCCTCAATACTGGCCGAGACTAAAAGGTTGCAACCATTTTTTTTTCGGTTGTTGCAACACCCTCGCGGTTCACACTCTCCAGACCAACCCGAAAGAAAGTTGTTGCAACCATTTTTTTTTCGGTTGTTGCAACACCCGCGCGGTTCAAACTCTCCAAATAGAAATCTAGACGTTGCGTCAAAGCAAAAAAAATTTTTAGCGCTTCAACTACCACAACTGCTCCTACTAGTTTTTCCATCAGTAATTGAATTCATTCCTCCACCACTACTCTCCTAATCAAAACCAAAGAAAGCAAGAAGAAAAACTACTAAATTCAAACAATAAACTAAACATAAAGCGATGGGTTGCCTCCCACCTAGTGCCTAAGTTAATCGTCTCGGCAAGACGGCTCTTCCCGTTCTCTTCAATGAAATTTTATGACCATCGCATCGCGCTGGTCACCACCCTCATAATAAGTTTTTAGTCGCTGTCCATTCACCTTGAAAGTTGAACCGTCCTTCTCATTACATATTATTACTACACCATATGGGAACACCTCAACAACTCGGAATGGTCCAGACCATCTCGATTTCAGCTTTCCTGGGAATAATCGAAGGCGTGAATTATACAAAAGCACAAGTTGTCCGCTTCTAAATTCTCTCTTCTGCAGTCTCAAATCGTGCCATTTTTTTATCCGGTCTTTATACAGCTTCGTGTTCTCATAAGCATTAAATCTAAGTTCTTCTAACTCATTCAAGTGCAGAAGCCTTCTTTTACCCGCTTCTTGAAAGTCAAAGTTAAGTCGCTTGATCGCCCAAAAAGCTCTATGCTCCAATTCTACCGGTAAATGACAGCTCTTTCCATACACCATCCTAAAGGGAGTCACACCTATGGGTGTTTTGTAAGCAGTCCTATAGGCCCATAACGCGTCATTTAGTTTAAATGCCCAATCCTTCCTGGTTGTACTCACTGTCTTTTCTAAGATGAACTTAATCTCTCTATTGGAGACTTCGGCTAATCCATTGGTTTGTGGGTGATATGCTAGGGCCATTTTATGTGTTACACCATATTTTTTCAAAAGTAATTTAAACTGTGCATTACAAAAATGTGAGCCCCCATCACTAATTATCACCCGAGGCGTGCCGAATCTTGTAAATATATTTGCTTTTATAAACTTGAGTACAACCTTAGCATCGTTTTTTTGTGTGGCAATGGCTTCTACCCATTTTGACACATAGTCTACTGCCAATATTGGTCATAGGTATACTTCCAGAATATTGGTCATAGGTATACTTGCTCCCCGATGAATATTGCCCGTCTTCTGGCATCTATCACATGCCTTGACAAACAAGTGAGCATCCTTAAATAGTGTTGGCCAATAGAAACCAGCCTCTAGTACCTTCATAGCAGTTCGTTCTCCCATAAAGTGCCCTCCATAAGGAGATGCATGACACTTTTCTAGGATATCACGAACTTCCATCTCAGGTATGCACCTCCGAATGGCTTGGTCAGCGCATATCCTAAATACATAGGGGGCATCCCAAAGATAAAACTTGGCCTGATGAAGAAATCTTTTCTTCTACTGATAATTTAATTCTGATGGCAAAATGTTACTCACAATGAAATTTACGATGTCAGCATACCATGGGGTATTCCCCTCCGATACTGCCAACAGACTCTCATCAGGAAAATTCTCCCTAATCTCAATGTTTACATGCTTCCCATACTCAGACTCTAGACGTGATAGGTGGTCTGCTACAGGATTCTCCGCCCCCTTACGATCTTTAATCTCCAAATCAAACTCCTGCAAGAGGAGTACCCACCTAATCAATCTAGGTTTAGCATCCTTTTTCTCTATCAAAAATCGTATAGCTGCATGGTCCGTATAAACAATCACCTTAGACAATATTAAATAGGAGCGGAATTTGTCAAAAGCAAAAACAACTGCTAATAGTTCCTTCTCGGTAGTGGTGTAGTTTATTTGTGCGTCGATCAGTGTCTTGCTAGCATAGTAGATTGTGTGGAAGACCTTGTCGCGCACTTGTCCTAAGACCGCGCCCACAGCAAAATTGCTTGCGTCACACATAATGGTGAATGGTAGAGACCAATCAGGTGCAATAATAATCGGTGAAGAAACTAGACTTTGCTTTAATGTACGAAAGGCGGCTAAACACTCCTCGTCCAAATTAAAGTGAGAATCTTTCTCTAACAGCTGGCTTAGCGGCTTGGAGATTTTAGAAAAATCTTTAATGAAACGACGGTAAAAGCCTGCATGACCCAGAAAACTACGCACTCCCTTAACATTAGTCGGTGGGGGCAATTTTTCTATAACCTCAGTCTTTGCTCGGTCTACTTCCAAACCCTTCTTGGACACCTTGTGTCCCAGAACAATCCCTTCTTTGACCATGAAATGATATTTTTCCCAGTTTAAAATTAAGTTGGCTTGAATGCATTTGTTCAAAACTTTCTTTAGCACTTCTAAACATTCATCAAACGATCTCCCAAACACTGAAAAATCATCCATAAAGATCTCGATCCCCTCATCAATTAGTTCAGTAATGATAGTGATCATGCATCGCTGAAATGTGGCAGGAGCGTTACATAATCCAAAGGGCATTTTCCTAAATGCAAATGTTCCAAAAGGACAGGTGAAGGTTGTCTTCTCTTGATCCTCGGGAGCTACCATGATTTGATTATACCCCGAGTAACCATCTAGGAAACAGAAATACTCATTTCCTGCTAGCCTATCAAGAACCTGATCAAGGAATGGGAGTGGAAAATGATCTTTCCTAGTCGTTTTATTCAACTTCCGGTAATCCATACAAATCCTCCAGCCAGTTACCGTTCTAGTGGGAATCAACTCGTTGCTCTCATTTCTAACGACAGTAATACCCCCCTTCTTTGGCACACACTGAACAGGACTTACCCACCGACTATCGGAGATAGGATATATAATACCTGCATCTAGCCATTTGATTATCTCCTTCTTGACCACTTCTTTCATGGGTGGGCTAAGTCTTCGTTGGGGTTCTATTGACTCTTTTGACTCTTCCTCTAGAAGGATCTTATGCATGTAAATTGAAGGACTTATCCCTCTAATGTCTGCAATGGTCCAGCCTAATGCTTTCTTGTTCTCACAAAGAACCGCAATCAATTTATCTTTATTCTCCTTCATTAAAGATGCATCAATAATAACCGGTAATGTGTTGTCCTTACCTAGAAAAACATACTTTAGGTTTTCGGGTAGTGGTTTCAATTCAAGCATAGGTGGCTCTACAATAGACGGCTTCATGATTTCCGACTCGCTTGACGTGTTTATTAACTCAAACGCGTTAGCATTTGGTAAATGCTCAAAAGTACATAACACTTCCTCAGTTTCCCTTGAATCTGGATCCTCTTCTATTTCTTCATTTATTAAAGCACTAAGAATTTTGTGCTCCCAATTATTTTCATTATGCATCATCCGTATAGGTGCACTCACCTCTGTAATAGAGAAACACTCCTCTTTATCATCCGGAAATCTCATGGCTTTGAGGATGTTGAATGTCACATTCTCATCATTAACTCTCATCGTAAGCTCACCCTTCTGAACATCAATGAGTGCTCTTCCGGTGGCCAAGAATGGTCTACCAAGAATGATGGGGACATCCTTGTCCTCATCCATATCAAGTACTACAAAATCAGCGGGGAAAATAAATTTCTCCACTTTAACCAACACGTCTTCTACAATTCCCTTAGGGAATGCAAGAGACCTATCGGCCAACTGTAGAGTGAGAGATGTAGGTGTTATCTCCCCTAGACCCAACTTCTTATAGATAGATAATGGCATCAGGTTGATGCTCGCTCCGAGGTCACATAACGCTCTCCCAACAAACTTCACTCCAATAGAACAAGGAATTGTGAAACTACCTAGATCCTTAAGCTTGGGTGGCAGCTTGTTCTGCAATATAGCACTACACTCCTCAGTCAACGCCACTATCTCTTTATCAACAAATTTTCTCTTCTTTGCCAAGATATCTTTCATAAACTTAGCATAACTAGACATTTGCTCAAGGGCCTCGGCAAATGGGATGTTTATAGTTAGCTTTTTGAAAATATCCATAAACTTCTGGAATTGTATGTCAAGTTTGGATTTAGCCAGTCTAGATGGAAATGGGGGTGGTGGGTAGATTACATCTTTCTTTTGGTTTAATTTCTCTTTTTGCTTCTCTCCCACCTCCTTCTCTAATGTGCTTGACTCACTCGGCATCTTACTTGCCTCTTCTTCCCTAGCTTTCTCAAGCAACCCCTCCCCACTTGGAATCTCTACACCACTCCGTAAGGCAATAGCTTTGTATTGATTATTATGATTTTATTTTGTTGGATTTAGTGTGGTATCAGAAGGTAGAGTTCCAATGGGTCTTTGACTTAATGAATTTGCAAGTTGACCCATAGTTGTTTCTAGTGATCTTAATGAAGATTCTATTCCTCCCATTCTTGAGTCATACTTTTGGAACATGCCTAAGATAAATTCATCTGGTATCTTCCTTTGGTTTAATTGTTGGGGTTGAGAGTTATTATTGATAGGAGGGTGGTTCATATTTTGATTGAACCCTGGTGGGTGCTTCGCCCCTTGATTGTTTTTCCAGGAGAAATTGGGGTGATTTCGCCACTCAGGGTGATAATGATTGGCAAATCCAGGTGGACCTTGCCTTTGTGCTCCTCCTACATAATTTGCTTCTTCAGAAATTTGATTTAATTGCTCCACCGTCAATGGAGCACTAGATGAAGGCTGTGATAATGAATCTAATCTCTTATTAATTAGGTTGAATTGTGATGCCATTTGAGCGGCCAAGGAAGTGATTTGGTCCACTTGGTGGATACCAACCGTGTTGTTGTTCCCTTGACGCTCATAGGCTTGATAGTTATTTGCAGTGAGATCTTCGAGGATTGCATACGCGTCCTCGGGATACTTCTTAAGTAACGATCCTCCAGCAGCCCCGTCTACTAAGATCATGGTTGCAGTTTGCAATCCATTATAGAAGGTGGAAACTTGTTGATGTAGGGCTAACCTATGGTGGGGACACTTTCTCAGTAGCTCCTTAAAACGCTCCCAAGCGTAGTATAATGTCTCTTCGTTTCTCTGTGTGAATGTGGTTATATCTCTTATTAGCTTTGCAGTCTTCGAAGGAGGAAAGTATTTATGTAAGAATTTTTTGACTAATTGCGTCCAAGTTGTGATACAATCATCAGGTAAAGAATCTAGCCAATCCTTAGACCTCCCTTCTAGTGAGAACGGAAATAGTCGTAACATAATTGCATCATCGGATGCCCCGTTACACT
Organism: Platanthera zijinensis; assembly: GCA_039513925.1. Lineage (NCBI taxonomy): Eukaryota > Viridiplantae > Streptophyta > Magnoliopsida > Asparagales > Orchidaceae > Platanthera > Platanthera zijinensis. The sequence goes on along the minus strand of CM077079.1, from coordinate 24,912,341 downwards.
TAAACATATCACAGATGGCTAAGAAAGTTTTTAAATGAGAATTTGCATCCTCATGATTGAGACCCCCAAACTTATTGTATTGAACTTGTTGCATGATTAGTGGGTCCATTTTAAAGTTATTTGCTGCAATTGCCGGACGAGCAATGCTGAAATGCAAACCCCCACCTAGAGGTGTATTATAGTCGTAGCATGTCATGCGAGGTGCATTAGGTTGAACATTTTGTTCAACATGCTCCTCATTATCATCAACGTTGTTTTGCACATGATTATCCATCGCATGATGAATAATGTTAACGGTCCTAAAGTCTCTCCTGTTTTGTCTACAGGTACGCTCAATTTCAGAATTCAAAGGCAATAATTCTACTTGCCTATACCTGGACATACACTGCACAGATTCTCAAATAAACTTGATTCAAACAAATAAACAAACAAACAAACAAAGACTTGATCTCTAAGTACTAGGGATTCACTAATATTATGAAAATAATTAACACTAACTCAGAAACACCTCCCTGGCAACGGCGCCAAAAACTTGATACGCCCGAGATGGATGTATATTTACGCAAGTGCCCGTGCCAGATCAAGTAATATAAAGTGAGAAGTGATCGTTCCCTCGAGGAGGTGATTGACCTAGTGATCACAATTACTAGCTCTTCCCGTTTTCTAAATTCAAGACGATAATTAAGGTGAATTTCTAGTTTTATTTAAAGAAGTACTCTTAAGACAAGAACTAAAATGCGCGGACAAGAAAATATTGTTATCCAAGTTTTAGGGAAGCAATCTTGCATGTTGGTTTCCCTTACCTATTGCGATGATCTTTTATAGAAAAAGCTTTCATGAGTTGTTTGACTTCTATCTTGCAAGGATTTAAAAGCGGATCTCTTTATCTCTCGATTGCCGAGATCCGGTAACCCAAATTGCCCTAGTTATCTCTAACTTGGGTGGAAAGAAAGTAACAAAAAGCGCACAAATCCACTACGCTAACTCAAGAGGAAATCTCTTTCTCTCTCGAAGTTATATTAGAAATTAGGTTACACTTACACCGCTCCTCTCTCGATTCTCGCAGTGCAGTAAAAAGATGGAATTTTGACTAAAGAAATACGTGACTCCTCTCTCGAATCTCGCCACGTAATATAAAGGATTCAACCATAGACTAGCATAACTCCTCTCTCGAATCTCGCCATGCTAACTAGAAGATGAATACTTACTCAAAACATCCACAAATAGAGAACACAATTCCAATAAAGATAGGAAATCAAACAATCATTAAGTCAAAACCTTGAATCAAATCATCACAACAAGTAAGGTACTCACAACACACAAGATCTAAGAAATTAGTTCATGGCGGAGAGATGAAATCAAATTAAATGGATCTTACTAGACATGCTGTAGAAAATTCGAAAGATTCAAGAAATAATTTACTCGGATGTGGGAGATCTGTTGCTCTTGACGATCCGGTGTAGTCTTCTTCTTCTTCTTGCCTAGGGTTTGTCTCCCAAGATGGATCTTCTCCTCCAAAAGCTCCTCTCTCTCTATAAGTCCAGAACTCCCTCTTTTGTCCTTTCATTTGTCCTTTAAAAATGCCTCCAGATATGCCAAGGGATGCCTCCTTCCAAATTTGAAAAGGTGGCAAAATTCAAATTTCAAACTCTGAAAACCGCCCAGGAGACGTTACAACCTTCATTTTTTGGGGTGTTGCAACACCCACGCTGTGCCTACTTGCATTGCCAAACAGAAAGAAAGGTGTTGCAACCATTTATTTTTTTCGTGCGTTGCAACCTTTTTCCAGATTTTTATATTTTGGCAGATTTCCGTCCATGAGCTTATTCCTCTTGCACCACTAGTAAACATACAATGAAAAGAGACCAAATTAGCCTTGAATTAGATAATCAAACAATTACTTTCATTTCTATAGCTTTTTGTGTTTATTCATGTCGGATATGCCGAGTAATTTGTCAGAAAATGTGGCTAGATAACTTCTTTTGGGAAGTTATCAGTGGGACCCCCTCGAGTGACATCCAGCCCTGCCAGCTAGGTGAGAGCCTGACAGCGGGATCTGCTCGGGATCTGGGGTAGACTCCCTCGAGTGACATCCAACCCTATCAGATAGGTGAGAGCTGACAGCGGGATCTGCTCGGGGTTTAGGGCAGACTCCCTCGAGTGACATCTAGCCCTGTCAGCTAGGTGAGAGCCTAACAATGGGTTCTGCTCGGGGTCTGGGGGCAGACTCCCTCGAGTGACATCCAGCCCTGCCAGCTAGGTGAGAACCTGACAGCAGGATCTGCTCGGGGTCTGTGGCAGACTCCCTCGAGTGATATCCAGCCATACCAGCTAGGTGAGAGCATGACAGCGGGATCTGCTCGGGGTCTGGTGCAGACTCCCTCGAGTGACATCCAGCCCTGCCAGCTAGGCGAGAGCCTGACAGCGGGATCTGCTCGGGGTCTGGGGCAGACTCTCTCGAGTGACATCAAGTCCTGCCAGCTAGGTGAGAGCCTGATAGCGAGATCTGCTAGGGTTCTGTGGCAGACTCCCTCAAGTGACATCCAGCATTGCCAGCTACGTGAGAGCCTGACAGCGGGATCTGCTCGGGGTCTGGGGCAGACTCCCTCGAGTGACATCCAGCCCTATCAGCTAGGTGAGAGCCTGACAGCGGGATCTGCTCGGGGTCTAGGGCAGACTCCCTCGAGTGACACCCAGCCCTGCCAGTTAGGCAAGAGCCTGACAGCGGGATCTTCTCAGGGTTTGGGGCAGACTCCCTCTAGTGACATCTAGCAATGCCAACTAGGTGAGAGTTTGATAGCGGTATCTACTCGGGGTCTGGGGCAGACTCCCTCGAGTGACATCCAGCCCTGCCAACTAGGTGAGATCCTGGCAACGGGATCTGCTCGGGGTCTGGGGAATCCTCCCTTGAGTGACATCCAGCCCTGCCAGCTAGGTGAGATCCTGATAACGGGATCTGCTCGGGGTCTGGGGCAGACTCCCTCGAGTGACATCCAGCCCTTCCATCTAGGTGAGAGCCTGATAGAGAGATCTGCTCGGGGTCTAGGGCAGACTCCCTCGAGTGACATCCAGCCCTGCAGCTAGGTGAGAGCCTGACAGCGGGATCTGCTCGGGGTCTGGGGTAGCCTCCCTCGAGTGACATTCAGCCCTGCCAGCTAGCTGAGAGCCTGATAGCGGGATCTGCTCGGGGTCTGGGGCAGACTTCCTCGAGTGACATCCAGCCATTCCAGCTAGGTGAGAGCCTGACAGCGGGATCTGCTCGGGGTCTGGGGCAGACTCCCTCGAGTGACATCCAGCCTTTCCAGCTAGGTGATAGCCTTACAGCGGGATCTGCTCGAGGTCTATCAAACGAACATCAACCATTCTCATAGGTAGCGATGAGAGCAATGACACTTCAAATGTTATTAGAAAAAAGGAATGGTACTTACATGTAAAAAAAAATGTTTCAAGTCATCACCGCTCTAGGTGAGACCACATTCTGGAGGCAATACCCTCCTGACCTCAATGTTTCTTTTACAATGTACGGACCCTCCCAATTGTGGTTGAGCTTTCCCACGACGGCTGATCGTCCCACGACATCTACCTTCTTCAGGACCAAGTCCCCTTCTGCGAATTTCTTGACCCTGACGTGCTTGTCAAAATACTTTGCCATTCTTCTTTTCACTTCCTCCTGGCGGATGGTCGAGAGGTCGCGCACCTCCTCTACCATGTCAAGGGAGAGTCGCAGCTCCTCCTCATTCTCAGCTCTACATTCTTTCCTACCTTCCCCTGCTTCGACCACTCGAGGCGTCTGGACCTCGAACTCTATTGGGAGTACCGCCTCGCACCCATGGGAGAGTTTGAAGGGAGTCTCTCCTGTGGCTGTGTTGGGTGTGGTCCTAAGAGCCCAGAGGACCGAAGGGAGTTGTTCCACCCAGCTTCCCCTCAAGTTCTCCACCTTTTTCTTGAGGAGGTTGACAATAATCTTGTTTGCCGCCTCCACCTGTCCGTTGCTCCTTGGGTGATGAACCAAAGCAAATCTGAGATCTATCCTGAGTTGCCCATAAAAGCTGATGAATTCGACGCTAGCAAATTGGGTACTGTTATCCGTGACAATGGCTTGGGGCAGCCCATGCCGGAAGATGATTTTCCCCCACACAAAGTTCCTGATGACCTGGGAGGTCACCTTGGCCAATTCCTTGACTTCTAACCACTTGGAGAAATATTCAATCATGACCAACAAGAATCTCCTCTGCCCGCTGGCCTGGGGAAAGGCCCTACCAAATCCATTCCCCAAATTACAAAGGTCCAGGGCGCGGTGATGCTCCTGAGGCGTTGAGCTGGCTGCAACTGGAGTGGGGCATACATCTGACACTTGCTACACTTCTTTGCAAACTCTGTGGCGTCATGGCTTAAGGTCGGCCAGAAGTACCCTTGCCTGATGTTGGGTCTTGTTTCCACAATGACCTTAATTTGAAGAAGTCCTCATAAAACTAAGGTGAATTGCAGTTGTATTTGATTTTGTGTTTGAGTTATGTATGCAGGACTATATTGCCAAGTGTAGACCAATGTCAGTCTACAATGGGTCACCTAACACAGGACCATACTATGTAATCTCTCATTGTGTGATCCATGGTGTTGACTCATGTGTAGCCTCTCTATTGGGATGCACTTCATTTCACAAGCACATGGACAAATGGAACCTTGAAGTGTTGCTGATCTTTAGTAGGAGAAATGAGTTCTCAAGGAAGAAATTTTTCTAAGTCTACATACTCGAGTAGATAGCTTCATATACTCGAGTAAGTAACTTAGTACTCGAGTAATCAAAAGGACATACTCGAGTCTTCAGATCCTTCCTCTTACTCGAGTAGGCACTATGATACTCGTGTAGCTCATGTATATACTCGAGTGGTCCAGCCAAAGTACTCGAGTATATCCTTTACACGAGTATGTTAGTTTGCATACTCGAGTAGTTCCCTGATATACTCGAGTGAATGACTTTGTACTCGAGTAGCTTGATTCTCTTACTCGAGTAGGTTTGTGATTACTCGAGTAGTTTCCAATATACTCGAGTATGTGAGTTTGATATACTCGAGTAAACCAATGTCTCGTACTCGAGTAGTTATATGTATACTCGAGTATGTGATTTGATATACTCGAGTAGTTTGATCTTTCCTTCAGATAATTTTCTAAGTCCTGGACTCGTGCTTACTCGAGTATGTATCTCTCTCTCTCCTGACACTCGAGTAGTTCATTGATATACTCGTGTATGTCAATTCAGAAAGAATGTTTCTAAGTCCAGACATTTCGGGTTATTTCAAATCCTCTATTATGATTGGTCCACGTGTACTTGATTAAGTATTATGACCGTTACAGAAGTCCTATAAATAGGTCTTGTCAAAGTCGACAAACCCTAAGAAGAAAAATAAGTTTCTGAATCTAATTTTATCGCTGACATCGGAAAGCCGACAAGTTCACGCCGACAAAACACTGTTCATCTTCTTCATCGCCGGTCTTCTCCGATACAGAGTTTCAGCTAAGAAGTTTCAGAAGATCAAGTTATTCTCAATCGACAGATCCAGTTCTTGATCCCGCTGATTCTAGTTTTCAGATCCAAGAGATTTCGCCTCTGCCTTCCTCGATCTATTTCCGCCGATCCCTAAAAGCTGAAGAAGGAAGAATGAGTTGAAGATCCAGATCTAAACGGTTTTTGATTATATATTTCTTTATACAATCTCTTATTCTTCTAGGAGTCTTGACTCCGAGTTCTGTAGGAGTTTTTCTCCGAGTACTGTAGATCCGTTGGGATCGAGATTTGTAGGAACGTGGTTCCGAGTTGTAGGATCGTTTTGATTCGAGATAGTGGAGTAGCCAAGTCTAGTGGTTTACTAGATTGGTGAGGTGAAGTGGATGTACCCAAGGTTGGGGAACCACTATAAATCCTGTGTTCTTTGTGGCTTGCTTGGTTATTTTCTGTGTATCATTCTTACAATTTTTATTTCGCAAAAATACGCAGACCTCACCTATTCACCCCCTCTAGGTGATTTAGGCTAACAACTTAGCACTCTCAATTGGTATCAGAGGGAGGTTGATCTTTAAAAGGTTAACACCTTGATCTGATCTCTCCTAGTTGTCTTTCTGAGTTAATCAAGCATGGACAGAGCCAAGGATTTTTCTAAGCTCCCAGTGTGCAATAAGGCAAACTTTCCCATGTGGAAAGAGAGAATAAAACTTTACATGGAAGCTGTTGACCCCCGCTTATTCATGATAGTGGAGGAAGGCCCTTACATCCCTATGATTGCCTCCACTAGTGATCCTACAAAGGAGGTGCCAAAGAATTTGATGGATCTTGATAAGAATGAGATTGCACTTGTCTCCTTAGACAAGAAAGCCAAGAACATCATCGCAAGTGCAGTCAATGATTCTATGTTGCAAAACCTCATTCACTGCCAATCTGCCAAGGAGATGTGGAGATCTCTAATTATCTTGATGGAAGGTACATAAGAAGTAAGGGATGATAGAAGATCCCTTCTAAATCAGAAGTATGAAGCCTTCAAGCAAGGACCAAAGGAAGCTATTGCTGACACATATGCAAATTTCTTCAAGATTGCCAATGGGTTGAGAAACTACGGCAGAGTGTTCACAGATGGTGAACTAAACGACAAGTTCCTAAAATCTTTGACAAAAGATTGGGACAACAAGATATGTGCCATCAGAGAGTTAGGAAGATTGGCAGAAACTGACCCTCAGAACCTCTTCGGAAAGTTTATGTCATATGAGCTTCAAATCAATAATAGAAAAGCTGAAGAAGAGGGCAACAGCTCCTCATTCCAATATAAGCCAATTGCACTAAGGGCAGACAGCTCAAGGAAGGCCAAAGCTGCTTCCACTCAAGGAGACTATGAAGAAGAAGAGTCCGAGCCAAGCACCTCAGGCTCAGATTCATCAGAGGAAGAGTTTCATCTTCTCTCCCGACAATTCAAGAAGATTCTTAGCAATAAGAAACAAATGAGAGAAAATGATTCCTCGTCCAGAAGATCACGTCCTGATGGTGATCGTCACAGCAGACATGACAGGTATAAATCTAAACCGAACAAACGTGTTTCATCTAATGTTGTTTGTTATTCCTGTAGTAAGCCAGGGCATATAAGCACTGAGTGCCCTCTGAAGAAGAAAGAAGGAAGAGGCATAGAAAAGAATTCCCCTCAAGGGAAAAGGAAGAAAGAAAGAAGCTTCATTGCCAAAAAGCCAAAGACCCTCAGTGACTCTGACTCATCTGAGTCAAGTACGGATGAAGAAGCCTACTTCAGGCTTATGGCTTTTTCTGACCAAGAGGACAAATACAACGGTAACTCCTCATATACCGGGAAGGTAAAGTCTCACACACCTCTTTCTGCCTCAGATTCTGACTCAAATGGTCATGATGGCTATTCTTTTGGGGAGGATGATTTTGAATTGGTAAATCAGTATCAAGTCTTATTGACTGCATTTGACAAATGCCGGAAGGTAGTCAAATCGCAATCAAAAGAGATTGCATCCCTCAAAGAGGTGGAATCAAATCTGAGGGAGGAGATTGACCAAATGACCCCTCTCAGAGATGAAGTTCAATCTTTGAAGGAGGAAATTAAAGACTTTACTGAATTAGTAAATCATAAAGATTTTCTCCTGGATGAATTGGAAGCAAAGCTAGTCATTGAACGAAAGCTGGTTGAAACTCTCACCATGCCTACAACTGTGCTTCCAATCACTAATGGAGAAACCTCCTTTGGGAAAAACAGCAGTATAGGACATAAATCAGCCAAAGGTAAAGGCAAGGCCTTTCCAAGCCAAACCGTTGCCTTACTGAAATATGATCCTTACAATCATGGGCCAAATAAGAAGAAGACACCAAAAGCTAAAACTGGTGTAACAAAGGCCAAGGAGACAAGGAAGCCATGTACCTGTTGCAATCATGAGGCTTCCTCCTCCAAGTCAGTTGCTCTTGCTAGACCTCCCATCTATAAGGTAAAGCAAGAGAACAAGAGAAGGTACAAACTGGTTTAACTGTTAGTGTTGTGGCAAGGTTGGTCACTTCGCCATAGATTGTTGGTTTAATCCCAAATATGTTTTAACTCCTCAAGTTGATAATGTGAGAAAGACCACTCATAATGTTAACTCTCATAGGGGGAGGATACTAACAAGAGACCTAGGACCCAATCTTGTTTGGGCTCCTAAGGGATTCTAATCTTGTGGATGCAGGTATGTCCATGGGCCAACAAAATTCTTATCTGGCAAATGGACAAGAAGAAGTTCCAGAAAAATTCTTGGAACTAGATGATTAAAGTACCTCTGTTGAAAAGCATGATGTGTTTAGAAATTGAAGAAGAATTCCTTATGCATTGATTTAGGGAGAGTTTCTAGTGTCCCCTATTTAAAGAAATCAGAAAGGGGGAGAGCAAAAGGAAATGGAATTTAGAGATGATAAAGGAAGAGAAAATTTGCAAATCCAAATGAAGATTTCAGAAAGGGGGAGAAATGCAAAACAATTCTAGTACAGAAATGGGGAGATTGTTGGACAATTATAGTAAAGAAATGTAAGACAATGCATCCTCTTTCATGTCATTTTATTTTAATATCTCTAGCAATTCAACTTAGTAGATGGTGTTCTGACTTCTTCAAATAGAGGGAGATTGTTGGGTCTTGTTTCCACAATGACCTTAATTTGAAGAAGTCCTCATAAAACTAAGGTGAATTGCAGTTGTATTTGATTTTGTGTTTGAGTTATGTATGCAGGACTATATTGCCAAGTGTAGACCAATGTCAGTCTACAATGGGTCACCTAACACAGGACCATACTATGTAATCCCTCATTGTGTGATCCATGGTGTTGACTCATGTGTAGCCTCTCTATTGGGATGCACTTCATTTCACAAGCACATGGACAAATGGAACCTTGAAGTGTTGGTGATCTTTAGTAGGAGAAATGAGTTCTCAAGGAAGAAATTTTTCTAAGTCTACATACTCGAGTAGATAGCTTCATATACTCGAGTAAGTAACTTAGTACTCGAGTAATCCAAAGGACATACTCGAGTCTTCAGATCCTTCCTCTTACTCGAGTAGGCACTATGATACTCGTGTAGCTCATGTATATACTCGAGTGGTCCAGCCAAAGTACTCGAGTATATCCTTTACACGAGTATGTTAGTTTGCATACTCGAGTAGTTCCCTGATATACTCGAGTGAATGACTTTGTACTCGAGTAGCTTGATTCTCTTACTCGAGTAGGTTTGTGATTACTCGAGTAGTTTCCAATATACTCGAGTATGTGAGTTTGATATACTCGAGTAGACCAATGTCTCGTACTCGAGTAGTTATATGTATACTCGAGTATGTGATTTGATATACTCGAGTAGTTTGATCTTTCCTTCAGATTATTTTCTAAGTCCTGGACTCGTGCTTACTTGAGTATGTCTCTCTCTCTCTCTCCTGATACTCGAGTAGTTCATTGATATACTCGTGTATGTCAATTCAGAAAGAATGTTTCTAAGTCCAGACATTTCGGGTTATTTCAAATCCTCTATTATGATTGGTCCACGTGTACTTGATTAAGTATTATGACCGTTACAGAAGTCCTATAAATAGGTCTTGTAAAAGCCGACAAACCCTAAGAAGAAAAATAAGTTTCTGAATCTAATTTTATCGCCGACATCGGAAAGCCGACAAGTTCACGCTGACAAAACACTGTTCATCTTCTTCGTCGCCGGTCTTCTCCGATACAGAGATTCAGCTAAGAAGTTTCAGAAGATCAAGCTATTCTCAATCGACAGATCCAGTTCTTGATCCCGCTGATTCTAGTTTTCAGATCCAAGAGATTTCGCCTCTGCCTTCCTCGATCTATTTCCGCCGATCCCTAAAAGCTGAAGAAGGAAGAATGAGTTGAAGATTTAGATCTGAACGGTTTTTGTTTGTATATTTCTTTATACAATCTCTTATTCTTGTAGGAGTCTTGACTCCGAGTTCTGTAGGAGTTTTTCTCCGAGTACTGTAGATCCGTTGGGATCGAGATTTGTAGGAACGTGGTTCCGAGTTGTAGGATCGTTTTGATCCGAGATAGTGGAGTAGCCAAGTCTAGTGGTTTACTAGATTGGTGAGGTGAAGTGGATGTACCCAAGGTTGGGGAACCACTATAAATCCTGTGTTCTCTGTGGCTTGCTTGGTTATTTTCTGTGTATCATTCTTACAATTTTTATTCCGCAAAAATACGCAGACCTCACCTATTCACCCCCCTCTAGGTGATTTAGGCTAAAAACTTAGCACTCTCAATTGGTATCAGAGGGAGGTTGATCTTTAAAAGGTTAACACCTTGATCTGATCTCTCCTAGTTGTCTTTCTGAGTTAATCAAGCATGGACAGAGCCAAGGATTTTTCTAAGCTCCCAGTGTGCAATAAGGCAAACTTTCCCATGTGGAAAGAGAGAATAAAACTTTACATGGAAGCTGTTGACCCCGGCTTATTCATGATAGTGGAGGAAGGCCCTTACATCCCTATGATTGCCTCCACTAGTGATCCTACAAAGGAGGTGCCAAAGAAGTTGATGGATCTTGATAAGAATGAGATTGCACTTGTCTCCTTAGACAAGAAAGCCAAGAACATCATCGCAAGTGCAATCAATGATTCTATGTTGCAAAACCTCATTCACTGCCAATCTACCAAGGAGATGTGGAGATCTCTAATTATCTTGATGGAAGGTACAGAAGAAGTAAGGGATGATAGAAGATCCCTTCTAAATCAGAAGTATGAAGCCTTCAAGCAAGGACCAAAGAAAGCTATTGCTGACACATATGAAAATTTCTTCAAGATTGTCCATGGGTTGAGAAACTACGGCAGAGTGTTCACAGATGGTGAACTAAACGACAAGTTCCTAAGATCTTTGACAAAGGATTGGGACAATAAGATATGTGCTATCAGAGAGTTTGGAAGATTGGCAGAAACTGACCCTCAGAACCTCTTCGGAAAGCTTATGTCATATGAGCTTCAAATCAATAATAGAAAAGATGAAGAAGAGGGCAACAGCTCCTCATTCCAATATAAGCCAGTTGCACTAAGGGCAGACAGCTCAAGGAAGGCCAAAGCTGCTTCCACTCAAGGAGACTATGAAGAAGAAGAGTCCGAGCCAAGCACCTCAGGCTCAGATTCATCAGATGAAGAGTTTCATCTTCTCTCCCGACAATTCAAGAAGTTTCTTAGCAATAAGAAACAAATGAGAGAAAATGATTCCTCTTCCAGAAGATCACGTCCTGATGGTGATCGTCACAGCAGACATGACAGGTATAAATCTAAACCGAACAAAAATGTTTCATCTAACGTTGTTTGTTATTCCTGTAGTAAGCCAGGGCATATAAGCACTGAGTGCCCTCTGAAGAAGAAAGAAGGAAGAGGCATAGAAAAGAATTCCCCTCAAGGGAAAAGGAAGAAAGAAAGAAGCTTCATTGCTAAAAAGCCAAAGACCCTCAGTGACTCTGACTCATCTGAGTCAAGTGCGGATGAAGAAGCCTACTTCGGGCTTATGGCTGTTTCTGACCAAGAGGACAAATACAACGGTAACTCCTCATATACCGGGAAGGTAAATTCTCACACACCTCTTTCTGCCTCAGATTCTGACTCAAATGGTCATGATGGCTATTCTTTTGGGGAGGATGATTTTGAATTGGTAAATCAGTATCAAGTCTTATTGACTGCATTTGACAAATGCCGGAAGGTAGTCAAATCGCAATCAAAAGAGATTGCATCCCTCAAAGAGGTGGAATCAAATCTGAGGGAGGAGATTGACCAAATGACCCCTCTCAGAGATGAAGTTCAATCTTTGAAGGAGGAAATCAAAGACTTTACTGAATTAGTAAATCATAAAGATTTTCTCCTGGATGAATTGGAAGCACAGTTAGTCATTGAACGAAAGCTGGTTGAAACTCTCACCATGCCTACAACTGTGCTTCCAATCACTAATGGAGAAACCTCCTTTGGGAAAAACAGCAGTATAGGACATAAATCAGCCAAAGGTAAAGGCAAGGCCTTTCCAAGCCAAACCGTTGCCTTACTGAAATATGATCCTTACAATCATGGGCCAAATAAGAAGAAGACACCAAAAGCTAAAACTGGTGTAACAAAGGCCAAGGAGACAAGGAATCCATGTACCTGTTGCAATCATGAGGCTTCCTCCTCCAAGTCAGTTGCTCTTGCTAGACCTCCCATCCATAAGGTAAAGCAAGAGAACAAGAGAAGGTACAACAGGTTTAACTGTTGCTGTTGTGGCAAGGTTGGTCACTTCGCCATAGATTGTTGGTTTAATCCCAAATATGTTTTAACTCCTCAAGTTGATAATGTGAGAAAGACCACTCATAATGTTAACTCTCATAGGGGGAGGATACTAACAAGAGACCTAGGACCCAATCTTGTTTGGGCTCCTAAGGGATTCTAATCTTGTGGATGCAGGTATGTCCATGGGCCAACAAAATTCTTATCTGGCAAATGGACAAGAAGAAGTTCCAGAAAAATTCTTGGAACTAGATGATTAAAGTACCTCTGTTGAAAAGTATGATGTGTTTAGAAATTGAAGAAGAATTCCTTATGCATTGATTTAGGGGGAGTTTCTAGTGTCCCCTATTTAAAGAAATCAGAAAGGGGGAGAGCAAAAGGAAATGGAATTTAGAGATGATAAAGGAAGAGAAAATTTGCAAATCCAAATGAAGATTTCAAAAAGGGGGAGAAATGCAAAACAATTCTAGTACAGAAATGGGGAGATTGTTGGACAATTATAGTAAAGAAATGTAAGACAATGCATCCTCTTTCATGTCATTTTGTTTTAATATCTCTAGCAATTCAACTTAGTAGATGGTGTTCTGACTTCTTCAAATAGAGGGAGATTGTTGGGTCTTGTTTCCACAATGACCTTAATTTGAAGAAGTCCTCATAAAACTAAGGTGAATTGCAGTTGTATTTGATTTTGTGTTTGAGTTATGTATGCAGGACTATATTGCCAAGTGTAGACCAATGTCAGTCTACAATGGGTCACCTAACACAGGACCATACTATGTAATCCCTCATTGTGTGATCCATGGTGTTGACTCATGTGTAGCCTCTCTATTGGGATGCACTTCATTTCACAAGCACATGGACAAATGGAACCTTGAAGTGTTGGTGATCTTTAGTAGGAGAAATGAGTTCTCAAGGAAGAAATTTTTCTAAGTCTACATACTCGAGTAGATAGCTTCATATACTCGAGTAAGTAACTTAGTACTCGAGTAATCCAAAGGACATACTCGAGTCTTCAGATCCTTCCTCTTACTCGAGTAGGCACTATGATACTCGTGTAGCTCATGTATATACTCGAGTGGTCCAGCCAAAGTACTCGAGTATATCCTTTACACGAGTATGTTAGTTTGCATACTCGAGTAGTTCCCTGATATACTCGAGTGAATGACTTTGTACTCGAGTAGCTTGATTCTCTTACATGAGTAGGTTTGTGATTACTCGAGTAGTTTCCAATATACTCGAGTATGTGAGTTTGATATACTCGAGTAGACCAATGTCTCGTACTCGAGTAGTTATATGTATACTCGAGTATGTGATTTGATATACTCGAGTAGTTTGATCTTTCCTTCAGATTATTTTCTAAGTCCTGGACTCGTGCTTACTCGAGTATGTCTCTCTCTCTCTCTCCCGATACTCGAGTAGTTCATTGATATACTCGTGTATGTTAATTAAGAAAGAATGTTTCTAAGTCCAGACATTTTGGGTTATTTCAAATCCTCTATTATGATTGGTCCACGTGTACTTGATTAAGTATTATGACTGTTACAGAAGTCCTATAAATAGGTCTTGTAAAAGTCGACAAACCCTAAGAAGAAAAATAAGTTTCTGAATCTAATTTTATCGCCGACATCGGAAAGCCGACAAGTTCACGCCGACAAAACACTGTTCATCTTCTTCGTCGCCGGTCTTCTCCGATACAGAGATTCAGCTAAGAAGTTTCAGAAGATCAAGCTATTCTCAATCGATAGATCCAGTTCTTGATCCCGCTGATTCTAGTTTTCAGATCCAAGAGATTTCGCCTCTGCCTTCCTCGATCTATTTCCGCCGATCCCTAAAAGCTGAAGAAGGAAGAATGAGTTGAAGATCCAGATCTGAACGATTTTTGTTTGTATATTTCTTTATACAATCTCTTATTCTTGTAGGAGTCTTGACTCCGAGTTCTGTAGGAGTTTTTCTCCGAGTACTGTAGATCCGTTGGGATCGAGATTTGTAGGAACGTGGTTCCGAGTTGTAGGATCGTTTTGATCCGAGATAGTGGAGTAGCCAAGTCTAGTGGTTTACTAGATTGGTGAGGTGAAGTGGATGTACCCAAGGTTGGGGAACCACTATAAATCCTGTGTTCTCTGTGGCTTGCTTGGTTATTTTCTGTGTATCATTCTTACAATTTTTATTCCGCAAAAATACGCAGACCTCACCTATTCACCCCCCTCTAGGTGATTAAGGCTAACAACTTAGCACTCTCAATTGGTATCAGAGGGAGGTTGATCTTTAAAAGGTTAACACCTTGATCTGATCTCTCCTAGTTGTCTTTCTGAGTTAATCAAGCATGGACAGAGCCAAGGATTTTTCTAAGCTCCCAGTGTGCAATAAGGCAAACTTTCCCATGTGGAAAGAGAGAATAAAACTTTACATGGAAGCTGTTGACCCCTGCTTATTCATGATAGTGGAGGAAGGCCCTTACATCCCTATGATTGCCTCCACTAGTGATCCTACAAAGGAGGTGCCAAAGAAGTTGATGGATCTTGATAAGAATGAGATTGCACTTGTCTCCTTAGACAAGAAAGCCAAGAACATCATCGCAAGTGCAATCAATGATTCTATGTTGTAAAACCTCATTCACTGCCAATCTGCCAAGGAGATGTGGAGATCTCTAATTATCTTGATGGAAGGTACAGAAGAAGTAAGGAATGATAGAAGATCCCTTCTAAATCTGAAGTATGAAGCCTTCAAGCAAGGACCAAAGGAAGCTATTGCTGACACATATGAAAATTTCTTCAAGATTGTCCATGGGTTGAGAAACTACGGCAGAGTGTTCACAGATGGTGAACTAAACGACAAGTTCCTAAGATCTTTGACAAAGGATTGGGACAACAAGATATGTGCCATCAGAGAGTTTGGAAGATTGGCAGAAACTGACCCTCAGAACCTCTTCGGAAAGCTTATATCATATGAGCTTCAAATCAATAATAGAAAAGCTGAAGAAGAGGGCAACAGCTCCTCATTCCAATATAAGCCAGTTGCACTAAGGGCAGACAGCTCAAGGAAGGCCAAAGCTGCTTCCACTCAAGGAGACTATGAAGAAGAAGAGTCCGAGCCAAGCACCTCAGGCTCAGATTCATCAGATGAAGAGTTTCATCTTCTCTCCCGACAATTCAAGAAGATTCTTAGCAATAAGAAACAAATGAGAGAAAATGATTCCTCGTCCAGAAGATCACGTCCTGATGGTGATCGTCACAGCAGACATGACAGGTATAAATCTAAACCGAACAAACATGTTTCATCTAATGTTGTTTGTTATTCCTGTAGTAAGCCAGGGCATATAAGCACTGAGTGCCCTCTGAAGAAGAAAGAAGGAAGAGGCATAGAAAAGAATTCCCCTCAAGGGAAAAGGAAGAAAGAAAGAAGCTTCATTGCCAAAAAGCCAAAGACCCTCAGTGACTCTGACTCATCTGAGTCAAGTACGGATGAAGAAGCCTACTTCGGGCTTATGGCTTTTTCTGACCAAGAGGACAAATACAACGGTAACTCCTCATATACCGGGAAGGTAAAGTCTCACACACCTCTTTCTGCCTCAGATTCTGACTCAAATGGTCATGATGGCTATTCTTTTGGGGAGGATGATTTTGAATTGGTAAATCAGTATCAAGTCTTATTGACTGCATTTGACAAATGCCGGAAGGTAGTCAAATCGCAATCAAAAGAGATTGCATCCCTCAAAGAGGTGGAATCAAATCTGAGGGAGGAGATTGACCAAATGACCCCTCTCAGAGATGAAGTTCAATCTTTGAAGGAGGAAATCAAAGACTTTACTGAATTAGTAAATCATAAAGATTTTCTTCTGGATGAATTGGAAGCAAAGCTAGTCATTGAACGAAAGCTGGTTGAAACTCTCACCATGCCTACAACTGTGCTTCCAATCACTAATGGAGAAACCTCCTTTGGGAAAAACAGCAGTATAGGACATAAATCAGCCAAAGGTAAATGCAAGGCCTTTCCAAGCCAAACCGTTGCCTTACTGAAATATGATCCTTACAATCATGGGCCAAATAAGAAGAAGACACCAAAAGCTAAAACTGGTGTAACAAAGGCCAAGGAGACAAGGAAGCCATGTACCTGTTGCAATCATGAGGCTTCCTCCTCCAAGTCAGTTGCTCTTGCTAGACCTCCCATCCATAAGGTAAAGCAAGAGAACAAGAGAATGTACAACAGGTTTAACTGTTGGTGTTGTGGCAAGGTTGGTCACTTCGCCATAGATTGCTGGTTTAATCCCAAATATTTTTTAACTCCTCAAGTTGATAATGTGAGAAAGACCACTCATAATGTTAACTCTCATAGGGGGAGGATACTAACAAGAGACCTAGGACCCAATCTTGTTTGGGCTCCTAAGGGATTCTAATCTTGTGGATGCAGGTATGTCCATGGGCCAACAAAATTCTTATCTGACAAATGGACAAGAAGAAGTTCCAGAAAAATTCTTGGAACTAGATGATTAAAGTACCTCTGTTAAAAAGCATGATGTGTTTAGAAATTGAAGAAGAATTCCTTATGCATTGATTTAGGGGGAGTTTCTAGTGTCCCCTATTCAAAGAAATCAGAAAGGGGGAGAGCAAAAGGAAATGGAATTTAGAGATGATAAAGGAAGAGAAAATTTGCAAATCCAAATGAAGATTTCAGAAAGGGGGAGAAATGCAAAACAATTCTAGTACAGAAATGGGGAGATTGTTGGACAATTATAGTAAAGAAATGAAAGACAATGCATCCTCTTTCATGTCATTTTGTTTTAATATCTCTAGCAATTCAACTTAGTAGATGGTGTTCTGACTTCTTCAAATAGAGGGAGATTGTTGGGTCTTGTTTCCACAATGACCTTAATTTGAAGAAGTCCTCATAAAACTAAGGTGAATTGCAGTTGTATTTGATTTTGTGTTTGAGTTATGTATGCAGGACTATATTGCCAAGTATAGACCAATGCCAGTCTACAATGGGTCACCTAACACAGGACCATACTATGTAATCCCTCATTGTGTGATCCATGGTGTTGACTCATGTGTAGCCTCTCTATTGGGATGCACTTCATTTCACAAGCACATGGACAAATGGAACCTTGAAGTGTTGCTGATCTTTAGTAGGAGAAATGAGTTCTCAAGGAAGAAATTTTTCTAAGTCTACATACTCGAGTAGATAGCTTCATATACTCGAGTAAGTAACTTAGTACTCGAGTAATCCAAAGGACATACTCGAGTCTTCAGATCCTTCCTCTTACTCGAGTAGGCACTATGATACTCGTGTAGCTCATGTATATACTCGAGTGGTCCAGCCAAAGTACTCGAGTATATCCTTTACACGAGTATGTTAGTTTGCATACTCGAGTAGTTCCCTGATATACTCGAGTGAATGACTTTGTACTCGAGTAGCTTGATTCTCTTACTCGAGTAGGTTTGTGATTACTCGAGTAGTTTCCAATATACTCGAGTATGTGAGTTTGATATACTCGAGTAGACCAATGTCTCGTACTAGAGTAGTTATATGTATACTCGAGTATGTGATTTGATATACTCGAGTAGTTTGATCTTTCCTTCAGATTATTTTCTAAGTCCTGGACTCGTGCTTACTCGAGTATGTCTCTCTCTCTCTCCTGATACTCGAGTAGTTCATTGATATACTCATGTATGTCAATTCAGAAAGAATGTTTCTAAGTCCTTACATTTCGGGTTATTTCAAATCCTCTATTATGATTGGTCCACGTGTACTTGATTAAGTATTATGACCGTTACAGAAGTCCTATAAATAGGTCTTGTCAAAGTCGACAAACCCTAAGAAGAAAAATAAGTTTCTGAATCTAATTTTATCGCCGACATCGGAAAGCCGACAAGTTCAAGCCGACAAAACACTGTTCATCTTCTTCGTCGCCGGTCTTCTCCGATACAGAGATTCAGCTAAGAAGTTTCAGAAGATCAAGCTATTCTCAATCGACAGATCCAGTTCTTGATCCCACTGATTCTAATTTTCAGATCCAAGAGATTTCGCCTCTGCCTTCCTCGATCTATTTCCGCTGATCCCTAAAAGCTGAAGAAGGAAGAATGAGTTGAAGATCCAGATCTGAACGGTTTTTATTTGTATATTTCTTTATACAATCTCTTATTCTTGTAGGAGTCTTGACTCCGAGTTCTGTAGGAGTTTTTCTCCGAGTACTGTAGATCCGTTGGGATCGAGATTTGTAGGAACATGGTTCCGAGTTGTAGGATCGTTTTGATCCGAGATAGTGGAGTAGCCAAGTCTAGTGGTTTACTAGATTGGTGAGGTGAAGTGGATGTACCCAAGGTTGGGGAACCACTATAAATCCTGTGTTCTCTGTGGCTTGCTTGGTTATTTTCTGTGTATCATTCTTACAATTTTTATTCCGCAAAAATACGCAGACCTCACCTATTCACCCCCCTCTAGGTGATTTAGGCTAACAACTTAGCACTCTCACCTGATGATTCTTCCTTCCAGGGTCCGACCCCCAGAATGGCTCCCACACTCTCCGGAGTGGACTTCTTCTAAGATCCTCGGGACCTCCCTCTCAGCCACGCAACGCGCCAACATCCCCGAGAGGGTCTTCTGGTATAGCTTCCCATCTCGTACGAGGTAATATGTCGACTTGTACTTGAATTTCTTCTTGTCCATCCCCTCTAGATACTCCCCTACAGAAAGGAAAGTCGTGAATGGGTCCATCCAGTAGGGGTGTTGTTCCACTTCCATTATCTCTCCCTCCTCGATGGAGGCGTGGAACAGGTCGGTGATGATACCCCCTACCCAGGGACCTTGCTTCTCCAATTGATATACTTGCTCATTCTCCTCCCTGGGCACGTGCTGGATGGAGAAAGTCTGGAATGTGCCGATGACCCCCTTCACCTTTGCCAAGTATAGTTGTAGAGTTGGCTCCCTTACTTCGAATTCTCCGTTGATCTGGGAATCCACCACCATGGAGTCAGTGAGGACCTCCACATCATGCACCCCCAAATCCCTGGTTAGGCAGAGCCCTGCGATTACCTCTTCGTACTCGGCCTAGTTATTGGTGATGGGAAAATGTACCACCACCGTTTGCTCGATCCTCGTCCCTTGAGGGTTCTCCAAGATTACTCCCACCCCTAGGGAATGCTTCCCCGAAGCTCCATCCACCATCACCTTCCAAGGAACGGGGCGAGTGAGTTCTGCCTCCGCCACCTCGACCGCATAGTCAGCCAGGAAGTCAGCCATGGCTTGGGCCTTGATCGAGAGGCGGGGGACGAAGGAGATATCAAACTCGCTCAGCTCCACCGACCACTTAGCCAATCCGCCCGAATGCTCCACCCCATCGAAGATGTTGCGGAGGGGGTGGTCAGTCACAACTCAGATCGAGTGTTCCTGGAAGTAAGGCCGGGGCCTCCGAGCCGAGATGACTAGAGTGAAGGCCAGCTTTTCTAAGATGGGATAACGAAGCTCGGCCTTCCTCAACACCCGACTTACATAATATATGGGGAGCTACTTCTTCCCCTCTTCTCGAACCAGGACAGAGCTCAGAGCCTCTGCTCCGACCCCTAGATATAGGGATAGGTCTTCCCCCTCCTTTGGCCCCTGGAGCAGGGGGGTCTGAGTCAACTGCTTCTTCAGGGCCCGGAATTCCTCCTCGCATTACGAAGTCCACTCGAACTTCTGGCCTCCCCTCAAAATCTTGAAGAAGGGAAAACACTTATCTCCGACTCGGGAGATGAACCTGCTCAACCCTGTCAGCTACCCCGTCAACCTCTGCACTTCTTTAGTATTCCGAGGTGAACCCAGCTCCATGATTGCTCGGACCTTGTCAGTATTGGGCTCTACCCCCGCGTGGGTGAGAAGGTGGCCTAGGAACTTGCCCCTACTCTCCTCGAAGACACACTTCAGGGGGTTCAACCTCATCTTATACTTGCGTAGGGTGGTGAAGGTTTCCTCCAAATCCTGGAGGTGAGAGTCAACATCTCGACTCTTGATCATGAGGTCATCAACATACACTTCCAAGTTCCTCCCCCTTTGCTCTCAGAAGACCCTGTCCATCATCTTCTGATAGGTTGCATATGCGTTCTTTAGCCCAAAGGACATCATTTTATAGCAGTAACACCCATCCCCAGTGATGAAAAAGACATCTTTGACGTCAGGGGAGTGTATCCTGATCTGGTGATAACCTGAAAATGCATATAAAAACTCATTACAGGGAAACCAATGACTGAATCAACCAGTGTGTCGATCCGAGGCAAGGGGTAACAATCCTTGGGGCATGATTTATTAAGAAGAGAAAATCAACACACATGCGCCACCGACCGTCTCATTTTTTAACCATCACTACATTGGAGACCCAGCGAGGTATTAGATTTCGAATACAAAGCCAGTATTGAGAAGCTTGACTACCTCCTCCCTGATCGGCTTGGCCAACCTGTCCACCGTGGATATCTTCTTTTGCTGGACGGGGCGAGCTTTCGGGTCTAGGTTGAGGCGATGGAAGGCCACGTCAGCATCGATCCCTGGCATCTCCGCAGCGCTCTAAGAGAAGATGTCTACGTTCTTCCGGATGCATTCCAGCATCCTGCCTTGGGCCTCTGGGGTCAGTCCCTCGCTGACCAAACCTTCTCCACCCTGCCTCCCAGGGTGAGAACCTCCATCTTCACCACCTCCTCTGCTTCTTCCAGGCGGGACTACTCCCACCATTCTTCAACATCCACCCCTCCTGGGACAAGGACTTCCTCTCCAGCCTCCTCCACAGCCATCGCCTCGGCCGACCCCTAAAATTCTTCCGCCATCTCCACCTTGGTGCGACTCTCCTCTACCTCCATCTCCTATCCGTTAGCCTCCTGCTCCGCCTCCACCATCCTCCACACCATCTCATCATCCCCCTCCTGCCAAGATATCGAGTTCACCACCATGACGTAGCACTCTCTCGCTACCTTGGGATCTCCCCGGACCCGGATCTGGATCCCTTCGGCGTTAAACTTAAAGCACTGGTGGAAGGACGAGGGGATGCAGCGGAAGGCGTTGATGAGGGGCCTCCCGAAGATGTCAATGTATCTATTGGGGGCGTCCACGATAACGAACCTGCGGGCGCGGGACTGCCCTCCCAGAGAGACATGGAGTCGCACTCCTCCTTCGACTTCCTTCCTTTCCCCTAAGAAGCCAAACAGGGGCCCTTCCGAGGCCAGCACCCTTCTGGCCTACACCTTCATCGCATCGAACACATTCTTGAAGATGGCATTGACCGAGCTCCCGTTGTTGATGAGGATTCGGGAGACGGTGAAATATTCGAGTGTCGTCTGGATGACCAGCGCATCGCAAAAGGGATCCTCATGACCCGACATATCCTTAACTGAGGCATATCTGCCCGGTCTTCACACCTGTCCTCCTCTGC
The DNA here is from genome assembly GCA_039513925.1 of Platanthera zijinensis. Taxonomy (NCBI): domain Eukaryota; kingdom Viridiplantae; phylum Streptophyta; class Magnoliopsida; order Asparagales; family Orchidaceae; genus Platanthera; species Platanthera zijinensis. Next base: position 24,890,680 of record CM077079.1, on the reverse strand, counting down.
CCGAGGCAGGACCTCCTCGATCCGCACTTCTCAGCGGTCTCGTTGATGTTGCTTCTCCTGTTTCCTCTCATCTCGAGGAACTCTGGGCACGTGTCTGTGGCGTGCCCTTCCTCCTAATGGAATTCACAGTAGGGCGGCTCCACCCTAACCTCCCTTCTTCTCCTCCACGCTGCTCTCCTCTTCTCCCCCATGGCTATCTCCATAGCCTGCTCCTTGTCGGGGAGAGGTGGCCTCTGGCCTTGCCTCCTGCCTGGAGGATAGAACTGGCCCTGGCCTCCCTAGCAGTTATCCCCACCATGATGACCTCTCCTCGGCCCTTGGTCTTGCCACTCTGGCCTCCAACCTAGCCGATGGTTCGGCTCCTGACGCCCACACATGGGCTGCTGTTGCTGTTGTTGTAACCTCTCCCGGGGCTCAGCTCTCCTCTCCTCCTGACCTCTGCCCCCTCTGGGCCTTTCCTCCTCCGTAGCCCACTTGCCTAACTTCTGGGAAAACTCCAGGTTCGACACCTCCCCGTCGACCTCTCTTGCCGCCCTCTCCATCAACTCCTCATAGGAGAGGGGCGGCACCCTCTTTAGCTCTATTCGAAAGAAACCCTATTGCAGACCCAGAGTGAAGGCCATCATCAGGGTATGCCTCGACATCTCTTGGACTTGGGTGACCTCCTCCTGGAAGCAATCGACGTAGCTCCCCAGGGTCTCGTTCACCCCCTGCTTGATGTGGAATAAGGACTCCGACTCCTTCTTACTCTTCTTGGAGGTGGTGAACCTCAGCATGAACCCCCGGCGCAGGTCCTTGGAGCAGTAGATGGAATTGGTCGGCAACTGGTGGAACCACTCTCTCGCCTTCTCCTTGAGGGTGATTGCGAAGAGCCTACACTTGAATCCATCCGACATTTGTCGGATCGAGACCACATCCTCAAACCACCTGACGTGTTGAACCGGGTCTCCCTTCCCGGTGTAGTAGGACATCTCGGGCTCCCAGAACCCCTCCAGAACTGGAGCAGAAGAAACCAGCTCACTGAAGGGGCTGCCTCCCCCTACCGGGCGAGCTGGGGGATCTCACACCCCTATCTAGCCGAACCTACCGCTGCTTGTCGAGCCGGGAAAGAGCACTCGCCCGGGGAGCTCGCCGCCTCTCCCTTCCTCGGCGAACTCCTTCCCAGCTCGCCTTCCGGGAGCGTCCTCTCCCAGGGCTGGAGCTGCGAGAACAGGGACTGCTGGAGTCGAGCACTCGGCACAAGCGCCGAGTGCGAATCTAACCAAGCCGAGTACTTCCTGCTTGAAGTCCTCGAACATTCCCATTGTGGCGAGAGGGGGAGGGGGTGGTGAGTCGGACGTGTACGATGCCTTTCTCCTTCCATCGAGCTCGCTGAAGATTTTCTGTGCTGACCACACTCTACGCTCACCGCACCAAAATGTTGAAGCTGAGTACTTCTCTCCTGCAAGAAAAACAACAAGGAAAAAGAACAAGGGATTGGACCAAGGGCTCGACGTGGAGGACCCACCACACACCCGGAATATCACTAAGCACTTCCCCTACTTAGCCAAATGTCGGGCTAAGGTTCCTCAGAAAGCACTAGAAGACTGGGGGGCAGGTAAGCATACCTTCTGAGGTACCAATTGAGTCATATTTATAGATTTCTGAAAACGACCTGCAAAAAGCCAACCTCCGCTGTTCTAAACAGCTATGTGCAACCAAACTGGGTTTGCCAAAAACATAACTCAGCTGTTCTAACTGGCTATGGGCAGGCTAGCGGGGGAAAAATGGTAAAAACACCTCACATATCACGATGCGAGTGGCCCTTAACAAACCCTACTCGGCAAGGGCGGCGAGTGCTCGATGGAGCAGGCACTCGCCGCCTATCTTCGGCCTTGGGCGAGTACGGGCCCGACCTGCCCTACTCATACGTCGCAGGCTTGTTGAACGGTTCGAATTCGGAGAGCGACTCAGAGCTCGACGAACAGCCTAGAGCTCGACGAACTGGACTTGGCCAGCTGAGCTTGGCGAGTACGAATTCTCCTCCCTAAGGGATCTCACCCCTCCTGGGCGAGCCTGAGACTGCCGAGCTCTCCCTCCTGTCGAGATCGGCCAGGGACTCAGACTGCCTGATTTGTCCATTCTGGCTCCTGCTGACCCACTCACCGGATACGGGGTTGTACAGTGCCATGTGGTTACTCAAGGTAAATGACTGATAGAATCTGGTGCGACCAATCACATGACAGACAATCCCGAGTGCTTTTCTCTCCTAGAAAAACATGATCGGTTTCCCCTGGTTCTCATTGCTGACGGCTCTAGCTCACTGGTCCATGGAAAGGGAGTGGTTAATATCACTCCGTCTCTTCGCTTGGCGGACACTCTCTATGTGCCAAAGTTTTCGTGCAATTTATTATATGTTACCACTTTATGCAAGCAACTCTAGTGCTCCGTCACATTCACTCCAACTTCTTGTTCTTTTCAGGATCCGATCTCCCAATGGACGATTGCTACTGGGACTGAGAGCGGCGGCCTCTACTTCCTCGACAATATTTATGCTCTGTCCTCCTTCTCCTCCTCCTCTACAGATCTTCTACAGTGGCACCTCCGCCTTAGTTATCCTCCTCCACAGCTTCTTCGTTAGCTCTACCCAACCTCCCTCCGTACAGTTCTCCTCTCAACTGCGATGTCTGTCAGCTTGCCAAGCATCACCGTTCCTCCTTCCCTCCGAAGCAAGTTCATGGCTCTACCCTTCCATTTAATCTCATTCACTCTGATGTCTGGGGTCCTACTCCTACCCTCACCGTTGGTCGGGGTAGTTCTTATTTTGTAACCTTTATTGATGACTTTTCTAGATGTACTTGGGTGTATCTCTTAAGAGATTGCTCTGAATTATTCAATGTATGGACATCCTTTTATCATTTAATTCAAAATCAGTTTGGTGTTTCAATTAAAGTCTTTCGCTCTGATAACGCTAAAGTGTATATTAGTCAAGCTTTTCATCTTTCTGTATGCAACATGGGATTATCCATCAAACTAGTTGTGTCTATACCTCACAACAAAATGGAGTGGCAGAACGCAGAAACCATCACCTCCTTGATGTCGCTTGCACTCTGATGATGCAGATGCAGGTCCCTCGCTCTTATTGGGGCTATGCGGTTCTCATTTCCTGCTATCTCATCAATCACATTCCCTCCACGGTTCTCCACGGTAAAACCCCATTCTCCATTCTCCATTCTCTATCCAGGCAAGGAACCTTTTCCTCTCCCTCTACGTATCTTTGGGTTTACAGCCTTTGTGCACGCTCCCTCCGCCACCCGTGACAAACTCTCGCCTCGCTCCACCAAATGTGTCTTTCTGGGGTACTCTACCACCCATAAGGGCTATTGTTGTTTTGATCCCGTTCTCCGCAAGCAGTTCGTCTCCGCCGACGTTACCTTCTTCGAGAATGCTCCCTATTTCTCTGACGACTCCTCTTCTCTTCCTGAGGCTTCTGATTCTCCTATTGTTCCCTCCAACCCATCGACCCCCTACCGAGGTTTTTCCACCTCCACCGTCTCCATCGTATCCTCCTCTCTCCTCTCCTCCGCTATGTCCCTCTTCTCCGCCACCGTCGCTCTCTACTCCCGAGCCAGCTCTCTCCGCAACGGATGCTCCAGATACTGAGGAACCCGCTGACCTGGATCTTCCCATTGCTCTTTGCAAAGGTGTTCGGGCATGTACCCAACACTCTCTTGCTGTTGTTGTTTCCTATGATCGTCTTACCCCTTCTCGCAGAGCTTTTGCCTTGGCTATCTCTACCACTGCCACCCCCCGTTCCTACCAGGAGGCCCTTACTGTTCCTCATTGGAAGGCTGCCATGGATGAGGAAATTGCTACTCTCACTGAACGGGGTACGTGGACCCTTGTTCCTCCTCCCTTCAACACAGATATTTTTTGTGCGAACAGAAAACAAGAGATCGAAAAATTGGAGTAACAAAATTTTTATTAGCTAAAAAGGTATCTATTACAAATGTATGACCTCCCTTTTATAGAATGGAGGAGAGAAGAGAGATTACAATAAGAAATATGAGACTAATAATTACATAAACATAAAACTATACAAGCCACATAAGCCGTACAAGCCACACGGTTAGCCTAACCGCACGACCACTATAATGTGGAGGACAAGCGGCCAATATCCCCAAGCCGCCATAGACAAGTCGCCAGATCGCTCAGACTGATAAATACCAGCCAGCAACATCTCGGCACCAAGCCGCTGGGAGAAGCATCCAGACCGCTCGGTCTCCAACCCGGCTACCAAACTGTTGGGATAAGCCGCCAGACCGCCCGGTCTTAACTCGCCAGACCGCCCGGTCTCAACACTCCCCCTCAAGCTGGAGCATAGATATCAATCATGCCCAGCTTGTCACAAATGTGAAACAAAGAAGCAAACACCGGCTTGGTGAAGACATCTGCCAACTCGTTGTCAGAAGTGATGAACAGAGTACAAATCTGTTTCTTCAAAATCTCTTCTCGAATAAAGTGACAGTCGACCTCTATGTGTTTTGTTCTCTCATGAAAGACTGGATTTTTGGAAATGTATATAGCAGCCTTGTTGTCGTAGAACATAGGAAGAGGATAATTATAGACCTCTCCTAGGTCAAGCATGAGAGCCCGTAACCGCTTTAATTCACATGTGGTGGAATTCATACTACGATATTTCGCTTTTACACTATACCTAGAGACAATAGACTGTTTCTTGCTCTTACAGCTCACAAGATTTCCTCCAACAAATGTGCAAAAACCCGATGTTGACTTGCTGTCTCCATTATTATCAGCATAGCTCGAATCTGAGTATGCTTCAACCCTCAAGTGACCATTCATCTGAAAAAGTAATCCTTTCCCTGGAGCTGCTTTAACATACTCCAATATCCTCAGGGCAAACTGTAGATGACACTCCCTAGGAGCTTGCATGAATTGGCTAACCTTGCCTACGACATAGGAGATGTCGGGTCTGGTCACTGTGAGATAAATGAGTTTGCCCACCAGACTCCGGTACCTCGAAGAATCGGATAGAGTAGGCGAGTCATCTGTCCAAGTTTTGTCATCTCTAATAGCCATGAGACATCTGGCAGGTTTAGCACCAGTCAACCCTGCCTTTTTTAGCAAATCAAGAGCATACTTCCGTTGAGAGAGAACTAAAGAGTTGGGCTTCCGAGAGATTTCAATCCCCAAAAAGTATTTGGGGGAGCCCATATCCTTAGTGACCAGGTGTTGCCGGAGGTGTTTCTTTATCAAAGCTACTCAGCCTAGTCATCGCTAGTTAGAAGAATATCATCCACATATACAGCAAGAACCACCATAACAGAGGAGGTTTTGCGAATGAATAAGGAGTGATTGGCTGAACTTCTTGCAAAACCAATGGCCGCAACAATGCCGCTGAACTTGTTAAACCAAGCCCGAGGGCTTTGATTTAGGCCATAGATGGCCTTCTTCAGATGGCATACTCGTGTCTCCCCCTGAGCAACATACCCAGAAGGTTGCTCCATGTATACGTCCTCCTGAAGATCACCAAAGAGGAAGACATTCTTGACATCCAGCTAGAAAATGGGTCAATCCTTGTTGACAACCATATAAAGAAGAACCTGAATGGTGCTGAGACGAGCAACTAGAGAGAAGGTGTCAAAGTAATCAACCCTATAAGTCTGAGTCAAGCCTTTGGCGAATAAGCAGGCCTTGTATCGATCCACGCTACCGTCCACAAGGAACTTCACAACGAATACCCATCGACAGTCAACCACATCAGTTCCCACAGGGGGAGGAATAAGGGTCCATGTACGCTTTTCAGTGAGGGTAGCAATTTCCTCATCCATGGCGGTCTTTCAATGAGGAATAGTAAGAGCTTCCTGGTAGGTGTGGGGAGTGGTAGTGGCATAGATAGCCAAGGAAAACGTCCTACGAGAAGGAGTTAGATGATCATATGAAACGACAGCAGCTAGCGGGTGTTGAGTACACGTCTGCACCCCTTTGCGAAGAGCAATGGGAATATCCAGGTCGGCGAGTTCCTCAGTTTTCGGGGCATCCATGGCGGAGAGAGCTGGCCCGGGAGTAGAGAGAGACGACCGCGGATAAGAAGGAGATATCTCGGTAGGTAGACACGGTGGAGGAGATGGTGGAGAGGAAGGAGGTGGCGGAGTCTCGGTAGGTATAGAGGGAGCGGAAGGGGTGGTAGGAGAAGGAGGAATATCAGGAGAGGAAGAGGAGTTAGGAGAGAAGTAGGATGAATTTTCAAAGAAGGTCACGTCCGCAGAGACAAGCTGCTTGCGGGCAACCAGGTAAAAGAAACAATAGCCTTTCTGAGTGGTAGAGTATCCCAGAAAGATGCACTTGGTGGCCCGTGGTGAGAGTTTGTCACGGGTGGCAGAAGGAGAGTGCACAAAGGCTGTGCACCCAAATACATGAAGAGGGAGAGGAAACATATCCTTCCATGGATAGAGAATGGAGAAGGGCGTTTGGACGTAGAGAACGGTGGAGGGAATGCGATTGATAAGATAGCAGGAGATGAGTACAGCATAGCCCTAATAGGAGCGAGAAACCTGCATTTGAGTCAGCAGAGTGCGCGTGACATCAAGGAGGTGATGGTTTTTGCGTTCGGCCATGCCATTTTGCTGTGAGGTATAAACACTCCCTATGTGCCAAAGTTTCAATGCAATTTATTATCAGTTACCTCTTTATGCAAGCAACTCCAGTGCTCCGTCACACTCACTCCAACTTCTTGTTCTTTTCAGGATCCGATCTCCCAATGGACGATTGCTACTGGGACTGAGAGCGGTGGCCTCTACTTCCTCGATAATATTTCTGCTCTGTCCTCCTTCTCCTCCTCCTCTACATATCTTCAATAGTGGCACCTCCTCCTTGGTCATCCTCCTCCACGGCTTCTTATTCAGCTTCTGCCCCACCTCCCTCCGCACAGTTCTCCTCTCAACTGCGATGCCTGTCAGCTTGGCAAGCATCACCGTTCCTCCTTCCCTCCGAAGCAAGGTCGTGGCTCTACCTGTTCGTTTGATCTCATTCATTCTGATGTCTGGGGTACTGCTCCTACCCTCACCGTTGGTCGGGGTAGTTCTTATTTTGTAACCTTTATTGGTGACTTTTCTAGATGTACTTGGGTGTATCTCTTACGAGATCGCTCTAAATTATTCAATGTATGGACATCCTTTTATTATTTAATTCAAAATCAGTTTGGTGTTTCAATTAAAGTCTTTCGCTCTGATAATGCTAAAGAGTATATTAGTCAAGCTTTTTCATCTTTTTGTATGCAACATGGGATTATCCATCAAACTAGTTGTGTCTATACCTCATATTAGGGAGTGGCAGAATGCAAAAACCATCACCTCCTTGATATCGCTAGCTCTCTGATGACGCAGATGCAGGTCCCTCGCTCTTATTGGGGCTATGCGGTTCACATTTCCTACTATCTCATCAATCGCATTCCCTCCACGGTTCTCCACGGTCAAACCTCATTCTCCATTCTCCATTCTCTATACAGGCAAGGAACCATTTCCTCTCCCTCTACGTATCTTTGGGTGCACAGCCTTTGTGCACGCTCCCTCCGCCACCCATGAAAAACTCTCCCCTCGCTCTACCAAATGTGTCTTTCTGGGGTACTCTACCACCTAGAAGGGCTATTGTTGTTTTGACCCTGTTCTCCACAAGCAGTTCGTCTTCGCCGATGTTACCTTCTTCAAGAATGCTCCCTATTTCTATGACGACTCCTCTCCTCTTCCCGAGGCTTCTGATTCTCCTATTGTTCCCTCCAACCCATCAACCCCTACCGAGGTTTTTCCACCTCCACTGTCTCCATCGTCTCCTACTCTCTCCTCTCCTCCGCTATATCCCTCTTCTCTGCCGCCGTCGCTCTCTACTCCCGGGCCAGCTCTCTCCACCATGGATGCTCCGGATACTGAGGAACCCGCTGACCTGGATCTTACCATTGCTCTTCGCAAAGGGGTCCGAGCATGTACCCAGCACTCGCTTGTTGTTGTTGTTTCCTATGATCTTCTTACCCCTTCTCGCAGGGCTTTTGCACTGGCTATCTCTGTCACTTCCACCCCCTATTCCTACCAGAAGGCCCTTACTGTTCCTCATTGGAAGGCTGTCATAGATGAGAAAATTGCTACTCTCACTGAACGGGGTACGTTGACTCTTGTTCCTACTCCCTTTGGCACAGATGTTGTTAGCTGTCGCTGGGTCTTTGTGATGAAGTTAAGTCCAGACGGTAGTGTGGATCGTTACAAGGCCCGCCTTGTTGCAAAAGGCTTTACCCAGACTTATTGTGTTGACTATTTTGACACCTTCTCTCCAATTGCTCGTCTCAGCACTATAAAGGTCCTCCTCTCTGTGGCTGTCAACAGGGATTGGCCCATTTTCCAACTGGATGTCAAGAATGCTTTCTATATGGGGATCTTTAGGAGGATGTCTACATGGAGCAACCTCCAGGGTATGTTGCTTAGGGGGAGACACATGTATGCATGCTAAAGAAGACTATCTATGGCCTAAAGCAAATCCCTTAGGCTTGGTTTGAAAGCTTTAACGGGATTATGGTAGCCGTGGGATTTACGAGAAGTTCTGCGGATCACTCTTTGTTCGTTCGCAAAACCTCCCTGGGTGTAGTAGTTCTTGCGGTTTATGTGGATGATATTCTTCTCACTGGAGATGACCAGGCTGGGATAACCTTGACAAATAAGCATCTTCATCAACACCTGGTCACAAAGGATATGGGCTCTTCAAAATACTTTATGGGGATAGAGATCTCTAGAAAGCCCAATTCCTTAGTCCTCTCCCAACGCAAGTATGCTCTTGATTTGCTAAAATATGCAGGGTTGACTGGGGCTAAACCTTCCCGATGCCCCATGGTGACTGGAGAAGATAAAACCTGGTCAGATGACTCTCCTCCTCTTTCAGATGTTACGTGGTACAGACGTCTGGTTGGTAAACTCATATATCTCACGGTGACGAGACCCGACATCTCCTATGTTGTAGGCAAGGTTAGCCAGTTCATGCAAGCTCCAAGGGAGTGCCATCTACAGTCTGCCCTAAAGATATTGGAGTATGTTAAATCAGCGTCTGGGAAAGGACAACTCTTTCAGAAGAATGGTCATTTAAGGGTTGAAGAGTACTCAGATTCGAGCTATGCTGATGACAAAGGAGACCGCAAGTCAACATCGGGCTTTTGCACCTTTTATAGGGGGAAACCTTGTGAGTTGGAAGAGCAAGAAACAGACTGTACTCTATAGGTCCAGTGCAGAAGCAGAATATCGAAGTATGGAGTCGACCATATGTGAGTTGAAGTGGTTACGGGCTCTTATGCTTGACCTAGGAGAGGTCTACAACCATCCTCTACCTATGTTTTGTGATAACAAGGCCGCTATATACATCTACAAAAATCTGGTCTTCCATGAGAGAACAAAGCACATTGAAGTCGACTGCCATTTTATTTGGGAAGAGATTTTGAAGGAACAAATTTGTACTCCGTTCGTCACCTCCGATAAAGAGTTGGCTGATATTTTCACCAAGCCGGTGTCCGCCTCCTTTCTTCACATTTGCGACAAGCTGGGCATGATCGATATATATGCTCCAGCTTAAGGGGGAGTGTTATTGTATGGAGATCGGGTGGTCTGGCGGTCTGGCACTAGCGGATTAGAGATCGGGCAGTCTCGCGGTTTGTCTCCAGCGGCTTGGTAGCCGGACTGGTTATGTTTGGTGTTCGGGCGATCTGACAGTTTGTCTTAGGTGACTTGGAGACCGGGCAGTCTAGCGGTCTCCTATGGCGGCTTGTTCTCTCCTTCTGGTGGTTGTCGGGCGATTAGCCTATTCGTCTAACTGCGCGACCTGTTCGGCTTGTTTCTATTAACATGTAATTATTTAGTCCCACGTTGCATATTTGTAATCTCTTCCATCTCCTCCATTCTATAAAAAGGAGGTCATACCTTTGTAATACTCATCTTTTTGGATAATAAAAATTTCTGTTATTCCAATTTTCGATTTCTACTTGTCTGTTCGAACACAAACTAAGCCTAAATCTTAGCTAGTGATGTTCTAGCATAGCAAGCTAGGTAATTAATATGATGGAATACCTGAACCGGACCACGCTGAAGTGGCAAAGACCCGCCGACTCACTTAATGGTTGCAATTAAGAAGTAATTAGTACCAAAGAGTTGTTTTCAGAAGACTAAGTGTTTACCTGTTTAAATGTTGTCATTTTTCAATGTTTTTATTGCTCTGCCTGTTTCTCTTCTAAGAGCTATATATTTTCCTTGTAATAGATTGGTAATATGATGAAATGCATGAAATGAAATCCTCATTATATTCTTCTTTTTCATCTTCATTCCTATTTGTGTGCTTTAATACCTATCAATGGTATCTTAGCTCGGTTTTCTTGCATATGTTGTTGTCTTAGCTTTTGAATATGAGCTCATCATCTACCTCAATGTCACCCTCTCCCCTGTTGGGTTCATTCCCAATCTTCAACGGGAAAATGTATGATCATTGGGAAATTAAGATAGAAACCTTGCTGGATTCCCAAGAGCTCTGGGAAATGGTTCATGATGGGACACAAACAAAAGGGAAAAGAAAGGAGGGAGATGAAGCAGAAATACCCAAAGGAGAGAATAAGAACTCCTTGGCACTGCTCATTATCCTGTAATCTGTGACTTCCCATGTCTTCCAAAGAATCAAGGGTGCTCGCATTGCCAAAGCTGCGTGGGACATCCTCCAAGAAGCTTTCCAGGGAGACAAAAAGGTAATGTCTATAAAAAAGACAGAATTTGCGCATGAGTTTTGATGCCATAAATATGAGAGACGATGAATCCATATTTGAATACCTTCCAAAAAACATCCACATTACAAATCAACTAAGTAACCTTGGAGCACCCATTCCTGAGAATGAGATTATGCTCAAGGTGATAAGGAGTCTGCCGAAGGCATATGAATATATTGTAGTAACAATAGAAGAAAGCAATGACTTAGACACCCTCTCCATTGTTACCTTGATGGGAAAGATTCAATCTTATGAGGATAGAATGAAGAGATACTCTTTTGTTGATCGAGCTTTCCAGTCCAAGATGAACCTGGGAAAGAATTAAAAAAGAAACAAGAACTTTGGACAATACAACTCTCAATAGAAAGGAGGCTGGAATCAGAATTCCAAGCCCTTCCCTAAAGCATCTGAAGGTGGAAACCAGACCCATAACTCAAATACCTTTTGCACCTTGTGTAAAAAAACAAACCACAACACAGACAAGTGTTATTTACAATATAAGCGGTGTAAAAGGGCAAATCACTTTGATCGTGACTGCTGGTTCAAATAAAAAGAAGAGGCAAAGTTTTCAAAAAAATGGAAAAGAGGAGCAGCAAGCTGAAAAGTTATTCCTGGCTCATAATGGCCCTGATGAAGGAAACAACAATAGAATTGAGTGGTATGTGGATTCTGGATGTTCCAGCTACATGGTGAAGGACATGCGCCTATTCATCTCTTTAGATGAAACCCAATAGTCTTATATGATCTTGGGTGGTGGCAAATAAATACTGATTGAGGGCAAAGGGACAGTGGTTGTTATTGGGCTAGATGGTAAAGATAAGCATGTCCATAATGTCTAATTTGTTCTCACTTTAGCTCAGAATTTACTGAGTGTTGGACAACTTGCTGAAAAATGGATATGATGTTATGTTTAAATCAAACTCATGTTCAATAATCGATTCAAGAGGAAACATAGCTGCTTGTGAGAAGCGAATTAAAACAAGCCGTAAATGGTATAACTGAAATTTTATTATCAGAAAAAGGTATCTATTACAAAGGTATGCCCTCCCTTATATAGAATGGAGGAGAGATGAGAGAATACAAATAAGAGATGTGGGACTAAAAAATACAGGACTAAGTGGACTATACAGAACAAACCGCACAAGCCGCGCGGTTAGATAGAAGGGCTAACCGCACGGCTACTACCTGAGAGAGAGAGACCGCCAGGGGAGACCGCCTGACCGCTCGGCAACCGCACAGCAACAGCACAGCAACCAAACTGCTGAAGGGAAACCGCCAGACCGCGCGGTCTCCAAACCACCAAGACAGACCGCCAGACCGCCCGGTCACCAACTTCAACACTCCCCCTCAAGCTGGAGCATATATATCGATCATGCCCAGCTTGTCACAAATATGATAAAACGAGGCGGAAACCGGCTTGGTGAAGATGTCAGCCAGCTCTTCATCAGAAGTGACAAAGGGAGTGCAAATTTGTTCCCTTAAGATTTCTTCACGAATGAAATGACAGTCCACCTCAATGTGCTTGGTTCTTTCATGGAAGACCGGATTTTTGGAGATGTATATGGCAGCCTTGTTATCACAGAACATAGGTAGAGGATGGTTGTAGACCTCCCCTAAATCCAGCATTAGAGCCCGTAGCCATTTTAGCTCACAAGTGGTCGACGCCATACTCTGATACTCTGCTTCAGCACTGGACCTGGAAACAACAAACTGCTTCTTGCTCTTCCAGCTCACCAGATTGCCCCCAACAAAGGTACATAAACTGGAGGTAGACTTGTGGTCCCCTTTGTCATCAGCGTAACTCGCATCTGAGTATGCTTCAACCCTCAGATGATCATTCTTCTGAAAGAGCAATCCTTTCCCTGGGGCTGCTTTGACGTACTCCAAGATCCGCAAGGCGGACTGTAGATGGTACTCCCTAGGAGCTTGCATGAATTGACTCACCTTGCCCACAGCATAGGAAATGTCGGGCCTAGTCACGGTGAGATATATGAGCTTACCAACCAGACGCCGGCACCGCGAAGCATCTGAAATAAGAGGAGAATCATCTGTCCAGGTTTTGTCTTCTCCAACAGCCATGGGACATCGGGCAGGTTTGGTCCCAGTCAATCCTACTTCTTTTAAAATATCAAGGGCATACTTACGCTGAGAGATGACTAAAGAGTTGGGCTTCCGAGAGATTTCAATCCCCAAAAAGTACTTCGGAGAACCCATATCTTTCGTGACCAGATGTTGGCGAAGATGCCGCTTGGTCAAGGCTACCCCTTCCTGGTCATTGCCAGTGAGAAGAATATCATCTACATATACTGAAAGAACCACCAGTCCCGAAGAGGTTTTGCGAATAAATAGAGAGTGATCAGCAGAGCTGCGAGCAAAACCAACGGCCGCCACGATGCTGCTGAACTTGTCAAACCAAGCTCTTGGGCTCTGCTTGAGGCCATAGATTGCCTTCTGTAGCCGGCATACTCGTGTATCCCCCTGAGAAACATACCCAGGAGGTTGCTCCATGTAGACGGCCTCCTGAAGATCACCATAAAGGAAGGCATTCTTGATATCCAGCTGGGAAAGTGGCCAGTCTTTGTTGACCGCCACAGAGAGAAGGACCCGTATAGTGCTGAGACGAGCCACGGGAGAGAAGGTGTCAAAGTAATCAACCCCATAGGTCTGAGTAAAGCCCTTAGCCATGAGGCGAGCTTTATAACGGTCCACAGTGCCATCTGGGCCAAATTTGACCACAAAGACCCAGCGACAACCAACAACATCAGTATCAAAGGGAGGAGAGACAAGAGTCCAGGTACCCCGCTCTGTTAGGGTCGCCATTTCCTCATCCATGGCCATCTTCCAGTGAGGAATAGCAAGGGCCTCCTGGTAGGAACGAGGTGTGGTAGTGGCAGAGATAGCCAGCGCAAAGGCCCTGCGAGAAGAGGTAAGACGATCATATGAAACAACAGCAGCAAGGGGGTGTAGGGTACACGTCCGCACCCCTTTAAGAAGAGCGAAAGGAAGATCCAGGTCGGCGGGCTCTTCGGTATCCAGAGCATCCGTGGTAGAGAGAGCTGGCCCGGGAGGAGAGAGCGACGGCAGTGGAGATGAGGGAGATGGAGGCGGAGAGAGAGGCGGAGGGAGAGAAGTGGGTGGAGACGGAGGAGGGGCAGATATCGCAGTAGGAGACGAGGGAACGAATGGAATAACAGGAGAATCAGAGATGGGGAGAAGAGACGAGGAGTCATCCGAGAAGTAGGAGGCATTCTCGAAGTAGGTAACGTCAGCAGAGACGAACTGCTTACGAAGAACAGGGTCAAAGCAGCAGTAGCCTTTCTGAGTGGCAGAGTACCCCAGAAAGACACATTTGGTGGAACGAGGGGAGAACTTATCACGGGTGGTAGATGGGGCATGCACACAAGCAGTGCACCCAAAGATTCGGAGAGGGAGAGGAAAAGGCTCCTTGCCTGGATAAAGGATGGAAAAGGGGGTTTTCCCTTGAGAACGGAGGAGGGAATGCGATTGATGAGATAGCAGACAAGAAGAACAGCATAGCCCCAATATGAGCGAGGCACATGCATTTGATCCATCAATGTGCGAGCGACATCGAGGAGGTGACGGTTTTTGCATTCCGCCACCCCATTTTTTGGGAGGTATAGACACAGCTTGTCTGATGAATAACGCCATGTTGCACACAGAAGGAGGTAAAAGCATGACTTAAGTACTCTTTTGCATTATCAGATCGAAAAATTTTAATACCAACACCAAACTGATTTTTGATTAAATGATAAAAAGAGGTCCATACATTAAAAAGTTCAGAGCGATCTCGTAAGAGATACACCCAGGTACATCTAGAAAAGTCATCGATAAAGGTTACAAAATAAGAACTACCCCGACCAACAGTAAGGGTAGGAGCAGGCCCCCAGATATCGGAGTGGACTAGATCAAACGGACGAGTAGAGCCCCGACCTTGCTTCGGCGGGAAGGAGGAACGATGATGCTTGCCAAGTTGACAAGCTTCGCAGTTGAGAGGAGTATTGGAGGGAGGGAGGTGGGGTAGAAGCTGATGTAGAAGCCATGGTGGAGGATGACCGAGACGGAGATGCCACTAGAGAAGATCCGTACAAGAAGAAGAGAAGACGGACAAAGCGGAAACGTTGTCGAGGAAGTAGAGGCCACCGCTCTCAGTCCCAGTAGCAATCGTCCGCTGGGAGCCCGGATCTTGAAAAGAACAAGAAGATGGAGTAAACGTTATTGAACATTGAAGCTGCTTGCACAAAGAAGTAACCGACAATAGATTGCACGAAAACTTGGGCGCATAGAGAGTGTCCTCTAGCCGAAGGGACGGAGTAACATGAACTACTCCCGACCGATGAACCGGGGAGGGAGAATCGTCTGCAATGAGGACCGGGGGCAACCGATCATGCTGTTCGAGGAGAGAGAAGCATTGAGGATTGCCCGTCATATGATTAGTTGCTCCGGAGTCGATAAGCCATTTACCTTGAGTGACCACATGGGCACTACCTGATCATGTGACCACGGAAGCAGACGGCTTGGAAGAGGAGGCGGAAGAGTCACCCGAGGGACGAAGATGGGGATGCTTCGTCCAGCAGCGGTCAGAAGTATGTCCGGTGCGGCCGCAGTGAGAACAGAGGTAGCGGGAAGAAGGATGTCCGCCAGACTGATGACTACGGCTACCAGAGCCACTCCGCTGAGTTTGATGAGAATAATTATCCGGTGGAGAAGGAGCGGGCAGAAGCGGGCGCTGAAGGAGAGAGGTGACAGCGGCGATGCGAGCAGCGGTGGCATCTAGAGTAGGAGATTCTGCCTCACCCAGAATTTGTTGGCGGATCATGTCATAAGTGTCAGGAAGACGTAGCAGATAACACACAACCAGAAGCTCCTGGAAGTGCTTGTGTTGTTGAGCCAGATCCGCAGAAAAGGGACGATTCTGAAGAATCTCAGCCCCAAGAGCTTGAACTTGTTGGTAGGCAGCAGTAGGAGACAAGGTAGGCTGGGCAAAGAGGTCCGCATACAACGTATAGATGCGGGACGTCTAAGCCCCTTTGGAGTATAGAGCAGCAAGATGAAGCCAAGCGGCCTTCACCGTCTCATCATGACGGATGATGGGAAGGCACTCATCAGATAGACTGTTAGCGAGCCAGGTACGCACAAGCGCGTCACTCGTATCCCAGTCATCAAAGAGAGGTGAAGTGGTAGGAGGGGGGTCATCAACGAGATGATGACGTTTGCGTTGCGAGCGAAGGAGAAAAGTGAAAGAGATGCTCCAATCCGGGTAGTTGGAGACGACAAGCTTGGAAACGGTGCCAAGGTTCCCGGAAGAAGTATGAGGTAGAGGCGGAGCCGGATTGGCAACAGGGGTGGCTGCAGGAGTGGTGGTGGAAGCATCAGAAAGAGTCATAAGAGCAAACAGCAGGAAGCCGCGCGGTTAGGAAACAAGCCGCGCAGATAGGCAGAAGAAAAAACTTCAGCGGTCAGGATGTCCAGCGGCCAGAAAGACCACGACCAAGCCGCAGTATCAAGCAGAGGGGAAGAAGTCGAGCGGTAAGAAGAAAGTCCGCTCGAACAGAAGCACAAGAGAAGGCAAGGCACACGTCGATAGGTCGCGGCGAACAAGGCGACAGATCGCAGCGAACAAGGCAACAGGTCGCGCACACAGAGGGTAATGACAAGAAAAGAAGGAGACTGCGCGGACAGGGTGCAAGTCGGAGAAGCAAGTCGCGCGGACAGAGAGGGCGCACAGAATCAGGAGGAAAGGATCGATCCCTCTGATACCATGTGAGAAGCGAATTAAAACAAGCCGGAAATGGTATAACTGAAATTTTATTATCAGAAAAAGGTATCTATTACAAAGGTATGCCCTCCCTTATATAGAATGGAGGAGAGATGAGAGAATACAAATAAGAGATGTGAGACTAAAAAATACAGGACTAAGCGGACTATATAGAACAAACCGCACAAGCCGCGCGGTTAGACAGAAGGGCTAACCGCACGGCTACTACCAGAGAGAGAGAGAGAGACCGCCAGGAGAGACCGCCTGACCGCTCGGCAACCGCACAGCAACAGCACAGCAACCAAACCGCTGAAGGGAAACCGCCAGACCGCGCGGTCTCCAAACCACCAAGACAGACCGCCAGACCGCCCGGTCACCAACTTCAACACTGCTTTAGCTCAAATATCTGAAAGCAAAATCTACTTACTTAAAATGGATGTCCCGTGTCAAGCAGCTCTCTCAATTATTGACAGTAATTCAACCCCTCTCTCTACATGGAACCACAGATTAGGACATCTGAATTATGGATCAATGAAAGTTCTAATTGAAGGAAATCTAGCCACAGGGGTCCTAGATATCCTTGTACCTCATCTGCCATGTGGAACCTGTGCCTTGGGCAAGTCACATAGGCTTCCCTTCCATCCTGTCGAGCACAGAAGCAAGCAGCCACTTGAGTTGGTTCACTGTGACTTGTGGGTGCTAGCAACCACTCCAACTCCTGGTGATAAAAGGTATTTCTTTATCCTTGTTGATGATTTCTCAAGACATATGTGGATTTACTTTATAAAACAAAAATCAGAGACGTTGTCGTATTTTATGGAATTCAAACGAGAAGTAGAAAGAGATTTTAGAAAAACATTAAAACATTGAGGAGTGACAATGGGGGAGAATTCACTTCTCATGCCTTCAAGCATTTCTGCTCCATTGAAGGAATCAAGCATAAATTCTCCACCCCCAGGAACATCTCAACAGAATGGGGTGGTAGAGCGTCGAAACCACACTATCTTGGATATGGTTAGGTCGCTTATCCACATGTCTTTACCTAAATTTCCATAGGGTGAAGCAACATCTACTACTATACATATCCTGAACAGGGTGCCAACAAAGGCCCTGCACAACACCACACCATATGAGAAATTATGTGGTGAAAAACCATATATAAAGCATCTGAGAACCTTTGGATGCCTGGCTTTTGCCCATGTCCTTAAAGAAAAGAGGGATAAGTTAGATCACACAAGCTCAAAATGCATCTTAGTAGGTTACAGTGAAGTGAATAGAGCCTACAGATTGCTAGAACCAACATCCAAAAAGCTGCTGATATCACGGGATGTGTTATTTCATGAGGAGGAAAGCTGGGACTGGGGCTCAGATCACATTGAAGCTGAATCTCTCATGACCCCGGTTGAGTTTAGTTTGAACCCCATCCTGGAAGTCAATGAAACTGAAGATGATCAAATTCCCATTTGTGTTGAAGTAGAAGAACAAAGTGATTCATCACCGCCCGCAAAGACAAGGTCCATTCAAGAAATTTATGAAAATTCTGACATTGTTCTATTTCATTATACACCCACAGAATATGCAGATGCTGCAACCAATCCCAAGTTGCAAAAGGCTATGAATGAATAAATTGGGCTTATAGAAAAGAATAACACTTAGACACTGGTGTCAAGACCACATGACAAAACCATCATTGGATTCAAATGGGTGTAAAAAATTAAGGTTGATGAAGCAGGGGAGGTGATCAAATACAAGGCTAGGGTTGTAGCCAAAGGATACAACCAGCGGTTTTGTAAGGATTTTGATGAAACCTTTGTGCATGTAGCCCGTCTTGACACCAATCGACTTTTACTAGCCATTGCAGTAAAAAAAGGTTATCCAATATACCAATTTGATGTTAAATATGCCTTTCTTAATGGAATTCTCATCGAGGAGTTATACGTCGAACAACCAGAAGGCTACAAAAAAACAAGAGAAGAAGATAAAGTTTACAAATTGCATAAGACCCTCTACGGCCTCAAGCAAGCACCTCGAGCCTGGCACACCAACATCTCATCTTTTTTCAATCAGGAAGGCTTCATCACCAGCAAGCTCGAGCCCACTCTTTTTGTAAAAACTACAGCTGACAACACTAAAATTTTTGTGTGTTTGTATGTAGATGATCTAATTGTGACAGGTGAATCTGAAGAGGTAATTGTGCACTTCAAAACAAAAATGAAAGAGAAGTATTAGATGACCGACTTACGACTGCTCAAGTTCTTTCTCGAGATGCAAATCAAGCAAGCTCCAGGTTCAATATTCATATTCCAGGAGAAATACGCGTCTGACCTTTTGAAGAAATTTCAAATGGACAATTGCAACTATACATCTACCCCTACCTGTACTAGTGAGAAGTTATGCAAGCTACAAGAAGGAGAAGAGAAGGTTGATGCTGAGAATTACAGAAGTCTGGTAGGTTCCCTGATGTACCTGACAAATACCAGACCAGATCTGGAGCATACAGCAAGCATGATCTCACGATTTGTGAGCATGCCGTACAGAAATCACCTGAATGCTGCTAAAAGGATACTGCATTATATCAAAGGAACGATGGACCTCGGTCTTCTATAAACCAGAGATTCATCTCCCACTCTTGTCGGTTTCTGCGACGCAGACTGGGGAGGATACATAGATGATAGAAGAAGCACTGGATCCTACATTTTCTATTATGGATCAACCCCCATTTCCTGGAGTACCAGAAAACAACAAACTGTGACGCTATCAACCACATAAGCTAAATATATGGCTATGAACGTAGCAATTTGTGAAGGGATCTAGCTCAACAGAATGCTAGAAGAATTGGAAGAAGGAGAAAAGATGAAATTTGTGATCAAAAGTGATAGTGTGTCGGCGATAGCGTTTTATTTTAAAATCCAACCTTTCATGGGAAAAGCAAGCATATAGAAATCCGCCACCATTTCATTCGCGAGAAGGTCGAAGAAGGAGAGGTAGTGGTATAATATTGTTCAACTAAAGATCAACCTGCAGATTTACTCACCAAGCCGCTGAGGAGAGCTCAATTTGCCAACCTTAGGGCAAAAATGAGACTGGTAAGTTTGCCCGGTTCAAGAGGGGGTGATGGAATACCTAAACCGGACCACGTTGATGTGGCAAAGACCCACGAGAAGACTCAAGTGTTTACCTGTTTAAATGTTGCCTTTTTTCAATGCTTTTATTGCTCTACCTGTTTCTCTTCTAAGTGCTATATATTTTCCCTGTAATAGATCGGTAATATGATGATATGCATGAAATGAAATCCTCGTAATGTTCTTTTTCATCTTCATTCCTATTTGTGTGCTTTAATACCTATCATAATAGTCTATATTTTCAGCATAAAATTGAAAAAAAAAACTCCAAGCATGAGAGAAGGATGAATATTAAGAGAAAAATAATAAAAAAAATAATGATGGTGAGTAAATAAAATTGCTATGTGCAGATAATTGGTAAGCGGCAGTTTTAAGTAACAGGGAGAGTGGGGATTGATTTGATGCATGAATGGAGGAATGTAGGGGAGGGGGGACCTCTCCAAATTCACCAGGCTAGCTAGGTATAGTAGTGGATCAAAGCGAAGATACGACGCCGAGGAGAGAGAGACGGAGGTGGGGTGACGTGGACATCGCCGGAAATAGAATGCTCCAAAATAGGAGTGGGACTGCGAATTCGCCGACCCTTTTGCCAGAACTCAAACAGCGCATGGAAAGCGATGGGCCAGCAACGAGGAGAGAGAGGGAATAGAGAGAGAGAGAGTATCTGAACTGAGATATATAGATAGAGATAGAGAGAGAAAGGGGAGTGGTTGTTAAAGAGAGAGGGGAGATTACCATTTACCTGCTTTTTGGCTGCGCAGATATGCTATGATGATGCATGGCATGCATGCTCATAAAAACTCTAAGGCGGAGTAGATGGGCAGGGGAGAGAGGGGCAGAGTGGTAAATAGAGTCGAGAAGAAGAAGAGGGTTTAGGGGGGGGGGGGGGGGGGGGGGGGGGGGTCTATGTAGCGTTGGTGTAGCCTATTTTGTATTTCGGCCATATATTCAGCTACAGGAAACAGCCGGTTATGAGCTGGCAACTTGTGCCAGGCCTTAACGGCTAGTTTTGAGGATTAGCCTTTAAATACTCTTAAACCCATGTAATTAATGAGGAAATGAATAAATCCAGTTCATCTTCTTCTTCTCCCGGTTCCCCTCCTTCTCTCTCTCCCTCCCAACTTTCACTCTCTCTCTCTCGTCTCCGGCGTATAGCCTTTTCCCCGCCGCCGGTCGGCAACCCCCACGTAACAACTGGTGCTCTCGTTGAGATCAGCCTTTCTATGGAAGGGCCATCAGTTTCCTCAACCCCATCCGATCCTCCCGCCCCACCGACATCTACAGCCATTACATGGCAAGATTTCGATCGACGCCACATGCTATACATGGATCAACATAACGCAGTCTGCGACTCCATTCAAAGTACACAAGAAAAATTCTCACAAGAACTGCAGCAAATACATGTTTCCCTTACCCAATCAAAGCAGGCGCAAGAAACTTTCGAAAAGAATCAAAATCAGATGCAAGAGGCCAATCAGACATTATACAAGGAATTTCAGAGCCTAAAAGATGATTTGCAGAATTTCATGCGCATAATGACACCGGCCGCGATTAAGGACGTTGGCTACCCACCGGCTCAGATCATCCCCAGCACAATATCATCACCGCCCGGCTTCCTTGGACAACCACCCGCTCGACTCCCAGTTTTACCATCTGGCACGACGGAAGGATTGTCCCGGTTCCGGGCTCCGATTCTTGACTTTAATGGGGGAATAACATCACAGCCAGGAGTCCTCGGAACAGCACCAAGTAGTAGCAGAATATCAAATGCTCCACCAATTAATAATACCTTATCCGGGATTCTACCTCCGTTATCGAATCAGAATCAAGAAGCTGGCACCGCAAATACACGATCCGACGGGTACAACTCACACTCAGGCCCAAAATTGGACTGTCCAACATTCGCAAATGGGGATCCAACAGATTGGTTATACAAAATCGAGCTGTATTTCAGGTACAACAACACTAACCCATTTGATTACATTTTTATCGCATCAATGCATTTGGACAGGCCTGCATCTCAGTGGTTCCAAGGATTATTACGCAACGGTCTATGTCCAGATTGGGAAACGTTCAAAAGGGCTATACAGGACCGATTTGGACCAACAGAATTCGAAGATCCGTTAGGTAAATTGATGAAATTAACACAAAATTCGTCTGTGGCTTTATACCAAGATACTTTTGAATTATTAGCTTGCCAAGTAGATGGATTTTCTCAGGACATATTACGCAGAAATTTTATTTCTGGACTTAAGCCTCACATTAAACGAGCTGTTATAGCTCAACACCCAACCTCTTTATATGATACCTATAGATTAGCTCGCCTTTTTGAGGAACCAGCGCCCGACGACAACAGACGTTCGAAACTAGGATTTTCACGAATAAATCAGTTAGGAAATGTGGCGACTACTCAACACAATAGACAAAATCGTTTCACCGTCAACAAATTGTCGCCGGCTGAATTACAATCCCGTCGCGAGCGCGGGCAGTGTTTTACCTGCGACGAACGTTATGTTCCGGGGCATAAATGTAAAAACCGCTCCACATTATATTTTTTTGAAGGAGACCCCGAGGAACAAGAAGAAGTTTGTGTAGATCAGGAAGAGGAAACGGAGGGCAACAACCTTGTTAACCCAGATATTAGTGTTAACGCTTTCATGGGCACAATGCCTTCAAAATCTCTCCGTGTACACGGTCAAATAGGTCAGTCCACCGTGCACATTTTCCTCGATAATGGCAGCACCCATAGTTTCATTACCAAACGTGCCACATCATTTTTAAAACTACCCGTCAAAATGATCACTCCATTCAAAGTCCACGTAGGAAATGGGAACATTATGTTGTGCAAAGAGTATTGCCCCCAGGTTCAGCTGACTATACAGAAAATTCAGTTCAAACTTGACTTATTTGTAACTGATTTACATGGTGCCGACGTCATACTAGGATATAACTGGTTGGAAACTTTAGGACCAATAACAATAGATTACCTAACACGTGAGATGACTTTCACATACCAGGGCACCCGTTGTACAATCAAGGGAGACCAAACACTTAGCGCCGGTTCTGTATCGTCATCCCAGATACATAAACTAGTGGCCCAAGACTCTATCGAATCTATGTTGTTATGTTTCCAAACAGAAAGGGAGCCGAACCAAGACACAACTCAATCTGAATTACCTACTACAAACTACCCGGTGATAGGCAAGGAAATCACAACTTTCAAACATCTATTCAATAAACCGATAGGGCTGCCTCCGATTCGATCCTTGGACCATAAAATTCCTTTACTCGATGAAACTAAAATAGCCAAAGTAAAACCATACCGATATCCCTATATTTACAAAAACGAAATTGAACGTTTAATCACAGAGATGTTATCCCAAGGGTTAATCCAACCAAGCAATTCCACTTTTAGTTCTCCAGTGCTTCTCATCAAAAAAAAAGATGGGACCTGGCGATTTTGTGTGGATTATCGCGTATTAAATTCATTAACCATAAAAGACAGTTTTCCGATGCCCACAATTGACGAACTCATGGATGAATTACATGGTGCAACTTTATTTTCAAAATTAGACCTATATTCGGGATACCACCAGGTTCGAATGAACCCTCACGACATCCATAAAACCGCTTTTAGAACCCATGACGGCTTATACGAGTTTCTCGTAATGCCCTTTGGCCTTACGAATGCCCCCGCAACATTCCAAGCCTTAATGAACACTATTTTCAAACCGTTCCTCCGACGTTTTGTGGTAATATTTTTTGACGATATCCTAATTTACAGTCGCAATGAAACTCTACATGCAACCCACTTACGACAAGTGTTTCAAATATTATCACAAAATAACCTATCTTTAAAACCCACTAAATGCACCATTGCGGTACCGACAATTGAATTCTTAGGACATATAATTTCAGAAAAAGGGGTTCTACCTAATCCAGAAAAGTTAGCCGCCATTTCGGCATGGCCGGTCCCACGTACACAAAAACAACTTCGCTCCTTTCTGGGCCTCGCTGGATACTATCGGCGATTTATTCGTCAATACGCTACGATCACAGCTCCACTAACAGATTTGTTGGTTAAGAATAAGTTTGTTTGGACGGACATTACAAACGACGTTTTTCACAAGATCAAAGAATTATTACTTTCAGCCCCAGTACTGGCACTACCCAATTTTTCAATTCCTTTTACTATTGAATGTGACGCCTCGAAAGTAGGAATAGGAGCCGTCTTAAGCCAGAAGGGCCATCCGATTGCCTACTTTAGTAAGAAACTCACCGCACGGGACCAGGCCAAATCCACTTATATAAGGGAATTACTCGCTATTACGTCCGCGGTAAGTAAATGGCGTCAGTATTTAATAGGCTCTACATTCACTATTATAACAGATCATGAAACCCTGCATAATCTAAACTCACAAATAATGACTCTACCCGAACAACAAAAATTTCTTTCAAAAATGTTAGGATTCAATTACCTTATTCGTTACAGGCCCGGGCGCCAAAACGCAGCGGCTGACGCCCTTTCCCGTGTCCACGAAGAAGAACCTTCGATTAACAGTTTCCAAAATTTATCTTTCACATATTCCACTCTGTTTGACGATTTGGACTCCCTCTATCAAACAGACATCAAAGCTAACGAAATACGTTCTCAACTCCAACACCACCCAGATTCGATACCTGACTGGAAAATAAGTAACCAAAAATTTTATTTCAAAACTAGATTATATGTACCAGATTCCATTTTAAGGACAATTCTGATAAGCGAAGCACACGATACCAAGATTGGGGGGCACTCAGGCATCACAGCCACTACTAAACGTTTAGAGCAGTACTACTATTGGCCGGGATTGCAAACCCAAGTGCAGACTTATATACAACAGTGTGATATTTGTCAAAAAGGCAAAGATCGCACTGCTCTGCCATATGGCACTTTGCAACCATTACCAATTCCGACACGAATTTGGGCAGACATTTCTATTGACTTCATTACACATTTACCTAAGTCCAAAACTTTTACCACAATCTTGGTAATGGTAGATCGTCTCTCAAAAGGAGCACATTTTGCTCCATTACCAACTCACTACACAGCCCAAATGGTGGCACAGACATTTTGGGAGACTTGTGGAAAGCTACACGGCATTCCTGAATCTATGGTGTCTGACAGAGATCCTATTTTTTTAAGCTCTTTTTGGTTATCTTTTTTTAAATCCAACGGGACGAAACTACGTTTTAGCTCAGCCTACCATCCCCAAACGGATGGACAGACTGAACGAGTCAACCGTTGCCTTAACCAGTTTTTAAGATTATTTACGCACCAGCACCCAGCACGATGGGCACACCTTTTAAGTTGGGCTGAGTACCATTATAACACGAGTTATCACGCAGCAGCTGGTATGTCGCCATTTGAAGCGATGTTCGGCAGACCACCACCAAATTTCGTGGAACAAGGACTGGGTGGTGATCTGGCGGACCAACTCCTCCCTGAAAACACATCACGAGCACTACTTTTACTACAATTACAACAGCATTTACAACGCGCACAGGATAAAATGAAGAAAACCGCAGATCATAAACGCCAAGACATCGCCTTTCAGAAAGGCGACTTGGTCCTGCTTAAACTTCATCCCTACCGCCAAACTTCCCTGCAAAACAAAACATGTAAACGATTCAGATTACGATATTTTGGCCCTTACAAGGTGTTAGAACAAGTGGGAATGGTAGCTTATAAGTTAGATCTCCCACAAACAAGCAAGATTCACCCGGTATTTCACGTTTCCCTGCTTAAGAAATATTTTCCAAGCGCATCTTATCCAATTCATACTATTCCGGACATAGATTCAACAAACAATATCAAGCGACATCCCATCGCTATACTTCAACACCGCACAATACAAAAGGAAGGGGAAGTTATACACCAAGGGTTGATCCAGTGGGAAGGTCAGCTTCCAGAGGAGGCTACTTGGGAGACACTATCGAACCTGGACACTGAACTATTACATCATCTCGAACAACGATGCTCTTGCACAGATGTTCAATCAGCAGACAAACACAGGGAAGTTATTCCGAAACAACAACTTGTCATCCCTTCCACTTCAAGCACCATTATGCCTCACCCTGTTTTTTTGCAGGAAAATCATAGGCACACCGAAGCGCCGCTGACATCAACGGCGCCACAATTCAGGGACGAGATTCCCAAACATACCCCTATTGTCATCCCAAATAATCGCACACTGGAAACTGCTAACCCTCCACTATTGTCACAGGTCAACAACCACCAGGACGAGGAGCAAACTGCTGACCACATACCACCGCCTTACACAACCACACGGGCTAGGGAAGTTGACATCCATACTGATCTGAATGTCATCCCAACTAAGACTCTTCTTATCCACACTAATTTACCTTATTTTTCACAGCAGGACCTTACAGACAACGCAGAAGCGGCAAAACTGGCAAAACCACAAACATTTTCAAAAACACTTCAAAGGGACGTTGAAAATCAAACACAAACAAAACTCAAAGTCATCCCTACCGATGAAAAACACAACACTCCTAACGATCTTCCTGTTTTCTTACAGGAAACAGTTTCATTTCAGCATCGGAACAACCAACCAGAAAAAGGAAAGGAGATAAAAGGAGATACAGAGATACCCGTTCATCCACCATCAGCCACCACAAGCACTCGCCGATCACTACGAAATGCTTCCAAGTTGCTGCGCCAGTTACCGCCGGTACCTCGCCGACCCAGATCCGCCCGCCGCCGCTGCACTACAGGAAAAATGGATTAGGGTTTCGTTTCAGCAAACAAAAGGCAGTACGCTGCTTATATAGCCAACCTTACGGCCAGGGCAGGTCTGACCGCCGGGCAGCTTTTATGGGCCGGGCAGGGATTGTAGCGTTGGTGTAGCCTATTTTGTATTTCGGCCATATATTCAGCTACAGGAAACAGCCGGTTATGAGCTGGCAACTTGTGCCAGGCCTTAACGGCTAGTTTTGAGGATTAGCCTTTAAATACTCTTAAACCCATGTAATTAATGAGGAAATGAATAAATCCAGTTCATCTTCTTCTTCTCCCGGTTCCCCTCCTTCTCTCTCTCTCCTCCCAACTTTCACTCTCTCTCTCTCGTCTCCGGCGTATAGCCTTTTCCCCGCCGCCGGTCGGCAACCCCCACGTAACAGTCTACATGGCAGTTAGAAACGCCTTCCCCTGCACCAGCTTTTGCAGGGAGACATTTGTGGCTTTGCTGCCCTCCCCAATTATAATGGACCCAGGGATTCAGTGCTCCTCTTCGGAAACTTCTCTTCTTCTATTTTCTAACAAAATAATAATAATATTATAATAATAATAATGGTAGAGGCGAAAAGGGGGAGGAAGAGCGGCTCTTTCAGAAATAAAAAATAAAATAAAAATATTAACTGGAAATAGCTTATAATTGCAGAAGGAGATTTCAGGAATTAATACTTTAAGTACCGATCTGCTTCCCTGAGAAATTTGGGCGATGGGTCTTCTTGGCAGGAGTTGTTGGGAGAGAATCCCTCCCTCCCCAAATTTGTGATTCAAAAATATAACCCTCCAATAGAGATATTTAGGTGTGTGTGTGCACATAGGTCTATGTGCGGAGCAGCACACGTGATCCATTCGATCCGTAATCCAAGGGTTTAGGAAAATACGCCTTAAAAAAACAGATGATAAACGGCCTGAATTTCCCCACGCAGACACAGGTTTTGCGCGTCGAGCGCGCAAAAAATTTAAGCCCTTGGTCACTGACGCAAACTCAAGTTCAACCCTTCTAGCAAAGAAAACCATGAGTCTGGGTCCATGTTGCTTCGGGACCAATCAGATCACGCTAAAGGGTCATGTCCTTTTGAGCCTAGGGTGGAAATATAATCAGGAAGGTGACATTTTGAGTGGTTTTTTTGGGTCCCGGGCGATCTGATCGCCGGGATATTTAAAAAGCCTGTCGATAATTGACATGGGCGGGGAAACATAATAAGGAAGGTGAGAAGAGCCCTCCTGAGCTAGGAACGTATGCACAAATCATTTTTTGACCAAGGCTCCGTATGACACAGTGGTGGCAGTCGTAAACATATGAGTTTTAACCTTCATTTGTTAAGGATCATCCATTTGAACATAAAAGTGGATGAAGTTCCTTAGGTGAGCGTTAAGAAATGACAATTTAACCCTCATGTTCATGACCGCCATCATCATGTCAAACAGAGCCCAAATCAATCAAATTATATACGAATTAGAGCAATTGCAAAATGATCATCACTTTGTCGGGGATCCGGATTGGTAGAGGAGATTGTTGATAAGACCCATGTGGGGCGCAAAGATAGAAAAGTATAAACAATACATGTTTGGAGTCCTATCGGAATAAAGGAATATATGCATGCCTACCATCCACACGGAGAGAGGGAGAGGTTGGTGCTTCGATGAGACACATTGGCGCTCCTAGTGCCGGGTTCATAGTCCGAGCACAAAAATCTCTCTTGAGAAGTGGCATCGTATGTAGTTGTCTACGATGCTCGATGCACGCGGACAAAGATCTGAGAGTCCTGCATCTCACCCTGTCATTTGCAGTGATCAGAGGACCATCGTTCTTCTATCAGCGATTACTTTCACACTCAACGGTCCATCTAGGGGTGTCCAAAAAAACCGGGCTCACCGGGCCGGCCCGGCCCGGCCCGGTGAAAAGCCCGGTAGGCCCGGTCCCGGGCCAAGCCCGGTTCGGGCCCAGGCCGGGCCATGGGGCCCTTGCGGGCCCCAGTCCAAAGCCACTGCCCGGCCCGGTGCCCGGCCCGGGCCGGGCCGGGCAAAGCCCGGTCACCGGGCTTAGCCCGGGCCTGGAAAAGCCCGGGCAAAGCCCGGGCTGCTGGAACCAACGGCTCTAAGAGCCGTTGGTTCCAACCAACGGCTCTTAGAGCCGTTGGTTGCCAGCCAGCAACCAACGGCTCTAAGAGCCGTTGGCCTGCTGCCAAGCAGCCACTTGGGCTGCTATTTGCAGCCCAAGTGGCTGCTTTTTTTAAATTTTTTTAATTAAAATTTTTTTTTTTTTAAAAAAAACCTATAAATTCCCCCCCCCCTCCCCCCTCCTTTCTTCCTTTCACCCTCCCACCCCCTCTCTCTCTCTCTCAACTCTATTTATTTTTTCTCGCGAGCATGTCGTCAACGCAGGCGTCGTCTTCCTCATCCGTCGCTCACGAAGTGGTGGAGCACAAGCGTACGGCGGCAGTTTGGGAATATTTCGACTTAGTACAAGTCGGCGCGGAGCAAAAGGCGAGGTGCAAACAGTGCTCGAAATTACTTTCGACCGCTGGCAACTCGACACTCGCAAGACACGTTAAGTCTTGCGCAGCCAAACAAGCTCCTCCCGAGTCGACCCAGGCGCAATTATCGGCATCCGGACAAATCTGGACATACGATCAAGGTCGGCAGCGAGAGCTGCAGGTGAAGAATATCATCAGACGCGGGTTGGCGTTCAACCACTACGACAATGAAGAAGAGACCGAGTACATTCACCAAGGGCTACAACCCAAATATCACCAAGTAAGTCGATCTTCTATTAGACGCGACGCGCTTAAATATTACTTAGAGGCAAAACAAATTTTAATAAATTTTTTTGAAAAATTTGAGGGTCGAGTGAGTTTAACGAGCGACGTTTGGACAAGTAGTATAAAATTAGGATTATCATATATGTCTATAACGTGTCACTGGGTCGATCCCGTTTCCTGGGATCTAAATAAACGAATAATTTGTTTTGAAAGTTTCGAAGTCCCGCACACCGGTGAGGCAATTTATCAAATAATTTCAAAATGTGTGCGCGAATTTAAAATAAAAGATAAAATTATGAGTATTTCTTTCGATAACGCCACAAATAATACCACCTCAATTGAGTGGTTAAAACGTGATTTGAAACCTATGTTAAACGGCGCCTTTTTTCATACTCGTTGCGCGTGTCACGTTTTAAATTTAGTAGTGCAGGATAGTTTGTCCTATATGGAACCATACATTAATAAAATACGTTTAATGTTACAATTTATTTATAGTTCTAAACAACGGCGTCAAGATTTTAAAAAATTCGTAACCGGTCAAGGTCACAAATTTTTAAAACCTCTATTTGACATGTCAATTAGATGGAACTCTACATATATAATGTTAAAACGAGCGATTCGCCAAAAAACACTATTAATGGAATTTTATACTTTGTTAGGTCAACACGAATTAACCGAGTCCGATTGGGCAATTTTAGAAAATTACATGGATTTGTTAGAAGTTTTTTATACTGCGACAAATAGTTTATCGGGCGTATATTATCCTACTAGCCCGCTAGTTATTGAAAATATTGTTAATATTTCACAAAAATTAAATTATTTTAAACAACACGCCGGATGGATCGAATTAATAAAAATAATGGAAATAAAATTTTTAAAATATTATAGAGAAATCCCAGTTATGTTTTCATGCGCCGCCGCTTTGAATCCTCTTTTCGGCGTAGACGGCGTAGAAAATTTTATTGAAGAAATAAATAACAATATAGGCGTTGATCTAAATAATTCAGATTTAGATAATCTGAGTATTTTAAATTTTAACACTATTTTTACTCAATGTTATAATTATTACGATAATTTATATGGGTCGCGGCCCCGAGAGGATGTGTCGCAACCCAAAACATCTAGTAGTTTTAAAAATAAAATGTTAGAGTTAGCTTCTAGGAAAAAAGCGCGCACAACATCTAGTAGTTTAAATGAATTAGGATTGTACACAAAACCACAATTTCGCGATTTTATGTCTACGGACGAATTAGAAAATTTCGATATTTTAAAATGGTGGAAAGGTAAAGTAAATACCTATCCTATTATGGCCTATATGGCCCGAGATTTACTAACGATCCAAGCTAGCACGGTAGCTTCGGAGTCTGCTTTTTCTCTTAGTGGCAGGGTTTTAAACGAGCGGAGAAGTCGGCTAAGCGAAGAATCGCTCGAGATCTGCATATGCTACAAGGACCACCTGGACGCGATGAAGAGAAAGCAGCATATTTCAGCGATCGAGGATAGCTCGTCGGACATGGAAGACGAGATGGACGCGATCAATTTAAACTAGGGCCACTAGACAACTTTTTGTATTTTTTTGATTTGTAATTTTCTAATTTTTAATAATTTAGAATATTTGTCACATTTGTAATTTTTAAAAATTTAGAATTTCATAATTTTTGTATATTTACAGTGTAAATTTTACACATTCCTAAATTTGTATAATTTCATTACATTAATTATTAATAAATTTTTTTTTCAATATTATGTTGTTCAGTTGTTGTGTTTTTTTTTTTTTAGGGTAATTTATTAATTTGTAATTGTATATAATTTTTTTTAAATTTTTATATAAAATTTAGTATATAATTTTTTATAAAAAAAAAATATAAAATAATAACCGGGCCCGGGCTAAGCCCGGGCCCGGCCCGGGCCGGCCTGGGGGGCCTTACCAGGCCCCCCCCAGGGGGCATTGCCCGGCCCGGCCCGGCCCGGTTGCTTCTTAGGCCCGGGCCCGGTTGGGAAAAGCCCGGGCCCGGCAGGCCCGGGCCAAGCCCGGGCCCGGCGGGCTTTATGTGCACCCCTAGGTCCATCCGACAAATTTCGCTATATCGCAATTAAAACGAATTCTTATATTTGCTTTTGCTCAACTTTATTCTACAAACATTCGTACTTTAATCCGGATTAATTGTACAGATGCATTTCTCTTCAATTATACATAACAAGTATGGTTTCATTGAGCGCTGATTCTCGGTAGGCTCCACGCAAAATCGAGAATTGGTTAAATACGAAGACTTGAAAATCAGACTCAGGAAAATATGTTTTCCATATAACAACTATAGTTATTAAACCCAGGTCCCCATTAGAGCAGCGAAAAAACAGCCGAGCCCAAACGAGCACACGAGATCTACTCCCAACTTTCTTGTGCAAAAGCAACACTCTTTGGCAGCGTAAAGGAGCCACAGAGCATCCACTTTCCAGGTGCGACGAGCCTGACCCTGAATATCTTGATGTCCACCACAGTCTCGCACAACGCCATGTTTATTCTCTGTATAGAAATAAGAGAGAAACTGCTCAACAAAAGGAACATACAAGGGCATAAAATAAAAATAAAAAAACATGCCTCATGAAAATCAAATTCCGGATCGACGGCCTTGGAAAATCCGTAGACGTTAATTTGGGGCAGCTTACAACCATCAGCCCTAGATCTGCTTCTAAAGATACCGCGGAATGCAGCTGCATGGATGATATGAATGTGTGAAACATAGAAGACATTTGAACTCATTAAAACAAAATAACAATAACTGTTCGTTAAAGAAAGATAACTGCCATGCAATGTGAGAAGAACAAAACAAAGAACTACTTATTTTCTACTTAAAGATAGTCAAGGCCTAAATCTTGTCATCTACCATGGGTTTACGTTAAACGGTGTGTATATGCTCCTGACTGATTCGCGCTACAACACAAGGATCCGAAGCCGCCACCTCTGGATAGTGGAACCCTAAACCTAGAAATTAATATGAACTCCGTCATGTTTGATAAATAACAACCACTCATACAATGTGATTGTGTAACATGTTTATTGATTCCAGGCACCACAAGCCCCCGGATACACTTGCACCTAAACCTAAAGCTAATCTTCAAGTAATGGAGCTATCAGGCCATCGATACAGTTGCATCAAGACCCCCAAAAGGACTAGAAACTGTGAAACCTATTACTCTTTGCTCTAGTATTATATTGGCTCAATCTTGGTGATGAGGATCAACGCTGGACTTCGGATTATCATTCGGCGGGGGCCTGCATTCGTGTATTCGCGTAAGAGCCGCTGAACGGATCAACAATCCTAGATCGCGAGCATGTCTGGATTGTCCTTTTACTATTTATATGCATTTTTTTATTTAGACTTATATTTAGTGTTTTAGGACACTGATCGTAACGGTCAGTCATAGACGCTCGTGTCGGGTGCTCAACCGCCGCGTTATAAATAGGGGCGGAGGCTTTCATTCATTGGCATTGTTAAATTTGTGAGAGATTCCAAATCTGGCAATCCTTCGCGGAGCAACACGGTGAAATCCGGAGTGCGACGTCCCAGTCTTGTTTCCTAAATTATCATTTCCTTTCATTTTTTAAAAGTTTCCATGAAAACCCAAAGTTGAGTATAAAACCGTCAAACCCCCGCCCTCTTCATCGTCTTTCTCGTGAAAACCGCACAACACCATTCCGTTCATCTCCTCCGCTCGCAAGTCCCGTCATTCCTTCACTCGTCCCAGGCCGACGCGCATTCTACAGTCCCATCTGCACGATCTCTGCCAAAATCACAACCATTGTTCATCATCAACCACCCGGCTTACCATCGTAACGCTTCTTTGTTGGAGTAATTTGCAAGCAGGACACGTGTGTGTGGGACCGACCCCGTGGCTTTCCCCATCGCGTTCCTTGTCTGGGTGTTGACCCCGGTGGGCCCCCTGTGGCGGAATATCCCCGCGGTCCTGTGGTTGGGATTAGTCCCACATCGCTCGCAGCGCTCGCTCCTCCGTGTTTATATACCCCGCCACCCTTCATCTCAACACCTGGGTTTTGAGATGCGATATGGGCGGGCGGGTTCTCACATGGTATCAGAGGATGGTTGTCCTGCTGCGGGGGTGTGTTGGAGTAATTTGCCAGCAGGACACGTGTGTGTGGGACCTACCTCGTGGCTTTCCCCATCGCGTTTCTGGTCTGGGTGTTGACCCTGGTGGCCCCCCTGTGGCGGAATATCCCCGCGGTCCTGTGGTTGGGATTAGTCCCACATCGCTCGCAGCGCTCGCTCCTCCGTGTTTATGTACCCCGCCACCCTTCATCTCAATACCTGGGTTTTGAGATGCGATATAGGCGGGCGGGTTCTCACATTCTTCATACCGCAAAACCAGACCCTGCTTACCTTCTTGCCCGTGTACTGCTTATTTCCCTTTCCCCCTCCCCGCCGCAAGCATACTTCCCCCTTACCTGCTCCCTCTACTACAAGGGGCGACATCTCCCTCTCGCCACAACCATCTACTTTGCTCGCTTCCTCTAGATGCCCAGCCCACAACCACCCACCTCATCACGAATGACGGTGAAACTTGACTGTTCCGCCTGAAGAATCATTCCCGTCTTCCGCAGAAAATCTATCTGTCTGCCCCTTCCCCTTATTCTGTTCCAGCAGCCATCTTTAAATTCCTGCGGCCAAAAACAGTGCAGGAAATCCCCTTTTTCTGATTCAACCAGCAAGCACAAACAATCCAGGGTTTGTTGAGCACCACTTGTCTTCCATTGCAGTCGTTGCACTCGTTTCGTGGAACCACGTCTACCATCTCCGGCGGATCTCCATTACAATGTGAGTAGTCGTATTATGTATATTTTGTATGTAATAAATACTGTGAGAACATTTAATATTTGTTTGAGTATTTTGATTCATAGTGCAATTGTTTCGTTATTTTTTGTCCTACAAAACTTATTCGTGAAATTTGCAGTAGAAAACATCTCGTGGGTAAGAGAGCGTGGTTTGTTATGTATCAAAAAATTACTATTCACCATGGGTTGATTTGCTAAACTTATAGAACTTGCTAAATTTTATTTTTGAATTCAAGTAGAAGTTTCCTCACATCATATAGCTTAGAGGTGCTTAAGGTCATCCTACACATTCACTTAGGGTTGCATTAGTGTCGGCACACCCACGTCACACAGCCCGTCCTACATGAGTTGGTATCATAGCTAGTTAGGGCTTATTTGAAAGTACGCGAGAGTAAAGGCTATATCACCCGATGGCATATCATTATGATCGTCTCCACCTTCATCCTCTATTTGAGGAGCCACAACCCATGTATACTCAATCTCATAATGTGCCTTCGGATAGATCTTCGCATAATTACAATGATCATCTACGCTATCAACCCTCTACTAGTAGAATCGTGCTAGCCCTTTTTCACGACTCGATTCATCTAGAGGTAATTAGCTTGAGGAATATCAAAAACGCTATAGAGGTCACCATCATCAAGATAACATCACGTGTAATGGCCTTCCTAATGTTACGAAAACGAATATATCGGACGCCGAATTTCAAAGATGGGTTCTTGATCAATTTGATCGTTTGGATGCTGATTTGGCTCACATAACGAATGCCTTAAGAAGAATTAATAAAAGAAAGTAAGGATTTAGGTCAAGCCATCAATGCATTGAGTAGTGCTCCCACTGATATAAGAGACCCGACACCTGATTTTGATTCATTTCATCTTGAGGAGACTCAGTACCCACTTGATTTTGGAGTCGAGTCTGATCTTGATTGTATGATACAGGTGGAAAGAGACACTAGTATGATTAGTAAGCATGTTCACGAAAGCGAGGATGAGTGGCCCAGTGACACTGTGATGGTATATCCATCCTCCACACCTCACTTAGAGCTAATGTCTCCTTTGGTTAGAGAGTCAGTCCTCGACACTATACCTGTTGATCTAAAAGATGAGTTCTCTCTTGAGAGGGGTACTCGTCACACTATAGAGTCACATCCTATTGTCAATGTATATTGTTTTCACTCAGGTGGTTGCACATCCACGATGACTTTTAACACATACCACCTGGTGAGTCTCCTGATGGGTCACATTCCCTGAGAGACATTTGACACCATATAGTTTTGCAGCTCATGGCTGATGCCTCAAGAAGTCCTTTAGGTATTTGTCGCACACTCAACAAATATTTTTTCGTTCTGCCCAAAATCCTCTTGATAGGACATCCCATTTTAGAAACATTCAACATATTCTACTATCTGCCCCTTCCCCTTATTTTGTTCCAGCAACCATCTTTAAATTCTTGCGGCCAAAAATAGTGCACGAAAACCCCTTTTTTTGATTAAACCAACAAGCACAAACAATCCAGGATTTGTTGAGTACCACTTACCTTCCATTGCAGTCGTTGCACTCGTTTCACGGAACCACGTCTACCATCTCCATCGGATCTCCATTACAATGTGAGTAGTCGTATTATGTATATTTTGTCTGTAATGAATACTGTGAGAATATTGTTGATGTTACCACGATGATCTAAAAGTGATCAAACTGGTAGTTTTACTGTCAACGCAATATGAGCCTACAGGGTCGCACATAAGAGAGTTTGAAGAAGTTTGAGGAATGGATTGTGTTGGTCTTACTCATATGTGATGAGTGAAGAACCAAACACTTGAATGAGTTGAGTGTGTTGAGACCACACAACCAAGGTGTTTAGTGTGTTAAGACCACACAGCCAAGGCGTTGAGTGTGTTGAGACCACACAACCAAGGCGTTGAGTTTGTTGAGACCACACAACCAAGGCGTTGAGTGTGTTGAGACAACACAGCCAAAGCGTTGAGTGTGTTGAGACCACACAGCCAAGGCGTTGAGTATGTTGAGACCACACAGTCAAGGAGTTGAGTGCGTTGAGACATCTCGACGATTCGTCGAGTCAAGGGTTGATTTGTCAAGTAAATTCCTTGTGTTATGGGTCTGCCGATAGCGACGATTTTCTGTTGTTTATTCCTTTGGGTATAAATAGAAGATGCCTTAGGATTTTACCGGACTCCACTGTGCTAAACCCGAGAGGAAAAGATCGATGGAAATCGTTTCCGGAAGTCCCGATCCCGTCGTCGTAGCTCAGCCTGTTTCTGGCACCTGTCGTCGCCGCCTCTTCTATAGCAGACTTAGCAGTCTGTGAAGACGCAGAGTGCTTTCTATTCTCCTTCCCGGATATCATTTGACGTAGTGCAGGCGTTCTCCCGTTCGTGTGGATCACTGTAGAACCGCAGATTTATTTTTGCGTGGACTTACTCATCGGCTGGAGACCTACCTTTTGGAGCATCTTGGTTGAGTGCCGACTCAGTCCCGCTAAGGTATACTTTTATAAAGTTGTTGTTCTGCTTCTTGATCAATGATTCTCGCAAGATCCATTTCTCTTTGGGTTTTCTTGATTTATTCCGCTGCGCACATGTGATGTGCATCTCACTAAGAAACTCAACAGTGGTATCAGAGCGAGATTCCGCGATGATCATTGTTTCAGAAGTTGTTAAATCTAGTGCGTGTAGATCTGGAAATTTAGAAGTGTTCTAAATGCCCAAATCTATTCCTAGAACATCAAATGTTGATGGACTTGCTCACCTCCAGGGGCTCTGCCCCTAAGACCCCGCCAGGGGCGCAGCCCCTTGGAACCCTGCCAGGAACGCATGCGATTTTGTTATGATGTCTTTGTTTCTACTTAACAGTAACCGTCCTTCTTATTGGTTTGTGAAACCAAGTGTGTTAGATTTTGAATCTCATATAAAAAGACGAGTTTGTCTACTGTGTAAGTGAAGTTGGTGTTGCTCATGTCCAATGCATGTAAATCTGAAGATCTAGAAGGGTTCTAGATGTTCATATTTAACCCACTTCGTCAAGTGTTGATGATTTTTATCTCGTGCACATCTGAGATGTATTTGGTTTGTGAGTGTTGCAAGTATTCTGTGAATGTGCATATTGGTTAATTGTTAACCATGATTAAGTGTTAGTCAATTATCTTAAAATCCCTTATACACATTAAGTATACGGATGACTTCCGATGGATGACAATCTTCTTGCCTCGATCTATGAATTGTGAGTTTGTCAAAACAATGTGCATTAATATATCTTGGTAAGAGTGCAAATGTATAATTGTGATATCACACTGTCGACATCGGGTCAAACTTAACTGAGTAATCTCAAAAGTTGACTGCCTAGAGGCATAGGGTTGACATGCATCATATGATGGATGCGAATAAAAAGTCATTCACCAACCATACAAGGGTTGCATGATGATGCAATCGGCAAGCGTTGTCTATTTAAATAACTACATTGTGAGAGAAAAGTCAAAGCTGACTCATGGTGTTGGTGAAATACGAATCTTGTCTACTAAGAGAGTAGCTCGCATAAACTCTCTGAATTGATATCGAGGGTTATCAGCGTTGTCTATCTAAATAAATACATTGTGAGAGAAAAGTCAAAGCTGACTCATGGTGTTGGTGAAATACGAATCTTGTCTACTAAGAGAGTAGCTCGCATAAACTCTCTAAATTGATATCGAGGGTTATCAGTTTGATTAAAATAGTGGGAGTAATTTTAATTAAAGTCCTAATTGAAATAAAAATGTATTTTGAAATGTAGTACTGAGTTTTCTTTTGCATAAATTCTTGTAGAATTTTCATGACAAGCGGATCTCACTCCACCTTGTTCCTCAGAGTTATCCTGGAGAAGGAGAAACTGAGCGGGACAAATTATTTAAACTGGTACAAAAATCTGAGAATTGTTCTCAGACAAGAGTGTAAGCTCTATGTTTTGGAAGAAGATTCTCCTGAAGAGCCAACCGGGAATGTGTCCCGAGCTGATAAAGATGCTTATAAGAAGTATCAAGACGACTCATTGGATGTCGAATGCCTCATGCTCGTCACCATGAACTATGAGCTTCAGAAGCAACATGAGAACATGAGTTGTAAGGAGATTGACGAACACCTTAAGAAAATGTTTCAAGGGCAACCTCTCCAAGAGAGGTTTGACATCATCAAAGCGTTGTTTCAGTGTAAGATGGGAGCTCGAGACCTAGTAAGGACTCACGTATTCAAGATGATTGAGTATATAGAGAACCTTGAAAGACTAGATTTTCCTCTGGGCCAAGAGTTGGCTACAGACCTGATCCTGCAATCGTTGCCGGACAGTTACGAGCAGTTCGTCTTGAATTACAATATGAATGAAATTGACAAGACACTGTCTGAGCTTCTAGGCATGTTAAGAACTGTCGAGATCAACATGAAGAAGGTCAAGTTTGCTAGCCTCATACTGATGATGCATAAAGTCAAGGATAAAGTCAAGGGTTTCAAGAAGACTAAGGTTGGACCTAAGTCATCTCTTGAGCTCAAGTCTTCAGCACTGAAGAAGAAAGGCTTGGCGAAGGAAGGTAATGTCATCACTGTGGCAATGCTGGCCATTGGAGGAGGAACTGTCCTTCTTATATTGAGGGTCTGCAGAAAATGAATGGAGGTATGACTTCCGTTCAAATATTTATGTTATAGAAATAAATCTTTCTGCTCCTTCATCTTGGGTATTGGATACCGGGTGCGGTTCTCACATTTGTATAAATGTGCAGGAACTGGGAAGGAGAAGAATACTGAGTAAAGGGGAGGTGGACTTGTGTGTTGGCAATAGAGCAAGAGTTGTTGCTGTCTCCAAAGGAGTTTATCGTCTTTTTTTGCCCAGTGGGCTTGTTTTGAAACTAGATAATTGTTATTATGTTCCTGTAATAACTAAAAACATCATCTTT
Organism: Platanthera zijinensis; assembly: GCA_039513925.1. Classification (NCBI taxonomy): domain Eukaryota; kingdom Viridiplantae; phylum Streptophyta; class Magnoliopsida; order Asparagales; family Orchidaceae; genus Platanthera; species Platanthera zijinensis. The sequence goes on along the minus strand of CM077079.1, from coordinate 24,851,666 downwards.
ATTTCATATTTGGACATGATTGAATTTTCTTTTATTATTAAGAACAATTGTTGTTCTATATTTAAGAATGATGTTTGTTATGTTGTAGCTCAAATGTTTAATGATTTGTATGTTTTGAACTTAAACCATCTGATCTATAGTATAAAAAAAAACTAAAAGACTAAAAACGAATGACTCAAATCCTACGTAAATTTGGAATTGTTGTTTGGGTCATATAAATGAGAAACACATATCCAAGCTCCAAAAAGATGGACTTCTAGGCCATTTGATTATGAATCATTTGAGAGATAAGAATCATTTTTATTAGGCAAGATGACTAAAGTCCCCTTCACTGGTTTTAATGAAAGGGTTGATGATCTCTTGGTTATAATACATCGTGATGTATGCGGACCAATAAGTTCTATGGCTAAAGGTGGGTACTTCTACTTTGTTACATTTACTGATGATTTCAGTAGATACAGATATGTGTATCTTATTAAGTGCAAATCCAAAACCTTTAAAAAGTTCAAAGAGTTTAAAAATGAAGTGGAAAACCAGCTTGGTAAGAGGGTTAAAGTACTCTGAACTGATCGAAGTGGCGAATACCTAAGTCACGAGTTTCGTGATCATCTGAAAGCGTGTGGTATTGTATCACAGCTCACTCCACCCAGAACGCCACAACATAATGGTGTCTAAGCGAAAGAAACGTACTCGGTTAGACATGGTACAGTCGATGATAAGTCACACAAATTTGTCTGTTTCCTTTTGGAATTTGCTCTAGAGACTGCTGCTTTTACACTAAATCGCGCTTCAACGAAAACAATTCTAAAGACATCATATGAGATATGGACTGGGAAGCGTCCTAATATGTTTTTCATTAAGATCTGGAGCTGTGAGACATACGTGATACGTCAAATGTCTGATAAGCTGGAACCCAAGTCAGATAAATGTTATCTTGTGGGATATCTTAAGAAAACTAAATGGTATCACTTTTACCTGCTGTCTGAGGGCAAAGTGTTTGTCGCGAGAACTGGTGTTTTTTTGGAGAAAGAGTTTTTATCCAGAAAAACTGCAAAGGTAGAACTTGAAGAAGTTCAAGAACCACAAACCGTGAATGAATCGAAATTGGAACCTGAGCAAGGACTATAAAATGTTGTAGCTAGAGAACCTTCTCAAGAAACACAAGTCTTACGTAAATCTGGTAGACCAAGGTTTGATCCTGAGAGATATGGATTTCTCATATCTCAAATAGGTAATGTGTTGCTTATGGATCATGATGATGAGTCTGCAACCTACCAAGAGGCTATGTATGGACCGGACTCCGAGAAGTGGCTTGAGGCTATGAAATCTGAAATCGACTCCATGTATGCAAACCAAATTTGGACCTTGGTAGAACCACCAAAAGGGGTATGACCCATAGGGTGAAAGTGGGTCTTCAAGAAGAAGACCGACATGGATGGGAATGTACAGACATTCAAAGGGCGACTGGTGGCTAAAGGTTTCAGGCTGATTCATGATATTGACTATGATGAGACCTTCTCCCTTGTTGTCATGGTTAAATCCATCAGAATTCTGTTTGTTATTGCTGTGTATTATGACTATGAGATCTGACAGATGGATATCAAAACGGTTTTCCTAAATGGAAACCTCCTTGAGAAAGTATTTATGACACAACCCGATGGTTTTGTATCTCCAGCTGAAACAACTAAAATATGCAAGTTGTAGAGATCCATTTATGAATTAAAATAGGCTTCTGGAAGTTGAAATCTTCGTTTTCATGAAAAGATCAAAGAGTTTGGTTTTATCAAGAATGAGGATGAATCGTGTGTTTCCAAGAGGATTAGTGGGAGCATTGTTGTCTTCGTAATATTGTATGTAGATGACATATTGTTGATCGGTAATGCCAAAACGACTCTACAAGTTGTTAAGAACAACCTAGAGAACTGCTTTTCTATGAGACATGGACGAAACGACTTACATACTTGGTATTAAAATCTATAGAGATAGATTGAAGAAGTTGTTGGGTTTGACCCAAAGTACATATATTGAGAAGGTATTGAAACGGTTCAACATGCTTGAGTACAAGAAAGGATTCTTACCCATGTCTCATGGTGTGAGTCTCTCTAAGGACTAGTGTCATAAATTTTGTGAAGAAAAGGATCGCATGAAGTTTATTTCATATGCTTCGGCAATTGAATCAATCATATATGTAATGATATGTACTCGACCTGATGTCTTTTATACTTTAGCATGACTAGCAAGTATCAGTCTGATCCCGATGATAGTCACTAGATAGCCGTCAAGAATATCCAAAAGTACTTGAGAAGGACTAAGGATACGTTCTTGGTATTTGGTGGAGAGGAAGAGCTCGTTGTAAAGAATTACACGGATGCTAGCTTCCAAACTGATAGGGACGACTCAAAGTCTCAGTCAGGATTTGTATTTTGCCTAAATGGAGGAGCTGTTAGCTAGAAGTGTTTCAAGCAGGAGACAGTTGCTGATTCTACAACTGAGGCCGAGTATATCACCGCTGCAAATGCGGCGAAGGAGGCTGTATGGATTAGGAAATTCATCGGCGAGCTAGATGTAGTTCCTAGCATTGTTGATCCAATAGTTCTCTACTGTGACAATAACGGAGCAATTACACTTGCTTCAGAACCTAGATCTCATCAGTGCTCCAAGCACATACTTTGGAGGTTCCATCTTATTCGTAAGATTGTCGATCGAGGAGATGTAAACATTTGCAGAGTGCCGACTGAAGAAAATATTGCGAATCCACTAATAAAGTCTCTCGCACAGAGAAAACATGATGGTCATGTTAGATCAATGGGGTATTAGATACCTGAACGATCAACTCTAGTAGGAGTCTTGTGGAGTGTATATTTGTCGATTGTTGTAATAATTCATTTGATGAATAAAGTACTATACATTTTATTTTATATTTATGGCAAGTTCTTTTATTATGTCATTTTATTTCTATGTGATAGATTAATTAATGTGATAAATGCCCTGAGAATGTTCGCTTCCATAGGATTCAAGTTGATGACTTGAATGTGAGGGTCTATATTCTTAGAAGCTTCATTCTTAAATGGTCTCTGGTCGACGTATCATCTTTTAGAAGTCAAGGGTGATGATGATGCATCAAGATTAGCATGTGCGTTGACTGATGACCGGTTCTCACAGGTCATGATATTGTGATATCAAGTCATCACATGGGTACTTGTCAACAAGTTGTACTAGACAGACCCACCATGAGAATACTTCGTGAATTGTTAAATAAACGTGTCAAAAGTAGGTTTTAAGTGACAATGGTGTTTGTGGTTCTTTGACCTGAAGTCACAACATTCATCAAGTGGGAAAGAGCAAACTTTGATGTCATCCAAAGTCTTCCTTGAGAAAGGTTGATGATAAAGGTGGTTATTATGTACGTTACGAATCATTTGGGCATTTGCGTGTGGATAAAAATGGGATTTGACCTCCTATATGACAGGAGTTGCATCAATGTGCCCCTTGATGGAATGTGACTGAGAAATGCATGGTCATGCTTGGTTGAGTCAATATATGATATTGGGCTCACTAATTTCTGAAAGTCCATTTTAGATCAAGAAACTTGGGTTGAACAATTATGAGGATGACACGATCTATACCATTAGTTCTATCCGGATGTAAGGGACAAAAGGAGATGACAACACTGATACATTGGTCATAAAGGTTTATTGAGTTTTAACTCTTATTGCTTGGGGAGCAATTATGTATTGCTAAATGTCGCTCAATGTTTGTGAAACTTTTGTTTAGTACTTTCAAGATCAAGTGAGAGACTGTTGGTGTTACCATGATTATCTAGAAGTGGTCAAACAGTTACTTTCACTGTCAACGCAATATGAGCCTACAGGGCCGCACATAAGAGCATTTAGAGAAGTTGGAGGAATGGATTGTGATGATCTTACTCATATGTGATGAGTGAAGTACCAAGCACTTGAAGGCGTTGAGTGTGTTGAGACCACACATCCAAGGCGTTGAGTGTGTTAAGACCACACAGCCAAAGCGTTGAGTGTGTTGAGACCACACAGCCAAGGCGTTGAGTGTGTTGAGAGCACACAACCAAGGAGTTGAGTGCGTTGAGACCACACAGCCAAAGCATTGAGTGTGTTGAGACATCTCGACGATTCGTCGAGTCAAGTGTTGATTCGTTGAGTAAATTCCATGTGTTACGGGTCTACCGATAACAATGATTTTCTGCTGTTTATTCCTTTGGGTATAAATAGAAGATGTCTTAGGGTTTTACCGGGCTACACTGTGCTAAACCCGAGAGGAAAAGACCAACGAAAATCGTTTCCAAAAGTCCCGATCCCGTCGTTGTCGCTCAGCCCGTTTCTGGCGCCTGTCTCTGCCGCCTCTTCTGTAGAAGACCTAGCAGTCTGTGAAGACGCATAGTGCTTTCTAATCTCCTTCCCGGATTTCGTTTGACGTAGTGCCGACATTCTCTCGTTCGTGTGGATCACTGTAGAACCGCATATTTGTTTTTGCGTGGACTTACGCACCGGGTGGAGACCTACCTTTTGGTGCATCTTGGTTGAGTGCCGACTCAATACCGCTAAGGTATACTTTTATAAAGTTGTTGTTCTGCTTCTTGATCAATGATTCTCGCAAGATCCATTTTTCTTTGGGTTTTATTGATTTATTCAGCTGTGCACATGTGATGTGCATCCCACTAAGAAACCAACAAACATTTCATATTTGTTTGAGTATTTTGATTCATAGTGCAATTGTTTCGTTATTTTTTTTCCTACAAAACTTATTCGTGAAATTTGTAGCAGAAAGCATCTCGTGGGTAAGAGAGTGTGGTTTGTTATGTATCGAAAAATTACTATTCACCATGGGTTGATTTGCTAAACTAATAAAACTTGCTAAATTTTATTTTTGAATTCAAGTAGAAGTTTCCTCACATCATATAGCTTAGATGTGCTTAAGGTCATCCTACACATTCAGTTAGGGTTGCATTAGTGTCGGCACACCCACGTCACACAGCCCGTTCTGCATGAGTTGGTATTAGAGCTAGGTTAGGGCTTATTTGAAAGTACGCGGGACTAAAGGCTATATCACCCGATGGCATATCATTATGATCGTCTCTACCTTCATCCTCTATTTGAGGAGCCACAACCCATTTATACTCAATCCCATAGAGTGCCTTGGATAGATCTTCGCATTATTACAATGATCATCTACGCCGTTGCTAGCCCTTTTTCATAACTTAATTCATCTAGAGGTAATTACCTTGAGGAATATCAAAATCCCTATAGAGGTCACCATCATCAAGATAATATCACGTGTAGTGGCCTTCCTAATGTTCCGAAAATGGATATATCGGAAGCCGAATTTCAAAGATGGGTTCTTGATCAATTTAATCGTTTGGATGCTGATTTGGCTCACATAATGAATGCCTTAAGAAGAATTAATAAAAGAAAGTAAGGATTTAGGTCAAGCCACAAATACATTGAGTAGTGCTCTCACTGATATGAAAGACCTGACACCTGATTTTGATTCATCTCATCTTGATGAGACTCAGTACCCACTTGATTTTGGAGTCAAGTCTGATCCTGATTGTATGATACAAGTGGAAAGAGACACTAGTATGATTAGTAAGCATGGTCACGAGAGCAAGGATGAGTGGCCCAGTGACACTGTGATAGTATATCCATCCCTCACACCTCACTTAGAGCTAATGTCCCATTCGTCTAAAGAGTCAATCCTCGACACTATACATGTTGATCTAAAAGATGAGTTCTCTCTTGAGAGGGGCACTTGCCGCACTCTAGAGTCACATCCTATTGTCGATGTCTACTGTTTTCACTTGGGTGGTCGTCACATCCACGATGACTCTTTACACATACCTCCTGGTGAGTCCCCTGACGGGTCACATTCCCTGAGGGACATTTGACACCATATAGTTTTGCAGCTCATGACTGATGCCTCAAGAAGTCCTTTAGGTATTTGTCGCACACTCAACAAATATTTTTTTCATTCTACCCAAAAAGCCTCTTGATAGGCCATCCTATTTTAGAAACATTCAACTTATTCTACTGTCTGCCCCTTCCCCTTATTTTGTTCCACCAGCCATCTTTAAATTCCTACGGCCAAAAACAGTGCAAGAAATCCCCTTTTTCTGATTCAACCAGCAAGCACAATCAATCCAGGGTTTATTCAGCACCACTTACCTTCCATTGCAGTCGTTGCACTCATTTCGTGGAACCACGTCTAACATCTTCGTCGGATCTCCATTACAATGTTAGTAGTCGTATTGTGTATATTTTGTCTATAATGAATATTGTGAGAACATTTCATAATTGTTTGAGTATTTTGATTCATAGTGCAATTGTTTCGTTATTTTTTGTCCTACAAAACTTATTCGTAAAATTTGTAGCAGAAAGCATCTCGTGGGTAAGAGAGTGTGGTTTGTTATGTATCGAAAAATTACTATTCACCATGGGTTGATTTGCTAAACTTATAGGACTTGCTAAATTTTATTTTTGAATTCAAGTAGAAGTTTCCTCACATCATATAGCTTAGATGTGCTTAAGGTTATCCTACACATTCACTTAGGGTTGCATTAGTGTCGGCACACCCACATCACACAACCCGTCCTGCATGAGTTGGTATCAGAGCTAGGTTAGGGCTTATTTGAAAGTACGCGGGACTAAAGGCTATATCACCCGATGGCGTATCATTATGATCGTCTCTACCTTCATCCTCTATTTGAGGAGCCACAGCCCCTCTATATTCAATCTCATAGAGTGCCTTCGGATAGATCTTCACATTATTACAATGATCATCTATGTCGTCAACCCTCTACTCGTAGGAATCGTGCTAGCCCTTTTTCACGACTTGATTCATCTAGAGGTAATTACCTTGAGGAATATCAAAAATCTTATAGAGCTCACCATCATCAAGATAACATCATGTGTAGTGGCCTTCCTAATGTTCCGAAAATTGATATATCGAAAGCCGAATTTCAAAGATGGGTTCTTGATCAATTTGAATGTTTGGAAGCTGATTTGGCTCACATAACGAATGCCTTAAGAAGAATTAATAAAAGAAAGTAAGGATTTAGGTTAAGCCACCAATGCATTGAGTAGTGCTCCCACTGATATTCGAGAGACCCGACACCTAATTTTGATTCATCTCATCTTTATGAGACACAGTACTCACTTGATTTTGGAGTCGAGTCTGATCCTGATTGTATGATACATGTGGAAAGAGACTAGTATGATTAGTAAGCATGGTCACGAGAGCGAGGATGAGTGGCTCAGTGACACTATGATGGTATATCCATCCCCCACGCCTCACTTAGAGCTAATGTCCCCTTCGTCTAGAGAGTCAGTCCTCGCCACTATACTTGTTGATCTAAAAGATGAGTTTTCTCTTGAGAGGGGCACTCACCGCACTCTAGAGTCACATCCTATTGTCGATGTCTATTATTTTCACTCAGGTGGTCGTCAAATCCACGATGATTTTTTACACATACCTCCTAGTGAGTCCCCTAATGGGTCACATTCCCTGAGAGACATTTGGAACTATATAGTTCTACACCTCATGACTGATGCCTCAAGAAGTCCTTTAGGTATTTGTCGCACACTCAACAAATATTTTTTCGTTTTGCCCAAAAATCCTCTTGATAGGTCATCCCATTTTAGAAACATGCAACTTATTCTCAGATTTCCCCTTAGAGTGTATGTTTGTTGCGCTTCATTTGCATCATCGTTTATATGTGAGCACTTCAACTATTTTTGGAACCTGCATTGGCACTCGTCGCATTTGCGATGAATTTCATTATATCCTTCCCCGTAAACCCCCTGATGAGCCACATGTAGACCCACTGCTCATCTGGCATATATTTATCATTAGTAGGACATTTGAGTTTGAGAGTGTACTTAATGACCCATTGATCTTATGTCTTACCACCCGCATTTGTAGAGCAGTTTGCACAATATTTTAACACATCTTATTACTCATGTCTCTGATGTTCACTTGAGTGTTCATCGCGCCCGCGACGGATTTTTCTATGCCCAACCTTCTGAGCCTCCGGATCATGTATCCATATTAGGAGTTTCTTATAGTACCCAAAACCCCTAATTTAAGGTGTTGGTAGTGTCAGTTCATTTTTTACATTTGTTGCGTGATAATTTACATTTAGTGCATGCCTCATTTGTGTTGCGTGGTTCACATATATTGTATGATTTGCATCATTTGCATGAAATGCATGAATTAATCCGAAAAAATTGCCAGCAGTAATGAATTGTATAAAGCACATGCAGATGAACACAGATGTAAGCAACATTTTCGAGAAGGAGACTAAAGTCATGATCCAACTTCACAAGTAGAAGCTCCCAAAAGGAGCCGCTAAGAAGATACAACAAAAATGAATGGACCCATATAAGATTATAAAGAAAATTAGAACAAATCCCCATAAGGACAATCTCCCGACAAATATGGGTATTCATCATGTAATTAATACAAAAGATTTAACACATTATTTTGAGCCTCTCGAGCATAGGGATCATACCTTAAGCCACTTCCTACATCTTCCTTGTTACAGCCTGACCCTTCTCCTTACCACCTTAGACAACCACCCACGGACTTGCCAACACCTCCCATGATTCCACTGGTTCTTTTAGATCCACCAGCACGAGAGGTGAGAGCTGAGCGCATCACTCATATTGTGGTGCACGAGTGCATCACCACAAACGGTCCTAGTCATTACTCGGTGCACTGGAGTGGACGCCCCATATTTGACGATACTTTGATATCTGCGACAGATCTTGATAGAATTTCCCTTGATCTTCGGCATCAGTACGATCATTTCCATTCATCGGAGATAAATGTTTTTCAGTCGGGGGGAGTTGATAGGGATCAGCGCTAGACTTCGGGTCACCATTCAGCGGGGACCGCATTAATGTATTCACACAGGAGGCGCTGATCAGATCAGCTATCGTAGACCGCTAGCGCGTCCGGATCGGCGATTTGAGACCGCTAGCGCGTCCGGATCGGCGATTTGAGACCGCTAGCGCGTCCGGATCGGCGATTTGAGACCGCTAGCGTGCCCGTATCGTCGATCTGAGACCGCTAGCGCGTCCGGATGGACGTTTTGCTATTTTTATGTATTTTGTTTTTTTATTTCACTTATATTTATTGTTTTATGACACCGGGCGTAACGACCAATCATAGGCGTCCACGCTGGGTGCCCAACCACCCCTCTCATTATAAATCGAGGTGGAGGCTTTCATTTATGGTCCTTGTTGACTTTGTGAGTGATTCTAGATCAGGCAATCCTTCGCGGTGCGACACCATTAAATCCCGGGTGCTACATCCCGGTCTTGTTTCCTAAATTATCATTTCCTTTCATTCTTATAATGTTTTTCGTGAAAGCCCCACGTTAGCATTATATACCTCAATTTATTTCCCACAATCCACAATCAAAAAGAGAAAATCGTCAAACCCCCCACCCTATTAATTGTCTTTTTAGTGAAAACCGCACAACTTCATCCCGTACATCTCCTCCCCTCCCAAGTCTCTCCCTTTGTTCGCTCGTCCATGGCCGACAAGCATTCTCAGTCCCATCTGCACGATCTCTGCCAAAACCGCAATCATTATTCATCATCCTCTTCTCTCAGCGCCTGCAACAGACCGGCTTACCATCATAACTCCTCTCCATACCGCAAAACCAGTCATTCTTTGTTTACCTTCTTCGTCGTGTGCTGCCAACTTCCCTTCCTCCTCCTCACCGCAAGCATAACTCCCCATCATTTGCTTCATCTACTACCAGGGGCGGCATTTCCCTCTCACCACAGCCACCTGCTTTGCCTGCTTTCCCTAGACGCCCAACCCAAAACCACCCACCTCTGTATCACAAATGACGGTGAAACCCGACTGTTCAGCCTGAAGAATCATTCTCGTTATCCGCAGGAACTCTATTTATTGTGTGCCTGTTATCCGCACGCACTCGCCGAAAGAGCCACGCATCATCAAAACCATCGAAGCGCGCATATGGAAAACTCCTTGACTAATTCGTGTAATTAATTGGTATTAAATAATTAAAATTAATTAGTACTATTAGTGTTATCGTTATGTGAGCCCCCCTCTCCCTATATAAGGAGATGGTATGAAAGTGTTTTGTCACCTTTTGTTATTTTAGGGTTTTGGGCTCGCATTCTTGAGAGAGGGATCTTTGGAGGACTCAGCCTCCTTGATCTTAGCCGGAGTTTGCTCTGAATTGTATCTGTGTTCTTGTTTAATGCAATCACGTCTCGCTCTTCATTCCAAGTTGTATCAATGGTCCGACCTGCCGCCTCCATCTGCTCATCTTCTGCCGTCGGGGATCGCGCCATGGTGAACACCCGCCTCACCGCCATCTCCATTTGTGTGCGCCTCGATCAACAATCTGTTATGTTTGCCAATATCCTCTCCATAGCACATCGCCTTCATGCCAAACTCGATCGGATTCCTCCAGCGGCACATCTACAACGCCATGCCGACCACCGCAGAACCTCAGATCCGGACCGCGGCCATTTCTCTGTCACCCACAACACACGCTACACCTTCTGACGCCCGGTATGTCGGCCGCTCTCTGTTGTCTGTGCCTTCCGCGACGCTAGTTGACCATCTTCACCAACGCCAGAGCCTTACGACACTTACCGCGCCTGCATCGCCGGTTCCACTATTTCCTCGGTTGATCGACATCATTCCCTGGACCTTCAAATCAGGCCTCGTCGGATCAGCCTCATCCGTCGTTGGCGCTAATTCCGGATCTACCTCTCCATCCCGACGACCTCCAGCCAGACGTCGACCACCAAGATCCCGCACACAGGGCTCTTTGCAACCTCGCCGTCACGCCTGCCATCAACCCCGTCCTCAGGAACATTGACGCTCCTCGCACAATCTTCCAACAGACCACCCCGACACCTCTTCCCTTCCTCTCTTCTCCTAGACATGCATGTTGTTCCCGCCGCATCGAGCCGCACAAACCCCCCTCCCACGTCCTTTCCTATCTCGAGCCTCACGCGCCTTTCCCGTGTCCAGCCGGGTATCTGGCCCCACCTCTCCCCTTCTATTTGTTTTTTCCCTACCCATCATGTCGTACTCCTTTTTTAAAAAAACATCCCCAGCTGTCCTTCCTTTTTTAATTAAAACCACAATTGGCCCCACTTCAGGCCAACTCACACCCATACTTACACCTTTTCTTTCCCTCTCCTCTCTAATCACGTTGCTTCGGTTCTTAAGGATCCCGATAAACATTTCACACTCGGGCTTGAGGACAAGACCGATTTTCAAGACCGGCATATTGTTGTTCGCACGCACTCGCTGGAGAAGCCACGCATCATCAAAACTATCGAAGCGCGCATATGGAAACCTCCTTAATTAATTTGTGTAATTAATTGGTATTAATAAATATTAATTATTATTATTTGTGTTATCGTTATGTGAGCCTCCCTCTTCCTATATAAGGAGGTGGAATGAAAGTGTTTTGCCACCTTTTGGTATTTTAGGGTTTTGGGCTCGCATTCTTGAGAGAGGGATCTTTGGAGGACCCAACCTCCTTGATCTTGGCCGTATTTTGATCCGGATTGTATCTGTGTTGTTGTTTAATGCAATCATGTTTCGCTCTTCATTCCAAGTTGTAGCAGTGTCCCTTCCCCTTATCCTACTCCAACAACCATCTTTAAATTCCTGCGGCCAAAAACAGTACATAAAATCTCCTTTTTATGATTCAAACAAGAGCTACAAACAATCTAGAGTTTGTTCAGCACCTTGTACCTTCCAATAGAGTCGTTGCACTCATTTTGTGGAACCGCGACTACCATCACAACTGGATCTCCATTGTTATGTGAGTAGTCGTATTGCGTTTAGTTTGCCTCTATAGAATACTGTGAGAAGATTTATATTTGTTTGGGTATTTTGATTCATAATGTAATTGTTTCGTTATTTTTCGTGTCCAACAAACTTATTCTTGGAATTTGTAGTAGAAAGCATCTCGTGGGTAAGATAGAGCGTGGTTCGCTTGTGTATTAGAAAATTACTATTCACCTTGTGTTCATTTGCAAAACTTATATAACTTGCTGAATTTTATTTTCGGATTCAAGTAGAAGTCTCCTCACATCATATAGCTTAGGTATGCTTAAAGGTTATCCTGCACATTCACTTAGGGTTGTATTAGCATCGGCATGCCCATGTCACACAGCCCGTCCTGCGTCACTTGGATTATGATTTGGAGCTACCAGGGACATGATTGAAGCCTATCAGGGCTACCGTGACCCTAAACACACCATATAAGTGTCATTTTCCACATGTATTTCTTAAGCTATTGACTAATGCGTACAATAAGCGCACAAGTCACACGACGTGCCCACCAACATTTATTATCGACTTCCTAGGAAGTTACCTACACAACTTGTAAAAACTATAAATGGGGATCATATGTAGAATCTAGGGGAAACTTTTGTTCGGCCCTCAAAAACCCTTAACTCTCTCGTGACCAAAGAAAATTTTAAATTTGGAGGGGAAGTTCCTACACATCCTTGGGTTAGTGATAAGACCTCCACAAATATTAACTATTTTTCTTTCATATCCATTTCTTCATCTCGTTTGGCAATCGTGACTCAATAATCACATAATCGGAAGGCACTCCACGAGTCCGCTTTAGGTTCTAGTGCACAAGAGACGTTAAAAGCTTCAATAGTTTTAGGTGTGATTAGCATGGAAACTCGACTTACAATGGAAAGAAAGTGATGACGGAGCTAGAAAAAAGCAATGGATCATAGGGAGGGCAATTGTCGTCAAGCGTCTCTGAATATTCGAGACGTAAAAAATAATCTAGAGCTTCGAGCGAATCTTGAGAAGTATGGCGTAGGCCATTAGGGCCCTAGAGAATGGGGTTTAGACAACCCATCAATAGAATCACCGTTAATGGTGGGTACGAGGATAGGCGAACATAACTCGTAGATATTATCGTGAACGAGTGCATAGGGTAGTGAATCAATACATATATTATCTCCATCAAGGACCTCATTCAAACCCCAGACATTGTGATTTACTACACTATATTTCCAGGACTTATGACCCACAACTTATCATCAGCTGCCCTTGGGAACAAGGCATCTTTTCACCTATCGGATAGTGTCATGACGAGCTCTACACAAGTTTCAGACAGAATTACCAATGATCTGCAACAACCAACTAGGTACGACTCATAGATATTATCGTGAACGAGTGCAAAGGGTAATGAATCATTACACATATTTTCTCAATCAAGAACCTCATTCAAACCCCAAACATCGTGGTTTACTACACTATTTCCAGGACTTACGACCTACAACTTATTATCAGCTGCCCTTGGGTACAATGCATCTTTTCAAATATCGAAAAGTGTCATGAAGAGCTCTACACTAGTTTCAGACAAAATTAACAATGATCTACAGCAACCATTAACCAACCAGGTACGACGCATCCAAGTACCTGATGTTTCACATGAAATGCCCACCCAAAGAGACTATCGAGTCTCGATGGCATGCTTGTCGGATCCTTACTGGCTCGACCTTAGGGACAATATCGATTTGCAAGAGGGGTGTGTTGATACATATATGCTTTGCGAACATGTCACATCCATGCCCGAATTATCAACCTCATTATGCGAGGCTCTTTCGGAGATGCGGCGACCCAATAGATCATCTTGTATTTGCAGCTAATTATGTATTTTGTCTTGTAACGAGTTTTCAAATATATAAGGAGCCCACAATGTAAGAGTTATCTTACCTTGGGAGTTTAGTCTTGATGTGGCTTTTAGAGGGATCATGCCCATTAGTCAGTATCTTTCGTGCTTTCTATTACAATCTTGCCAGTTCATGTTCGTATTCTTGATATGCCACAGTTTGTTCATTATCAATGATTGTCAAGCCTACTCTCTTTTAGGTGGCTCTGATACATGGGTTCCAAGAGGTCTTCAAGTTCGAGGCGACTGACAATCCACCTGGCGGAAACACAGAGGTTATGCTCCTTTTATGAAGGAGTTTGTGTGAAGGCCACCAGGAAATCGAGTATTGGGAATTCAAAGAGAGGTACCATCCGCCTCCCCCCCCCTGCCCACCACTCCACCCGTATGTGTGCTAGATGGTGAGGTAACATTCTCCAAAACAGACTTGCCGACAACAAGGAACCCATTTAAATACATGGTCATCCAATCACAAACGAGCGCATCCAAATTGACACATGTGCTCGGTGAACATTCACTTAAGGCATTTAATCAAATTAAGATAGAACAAGGACAACTGAAATCAAGTGACGGTCTCTTAATTGGTTTATATAGTGAGAGAAAGGAGATCAAGGGAGAGATATCGATTATCATGGTGATGGGAGGTCTAGCTTGAACTTGACAATTTCTCGCAATCGACATACTAAGAGGCTACACCGCCAATTTTAGGCCATCGTTGAACAACTATATAGGTAATCTTCTCTGACTTCCATCAGGTTATCAAATTTAGCATCGCGGAATGTAGTTTTGCATCCGGAGGGACTCAAAGGGTAGCCCCCAAATGATATGCAAACACGAAGAATGCAATAGAGACCCCACACAAATAAGCCACAATGGAGGAAGCCGAGGAGCAAGAGGAAAAAAATCATGCCTTCGGCTTCAGGCAGCGCAAAAAGACAAAAAATGTACTTTCTGGGAGAGAGCTTTGTGAATCTTAGGTTGAATGTCGACTTGTTGCATGGAGATTGGATAGAGACAGAAGCTACTGAGAAACCTCTAGAGGACAATCAATGTGTTTGCATGGTCAAACGCAAAGGTGTCAGGGGCCGACGATGATGTTACATGCCACCGACAAAACATCAATCTCAATGTCCATCCCATCAAACAAAAGTAGAAAACACATGTCATTTTCATCGAGCTAATTAGAGAAGAGGTGAAGCTGGTTTTGTGCAAAAGAGTTAGTATCCTAAGTGGGTCTTGAATGTTGTAATGGTGAAAAATCAAATAATAACCGACACATGTGTATTTATTTTTTCAAAGCTTAATCACTGACGCAACACCTATACACTTATACATCGTAAACCTTCTTTATCACTGACGATGAGCGATTCTATTACAAAGTGATGTCATTCCGGTTGAAGAATGCATGAACAACTTATAAGAGAACTGTTAGAAAAGCCCATGTAAAAAGGCATATTATTAGGCCCATGTATTTGATTCTTTTCTTCTTCTCTTATTAGTCCCACATCTTGTATAGGACTTTCCATCTCCTTTTCTCTCCTATATATTTGTATTCTCTCCTTGTATTTCAATACACAAGAAATATATACAAATTTTTGAGCACTTTCTACATGCTATCAGAGGGACTCATTTCCTCCTGCAGACTCCTTTCTTCTGTCCGCCTCTCCTGATCACCCTGCGGCTCTCTTATCCGCGACCTTCTCCCTAGGCCGCGACCTGCAACTCTGTCCGCTCGCGACCTGCTACTCTGACCGTTGCCTGCGGACTACCTCTTCTGTCTGTTGCCCGCCCTTGCCGCTTGGTCTTCTGCAGCCTCTCTTCTATTCCCGCTTCCTCTTCTCTCCGTGGTTCCACCCTCCTCCAAGGGCTTCTTATAGCCTCCTTCCGCTCTGACCAGTGGGGACCACCTCTCCCACCTGCTCTTTCCTGTCCGCTACCAGCCTTTCTTGTCCGCCGCGGTCTCTCCTCGCCGCGGACTGCTTCTGCTCGCCGATCCGCGGACTGCCTCTGTGTCTGCTCTCCAATCCGTTGCCTTCTTGTCGTTGGGATCTCTTCCCGCTGTCGTCTCTATCCGCTGTGGGCTCTTTTTCAAGCTCGCTCTCCTATCTCGCGCGCTTCTACTCACTGTTGTTTTAGTCAGCCGCGAGCTCTCGCTTGCTCTCTGCTTCAGTCCATTGCGGCCTGCTCGCTGCTTCAGTCCGCTGCGACCTGCTCCAGCACGCTGCACGGGTTGTCCTCTAGTTCCTGCTCCAGATTGCGCTCTCTTCTCGCTCGTGGTCACTTAGTTCATCTCGCCGCGGACTGATCATTTCCGTTGCGGTCTCCCTGCTCCTTGCCTTCCTGCACTTGCGGACTGCCCTCTCTACTCGCTGCGGACTACCCTGGTTCGCTGCGGCCTGCTCCTCCTTGCCTCTTGCCCTAACCGCTACGACCTCCCCCTTGGGGTCCTTGCACGCTCTCTTCCCCGCGGGCTCCTGTGTCTGTCCGCTTCTGCAGTCCGCAGGTTCTGCTTCCTCTCCCCGCCATGACTTCCAGCAACTCCACTGCGGTACAGACTGCCCGGCACCTGTTCCTGAAATCCGTGATGAGCTGCGGATTACAACTATCTTCCTCTCCGGGAAGAAGAATTTTCTCCCTTGGGTTCATTCTGTTCGACGGGTTCTTAAGGTCAAGGGCCTATTGCATCACCTCACTCAAGCTCCTTCTCCTTCAACAGACGAATGGCTCCGTAATGATGGCCGTGTTCAGACCTGGCTCCTGAATTCCCTAGATGGCGAACCATATCAAATGGCCATGTATCACGAAACGGCCAAAGCTATGTGGGGTGAATTGCACTCCCTGTGACAGCCTTCAACATCTCTTTGACATCCTCACAAATCTTATGACTCTCGACACGGGGGGGGGGGGGGGGGGGGGGGCTCGGACATGACCTCGTTTGTCACTCGTGCAAAGACTCTCGTTGAGGCGTGGATTCAACATCAACCGTCTACCACTGACCATGCTACTCAGTGTGCTCAGAAAGAGACCGTTTGTATTTCCATCATGATGGCTCATCACCCGCCTCACCTT
This sequence comes from Platanthera zijinensis, assembly GCA_039513925.1. Lineage (NCBI taxonomy): Eukaryota > Viridiplantae > Streptophyta > Magnoliopsida > Asparagales > Orchidaceae > Platanthera > Platanthera zijinensis. The sequence goes on along the minus strand of CM077079.1, from coordinate 24,834,859 downwards.
AAGAATATTCGCGCTCAGATTCTGGCTTCCTCCATTATACCCTCCTTATCTGATGTCTGCTCTATACTCCTTCGGGTTTCACCGCCTCCTGATACTCCTGCGCCTCCGCCCTCGGTCCTTCTTCAGCACACCCCTTCTCCCTTACTGCCCACCCCTACTTCCGCTCATGGTGGTCGTTCGGGTTCTCGGGACCGCGGGCGCGGTGGTCGGGGTCGGCCGACTTGTTCCTACAGCGGCAACGACGGTCATTATGCGGCGACCTGCTACAAGAAGATTGGTTATCCTCCTCGTCCGACAGCCACGGTTGTTGCGGACACCTCCTCTGCCGCTCCTTCTGACCTTGAGGTTGTTCTTCTCCAGCTCCAGCAACTACAACGCTAAACCCGCCCTCTGCCTCCATCACCACCGCCTCTAATACAGGTACTGCTTGCTTATCCACCAGACCGCGATGGATTCTGGACTCGGGTGTCACTCATCATATTACCTCATAACAGCCACCCAAGTACATGGACTCTCCTCATCCCAAGTATGTCACTGTGGCAAATGGGGCAACGGTTCCCGTCTCTGGCGCGGCTGGCCTTGTCCTCAACCTCTCGCTCTCCCTTCACTCGACTCTTCATGTTCCGGGCTCTCCGTTCAATTTACTTTCTGTTGGTCGCCTTACAAATGATCTAAATTGCTCTGTCATATTCACCCCCTCTTCTTTTCTCATACAGGATCAGCGAACGCGGACTACCATTGGTAGGGGAACACTGCAGGGCGGGCTCTACCTTCTCGACGACAATCCTACCATCCTATCTTCTGTCTCCTCCAGTGAGTGGCATCGACGTCTTGGCCACGCTCCTCTCCCAGTACTCCAGCGGGCTCTTCCAGATGTTTCTCTTCATCCTTTTCAGTGAGTCGTGTATCTTCGGCAAACAACCGCGTTCTTCTTTTCCAGCACATTGTACCCGGAGCACTGCTCCTTTTTATTTAATGCATTCAGACATTTGGGGTCCTTATAAAGTTACTAGTATTTCTGGTTATCGCTATTTCCTTACGTTTATTGATGACTACTCTCGCACAACGTTGCTTTACTTGCTACGTGATCGCACCGAGCTTCCTCGTGTCTTTCGGGCCTTTGTCCTTGAAACGCGTACGCAATTCAACACCACCATCAAAACATTACGCACCGATAATGTTCGGGAATACACTAGCCATGACTTTGCGGCCTTGTGCTCTGAATTCGGGATTCTTCATCAAACATCATGTGCGTACACACCACAGCAAAACGGTGTTGCTGAATGGAAGAACCGGCACTTGCTTGATGTTGCCCGCTCTCTCATGCTTCAAATGAATGTCCCCAAAAGTTACTGGCACTTTGCGGTCTCTACTGCGTGCTTCTTGATCAACCGGCTCCCTTCCTCTGTCCTCCACTATGCTACTCCGTTTAGCCTCTTCTTTCCCTCTACTCCGGCTTTCCCTCTCTTGCCTCGGGTGGGGGGGGGGGGGGGGGGGGGCTCGGACATGACCTCGTTTGTCACTCGTGCAAAGACTCTCGTTGAGGCGTGGATTCAACATCAACCGTCTACCACTGACCATGCTACTCAGTGTGCTCAGAAAGAGACCGTTTGTATTTCCATCATGATGGCTCATCACCCGCCTCACCTTAAGAATATTCGCGCTCAGATTCTGGCTTCCTCCATTATACCCTCCTTATCTGATGTCTGCTCTATACTCCTTCGGGTTTCACCGCCTCCTGATACTCCTGCGCCTCCGCCCTCGGTCCTTCTTCAGCACACCCCTTCTCCCTTACTGCCCACCCCTACTTCCGCTCATGGTGGTCGTTCGGGTTCTCGGGACCGCGGGCGCGGTGGTCGGGGTCGGCCGACTTGTTCCTACAGCGGCAACGACGGTCATTATGCGGCGACCTGCTACAAGAAGATTGGTTATCCTCCTCGTCCGACAGCCACGGTTGTTGCGGACACCTCCTCTGCCGCTCCTTCTGACCTTGAGGTTGTTCTTCTCCAGCTCCAGCAACTACAACGCTAAACCCGCCCTCTGCCTCCATCACCACCGCCTCTAATACAGGTACTGCTTGCTTATCCACCAGACCGCGATGGATTCTGGACTCGGGTGTCACTCATCATATTACCTCATAACAGCCACCCAAGTACATGGACTCTCCTCATCCCAAGTATGTCACTGTGGCAAATGGGGCAACGGTTCCCGTCTCTGGCGCGGCTGGCCTTGTCCTCAACCTCTCGCTCTCCCTTCACTCGACTCTTCATGTTCCGGGCTCTCCGTTCAATTTACTTTCTGTTGGTCGCCTTACAAATGATCTAAATTGCTCTGTCATATTCACCCCTCTTCTTTTCTCATACAGGATCAGCGAACGCGGACTACCATTGGTAGGGGAACACTGCAGGGCGGGCTCTACCTTCTCGACGACAATCCTACCATCCTATCTTCTGTCTCCTCCAGTGAGTGGCATCGACGTCTTGGCCACGCTCCTCTCCCAGTACTCCAGCGGGCTCTTCCAGATGTTTCTCTTCATCCTTTTCAGTGAGTCGTGTATCTTCGGCAAACAACCGCGTTCTTCTTTTCCAGCACATTGTACCCGGAGCACTGCTCCTTTTTATTTAATGCATTCAGACATTTGGGGTCCTTATAAAGTTACTAGTATTTCTGGTTATCGCTATTTCCTTACGTTTATTGATGACTACTCTCGCACAACGTTGCTTTACTTGCTACGTGATCGCACCGAGCTTCCTCGTGTCTTTCGGGCCTTTGTCCTTGAAACGCGTACGCAATTCAACACCACCATCAAAACATTACGCACCGATAATGTTCGGGAATACACTAGCCATGACTTTGCGGCCTTGTGCTCTGAATTCGGGATTCTTCATCAAACATCATGTGCGTACACACCACAGCAAAACGGTGTTGCTGAATGGAAGAACCGGCACTTGCTTGATGTTGCCCGCTCTCTCATGCTTCAAATGAATGTCCCCAAAAGTTACTGGCACTTTGCGGTCTCTACTGCGTGCTTCTTGATCAACCGGCTCCCTTCCTCTGTCCTCCACTATGCTACTCCGTTTAGCCTCTTCTTTCCCTCTACTCCGGCTTTCCCTCTCTTGCCTCGGGTTTTTGGCTCCACATGCTATGTCCACCACCTGGGGCCATCAACGGACAAGTTGGACCCCCGGGCCACCAAACATGTCTTCGTTGGTTATTCCCGTACACAAAAAAGCTATGCATGTTACTCTCCTGCTACCCGCAAGCTTTCCGTTTCTGCAGATATTAACCTTCCGGGAAGATCAACCGTTCTTCTCTGCTCCTTTACCCACTCCTTCCACGCCAGCACCTCTACCACCACTCCTCCCACGGGCCTGTTATTCCCGTTACTACCCCTCTACCACTGGGACCACCAACACCGACTCATGCCCCCTCCAGGCCACCCGTCATCCGTGTCTATTCTCGTTGCTCGTCCGACTCTGTTGCCTGTCCGACTCCGTTGCCCCTCTACAGTCGGCCTCGACCTCGGCTACTCCGCGCCCTGTTGATTAGGTACCTGCCTCCACTGCTCATCCTCTGGCAAACTATGTATCTTTGCATCGCCTCTCTCCTCACCTCCACACATTTGTTACTTCTCTTTCTTCGATTTCGGTCCCTAACTCTGTGCAGGAGGCGCTACAACATCCTGGATGGCGGGCCTCCATGGAAGCGAAAATGTCTGCTCTCTGGACCAATCAGACCTGGACTCTTGTACCCCTTCCTCCGGGTCACACCCCGGTTGGGTGTAAATGGGTTTATGTTATCAAACATGCTGCTGACGGAACGATTGACCGCCTGAAAGCTCGTCTGGTGGCCCATAGCTTCACCCAACAACAGGGGCTCGACTATGAAGAAACTTTTTCTTTGGTTGCCAAACTCAACACCGTTCGAGTCCTCATCTCCGTGGTTGTCCATCGCCGATGGCCTTTATTCCAACTCGATATTAAGAACACCTTTCTGAATGGCGATCTCCAAGAAACAGTCTACATGCAGCAACCTCCCGGGTTTGAGACCACGGGGGAGTCTCAGGTCTGTCGACTGACGAAGGCTCTGTATGGTCTCAAACAATCCCCTCGGGCGTGGTTTGACAAATTCAGTAAGGCTTTTCGGGAGGTTGGTTTTACTCGCAGCTCGGCCGACTTCTCGCTATTCACTCGTCATCGAACAACGAGAATTGTTCTTCTGTTAGTTTATGTGGACGATATCATAATTACGAGAGACGACTCGAAAGATATACAGGAGGTCAAACTACACCTGGGTACAGTTTTCCAAACAAAAGATCTAGGGCCCCTTCGGTACTTCTTGGGCCTTGAGGTTGCCAGACGGTCAGACGGTCTCGTTCTCTCTTAGCGGAAGTATTGCCTCGACCTCCTTCGAGGTGCTGGATACTCAGGCTGTAAGCCAATTGGCACATCAATGGATGCAAATCACAAGTTGTGCGCTCAGGCATCTGACTCTGATCTCCTACTCCAGAACCCAGAATACTATCGTCGTCTCGTTGGGAAGTTGATCTACCTCATGGTAACCAGACCAGATATTTCCTTCGCTGTTGGTATTGTCAGTCGATACATGCATACCCCTCGAAGATCTCATCTTAAGGTTGTTGAACGCATTCTCAGATACCTTAAAACAGCTCATGGTCAAGGTCTGGTATACAAAACCTCATCTTCAGTTCCAACGTTGGTGGCGTATTCCGATGCCGATTATGCTGGTTCCCTTGATGATCGACGGTCAACCAGTGGTTTCTGCACATATCTTGGAGGACATTTGATTACTTGGCAAAGCAAGAAACAAGCAGTCGTTGCTCGATCATCCGCCGAGGAAGAATACCGGGCAATGGCATCGGTGGTTTCTGAACTAACGTGGCTTGAAGGTCTTCTTACTGATCTGGGTGTAAAGCTCCCTTCCCCAGCTCTCCTCCTCTGTGACAGCCAGGCTGCCATGCATATTGCCAAGAACCCAGTATTCCACGAGAGAACAAAACACATTGAAGTCGACTGTCACTTCATACGGGAAAAGGTGCAAATGAAGGAACTTGACCTAAAACATGTTCCGGGGACGGAACAAGTTGCGGACATCCTCACAAAGGCCCTTCCTAGTACTCTCTTCTATCAGTGCTTGTCCAAGCTTGGCGCATACGATTTGTACGCTCCAGCTTGCGGGGGAGTGTTAGAAAAGCCCATGTAAAAAGACCTATTATTAGGCCCATGTATTTGATTCTTTTTCTCTTCTCTTATTAGTCCCACATCTTGTATAGGACTTTCCATCTCCTTTTCTCTCTTATATATTTGTATTTTCTCCTTGTATTTTAATACACAAGAAATATATATAAATTTTCGAGCTCTTTCTACATGAAAGATGAATGTAGTGTGCAAGAAATAGAAAGCGTGAAACATCGAAATGTGAGTCAATGATCCATTTATCAAAGGCAAGGTTTTTACCGACTTTAAAAAAATAATTTGTCGAGACCTTTGCAACCCTATGGAAATCTAACATGAGGTTGAATCCAGTTAAGTGTGCCTTTGGGGACAACAAAGAGATATTCTTGGGGCTTATTCTTACACCATTCAGGATTGGGTCAAATCTTGACAAGTCAAAGATTATCGTGAAACAGTGGCCTCGTGAAATGTGAAAGAGGCTCAACAACTCAGACAAAATTGCGGGATTTAGCAAAATTCTTTCAAAGTCCACAAAGAAGTATTCTACAATTTTTCAAGGCATTGCAATACTCGACCACCTTCAAGTGGAAAGAAGAATGTGGAGCAGCGCATGAAGAGCTAAAACAACTCACATACGCTCCACTTTTGCAAAGCCCTATCATAGGATATGATCTCTTCGCTTATCTCAGGGTAAGGAAGGAGGCAACGAATCTATTGTTGGTTAGGGAAGCCAAAATTAATCACCAATTTATTATGTGAGCAAGGTGTTGCAGAACGCAAATTTGCTAGTCACTGGGGGTCTTGGGTAGTGCTGTAAATTTCACTTCCACAAAGCCGACATGTGGGATGACCAAGTTGAGCATGCCAGGCACAAAGTGTGCAAATGAGTGGGTATGTGAGGTTGCAAGTTGCGCATGAAGTAACCAAGATAGTATGTCTGGTTCGTGATGTGTTAGCTACACAATTTTTTCTACGTAAGCCTCCACGAAGTCAATTTGATGAACGAGACAAAGACACTTGAAGGCATTTCCGAGATGGCGCGTCATAACACAGGATGTGATTCCTCCTTCGACATTCCCCACGCCATGTATGGAGTGGATTGGCGAAGCCAATGCATCCAAGGGACGGCTGACTCCATATAGATCATTGAAAGGGGCGCCTTGGTTGCATATGGGGTGAGCTATAACTCAAATGACTACTCTCCAAGTGCAATCCAACCTAAGAGACTTGAACCATCGAACACAAAAACTTCAAACCATCAGGGAGGTATGTGCAGCTGAAGCTAAGACTAGGGAACTCAAGCAAAGGGCTCTCCTGTTGTCGAGGCCCATTCGATTGATGGGCACAGAATCGATGACCAGCGATGGGGTGTTTTCTAGTCAAAGGTTAACCCTAACAGAGAATCTGTAGGAATACGGTAAGGGTGGATTCGACCAAGTCCATGCGGGAAGAAAGAATTCTAAATGCTCCATCTCTCTGGGACACTCAGTCATGGCTCACACCAAGGGAATTCACCGCACAAGGAACTCTAATTATGGATCGCAGTACTACAAGGAAGCATCAATGAGGAAAAATTCAGCGGCAGCAAAAGGATTCCACAACACGTAAGCAATGGAATGTCAAGCCGAATGTCGATAACAGTTGAGCTAGAAGAAGTCAGGAGAGAACAACCGCCGGTCCTTGACCGTGAAAGCAATCACGAAGGGTTGGGTGGATGATGACCTAGTAGTGACCTACATATGATTTCGGGACGTTAGAAGAAGCTGGCGTGCATCGATGCGCAAGTGCAATCAAATGCGGAAGGCACGATGATGCCGGAAGACTGAAGTTTTTGTGCACGTGGAGGGAACAACTGAGAGGGGAGATGATGCTCGATGGTTGGCTATGCATGGAGAAGAGCTTTTTTGTGGTGAAAGGATTTAACGAGGATGATGTGACTGATCGAGAGATTCCCACGACCTAGGACAAGGTGGGGGGAAGGGCGGGTCGGACTAAATTGATATGCACTAATATGGATTGCAATAAAACGGAGTACATGATATCATGCTCACACCAAGCTCTTGAGGACTGGTTCCCCCTAAGAACTCCCCCCAAGGAGAGATACAAGACTAGATCACAAGTCCATCTAAGTCACTTAAACATTCCTTATATAGGAAGGGGACACTAACAATGATTACCAAAATGCTATCAAAGGTGTTGTCATGATCATGGTAAGTCCCTCGTTGGAAGATTAAAGCTTTTGATAACAAGAGATATGCAAAGGAAAATCGATAAAATTTTGAGGTAAATGGAGTTATGCTTCTAGGGGTGCAATATAATTACGGAGGCGGCAAATGTACAAACTACAACCCATTCTTTATTTGACACTATTGCATTCAAGTTGAGGAAACATGCAAACATGGAGATGAAATTATGTCATGTTGATACTTCCGACAAATTTAAGAGGGAGTTGAGTAACACTTCTATCTTGACAATGTGATGCAAAAGAGACCCATTATGGAGTATGCCAATGACATTCGCAACCCTTATGCATTAAATCCCCATAAGAGGAGGAATTGATGCTCAACTTTATAGATGGTTTTTACTATTGGATAAGACAAGAAATGCAAAGGCGAGAAATGTCAAGTCAGTGGAAGAGGCAATTCCCGGATATGAATCCCTTAGCGAGTATTTGAGGTACCAAGATGTGTCTAAGGTAGAGAAAGAGAGGGCCAACCATGCTAATGGTGGTGAGATGCACGAGACTTCAAGATGGCGCCTTTTCAAAAGGAGAGATGGGAACTTAAAACCCAATCAGAAGGGGTATGAGGATAAGTACTTCGTATCTAGAGACTTATATGTATGAAAGGGGCCTCATTCCATAAGGAATGTTCGAAGCTTGGCTCTCTGACAACCATCATAAAGGGTAATGCGACAATAAATAGTAATGAAGATGAGCCGCATGAGATGATGCAATTAGAAGGTAAGGAAATTAAATAGAACATAAAATAAAAGGGATGAGAAGGATTTTAAAAATATATTTTGCTTGAGCATAGCTCTCCTAGTCTTAATTTCTTCGAGCATGGTTCTCCTAGTTATATTTTTTTGATCCACTTGAGATCATCTTGAGTAACTCGCCCATACATGGGTTCCCTTAATGGAGTTCACAAGTATCAACTCACTAATACTCCCCTCTTGAAAATCAACATTGTCCCAAGATTAAGTGAGGAATTTTTTTGTATCACCACTGCAATAGATTGATGTATGCAATACATGTCGAAAGGGTGTAACTATCATCCCACTCAAGCGGTTAAAAATCATCCATAGTAATGTCTTCATCTTCATCATCGAGGAGCATGAGCAGGAGATTGAGGTATAATAGGGTTAGTTCACAAGGAAATAGAGACTCTCATGAAAAAGCTTAAAATTTGTTGGAGTTGTAGTTTTAATTGTCATGGAGGTGAAAGGGCCCTTGTTGATGTCGGGGTTATTGTTGTTGAAGTGTAGGTATGGGTTCATGTGTGGTGGTCGGGAAGCTCAGTGGTGGAATTTTGGATATAGGGTAGAAATTGAATTTTGGATATAGGGTAGAAATTGAATTTTGGATACCTTAGAAAAATGAAATTTTGGATATGTGGGAGAAAAGTTTGGTTGTCGTAAGGGGTGGTGATAATATGGTGGAGGTGAGCTGACCATGGTGTTGCCTCCACCAATCATGCCTGGTCCATAGTTATGGTCATAGTAGAGAGAGTGTGCACATGAAGTCATGCACGAATATGCGACTATAGTAAATGTAAGAAGTGTCCCAAATAGTGTTTAGTAGTGAGCCCTGATACGTGAGCCGAAATCTTGATGAAGTCATTGACGTAAGTGTTCACCAACATTGATGAAAACTTGAGGAAGTACACAATTGTGGTCATCTCAAAGAGATTGTCGTGTTGCCAGATTGGCGAGTGTCGTATCGTTGGATCAAATGAATAGCGGAGCCTTCCATATAGATTATCTAAGAGTCTGTCGTGCTTTATAGCTCAAAAAATTGCTTGACCTTAGCAATTGAGCCCAAAAGATTGAATGTTGAGGTGGAAAAAATTCTGTGGATTGGAGCGAAAAACAGGTTAGAGGAGTGAAGCAGGGTCGAGAATATTGTTAGAGGAGGGAAATCAACGGTTGGTAGATCAATGAGCACGTGCATTGTTGGTGGTGAGGATGGGTGAACGATCAAAAGAGCATGAATCTCCCCCACAATGAGTTGGAGATCAAATAGTTGTATCTCAACGCAACTCCATATGGGAAGAGAGGGACGAGATCATTAGTTGTTCTTCATGTGCAAACATCAATCGGATTTTGAGCATGGACTGCATGGACGACAATGAATAATAACTAAAAGTTCAGAGATAATTTGAATTGATTCAAATAAGCTACATGTTAACCTTACGAATTTTTTAAATAAATGGATGTTCAAATCTAGGCACGACTAACAAATGTAAAATCTTAAACAATACAAGAAACATTTAAAATAGACGATTTACAAATTATAAAAATGAAAAGTATTAAAAAGGAGAACAGACCAAGAAACTCCGCAGCATCATTTGGTAAGTTCATGACAACTTTTGTAATAGGATAAGATCGTTGACTGGAAAATAAACTTTTAATGAACCTCCTTCCATCCATGTTAAAAACCTGAAGAAATGATAAATTAAAACAAAATTCTAGCATGAAATTTTCACATGTTACTTCAGAAATGCATTTATGTAGCAAAAAAGCAGTACAATTGATATGCTTTCTATACCATTGATTACCTCTACATAGAGTAGAACCTAATCACCATGAAAATGATCAGTCTGTATTTAACAGCCAAAATTTTGTAAATAATAGTTGATTCCCCCGTCGAATAAGAAGTCATCAAATCCATGAATTTTGTCAACTATCAGCACAACTTTAGCTGAACATAATATCAAGACGACATATGCAATACCTAAGATCCAAACCTATAGCCTTTTAGTAAATTTAGAATTAAAGATAAGAAGCATTGCACCATCTGTATAGAACTATAGCAGCTATACCAAGTTAGGCATGAGTAAAACAGTTTGCAGGAATCTTCTAGAATTTTTATCATATGAAATAAATTAATAATTGTTGAAAGGAGAAATGGAAAATAGAATTGTCATTTCATTCATCCACATAGAGGCTTAATATAGGAATTACATGAACTCACTAACTCACATACATGAAGTGGGCTAAACTAAAACACTCTAAATGACTCTATTAATATGAAATACTTATAACTCCAACACTCCCCCTCAAGCTGAAGGGGGACCCTTCAGCTTGGGCATCATCAAATAACGACAATGGAGATAGGCGATGCGGGACAAAAACAATAGACGAGCCGCCGGGGGAAATTCCAAACCGGGGAATCAAGCCGGGGACATAGCCACACACAACGCTGACCCACACACGACGCAGGACCCACACACGACCTGGACACGCTGGAAATCGGTCAACCAACATCACATACACACATAACATGCAAAATAGAACAAAAAATGTGGAGAAAATCATAACCCGGGCGCAAATAAGGTGCACAGAGGCGCAAATTTCTGGACCTGGTGAGCGTAGAGTCTTAGGCGTGCCTTTAATAACATAGGCGACGAGAGTAGCAGCAGGCCCCTCTGGAAACGGGATCGGCGGGAGAAGCTGCGATCGTCTAGAGACCTAGCGGGAAACAGACGTATCTGCAGGGGAAATAGCGACGGGATTGTCGTTGGCAGAAGGTAGACCCGCCGAAGGGTTCAGAAGAAGACGAACATGACGAAGAATTGATCATCGACGCTGAGGAGGGGAGAAAGGCCCGCTCCCGTCATTGGAATCAACCGTCAATTCCGTCGACGGGAACGGGAGCAAGGCTACCAGGCGGAATCCCTTGCACAGTCAATCGGGGATCGAAACGAGAGCGGAGATCAAGTGGCAGCTACAGAAAAATTTTAGGTTTCAGATCTTGGCCTTTGATATCGTGTTGAAAGGAGAAATGAAAAATAGAATTGTCATTTCATTCATCCACATAGGGGCTTAATATAGGAATTAAATGGACTCACTAACTCACATACACGATGTGGGACTAAACAAAAACACTCTTAAATGACCCTATTATAATATGAAATACTTATAACTCCAACAATAATTCTTAAGGTTTATGATTTCAACCTCCAAGTATCATCAAACGTGTTGAGGTAAAGTGTGCCTCAACTCCACACCCAAGAGAATGAGATAGATGAAGTGCTTTGTGGGTGAAAGAGTGCTCTAGGTTAAGAATGTTCGAACGACAGAAGGGTGCCAAGTACGGTGAGACCAAATGTCGCACAACACAAACATTTAGCTCTATATATTGGCTACAACTTTGGTATTCATCACTCCCTCTAAAAGGAATTTTTTAACCATAATAATGATGCTCCAAAATAACAGAAAAACTAACAAAATTAGTTCAAGTTAATTCATTTTTTTAGAAATTTAGATTAACAAATTGAGGCCCTTAGAGTGGGAATTAGAAAATTTTCACCATGGGGAAAATTGTTGGTATTAAGTTACTCTACAACTTTGTCTATGGGATTTTTTAATTTTTAGGTCCCTATTTAATTTTAAAGGGTCTTTTATGATAGCATAAAAACTAAATTTTGCATTCTTGATCTAAAATTTTGGAATCTTTGGTCTCTCTTTTGTCATAATCTAGAGGGACCCACTACGAGAACTCTGATCATTAATGTTGTAGCCCTACATTTTGGCCGCAACTTCGGGAATCATTAATCTCCGAAAGAAGCATAATGATTCCATTATAAAAACAACTTGTAACTCGAAGGAAATTCTTTTATTATTCTAAATAGACATTAGATTACAAAATTACAAACATTTCACGCGGACCCGGCAGCAATAATGTTTGAAGAAGAAACGGAACTAGTAGAGACCGTTTATGAAATTCCGGTGACTAATCTGGAGTTAGGGTTCGATGGAATGCTAACTAAAGTGAGGATCATTTCAACGGTTTATTAAGTGACCTTAATCACTCCATACACCTTTTATGAGATATATTAAACATGGACCCCATCCTCCTTTTTTGTGCGGTTGTGCCTTAATATTTTGCAAAATAAACAACGATGTTAATCTTCCTTAAAATCTATAACATCATTTACTAGGTGGTTATGGTTCTTTTACTTGCACTTATATTAGATAAGAATTATGATCATAAGCATGATGCAGATTTTTCCTCGTATAAGAAGTCTCTAAAAATTGATGGTACAATGATTATCTGAGTCATAAACCAAGGTTTTCACATAGCAAAGTTATCCTAAGCATGAGATATGATGAAATGAGATATTGGGCATGTAGACCAAATTATGCACCGTAATTAGATTGTGTATTTCATACATACAAGAAGGGTGTAATAAGTAAAATATGGCAGGCCATCGGCTCTCCAGAAGAAAAATCTCACTGACGAGGAGAAGATGGGACTGACCAACCCACTGTCATCGTCTGGCCACGATGATGAGGTGTTTGGGTAAAGCTCCCCCCATAAACCGGTCACTATGTCAACATAGGGGTAAAAGCAATGCATATCGTACATCTTCGCTCATCCTGCCCATACTGCATATATTTTCGATTTCGAAAACTCTTGCATTTGTTTAATCTAGCATACCTGCAATTTAATGATTTTCACTTTACTCATAAATATGTATGCGCTTCGGCTATCTATTATAACTACATTGTAGCTTTTCCCAACCCCGAGTGTTGAAGCCTGTATACCGGTTCAACGGAGTTCGAACTAAGAGGGAGCAATTCGAGGTACCTGACTCATCGTCGAACGCTCGAGACCGAGAAATTCTGAGCTAGGAGTCGTCCCTTGCCGAATGAAATGTGGTTACCTACGCTCAGACCCTTGAGCTGTAGCGAGGAGGTCCCACCATACACCTGAAAGTGTTACTCGTTGCTTCCCCTCCTAAAGACAAAAGTTGAGCTCGGCAACTCAGATGGCACGGAGCTAGAACTCGCATAGGAAGGAGCTCTAGGGAGCTGGGTTTGTCTCTCCAAGGTGTTTTGGGGGTCTATTTATGGGCAACTCTTGACCGAGGGTAAAATAGTCTTTTTGGTCTGCCAATACCAGCCTCCGCCTTTTGGTTGATTTTATTAGTAGCCCAAATTGGCTTGCGGACAGCGGAATCCCATCGTTTGGGAATGCTATGGGCAGACCCTGACGGTCTGTGGCTTTCTTAATCTGGGTGAGTACCCCGGCCAAAATGGTCGGGAATTCGTCGGGCCCGAGCTCGCCTAAGGCCGGAACTCGCCCGGCATGAAGTCGTCTGGGCGAAACTCGCCTCAAAACTGAGCTCGCCAGGTCTAGGCTCGCCTGGCTCGATTTCGCAAGATCCTACATGTCGAATTGGGATCGTGCCGACCATGGCCTTATATTCGTCCTGCTTGAATTTGCCTGATCCTCTTTGGGTTCGAGTCGGGTTGTGCTCGCCAAATTGGAGTTGTACACATTCCCTGCTATTTACGAGCTCAATAGAGGTCAGAAAGAAAACGTTCAGCCCCGATTTGGCGAGTGCCCAGTCGCGCATTGGCCGATTCTGCGAGTTGTCCCTCCACTTCTATAAATATAGGGGGTCGGGGTCGTAGGGCGTAACTTTTCATCTTTGTCTGAGCAGCTTAATGTAATGATTTGTTGTCCTTCTGCGCTTGATGGACTCACTAATGCAAGGCGATGTTGATGCAGGGTCTCTTATCAGCCTGATCGGCGGACCCCCTACGAAGAGGCACCGTGAGCCGGGAGGCGGAGGGTTCGGCAAGAAGAAGTATAAGACAGTTGCGGTGCCCCTTGGCGAGGCGGGCTCTATATTTCTGTTATGGAATCACCACGGCGCGAGCCCTCCTCGGAGAGGCCTTCGTTAACTCGCGGCGCGGACAAGCTTTCCCTAAATGTCCAGCCTACACCTACCGAGGTAAGTTGACCCATTCTTTCCTTTTCCACGAGTAGAAGAGGAACTGTCTTAATTGCAACACCCTATGGTGTTGCAGGCTATTGGTGACCCCTCCATCACGATTGTTCTGAAGAGTTCTAAGGGGAAGGATGGTACGTGGTAAAAAAAGATAAAACTCTCCAAGAAATCATCTCGCCTCCTCATTCCCGGTAAGATCTTTGAATCCTCCGACTCTTGTGAAATTAACGTTGACGCTCCTTTTCTCCCCGCAGTGTCTTCCTTCCACGTTTCTTGGGGCAGGCTTGTTCAGGACGACGTGGCTTTGCGAAGCGCTCCCTCCCTTTCTAGGGACCAGATTCCACCGATGTCGGTCACTACTTTGGGGGCCACTGCTCTAGCCTGACACCTCGAGGTCGGCGAATCGAGTCGCCCCCGCACTGGCGAGAAGCCTTTGGAAATGATGTCGCCTCGCCCCACGGAGGGAGGTGGCGTGTCCTCGCAAGGTGAGCCGCTTAACTCTGGTCGAGTACCTTTCGCTTTGTTGAATTTTGATGTTCGCTGACTCCCTTGTTGTAGGTCCAGGTTCTCCCGCCTCGCATGAGCTTTCCTCGCTAGGTACCCTGTCGGGGTCGACACCTCCTCGGTTTTTGAACCCTCTTCGCGAGTTGATGGCCGATCCGTGAGTGGAGAGTGTCGATTTCAGCACTCGGTTACTCACCGTCCTCGCGTTCAATGAATCTGCTCTTTCTGACGCGTCCCCGCTCGAGACTAAACGAGAACGTGGCGAGCTCCGGCATCGCATTGACGTGGTGGCTATGTTGTCAAAGGCGCAAGGCGCACCGAGGCGCAAAGGGCCCCTGGAGCCTAGGAGTAAGGCGCAGGAGCGCGCCTGAGGCGCAAAAATGGGGGGGGGGAGGAAATTGAGCGAATTGGGCGCCCAATTCGCTCAATTTTAGCGAATTGGGGTCCCAATTCGCATAATTTCAGTGAATTGGGGTCCCAATTCGCATAATTTCAACAAATTAGGGGCCCAAGTGCGTCTAGGGGTGCCTCAGGTGCGTCTGAGATCATGTTTTTGCACATCTCAATTTGTTTTTGAAAAAAAACACCTTGAAAGGCCCAGGCGTGCATTGGTACGCCTGGGAGCCTGTAAGGCGCGCGCCTGGGGCACATCGCCCGCCTCAGCCGTGCTGATGCACGGCGGGATTAGCCCGGTGCCTCAGGCGCACCTAGGTGCACGCCTTGACAACATACCGTGGTGGAGAACTACAACGCACAGTTGGAGAGCAAAGGCGGACTCTTCCTACGGATGTTAGACGCCGAAGAGAGAATATACGAATTGGAGACCCTCCAATTCTCCACCGAAGACCATCTCCATAAGTTTGCTAAGGTTGCAGGAACTGTCGGCGAGGCGAGCAGGCTGGAATAGGTCATGTGCAAGGATGGGGAGTACCCTTCGCCACGCTCAGGATAAGTTCCACGAGGCTATGGGCATAACATGGACTACCTGCCACCCAACTCGTCCGCGACGCCGGGGGAGTGGGTCGTTGCACGAGAGTAGAGGATTGAGGTTTTATTTTTGCTCTGGTTGTTTGTTTTGCGCTTACCACATTTTGTAACTGTCACTTTTTGGACTCACGCTTTTTGTACTCGCACCAATTTATATTTGTTTCATTTGTGCGCTCGAAATTTTTGTACTCGCGTAAAATATTAATAATAATAATAATAAACAGTTCCTTGACTTTTACTTCTGCCAGTGGTGAATTGTATGCTCTTGTATCTGGGTTAGCGTGCGGGTATAGGGGCGTGTGCGCGTGATATCTGTGAGTATACGGTCGTGAGAATGTAATCCCCGCGAGTCGAAGCACGCCGAGTGCCGGTGCCCCCATGGTTCCGTGAATTCGTACGCAAACAGGCGCGACATTGCCTGGCAAGGCCTAAGGCTATATAAATAGGGGAGGGGGCTGGAGCACAAGGGCACACTCTCTGACTCCACCGATCCTCTGCCCCCTCTACTCAAAAACCTTCAACTCGCCTCCCTCGCACTCAAGATGGTTTCTGAAGCTAAGGGCGATGAAGGGCGTGCGGCTCTGCGTTGCTAACTTCATCGACCAGTGTTTTTCAGACCCGCAGACCACAATTGCCAAGTTCAAAGTATTTGAGGCGCGTTATGTTCCAGAGAGATTTTCAGCGAGGTGACCTGCGCCAGGTGAGAGCATCAACACCTTTAGTGATGAGCTCGCCTTTCCCCTGGCGCATTTCAAGTCAGGGCTCCCCCTGTGGCCCGAGATCAATCAAGTGTTGAGGTATTTTGGGTTGATCCCGACGCTGTTCAATGCCAACGGCATCAGCGCCCTAGTCGCGTTCGCGTGTTACATGCGCTAGAAAGGGATCGAGTTCAATCTCACTGCCTTCCGAAAGATCTTGACCCTGAAGGCGACCAACGACGACGTCGTCTTCTTCTCCAGCGCCTGCGAGATTGTGGAGACCCTCAACAAAGTGCATCACAGGACGGACAAGTTCGTCTTTGTGCGGGGCCCGTTCGGGGCATTGCCGTTCACGCCCATCCAGAGAAGTGAGAGCGTGTACAAACCGCCTTGCATAGAATGTGATGCCCTCGCACTCTATGATCACCTGCGAGGTAAAGAGTTCGACGTCCTGTACTTGCGATGGTGTCGGGACCAGCTAGCCTTCAACATGCCCGAGAGAGTTATGAACATGCCGATTTCTCGCTCATTAGAGCTCACCAAGAAGTTATCAACACTTAAATTTGTATTCGCAGGTGTGTGATCCCTGCCGGAGAACTTATCATCAGGGCCGCGAGGATGCCTTCCAGTAAGGCCCTCGCTCATCACCCCGCCGAAGTCGTCGCGGTGCACGCTGCCAGGACCTCGCCTGCTCCGTCCAAGGGAAAATAGAAGATTAATCATGAAGTCGCCCCCTCCTCCGAGCCGACGAAGAATCCCAAAGTCAGCAAGGCGAGCGTCACCGCAACCAAGAAGCCAGAGGAGGCCCCCAGCGCCCATGTCAACTACGGGTTGGGGATGCGCGACGAGGACCTGGAAGGCGACCTCCTCCTCCAGTGGTTTGAGTCACAGCATCGAGTGAGTCTGAGCTCGCGGATGCCCTCCTGGCAGGCAGACGAAAATCTAGATGATGATGCCTTCAATGTTCTGTTCGGCCTCTATGGTCGGGAGGACGCGACAGTGCTGGAGAGCACATCTGTCCTTGAGCTAGCGAGCCACAGCAGCTGATCCGCCCTTCGCACTGTCGAACTCTTCCATCAAACCGCGAGGCGGGCCCTCATCTTGACCCGCAAACTAACGACAACCTTAGATGCCCGGGCGCCGCCAAGGAGCAGCTGGCAAAAGCCAACGGCGAGCTCGCGGTCTGCCGAGGTGCTGCCCCGCCTGCTCAGAACGAGGTACTTTCTTTTGCATTCACTGTCACTCTCGGCATATCTAAAAGTCCATTATCTCACATTCGGCTTCTTTGCAGGACGCCGAGCTCCCGTGGGCTGACAGAATCTCCAATTTGGAAGAGGAGTTGAGGGACGCGCGGAGAAACAATTACTGCCTCGCCAATCGTCTTGGCGAGGAGGAGTCCAACCTGTTGGAGTGCCGGCGGAAAGCAACGGAGAAGTCTTCCAGTGTTCCCCCTGTCCCCGCCATTGAGGAGACGGAGGAGACTCATCGAGCCCTTTCTGTAAAAGCCACCAGGCTCGCGATGAATTGCCTCTGGCTGCAAGGCGCCCTCAACGAGAAGGAGCTAGCCCTCGCCCCAGAGCTACTGATTCCCGAGATTTTCCCGGCACCGACGAGCTCTCCAGAGGCAGGTTCCGACGAAGAAGAGGGAGGAGATAGAACACATCTTTTTTTCTCTTTAATCTTCTACTTTTACTAAGTGCACTCGTCGGTTGTGTAATAGAATATTAATCAGGCGTACTCGCATGTCCCTTTATTTCTCTGTGATGTATGGTTTTCATTATATGCATATTTTTTTTGTTGCATTCTATTTTTGATATTTTTTATATCCGCCTTTTGAGTCTACTCGCCTCTTCTTCATGTCGATGATGCTGGGCTCTCGGGCCCTCGATTTCCTCTCGCGCGAACATTGTCGATGCCAGGCTCTTATGTACCTGATCTTGCTCGTGCTGTTTGAGGCTATGCCGGAATCTAAATTTCCCGAGCGGGGCATTTATTCACAGGACGGTCCTGTCTCGTCCAAACCCCGTACTCGCCTCACTCTCTCCCCAAGGCATGAGGCGAGTTCGAGGACCGTGTGACCTCACCAAATGCAAGCCAGGCCTTTGCTCCTTTGCCCTCCTGGCTTGGACATGGAAGGTCTTCAACTCACTTGAGGGGACAAGTAGCCGGTATGCAGAAGAGGAATTCATGCAGGGACCCGGACCATGACAACAACACAGCTCAAGATCTTCAACTTGAGGGGGCAAGTAGCCGGTATGCAGGAGAGGAGCTCGTGTAGGGACCTGGATTACGGCAACAACACAACTCGAGATCTTCAACTCACTCA
The DNA here is from genome assembly GCA_039513925.1 of Platanthera zijinensis. Lineage (NCBI taxonomy): Eukaryota > Viridiplantae > Streptophyta > Magnoliopsida > Asparagales > Orchidaceae > Platanthera > Platanthera zijinensis. The sequence goes on along the minus strand of CM077079.1, from coordinate 24,816,186 downwards.
AGGGGGCAAGTAGTCGGTATGTGGGAGAGGAGCTCGTGCTAGGACCCGGACTATGGAAACAACACAGCTCGAGGTATTCAACTCACTCGAGGGTGCAAGTAGTTGATATGCAGGAGAGGAGACCTGCAAGGACCCGGACTACGACAACAACACAGTTGAGATCTTCAAGTCACTCGAGGGGGAAGCAGCCGGTATGCAGGAGAGGAGCTCGTGCAGGGACCCGTACTACGATAATAACACAGCTTGAGGTATTCAACTCACTCGAGAGGACAAGTAGTCGGTATGCAGGAGAGGAGCTCGTGCAGGGACTTAGACTGTGACAACAACACAGCTCGAGGTTTTCAAATCACTTTAGGGGGCAAGTAGCCGGTATGCAGGAGAGGAGCTCGTGCAGGGACCCGGACAATGGCAACAACACAACTCGAGATCTTCAATCTCTTTATCTTCGCACCCCCCCCCCCCAAGGATATTCATTTTATGTTTCACTCGCATTCGATGTACCAAGAGAATTTTATTAATCAGGCAAGAAGAGTATAATTCAAATACATTGTGAGCCGACTGAGACTATGGGTAGAAGCGTTTTAAGTCGTCGTCGCTCCAAGTATTACCAAGGAGTTCTCCTTCACAATTTTGAAGTCGATACCCTCCGGTCTTTAGTACTTCTGCCACCACGTAGCGGCCTTCCCAATTCGGCTAAAGTTTTCCTACGGTCGTGGATCTGTCGGCAGCATCCACTTTTTTGAGGACCAGGTCGCCTTTGTAGAACTGTTTGAACTTTATGTGCTTCACAAAGTATCTCCCCATCCTGTGCTTGACTTCCTCCTGGCGGATTGTAACAAGGTCTCAGAGTTCCTCCACAAAGCCTAACGAGAGTCTCTGTTCTACCTCATTCCTATCCTCCATTTACCTCTCCTTCTGCGGCCACCACCCTCGGACTCTCTATGTCGAATTCTATCGGGATCACTGCTTCCGAGTCGTGTGAGAGCTTGAATGAAGTTTCCCCCATGGCGGTGTTCAGAGTGGTTCTGAGGTCTCAAAGGATGGAGGAGAGTTGCTCAACCAATTTCCTTTTAGATTCTCCACTTTCTTCCTCAGCAAGTTGACAATGACCTTGTCGGCGGCCTCGACCTGACCGTTGCTTTGGGGGTGATGAACGGACACAAAACAGAGGTCGATCCCGAGTTGGTTACAAAAATCGATAAGTTACGCGCTCGCGAACTGCAGTCCGTTATTAGTGACGATTGCAAGTGGCAACCCGTCCCTGCAGATGATCTCCCCCCATATTAAATTTCTCACTACTTGGGAGGTAGTCTTTGTCAACGCCTTCACCTCAATCCACTTGGAGAAGTAATCGACCATCACCAGAATGAACCTCATCTGTCACTCGCTCGGGGGAATGGCCCAACGAGATCCATCCCCCAAACCACGAAGGTCCATGGAGACATAATTGACCTGAGTTGTTGCACGAGTTGCAGTTGGAGAGGTGCGTGAAGCTGACATCTCGAGCATCTTTTGGCAAACTGTTTTGCGTCCCTCCGAACAGCGGGCCAGAAGTATCCCTGCCTCATCACCCTTTTCTCTAAAATTCTTCTTCTGGAATGGCTTCCGCACTCTCCCGAGTAGATTTCATCCAACACCCGGGGTACTTCCCTCTCGGTTACGCATCGCGCCAGGGGACCAGACAAAGTCTTCTGGTAGAGGCTTCCTTCGTGGAGTAGATAATGAGCTGACTTGTACCTAAATCGCCTCTTGTCCTGAACCCCGGGAGGGAATCGCCCCGTGGTCAAGAATTCTACAAACGGATCCATCCATAATGATTGTTGGTCGATCTCCATGAGCTCCTCTTTCTCGATGGATAGCCAGAATAATTCGGTCACCGCTCCTCCTGTCGGGCAACCATGCTTGGCCAAGCGATTCGTCGTCGAGTTTCCCCCCTTGGCACATGTTGAATGGTGTACAAGCGAAAGGTGCTCACCAACTCCTTCACCTTTACCAAGTAGCGCTGCAACATCGGTTCCGAACCTCAAACTCTCCTAAAATCTGCGAGGCTACCGCCAAATAATCTGAACGAGCCGAAGATCTTGTATTCCCAACTCGCAAGCAAGAAAGAAGCCGGCGATGACGACTTCATACTCCGCTGGTTGTTCGTGACCGGAAAACGAATGTCGATAGCTTGTTCGATCTTGACCTCCTGGGGACTTATTAGGATGACTCCAACTCCCATCGAATATCTCCCCGATGCCCCGTCCACAAACATCTCCTAGGCATTCACTTCTGCGGCTCCAACTCGCAAGTTTTTATCGTGTAGTCAGCCAAGAATTCAGTCATTGCATGCGCCTTCATCGCCACCCAAGGGACAAATGAAACATCAAATTTGTCGAGCTCCACCGACCATTTGGACAACGTTCCTGAATGCTCTACCTCATCTATAACGTTATGAAGCGAATAGTCTGTGACCACCTTTATTGAATGGGCCTGGAAGTATGGGCGGAGCTTCCGAGCTGAGATAATAAGGGCAAAGGTCGGCTTCTCTAAAATGGGATAGCGCAGCTCGGCCTTTTGGAGGACCCTACTAACATAATAAATAGAGAGTTGCTTCTTCCCTTATTCTTGAACTAGGACCGAGCTTACCGCCTCGGCCCTCACCCCTAGGTAGAGGTAGAGATCCTCTTCTTCCCGAGGTCCCTGCAACAGGGGTGCCCGGGCCAGTTAAAGTCTCAAGCCTTGAAAGGCTTCTTCATGCTCTGCCGTCAACTCGAATCTCTTGTTGTCACGCAACGCCCGAAAGAAAGGGGAACATGTCTTTTTGTCCCTTGAAAGGAACCTACTCAGTGCTGCAAGCCGACACCCTCAAGTGTTGAACCTCCTTCACATTTTTTGGATCTTCCATCTCCATTACAGCATTGACCTTGTCAGGGTTCGGCTCTACTCCTGTTAGGGTCAGGAGGTGACCCAGGAACTTTCCTTTCCCCGTGCTGATGACACATTTTGCGGGGTTGAATCTCATCCTGTACTTCCAGAGAGTGGCAAAAGTTTCTTCAAAGTCGCTGAGATGCTCCTTCATGCTTTTGTTCTTTACTATGAGGTCGTCTACATATACATCCAGATTTCACACCTTCTGCTCCCTAAAAACCCCATCCATCATTCGTCGGTACGTTGCTCCCGCATTCTTGAGCCCGAACGACATCATTTTGTAAAAATAGCATATGTCGTTCGTGATAAAAGAAAGGTTTTTTTTATATCGGGTGGGTGCATACGTTTTTTGTGATAACCAGAAAACATCTAAAAAACTCATGACAGGGAATTGACGGCCAAATCTACGAGCGCGTTGATTCTAGGCAAAGTGTAGCAATCATTAGGGCAAGCTTTATTAAGAAGAGAAAAGTCAATACACATACACCACTTCTCGTCTCCCTTCTTCACCATTACAACATTGGAGACCCAGCCTAGATACTGGATCTCCGATACAAACCCTGCATCTAACAGTTTCTCCACCTCAGTGCAGATGGGCTCGGTCTAGGTAGTGGTTGTCGCCCTCTTCTTTTGATGAATGGGGCAGACTTCCAAATCTAAATTGAGGTGGTGTTATGCGACGTCCGCGTCGATGCCCCGCATGTCCTCCACGCTCCAGGCGAAGATGTCCACATTCTCCTGGATGCACGCCGGGATCTTCTCCTTGTCCTCCTCCGTGAGCTCCCCGCTGATCTTCACCTTTCTAGACCTTCTGCCCTCAGCCTCCACCTCCTTCTCTTTCACTTCCCCGGTTGCCTCCAGCATTGCCATCTCCTCCATCACACTGTCGACCACCTCGGCCTCCTTCCAGTTGATCATGTTAACTGCATTGAGATAACGCTCCCTCGCCACCTTACGGTTGCTCCTAATCCAGATATACAACCCTCTAATGTTATATTTCAAACATTGGTGGCACGATGAAGGCACGCATCAAAAGGCATTGAGGGGGCCTCCCAAAGATAGCATTGTAGCTACTTGGCGTATCAACGATCGCGAAGCACAATTCTTTGATGTTCCTCCTAGGGTGATGAGGAGCTTCACTCCTCCTTCGACTTCCTTTCCCCCAAAAAACCAAATAGGGGGTCATCAGTTGCGGTAAGCCGATAACCCTCTTCTCCTCCACTGTCATGGCATCGAATGTCTTCTTGAAGACCACATTTATTGAACTTCCATTATCAACGAGAATGCGAGAGACTTGAAATTCTCCACCGCCGCCTGAATCACCACCGCATCATGAAGATATTTTCATTCCCCAACATATCTTCTGCTGAGAACGTAATCTCTCCTATCGGAGGTGGGGCTTGTAAGGTGGAAGCCACACTCCTGCGATAGACCGCGTGCGGGTTTCCCTTCTTAGTTGCCTCTGCTCCAACTCCTCCATGGAACACTTTTATCCCGTCGCGAACTCCTTGATCAACCTGGTCCTCGCACCCCCTCTGCAGCCGTCCTCCTTCTCCTTCATCTCTTCCACCTTCCTCTCCTCCACGATCCCGACGCCTCTCCCGGGCTCTTTCCTCTACACCTTTTCTCAGCTCTAAGAACTTTGGGTACGTTCCAGCGGCGTGACCCTCTGACTGATGAAAGTCACAATAGAGGATCATCCTTATTTCTCCTTCCCTTTTTGGCTAATAATGCGGTATTCCTCTGCGCCCCCGGCCTCGGCCAATTGCATATGCCGCCTGACGAGGCACTTGGCTCGGCCTCCATGGTTCATGCCTTCTCTCAGGCTAATAGCGGCGGGCCTGACGCTCAGGAGAGAACCTTCTCCCCGGTCGACCCTGATAACCCCCTCCTGCCAGTCTCCGTGCTGGTCCAGGGTGCGGTTTCTGAAATCTCCTTTCCCGGTCTCGCCGGTCCTGCTTCTCTCGAGCTCTTCCTTCCTCCTACCTTCTTGGCTCCTCTCTTCTCATGACTTCCACCTTCTCTCAATCCGCCGCCTCCTTTACCTCTTCTCCTGTCAGTTTGGCTAGCTTGGTCACGAATCCTTGACTCGTTGACTCCCCCTCGATGTTACACCATGCTCGGTCGATCAGCTCTTCAAACGACACCGGGGGATTTCGAGTCAGCTCCATCTTGAAGAACCCCCCCCCCCCTGCAAAGCCAAGTTAAAGGCTTGCATAAGGGTGTGTGCCAGCACCTCCTGGACCACGAGGATCTCCTCCTAGAAGTGATCCATATAAGACAACAACGACTCCAGTGGTCCCTGCTTGATAAGGAAGAGAGCTCCTGGCCCCTTCTTTATTTTCTTTGAAGTGGAGAAGCGAAGCAGAAACCCCCGCGGAGGTCCTCAAAACTGTAAATCGAACCTGCGGGAAGCTGATGAAACCAATCCCTCATTTTACCTCTGAATGTGATGGAAAACAATCGACACTTGAAAGGATCTGGCATCGGCCGAATCGAGACCATGTCCTCAAACCACTGCAAATATTAAACGGGATCGTCCCTTCAAGAGTAGAAGTTCATTACCGGCTCTGTGAACCCGGTCGGAACGGGGGCGGTCAGCACGAGCTTGCAAAAGGGACTTGCGGGTGCGATGTGACAACCTAGGCGAGCTTGCTCGTACTCGCCTTCAGAACAACGAGTTGTTGATGTCCTCGTGAAGAGAACTCGCGGTTGCATCAATGTATCCTCTACTTCCTAAACTCTCCTTGCAATATTTTTGGTTGTGTCCTGCCACGCCAGGCAAGGCGAAGAACGACTGAGAGGGCCTCGCGGGCTCGCTGCGCGAGTAGGCCTCGCACCATGCCCTCCATTGACCTCATGAATTCAGCAATTGGTCCCTCGTGACGAACTCGTTGGATGGTTGCCAGTTCTCTCGGTCGTCTCCCTGCTCTCCATGTCCCGTCATGGAACCGTCGAATGATCTTTTTTTACACAAACTGCCAGTCCACGCTCACCGCACTAAAAATGTTTAAACTCAGATACCGGTTCAACGAAGTTCAGACTAAGAGGGAGCAGTTCGAACTACTTGACTCGTCGTCGAGCTCTCTAGACCGAGACATTCTGAGCTAGGAGTTGGCCCTCGCCGAATGAAATGTGGTTACCTATGCTCAGACCCTTGAGCTGCATTGAGGAGGTCCCGCCACACACTTGGAAGTGTTGCTCGCTACTTCCCCTCCTAAAGCCAAAAGCTGAGCTCGGCACCTCTGATGGCTCGCATAGGAAGGAGCTCTAGGAGGCTGGGTCTGCCTCTCCGAGGTGCTTTGGGGGTCTATTTATAGGCAACTCTTGACCGAGGATAAAATAGTCTTTTTGGTCTGCCAATAGCGGCCTTCGTCTTTTGGTTGGTATTATTAGCAGCCCAAATTGGCCTGCGACAGTGGAATCCCGTTGTTTGGGAATGTTATGGGCAGACCCTGGCGGTCTGCGACTTTCTTAATCTGGGCGAGTACCCCGACCAAAATGGTTGGGAACTCGCCAGGCCCGAGCTCTCCTAAGGCCGGAACTTGCCCGACGCGAAGTCGCCTAGGCAGGACTCGCCTCGGCATAGAGCTCGCCAGGCTCAGTTTCACGAGATCCTACTCGCCGAATTGGGATCATGCTAACCTTGGTCTTCTATTAGTCATGCCTGAATTTGACCGATCCCATTTGGGTGCGAGTCAAGTTGTGCTCAACAAATGGGGTTGCACACCGAGCATTTGTTGGGGTGGGGAATGGGGGATTAAAAGAACCACTTCGTCGTATAAAATGACTAACTCTTTGTTGTTTCCCACCTCGAGAGTTGATCCAACACAAGAGAGAGAGAGAATGGACTGATGATGTTGATTAATCAGGAGCCGGAGGAGAAGATTTGTCACGTCAGATTAGCAAACAGGCTCCTTATTATGTTTTAAATTAGCTTACTTTTAAATTATGTATGAACATTATGGCTTGACCGCTTATATATATATTATCCTGCGACTATCTTGGTTATCATATACTCTTTCGCTATATATGATTAATTGTGATGAAGTGATAGACTTGCAAGACGAAGGTCTCGCAGATAGGTCACGACAAGAAGTGAGGGTAAGATTGATGTAGATCGGAATTAGGGTTGAAAATAAATTAATTTTCATTAGCTATTTGGTTTAATTTAATATAGGTCGAGGGGCCAAAACAAATTTTTGCGCGTAAAACAACCCTCAACGATGAAAGTCTCTAAAACCATTAATCATTATTTTTAAAAAAAACTTCCTCGACACCTAACGAATTGACCCGTGGCAGGATTCGTATGTTCACAAGCATAAACCACAAACAATAATTTGTGGATAAACGATAAAAATAATAACGTGAACGTTCGAGGCAAGCTTAGATTAATTAAAAGTGTTGCAATTTACGCCAATAATGAAGCAAAGAGAGGGCGGAGTTACCCACGCATATGCAAAACTACGGCGAGGTTGAACCCACTCTAAGTCAGCTGCACAATCCAAGAGATTTATTATAACACCTAGGTGGCTTCTTTGAAGGAGACCTTTCAGGGGGTTTTGTTGTCTGCAGCGGGCTGGCGGAGGAGAAGGACCGGATGGAGGTTTCCCTGGCGTTGGAGTAGAACGTCAAAGTCGCGGCAAGCTGGCGCCGTGACGATTGTTGGGAAGAACAACCGGAGATCCCCCCTTGGCGCTGGAGTAGAGCATCGTGGTCGACAACGATCTAGAGAGGGAGGAAACTTCTCGATGGGCTAGGCGTCGGCAGTAAGGGCCACAAAGATGTGCCCTGATGTCGTCGGGGACACTAGAGACGGTCGGCGGTTTGAGCGAGCGCAGAAAACTGGAGGACTTGAGGCTGGTAGAGGAGATGGATCGACTGACGGGGCTAGGTCGTCGGGCTAAAAAGAGGAACGACTGTTTCGTTGTTCTCTGTTTTCCTGGCCACCTTTCTCTGTACCCGTGGAAGACCACATATAGGAATAAAAACCCAAAGTTTCCTTTTCCTTTTATGTTTCTTCTTTTGCAATAATTCTAGAAGTGTTCATTCTCATTACAATAATTACATATTTTAATTTCCTAAAAACTAGCCTCCATTAAAGCTTCTTGATTAGAAATATTTTATAACTCTCAATTGGATTTTATTCTCCTTTTTTCATTTCGTGCTATCATAATAAATTTAAGCTTGCCCCTTTCACCCTAGCTATTCAAATTGTCGAACCATTTATTTAGGCTATCATCGGGTGGTCAAACCGATGAGGCAGAATTCCAAATAACATCAGTGCATAGGAAAATTGACAGGAAATACAATAAATATTAATGAAAATATAACTATTGTGTGATGATATCACGCGTCCTCGAATGCGGAGCTGGATGAATCAATTTCCCTGGGGTTGAAAGAGCTCGACTTCGGCAAGAATTTGCAGAAAAGCGTAACATAGAAATCGAATGTCGTAGCTGGCATTAAATAGGGTGGTACGTCTGGACCCTCAACAGGTGACTCGACGCACTTCTGAATTTGAAATAGATCATTCCTTTGCAGTGGTTCCTGATATGAGCATGAAGTAAATCTCTGCTTCTTGCAAGAAGCAAACGCACAATCTCCCTTTGAAAGGTACAACTTACGGCAAAAATGACTGACCATGAATTAATAATTTTCAAAAGTTGCTTGCAAATTATTAGCTATAATTTTATACTTTTTTTTTAATAATTAATATGAGTTTGTTCATCGAATGAGATGCATTCATGGAATGAGATGGGGTGGCAGTCAAGTGGGTAATGGGGTATAAAGATCTCATGGATAATCTCGAAAAGGGATTTAATAGGGGTGGTGACGCTCGATGTGGATCTCTCAGTAGACCTAGATCCAAAGGTTCGCTTTTGTAAGGACTTTACTCTCCGAGGGCGACTCAAAATCTCTCCTCAGTCCTTATAATCAAAAAGATCTAGCTGGTCTCTAACAGAATAGCGTAAACCGTTCAGATAACAGGACACGGTCATGTCATCATCCTCTCGGAGGTCGAGGTGAGACTGTAGTACTGGGAACTCGTTCGTGTACTCATCCACCGATAATTTGTCTTGTCATAGGTTGTGGAACCTACGAAAGAGGGTCTGCAAATAATCACGAGGGACACACCGTTCCGAAGTTGTCTTTTAAATTCTGCCCATGTGGTGTGATGGGGGGCATGCCTAAGTTAAATCTACAACGCCCTATTTGTCCTCACCAAACTAGGGTGGACCTTTTCAGCCTAAGCATGGCATACTCAACTTGCCTAGCTTGGGGCAATTGCTTCCAAGCCAGGAAGCGGTCCATCCGATCACACCAGCTTAAACAACCCTCCGGTTCTAAGCCTCCCTGAAAATCACCAAGGTCTAACTTGACTCATACATCCTAACGAGCTTGATTTCGTGGTTCAGGTTCGGGATATCTAAGTTCTAGAAGTCTAGGGTTAGGGTCTATCTCGACCACTGGGGTAGGTGCTCGGTTTATGTGCATGGTGGCTTCAATATTATTAACTGATGTGCACAATCCATTCATAACACTTGTGACACAACTCATATTGGTGGTAAGAGTTTTGACTGTTTTCATCAAGTCGCGCATTCGTTGGGCCAAATCCCCTACGCTCGTCTCTAAGTGATCTAATCTCTTTTCCATTTAAAATAATTTAATTTTAATTTTGCTCAAAAAGTTTAGTTGATTTTTTAAAATAATAATATTTTGAAGAAAAATATTTTAAAGTTTATTTAAGATATGAGAGTGCCAAGTGGGTAAAAAAAGATTTTGTTTTTTTAAAAATAAGATTTTATTTAAAAGTAAATTTTAATATAAATGTTATTTTTAAAAAATAGACAAAAAATTTAAATAAGAGAGTACCCGCGCATATGCGAAACTACGACGAGGTTGAACCCACTCCAAGTCAGTTGCACAGTCCAAGAGATTTATTATAACACCCAGGTGGCTGCTTTGAAGGAGACTTTTTTTTGGGGGGGGGGGGTGTTGTCTGTAGCGAGCTGGCGGAGGAGCAGGACCAGACGGAGGTTGCCCTGGCACTGGAGTAGAACATCAAAGTCACGGCAAGCTGGCGTCGTGAAGATTGCTGGGAAGAACAACCAGAGTTCCCACCTTGGCGTTGGAGTAGAGCAACTTCTCGGCGGGTTGGGCGTCGACAGTAAGGGTCACGAAGATGTGCCCTGATGTCGTCGGGGATGCTGGAGACGACCGGCGTTTTGAGCGAGCGTAGAAGACTGGCGGACTGGCGGCTGGCAGAGGAAGATGGATCGACTGACAGGGCTAGGCCGCCTGGCTAAACAGAGGAACGACTGTTTCGCCATTCTTAGTTTTCCAGGTCACCTTCTCTATACCCGTGGAAGATTACATATAGGAATAAAAAACCCAAAATTCCTTTATGTTTCTTCTTTTGTAATAATTCCAAAAGTGTTTATTCTCGTTACAATAATTTCAAATTTTTATTTCCTAAAAACTAGCGGTCATTAAAGCTTCTTGATTAGAAATATTTTATAACTCTCAATTGGATTTTATTCTCTTTTTTTGATTTTATGTTGTCATAATTAATTTAAGCTTTCCCTTTCGCCCTAACTGTTCAAATTATCAGACAATTTATTCAGGGTCTCATCGGATGATCAAACTGATGAGCCATAATTCCAAATAACGTCAGTGCATAGGAAAATTGACAGGAAATACAATAACAAATAATAAAAATATAACTAATGCGTAATGGTATCACGCGTCCTCGGATGCGACGTTGGATGCATCAAAAATACTCCTATTTAAAGTGACTCGCCGCTCAGGATGTTCTCCTTGGGCATAAGATCCTCCTAGCTTGTGGAAGGGAGCTTTACATCACGTTTGCGCACATTCAACAACTAGAATTGGGTAAAGCCCCATAATATGTTCCCCTCGTGTGGTTTTTCACAAAGTTTTGCTCTCCTCTATTATCTTTGAGTGCAGAATTGAAATAAAGAAGCTTGAAACTCTCATATTCCGAATGACTGAAATTTCTTCAAGCGTACAAGGATAATTAGCAATAACCAAAAATTCACTCAAAATGAATTACCAGGTCATACCTCAATTTTCCTATCCATCTTGTTGAGGACTATATTTCTCACAAGGTACTCCACCGCACTTGGATTTAGATCATTTGCATATACATACTTCACTTTCTTTGCTGCGGAAATAGTAATGGGGCCAACACCAGAAAATACATCACCTATTAAGTGGAAGAATACTTAGAACTAAGTACATAACAATTGAAAAAGGAAGCATGTATGAGAAAACATGCAAGAAATTTAGATAATATAAATACCGCAATTTGAAGTACTTGTTACATGATATCAAATAAAGTAATGAAAAGACACATCAGTACTTATCCATTCCCACCATAACCAACAAGTAGTAAATCTAAAGCTGGAACTGGAAGAAGTTAAAATAACTCATAATTATGGCGAGAAAATGGGTGTAGTTTAGAAAATAAGCAAAAACGATATTTTTTTCCATTATGAGCTCCCATTGAGGTCATTCGGCTTCATTTGTAAGCTACATTGCATATATATTATTGTTGGTTTACAGGAACATCTTCACATCAAACAATTGATGCATGACATCAATCCTTCAGTTTGGATATACAAAATCTAGCACTGAAAATAACATTCCATATTAAGAAAGTTTGGAAGGACTGCCTTGTCATTGTGTGCACGTCCAGAGAAGGGATAATGCCTCGACTTTACACTTTCAAACATCTACATCGTAATTTGCTTAATAACCTAATTGTAGAGAAGAGCCATAGAGAGAGAAAAATAATCCAAATTTTATTAATTTCTCACACTTAATTACATAGTGCATATATGCATGCATTTATATAGGAAGAGAGAGGAGAAGAGAACTTCAATCCTATGATGTGGAACTAAAGGGAATGTACATGGGCTTCGAGAGTGGGCTTTTCATATAGGGCTTTTTTCATTTCTTCTTAACACTCCCCCACAAGCTGGAGCATACAAGTCGTAGGCACCAAACTTGAATAAGAACTGATGATATAACGGTCGAGAAAGAGCTTTGGTGAGAATCTCAACAACTTGCTTTGTAGCAGGTACATGCTCTAATTCTATCTTCTTTGAATGAACTTTTTCCCGAATGAAGTGACAGTCAACTTCAATATGCTTAGTTCGCTCATGGAATACGAGATTCTTGGCAATGTGTATAGTTGCTTGACTGTCACAAAACAAGGTCGCCAGAGAGGAGAGTTTGAGTCTCAAATCTTTAAAAGACTCTCAAGCCAAGTGAACTCAGAGACAATAGCTGCCATAACACGGTACTCGGTCTCAGCAGAGGAGCGAGCAACAACAGACTGCTTCTTGTTGCGTTAGGTAATAAGGTGTTCACTGACGTATGTACAAAAACCAGTTGTGGAACGCCTATCATCAAGAGAAGATGGCTTGTAAACAAGTCATTGTCCTGTAGCAGTCTTCAAATATCTGAGAATGCGATCAACAGCCTAGAGATGAGATGTTCGGGGAGCATGCATAAAGCGACTCACAACCCCAACAACAAATGAGATATCAGGTAATGTAACCGTAACATAAATCAACTTCCCCGCCAAGTGTCGATAGTGCTCTGGATTTGTAAGCAGTGTGTCGGAGTCAGAACCATGTGCAGAGAGATTGTGATTTACATCCATAGAGGTGTCTGCAGGTTTGCACCCTGAGTAACCAGCATCTTGAAGAAGATCAATACATTACACTGTTGGTTGATGACGAGTGAAGAGGGAGAAATCAGCCGAGCTCCATGCAAAACCAACTTCTCGAATAACCTTACTAAATTTTTCAAACTAAGCTCGAGGAGACTTTGCAACCATATATAGACTTTCGGAGATGACAAACACGAGACTCACCTATGGTCTCAAACCCGGGAAGTTAGAGCATATAAACAGTTTCTTGGAGATCGTCATTGAGAAAGGCGTTTTTAATATCTAACTGCTGTAAGAGTCACTGACGATGCACGGCCAAGAAGATCAGGACTCGAACGATATTTAACTTGGCGACCGGTGATAAGGTTTCATCATAATCAAGGTCGTGTTGCTGATTGAAATCCCGGGAAACGGGGCGAGCTTTTAAGCGGTCAACAGTCCCATCCGGAGCATGTTTGATAACAAAGACCCACTTGCAACTGATACATGACTAGCTGGGAGGAAGAGGAACCAGATCTCAGGTCTAGTTAGCCCAGAAGGCAATCATTTTGTCATTCATGACCGCCCGCCACCCCCGATATTGAAGAGCCTCATGTACAGAGTTAGAAATAGAAATGGAGGAAAGAAAGATGGCAAATTTGAGGAGTGGGGAGAGGCGATGTAAAAATATACAATTCGCCAAAGGATGAGCTGTAGAGGTTGATGCGGGATCGACGGCATGCGGGATAGCGTTGGTAGTCGGGAGCTGCTGGAAGGCATCAGTCTTAGAAGGACGACGAGTATAGACATGAAGAGGAGATTTAGATAGAGCTGGCACCGGAAGTGGTGGAGGAAGAAGTGGGAGAGACGGAGTTGTGATAGGGACAGCCGAACGAGCGATAGAGGAATGAAGAAACGGTGGGGAGGGAGAGGAGTAGAACAATTAATCTTCAAGGAAAGTTACATCAGCCGAAACGATCAGTTGCCATCAGTAGGAGAGTAGCAGACATAACCCTTCTGAGTGCGGGAGTAGCCAACAAACATGCATTTGGTGGCGCGAGGAGCAAGCTTGTTAGTAGGCTGACCAGGAATGTGAAAATAACATGTACATCCAAAGACACGAGGCATGAGGGAGAACGGAGACTTGGAGGAGAAGAGTAGGCCAAACGAAAATGCGAAGTCGAGCATAAAGGAGGGCATGTGATTGATGAGATGACAGACAGCAGAAACGGCAAAATTCCAATATTGGGTGTGCGCCTGCATTTAAAACATGATTGACCGGGCGACATCAAGAAGGTGACGATTTTTCCGCTCGGCCATGTCATTTTACTGGGGGTATAGGCACACGAGGTTTGTAGTATAATTCCAAACTTGGTGCATAAATTTGTGAAGGTGCGGCTAGTATATTCACGAGCATTGTCGGTACGGGTTATTTTTAAGATAGCAGAGAATTGTGTATGTGTTTCAGAAATAAATGCACGGAAAACAGAGGAAAGTTCAGTACGATCACGAATTAGATGTAACCAGATAAGAGGCGAGTAATCGTCAATAAAGGTAACAAAATAGCGATATTCAAAAACACTAGGGAGTTTATAAGGCCCTCAGATATCAGAATGCACTAAAGATAAAAGAGTATCACTCTGAGTACACTTAGGAGAAAAAGAAGTACGATGTTGTTTATCATAGATATAAAATTCATAAGTAAACTCTTGTAATGAGAAATCGGGAAGAGCCTTCTTGATAATCGGGAGAGGAGCATGCCAAAGGCAACGATGCCAATCAACAGAGGAGACTGCAGAAAGAAGGGTAGGTGAAACATCCAACAGATAGAACTCATTCGACAGCCGCCCTTTACCAATGGTATTCCGCATTTGATGATCGTGCACAACAAAAGAGGAAGGAGAAAAGGTTATACAGCAATCAAGTTCCCGAGTAAGGAGACTAAATGATAGTATATTGAACGGTGACCCCGGAACATGAAGAACCGAGGAGAGAGAGTGATGTGGAGCAGAGACGAGCACGATCTTTGGACCCGTTCGGGGCTGATTTGACGACTTACCATATATGGCGTGCCCGGATCGACGATTGGACTCCGCGGTTGCGTCAGGCACGTCGCCGCGAGTCAAAAACATATATTAGTTACTTTTTTTGAGTTTATTTTCATATATTTAGTGGCCGATCCCACCGGCCAATCATAGTTGTTGATGGTGAAGCCCTAATTTGTTCTCTTCTTATAAATATTGGTCTAAGTGGCTGAACCAAGGCATTGCAGATTTTGGAGACATTGAATCCCGAAATCCCGCGATCCCTCCCCGGTGCCGACGTCGTCGAACCCAAGGTGACGACTTCTAGGCCTCCAAACTCCTCCCCAAGATAATCTCTACCCCCACTTTCATTTTCCACGCCTCAAACCTTCGTTTCACTCGTTGCAGCCCGCCATTCCAGCCCCCGGAAAACAGCCGGCCTGCTGCCCCTTTTCCGCCGCCCAACCCGCCTCCTCCCCTCAAACCCGCCGCCTCTCCACCGCCGCTACAGGGTCGCCGCCACCTTTTGTCCACTCCACACTGCTGGTCGACCAGCCCTCACCTTTCCCCACCGCCGGCCACCGGACAGGTAGGTCAGGAACTCTTCCTAGCTTTAATACCATGTAGAGATTGAGAGAGAAAAAATTCTCATTAAATCTTGGGGGTTAATAGACCCTTATAAGTACAAGGAAAACCAATCCATATGCACCTTTACAAAAATAAAATATGATTTTTTTTACAAATAGCACCTTTACAAAAGATAATCATCACTCCCATCCTCAAGCTCTCCAAATCCTTCTATATCTTCATTGCCTTAAATGTGAACTTTGTGGCAATTAATTATAAGGATTAACAAAAGAATTCAGCCATTTAAATGAGATAGATTGTGGGGGTGCTTGGTGATTGAGAAGTAAAACTAAGTGATAGTTAGGAAGTTGAACTGGTATCCACCCACTACATCAAATCTGCAACACCAGACATGTAACTCAAACTTACTAGTAATTTAAGAATTAGGTCAAAAGAAACGGCAACCTATTTGAACAATTATTTAGGAATTAAAAAGAAATCAAAGAACTATATAGTCCATAAATGTGACGCCATCAATATTACAGGTATGATGTAAACATATTTATGATGTACAAAAAATTTGTACTTATGAAAATAATCATATTAGTACATATAATTAAGAAAAAAATATTAAGTTTAAATATATAGCAATGTAAATGATATAAGTAATAAGAAAAGAATTTATAAATAAATGATAAAGAGGTGATCAGCAATAAGAGTTTGATAGGAGGGTTAGATCGGTTCAAGCATGAGTCACGTCGTGTCAAGCATGAGGAAAGCGGTGTGCTCGATAAAGAGGAGAAAGCTAAACCCGCGACTTTTTTTCCCTGCTACGCCCGACGGAACTCTGAGCCCAACGGAAGAACCCTCAGCGCCGATCCCTCCAGAAGCCTCAAATCCCCTCCGTTTTCCACGATTTTTCTTCTTCTAGAAAGGTAATCTCTTCCTCTCAACTCCTTTTGAGTTTTTTGTGGATTGGAGATTTCATTGCTTAGTTGCAAAAACCCTAAGTTACCCAAATGTCTTTCTGTTCTACTAATTTATCTCCTCTTGAGTTTCAGAGGAGATTTCATGCATGTTTTAGATTTTCCTTTACTTTCTTGCAAGAAATCCGAAAACCCTGGATGAGTAGAGGATGATTACAGTACTAATTCCAATTACCTAGTTCATCTAAAATGTTATTTATGAAAGAATGTTATTATATTATGAATTTAGGACAAAATATCCCTTGCATCCATGTTAGGGTAGCCAACCATAATAAGGGATTGGAGTTAAATTTTTGTATAGGGTTATGACTTGGACTCCCATATTTGTTCCATGATTCATGAGTACAAATTTCATATATGTGGAGTTATGACAATAACCCCTAAACTAAATACTCTTCTTTTTACCATATAAAGAAGGGGATTAGTGGTGTATGGAGTTATATGAGTTAATTGCGGCAATATATTAATAAAAATAGTTGTTTTTTAGGGATCCTTAAGGGGAAATTGTTTTAAGTCCATCAATACCTTTAGGACATAACATTAGAGTACGATCCAAAGTAAGAACAACCATAGTAAGCCAATATTATTACCATGTGATAGCTAATAGGGGTAATTTATTTAGGTCATGGCCTCACAAGGTAAAGGAAAGGGAGATGAACAAAATAAAGAGAAAGGCAAAGGCAAAGTTGTGGTGAGTTCTTATTTGATGTCTTTATATTAAATTGTTTTTCATATTCTTGTACTAATATAACTAATATGTGATAACAATTTGTATATGTAATAAGAAGAATGGAAGGTTACACAAAGTCTAATTATGGTAAATAAATAGAAAAAATAAAAGAAATAATACATTTATGAAATGGACATCATTAAGGGATGCCCCGAAATGGGAGGTGGAGAGAATAACCTCCGACGTGTATATAAAAAAATGTCATTCGTGCGAGTCAAGGGTACGACATGATATTTGGCAACATAGATGTGTGAGTCAAGGGTATGTGTTGTCATAATAATGTGCGAGACAAGGGAACGTTATGTAAGATCCAACTCCCCCTTCCGAGGGTTAACCCGGATCTTATGCCCAGAACCGCCGCCTTACGGTGAAACTGACACACGGGTTAGTCGACACCGCAAGTCGCCGATTCTGCCGGCTAGCACGATCATAAACCTGTTCGGCCAATATGAGAAACAAAAGTAAACAAAAGAGTAAAACAACATAGTCCACAGCCACAGTACTAATCATATACATATCAAATGAAAAGTACAACAATATGTAGTCCAACAATGAGTAGAATAATAAAAGAGAGTAATAAGGGCTTATGCGCAGTACATCAAATCAAATCTCTCACTCTCTCAAATCCAAAAGCAGCGGAATCTAATCATCTAAACTCATCCCACCTGAGGACGCGCAGTAGTAGTAGTAGTAGTAGGTGGTATCGGTATCTGCTCCTCAAGTCCTGCCTCCTCGTCGTGCTGGTCCATCTCCTCGAGCTCCTAAAATGATATGGTCACCGACCATTAGTCAAAAAGACTAAGTTGTTTCCTCCGCACCTCGCCCCGCAACTCCTAGGCACCGAGCGGGAGGATGAAGCGGAGAACAACAAGGGGTAGCAAAAAGGGAAGCAGGTGACAGAAGTTAACTAGCAAGTGTATAATATAACTCTACATCTATCAGTTCTAAGCACAAGGTATAAAGAAGTAAAGTGCAGTACAGTAAGTAAAAGAACTGAAAGTAAAGCAGAAGGTAAAGCTACACTACCACTACACTATCATCACAGAGCGTACCTTAACTTATAAAAATGCTCATACAAATTTATAAGTTAGGGTTTCCAGGAATTGTAACTTATCATATAAAAGAACCCATACTAATTTATATGATAAGGATCTATGAAGCGTATGCCCTAATATGAATGAACGTTATGATGCAATTTATGTAACAGGCAAATGCAACTCACACACAACGACTCCGTGATCACAGACCTTTAGTTCCCACATTTCAAGAGCTTGCATCACTCTCAGGTACCACCGTTGTGGCTACGGCAGCAGCGGATCGGGCTTCTCCGCTTTCTAGGCGCGTATACACACTACCAGGCCTAGACCTCTTTTGTACGCCTCTGTACACCTGTAACAAGTGCACTCTAGAGTCTCTGCGTACTAAATGCTAGCTGCCTGCTAGACTTTTAGGTCGGGTGCACGTCTTCGGGGTTCGTCTGCCTGACCGCAGTATTAAACAACATATTGGCCCTTCCACCCGTACACCTCAATCGAGTCACCGTACTGCCATCGGTGTGACGATTGGCCCAGTACCGCATGACCCACCACCATTTTCTTTATGCACATGCAATTATTTCAACTCGAGCCTCCAGCTCGTAGGACCAACCTGTCCTAATTCCTCCAACCCTGCCCGGGTGAGCAAGTAAACCAACCACTTCCTTCTAACTTTGCACGGGTGAGCAAGTAGTCAACAGACTCCAAGTCCCTCCAACCCAGCACGAGTGAGAACACACATCAAGTTCAGCTCCCTCCAACCCATCACGGGTGAGCATGTGTATCATTTCCCTTAGCCTAGTATACTATTCTCTACCGATTATTAAACTTAGTAGTTTAGGGTTAATCCCAGGACTGCCCAAGGTATGCCCAATGAAGGGGTCTCGAAGGCACTAGGAACCAAGATGGAATTAAAATCCAAAGTTCCCTTTCGCAAGGATAATTACTTTTAGTTGATGTATACCCATGATCAACACTCAACTCTCCTTATTACTCTTGGGCGTTCCTAATGACTTAAATTGTTATCGGGAAGGGCGAAGGTCTTCCGCCGACCTCCACTCCAATTGTTACCCAATGACTTGCACTTACTCTCGTCACTAAGACAACACTACCCACCAGGGTTATACTTCCAATTGTAATCTCCAGCTCAATTGTCGATCTATCCCCCCGATGGGCCTTATGGTATAACCTTACTTTTATTATGCACAGCCCATGACCTAATACCACCCCGAAGTCGAACTTCCAATTCCTTGGGCCACCAATCCCTAATTATTTATCCTAGGGTGGTATGGACTAATGAAATGAGCATGTGGATTTTCATAACTTTCCTAGGTCATTAAGGCTTCTAATTAAATCATTTAAATTAATTCTCTGGGTCACTTTACACATGAAGTAGTACAATTTATAATCCACTGACCTAAGGAATTTTTCCTGGGTTGTATATTGATAAAATATTGCTGTCTACAGAGTTTCATAATTTTTCTTTGATTATTTATATTTATTCCTTAATTAATAAAATATCCCCATAATTACCATTTTTCAAATGAAGTATATGGAATACATAAGCCAAAATTCCAGGAAAATTACAGAGCATATATATCATTAATTTAAGACTAATGGCAGAGTTTCATTAACCTCTATATTGTAATGGCCTATCAAATTCCATTCGTATGTATTTACCAAAATGTCATTATGCTAATTTAAAAATTATCAGTACATCCAAAAATTTTGAGATAAATGCACAAGGCTAATGATACAAATATACAATGCTAGAAATAATTCAAAAAATTTCTGATATGTATTTCCATCAATTCATGAATAATTGCAATAAGGGTAGAATGGTAATTTCAATGCATTTTACTCCAAAAGTTCTCAAACAGAAAGATAAAGTTTTCCTAAGTCAATTGTAACCTCCATTTTAACTTGACAGAATTTGGGGATTTTTACTTGATCAAAACCTTTTTTTTTTCCAATTTATTTTCCAAAGAGGCCTATATTTTTAAAATTTCAAATAATGGGATTTTTTATCTCAAAAATCAAATAATTAATTTGAGGGGTGAACTTTACCTTAATGAACCTCTGGAATCAAATCCATGATTTTTGCATGCCTCCAATAGGCTGAATGTGCATCATTCATTTATTGCTATTTGCACCCCAAGGCCATATTTAGCCAACACATGCAAGTGGACTAAACCAACATACAGTGATCCAAATGTGCTGAAATTTTTATCAGGCACTAATGATGTCCCCAAGGACCTGCCACCAAAATTTGGGGCCATTTGGATGCTTATAACTCCAAATATTTCATTTATTTAATTTTTGATATTATGACGAATACTATAGAAAAAGTTGTCCCAAAAATTTCCAATTTTTGGCAGGGGCTAGATATGCCCTTGTCATGCACATGCCCAAAATTTTTGGTCATTTGGACTTCTGGTTTGGTATGGGCTTAGGTTTTAGTTTCTGCCCTAGCCTAGGACCAGTCCAAGCAAAACTGCCCTACAACCCATTCTACTGTACCAAATGTGATGTTTAAGGTGTCAAATTAAAGTTAACAGCATAAGCTACAATTTTCATTCAGGGGTCATGTTCTGGTGATGTCTCTAAGTGCCCTAAATTTCACATGCAAGTGACTGTATAAATGTGACAAATATTTAATATTCATAACATTAATATTATTTCATATAAATTAATTTGCACGAATCCTAAAGCACAGATAGACGGCATCTGGTCATCGTCCCCAACCAGTGGACGGCTGAGATTGAGTTTTCCTGGACGATGTTTGCTGGCGTTTCCGGCCAGCTGAGCCACCACCACCGCCGGCAGATGTCGCCACCACCTTCACTGAGGTGGGGGCTTGCGTTTCCCGACGGTGAGGCCGCCCGAGTTGGCTCCTCCGGCGAACCCGAGCAAGAAGTAAAAGCTCGAAAATCCTCACCTTGCTCTCATGGCATCGGGCTCAGTTGAGCCCGATATCTCACCTAATAGATCTAAGAAGCTTGCACGAGTAGAGGGGCGGCGAAACGAACCTGTTCCAGGCCTTGGCGGCGGTTGCGGCGGCGGTTTGCCATGGTCGAGCTGCTCCGGCGATCTACTTCCCGAAAGCTTGTTTCTCCACCAAATTCCTTGCTCCAGCTATCGAACTCCAGTCGTTTCCTCCTTCTGAAGCTACTGATGGGGTTATTTTGAGCTGGGGTGGGCTGTATAAGGAGTTAACTCCAAGGTGAGCTCGGGCTCAACCTTGGATGCTTCACCCATGGTGCCAAGTGGCCAGCCCAGCTCCAAATTCTTCTGAAATCCTCTGGGAAGTCAGCCAGCAGGCTTTGGGCAGAAGAAGCCAAGGCCAAGTGGCCACACTTCTTCTCTCTTCTCCTTCTCTCTCCTCTTTTGGGTAAAATCTCCAAAATGCCACCTTGCATGCATTCTCTCTCCACAACCAGAGGGGTAGGGTTGGTCATTCATGCCTTGGGCTGCTAATGGGCCTCATTTGGTGGGCTTGGCCAAAGGGAAATGGCTTGGCCTTCATTTTTCCTCTTTTAGGTCAAATAGTTGACTTGTTGACTTGGAGAGTTGACTTGGTCAACATGATGAGTGGGCTGACCCTACTTGATGGTCATTAGCCTAGTGGCACCACCCAACTTGGGTTGGGTCAAGGGGGTGCCCCATTTAGGCTAATTGGGTCTATGAGTATGGGTTTGACCATTTTAGGCTCAAGGTTGACTTGGGTCAACTAGGGTCAAAGTGTTGACCTAGTGACATGCCCTAGGGTCAACTTAGATTGTTTTTAGGGTTAGTGAAATGTGGTGGGGCCATGGTGTGACTAGGGTCCCTATTTAGGCTAGTTTGACCTAGTTTGACTTGGTCCTATAGTGGGCCCCACATGGCTACAACCCACTACCTAGGGTCAAACCTAGCTAATTTCCCTAACACTCACCCTATGCCTAACCCAATCTAAGTTAAGGGGCCTAAAAGTAACATGGGATGTTACAAATCCTATAAACAAAAAAATAATAATTTCATCCCCACAATTTAAGTTCGGGTGTACGGGGTTCTACTTGCAAGAATTATGAGAGATTTTAAAGCAAAAAATTAAAATGTAGCTGATGTAAATAACTCCGGGTGTTGCTCCAACATCAGATCTCTCGGCTCCCAGGTGTGCTCCTCCCGTCCATGGTTGGACCACAACACCTTCACGAGAGGGACCTTCTTCTTCCGCAACACTCGGACGGTCGTATCGTCAATCCGAATCGGCTCAATTCTAACTGATCTGTCTGGCGCTACTGGCCCGGCTGTGGTAGTAATGTGCTGTTCCAGCCGAAGGAGAGCTCTTCGCAAGGAAGAGACATGGAAGACGTCGTGTAAGGTACTCAACTCCGGTGGCAGCTGCAGTCGGTAAGCCAAGGGGTCGATCCGCTCCAGGATCAAGTATGGCCCCATGTATCGCGGACTGAGCTTCTTGTGCCTCCGCAACCGAGAGACACCGTGTACTGGACGAATCTTCAGGAAAACTCTGTCTCCAACCTGGAACTCCACCTTCCGGTGCCGAACATCATAATACTTTGTCTGCCTGCTCTGGGCCTCTAGTAGCCTATCCCTGATCAAACGAATCTGAGCCTCCGTGTCTTCCACAAAATCTGAACCAAGAGCTCGAGTGTCCACGTCCTGAACCCAAGATAGCGGTGTCCGGCACTTCCTCCCATAAAGTGCCTCATATGGAGCCATCCCGATACTAGCCTGGTGGCTGTTATTGTACAAGAACTCAATCAATGGTAGCAGTCTCTCCCAAGGTTTCCCTGTATCCAATATGCATAGTCTGAGCAGGTCCTCCATAGTCTTATTTGTCCGCTCCGTCTGACCGTCGGTCTGCGGATGGAAAGCAGTGCTAAAAGTGAGTCTGGAACCCAAGTAAGCATGCACTGCCCTCCACTCCCTGGAAGTGAAGCGACCGTCTCGGTCTGAGACAATAGACCTGGGGATGCCATGATATCTGATGAACTGCTCCACGAACACTCTCACCAAAACTGCAACTGGAGCATCCTTCCTGACCGGAATGAACCGCGCTACCCTTGTCAGTCTGTCTACAATGACCCAGATGGAATCGTGCCCAGAGTGGGAGCGAGGCAGTCCGTGTACGAAATCCATAGTAATGTCCTCGAACTTCCACTCTGGGACTGACAGTGGCTGTAATAAACCTCCCGGGCTCTTGCACTCCGCCTTCACGCGCTGGCAGGTCTCGCAATGTGTCACAAAATAGGTGATCTCCCTCTTCATCCCAGGACAGTACATGGTCCTCCGTAAGTCTGCCCACATCTTGGTGATGCCGGGATGCACTGAGTATCTGGAGCAATGTGCCTCTCTGAGAATGTCATCCCGGATATCATCTCCTGCTGGTATGTATACTCGACCACGGAATCGAAGGAGACCATCCTGTAGCGTGTAATCCTCATACTTGCCCCCTTCCAGGGCGCTGAAAATAGGCTCTAGTGCAGCATCCAGTCTCTAATGTATAACAATGCGCTCTCGAATATCATCATCACTGATCAAGGAGCTCAGGTACTCTCGATACACCACTGGCTCAGCCTCCGAAACCATGGTAATATTCATATCTTCCATCATGCGTAGCAACTCTATAGACATCACCCGAGGCTCCGGTCCAGACGTGCCGGCTCTCCTGCTCAAAGCATCCGCTACGGTATTTGTCTTCCCCGGGTGATAATGCATCTCATAATCATAACCGCAGAGGAATTCTAGCCATCTCCTCCGACGCAGGTTCAGATCCTTCTGTGTGTCAATGTATTTGAGATTCTTGTGATCTGAGTAGATATCACAATGAATCCCGTATAAGTAGTGTCTTCACGTCTTGAGGGCGAATACCACAGCCCCGAGCTCGAGATCATGTACTGGATAGTTGTGTTCATGCTTCTTCAACTGTCGCGAAGCATAAGCAATAACATGTTCATGCTGCATCAGGACAGCACCCATCCCCTGATAAGAGACATCTGTATAAATCTGGAATCCTTCACTCCCAGATGGGAGTGCAAGGATAGGGGATGAGGTGAGTCGGTCCTTCAGCTCCTGAAAAGTTGTCTCGCACTGCTCTGTCCAATCAAATACCGCATCCTTCTTCGTCAAGGACGTGAGGGGGAGGGCTATCCTCGAGAATCCCTCCACGAACTTGCGATAGTAGCCTGCTAAACCCAAAAAGCTGCGGATATCTGACGCTGTCTGTGGCCGTGGCCAATCCCGCACTGCCTCTATCTTGGCTGGATCCACTGTCAATCCAGCCTCGCTGATAGTATGCCCCAGAAAAACGACCTCCTACATCCAGAACTGGCACTTTGAAAACTTTGCATACATCTGAAACTCCCTCAGCCTCTATAAAACCTGTGCCAGGTGCTCTGCATGCTCCTCCTGAGTCCGGGAGTAGATCAGGATATCATCGATGAATACTATGACGAAGCGATCTAAATAAGGCTCAAATACACGGTTCATGAGCGTCATGAATGCAGAGGGGGCATTCGTGAGTCCAAAAGACATCACCGTGAACTCGTATAGCCCATAGCGTGAACTGAATGCCGTCTTCGGTATATCTTCTTCCCGGATGCGGAGCTGATAGTATCCGGACCGCAGGTCTAGCTTAGAGAAGCAGAAAGCTCCCTGAAGCTGATCAAACAACTCGTCTATCCGAAGCAGTGGATAGGTATTCCGAACCGTCAACCGGTTCAGCTCTCTGTAATCTATACATAACCGCAGCGATCCGTCTTTCTTCTTCACAAATAGAACGGGTGCTCCCCACGGCGACGAGCTCGGCCGCACAAATCTCGAATCCACTAGCTCCTGAAGCTGAGTCCTGAACTCTGCCAACTCCCTGGGAGCCATCCTGTAAGGTGCCCGGGACACTGGTCTCGCCCCCGGCACCAATTGAATCCTGAAGTCCAAATCCCGGGCTGGTGGTAGTCCGGGCAATTTCTCCGGGAACACATCGGAGAAATCCCGAGCCATCGGGATGTCAGCTATGGAACTCTCTACTGCTGCCATCTCGAAGCAAATGAGGTACACCTCCTCCCCCTGCTCATAGGCCTTGATAGCCTGTACCGAAGATAAAGAAAGGTGGGGGATGGGACGGATACCTTCAATGGTGACGTAGGAATCTCCATGTCTGAGTGTGATCCTCTTCGAGGGGCAGTCGATCTGGGCATGGGATCTGGGCATGGTTCCAATGGCAGGTCATGCCCAAAATCAAATCAAAGTCCGGCAATCTCAGGACCGCTGTCGGAGCCTCGAATACCTTGCCTCCGATCTCGGCCTCCATGTTGCAGCTATCCGTGGTCCGTAGCTCTAAGCCATCAGGAAGACGCACCCTCATTTCCAGGCCAGGGAACCTTTCCACACCCTCTAGTCCTTCAATAAACGTGTCCAACACGAATGAGTGGGAGGCACCCGTGTCGAAGAGAGTATGGGCGGGCTTGCCGCTGATCATAACTATCCCTGGGTTTTGTTTGAGTTCAAAGATAACGATTATTTCTAAGGTTCTCAAGGTACTCATTAAAGTTGAAAATTTCTAAATTTTGCAATAATTAAAGTACCTGTAATCACTTCTTCGGGGTTCCTTTGCTCCGTGAGGTCCAGCGCATACATTTGTTCCTGGCCACGTCCTCGGCCATGATGCCCACGACCTCGGCCTCGACCTCGTCCTCGACCCTAGTGTGCTGGAGGGGCCACTGGAGGTGGAGGAAGAGGGAGTGGGTGGATCTGATGTGGGCACTGCGACCTGATGTGCCCAGGCTGGCCGCATCCAAAACACGTGATCTGTCTCTGACCCCGATTGTCTTGCCTCATTGGTCCTTGCATCTGCAGAGGTGGGGGAGCCAATGGTGGAGGAGGCCCCTGCTCCTGCCTGTAGTTGTGACGATGACGTCCCCCACCCCTCATGTATCCAATAACTTTGCCTCTCTGAGATGCCCTGCTACTTTCTCCGGATGATGACCCCTCTAGCGGTCTCTTTCCTCTGCCTTGCACCATTAGCTGGTCAGCCTCCAGCTTCTTCGCCATCTCAATAATCTGTGTAGTGGTGCCATGAGATATGAACAATAAAGGGCTGCCTTAAGGAGTCTCGGAGCCCATGGTAGAATCTTTTTGCATACTTCCGGTCATCCCAGTCATGGAATCCCGCAAATATAGCCAAGTGGGAGAACTCTCTTTGATATTCGATCACGGATCTGCTCCCCTGCTGGAGGTTCAAAAATCTCGCTTCCAAGGAATCTCTGTCTGTGGAGGATACATAGTGCTCTAAGAACGCATCACTGAATTCCTCCCAAGAAATATCCATCAGCTCCCTATCAGCATATGTAGAGTCTCTTACAGACTTCCACCACCTCTTCGCATGAGCCTCCAGTTCCGAGGTGGCAAGAGGGACTGCCTGTCCGACTGGGCAGCTGATGCCAGCTAACAGCTCCTGAATAGTCTCCAGCCACTCCTCCGTCTTCACAGCATCTTCTGTCCCGCGGTACACTGGCGGAGACAGACTCTTAAAGGCATTCAACTAGTTCGACCCTGGGTTTGGCAGCTGTGTCGGGGCTTGCTGGGCTCTAAAGGCATCTAGGATAGCCGTCAGAGTTTGTCTCATCTCTGTCTGCATGAAAGGAGTGGCAGCCGGAGGGGGAGGAACCACATTCTGCGGAGACTGCATAAGGTAAAGTAAACATCAAAAATTGGTCTAACTCATTGCTTAATGGACTGTTTTATGTGACTTTTGCACATGGGCACACCATTGCTTCCGCTGCATAGTTTGTCCGCAAACTAATGCTCGAGCGGGGTGTTCCAGTGTTGTGGACTTCTTTCTCACATGAACAACGATCATATGAGAAAGAAGTCCACAACACTGGAACACCCCACTCGAGCATTAGTTTGCAGACAAACTATGCAGCGGAAGCAATGGTGTGCCCATGTGCAAAAGTCACATAAAACAGTCCATTAAGCAATGAGCTAGGCCAATTTTTGACGTTTACTTTACCTTATGCAACCTCCGCAGAATGTGGTTCCTCCCCCTCCGGCTGCCACTCCTTTCATGCAGACAGAGATGGGACAAACTCTGACGGCTATCCTAAATGCCTTCAGAGCCCAGCAAGCCCCGGCACAGCTGTCAAACCCAGGGTCGAACTGGTTGAATGCCTTTAAGAGTCTGTCTCCGCTAGTGTACCGCGGGACAAAAGATGCTGTGAAGACGGAGGAGTGGCTGGAGACTATTCAGGAGCTGTTAGCTGGCATCAGCTGCCCAGTCGGACAGGCAGTCCCTCTTGCCACCTCGGTACTGGAGGCTCATGCGAAGAGGTGGTGGAAGTCTGTAAGAGACTCTACATATGCTGATAGGGAGCTGATGGATATTTCTTGGGAGGAATTCAGTGATGCGTTCTTAGAGCACTATGTATCCTCCACAGACAGAGATGCCTTGGAAGCGAGATTTTTGAACCTCCAGCAGGGGAGCAGATCCGTGATCGAATATCAAAGAGAGTTCTCCCACTTGGCTAGATTTGAGGGATTCCATGATTGGGATGACCGGAAGTATGCAAAAGATTCTACCATGGGCTCCGAGACTCTTTAAGGCAGCCCTTATTGTTCATATCTCATGGAACCACTACACAGATTATTGAGATGGCGAAGAAGCTGGAGGCTGACCAGCTAATGGTGCAAGGCAGAGGAAAGAGACCGCTAGAGGGGTCGTAATCCGGAAAAAGTAGCAGGGCATCTCAAAGAGGCAAAGTTATTGGATACAGGAGGGGTGGGAGACGTCATCGTTCCAACTACAGGCAGGAGCAGGGGACTCCTCCACCATTGGCTCCCCCACCTCTGCAGATGCAAGGACCAATGAGGCAAGACAATCGGGGTCAGAGGCAGATCACGTGTTTTGGATGCGGCCAGCCTGGGCACATCAGGTCGCAGTACCCACATCAGATCCACCCACTCCCTCTTCCTCCACCTCCAGTGGCCCCTCCAGCACACCAGGGTCGAGGCCGAGGACGAGGTCGAGGCCGAGGTCGTGGACATCATGGCCGAGGACGTGGCCAGGAACAAATGTATGCGCTGGACCTCACGGAGCAGAGGAACCCCGATGAAGTGATTACAGGTACTTTAATTATTGCAAAATTAAGAATTTTTCAACTTAAATGAGTACCTTGAGAACCTTAGAAATAATCGTTATCTTTGAACTCAAACAAAACCCAGGGATAGTTATGATCAGCGGCAAGCCCGTCCATACTCTCTTCGACACGGGTGTTTCCCACTCATTCGTGTCAGACACGTTTATTGAAGGACTAGAGGGTGTGGAAAGGTTCCCTGGCCTGGAAATGAGGGTGCGTCTTCCTGATGGCTCAGAGCTACGGACCACGGATAGCTGCAACATGGAGGCCGAGATCGGAGGCAAGGTATTCGAGGCTCCGGCAGCGGTCCTGAGATTGTCGGACTTTGATCTGATTTTGGGCATGACCTGGCTCCATTGGAACCATGCTCAGATCCCATGCCCAGATCGACTGCCTCTCGAAGAGGATCACACTCAGACATGGAGATTCCTACGTCACCATTGAAGGTATCTGTCTCATCCCCCACCTTTCTTTATCTTCGATACAGGCTATCAAGGCCTATGAGTAGGGGGAGGAGGTGTACCTCATTTGCTTCGAGATGGCAGCAGTAGAGAGTTCCATAGCTGACATCCCGGTGGCTCGGGATTTCTCCGATGTGTTCCCGGAGAAATTGCCCGGACTACCACCAGCCCGGGATTTGGACTTCAGGATTCAATTGGTGCCGGGGGCGAGACCAGTGTCCCGGGCACCTTACAGGATGACTCCCAGGGAGTTGGCAGAGTTCAAGACTCAGCTTCAGGAGCTAGTGGATTCGGGATTTGTGCGGCCGAGCTCGTCGCCGTGGGGAGCACCCATTCTATTTGTGAAGAAGAAAGACGAATCGCTGCGGTTATGTATAGATTACAGAGAGCTGAACCGATTGACGGTTAGAATACCTATCCACTGTCTCGGATAGACGAGTTGTTTGATCAGCTTCAGGGAGCTTTCTGGTTCTCTAAGCTAGACATGCGGTCCGGATACTATCAGCTCCGCATCCGGGAAGAAGATATACCGAAGACGGCATTCAGTTCACGCTATGGGCTATACGAGTTCACGGTGATGCCTTTTGGACTCACGAATGCCCCCCTCGGCATTCATGACGCTCATGAACCGTGTATTTGAGCCTTATTTAGATCGCTTCGTCATATTATTCATCGATGATATCCTGATCTACTCCCGGACTCAGGAGGAGCATGCAGAGCACCTGGCACAGGTTTTAAAGAGGCTGAAGGAGTTTCAGATGTATGCAAAGTTTTCAAAGTGCCAGTTCTGGATGCAGGAGGTCGCTTTTCTGGGGCATACTATCAGCGGGGCTGGATTGGCAGTGGATCCAGCCAAGATAGAGGAAGTGCGGGATTGGCCACGACCACAGACAGCGTCAGACATCCGCAGCTTTTTGGGTTTAGCAGGCTACTATCGCAAGTTCGTGGAGGGATTCTCGAGGATAGCCCTCCCTCTCACGTCCTTGACGAAGAAGGATGCGGTTTTTGATTGGACAGAGCAGTGCTAGACAGCTTTTCAGGAGCTGAAGAACCGACTCACCTCATCCCCTTTCCTTGCACTCCCATCTGGGAGTGAAGGATTCCAGATTTATACAAATGCCTCTTATAAGGGAATGGGTGTTGTCCTGATGCAGCATGGACATGTTATTGCTTATGCTTCGCGACAGTTGAAGAAGCATGAACACAACTATCCAGTACATGATCTCGAGCTCGGGGCTGTGGTATTCGCCCTCAAGACGTGGAGACACTACTTATACGGGATTCATTGTGATATCTACTCAGATCGCAAGAATCTCAAATACATTGACACGCAGAAGGATCTGAATCTGCGCCGGAGGAGATAGCTAGAATTCCTCTGCGGTTATGATTATGAGATGCATTATCACCCGGGGAAGGCAAATACCGTAGCGGATGCTTTGAGCAGGAGAGCCGGCACGTCTGGACCGGAGCCTCGGGTGATGTCTATAGAGTTGCTACGCATGATGGAAGATATGAATAGTACCATGGTTTCGGAGGCTGAGCCAGTGGTGTATCGAGAGTACCTGAGCTCCTTGATCAGTGATGATGATATTCGAGAGCGCATTGTTATACATCAGAGACTAGATGCTGCACTAGAGCCTATTTTATGCGCCCTGGAAGGGGGCAAGTATGAGGATTGCACGCTACTGGATGGTCCCCTTCGATTCCGTGGTCGAGTATACATACCAGCAGGAGATGATATCCGGGATGACATACTAGAAGAGGCACATTGCTCCAGATACTCAGTGCATCCCGGCATCACCAAGATGTGGGCAGACTTACGGAGGACCATGTACTGGCCTGGGATGAAGAGGGAGATCACCTATTTTGTGACACACTGCGAGACCTGTCAGCGCGTGAAGGCGGAGTGCAAGAGCCCGGGAGGTTTATTACAGCCACTGTCAGTCCCAGAGTGGAAGTTCGAGGACATTACTATGGATTTCGTACACGGACTGCCTCGCTCCCACTCTGGGCACGATTCCATCAGGGTCATTGTAGACAGACTGACCAAGGTAGCGCGGTTCATTCCGGTCAGGAAGGATGCTCCAATTGCAGTTTTGATGAGAGTGTTCGTGGAGCAGTTCATCAGATATCATGGCATCCCCAGGTCTATTGTCTCAGACCGAGACGGTCGCTTCACTTCCAGGGAGTGGAGGGCAGTGCATGCTTACTTGGGTTCCAGACACACTTTTAGCACTGCTTTCCATCCGCAGACCGACGGTCAGACGGAGCAGACAAACAGGACTATGGAGGACCTGCTCAGACTATGCATATTGGATACGGGGAAACCTTGGGAGAGACTGATACCATTGATTGAGTTCTCGTACAATAACAGCCATCAGGCTAGCATCGGGATGGCTCCATATGAGGCACTTTATGGGAGGAAGTGTCGGACACCGCTATCTTGGGTTCAGGACGTGGACACTCGAGCTCTTGGTTCAGATTTTGTGGAAGACACGAAGGCTCAGATTCGTTTGATCAGGGATAGGCTACTAGAGGCCCAGAGCAGGCAGACAAAGTATTATGATGTTCGGCACCGGAAGGTGGAGTTCCAGGTTGGAGACAGAGTTTTCCTGAAGATTCGTCCAGTACACGGTGTCTCTCGGGTGCGGAGGCACACGAAGCTCAGTCCGCGATACATGGGGCCATACATGATCCTGGAGCGGATCGACCCCTTGGCTTACCGACTGCAGCTGCCACCGGAGTTGAGTACCTTACACGACGTCTTCCATGTCTCTTCCTTGCGAAGAGCTCTCCTTCGGTTGGAACAGCACATTACTACCACAGCCGGACCAGTAGCGCCAGACAGATCAGTTAGAATTGAGCCGATTCGGATTGACGATACGACCGTCCGAGTGTTGCGGAAGAAGAAGGTCCCTCTCGTGAAGGTATTGTGGTCCAACCATGGACGGGAGGAGAAAACCTGGGAGCCGAGGGATCTGATGTTGGAGCAACACCCGGAGTTATTTACATCAGGTAAATTTTAATTTTTTGCTTTAAAGTCTCTTATAATTCTTGCAAGTAGAACCCCGTAGACCCGAAATTAAATTTTGGGGACGAAATTATTATTTTTTTGTTTATAGAATTTGTAACATCCCATGTTACTTTTAGGCCCCTTAACTTAGATTGGGTTAGGCAGAGGGTGGGTGTTAGGGAAATTAGCTGGGTTTGACCCTAGGTAGTGGGTTGTAGCCATGTGGGGCCCACTATAGGACCAAGTCAAACTAGGTCAAACTAGCCTAAATAGGGACCCTAGCCACACCATGGCCCCACCACATTTCCCTAACCCTAAAAACAATCTAAGTGGACCCTAGGGCATGTCACTAGGTCAACACTTTGACCCTAGTTGACCCAAGTCAACCTTGAGCCTAAAATGGTCAAACCCATACTCATAGACCCAATTAGCCTAAATGGGGCACCCCCTTGACCCAACCCAAGTTGGGTGGTGCCACTAGGCTCATGACCACCAAGTGGGGTCAGCCCACTCATCATGTTGACCAAGTCAACTCTCCAAGTCAACAAGTCAACTATTTGACCTAAAAGAGGAAAATGAAGGCCAAGCCATTTCCCTTGGGCCAAGCCCACCAAATGAGGCTCACTAGCAGCCCAAGGCATGAATGACCAACCCTACCCCTCTGGTTGTGGAGAGAGAATGCATGCAAGGTGGCATTTTGGAGATTTTACCCAAAAGAGGAGAGAGAAGGAGAAGAGAGAAGAAGTGTGGCCACTTGGCCTTGGCTCCTTCTGCCCAAAGCCTGCTGGCTGACTTCCCAGAGGATTTCAGAAGAATTTGGAGCTGGGCTAGCCACTTGGCACCATGGGTGAAGCATCCAAGGTTGAGCCCGAGCTCACCTTGGAGTTAACTCCTTATACAGCCCACCCCAGCTCAAAATAACCTCACCAGTAGCTTCAGAAGGAGGAAACGACTGGAGTTCGATAGCTGGAGCAAGGAATTTGGTGGAGAAACAAGCTTTCGGGAAGTAGATCGCCGGAGCAGCTCGGCCATGGCAAACCGCCGCCGCAACCGCCGCCAAGGCCTGGAACAGGTTCGTTTCGCCGCCCCTCTACTCATGCAAGCTTCTTAGATCTATTAGGTGAGATATCGGGCTCAACTGAGCCCGATGCCATGAGAGCAAGGTGAGGATTTTCGAGCTTTTACTTCTTGCTCGGGTTCGCCGGAGGAGCCAACTCCGGCAGCCTCACCGCCGGGAAACGCAAGCCCCCACCTCAGTGAAGGTGGTGGCGACATCTGCCGGCGGTGGTGGTGGCTCAGCTGGCCGGAAACCGCCAGCAAACATCGTCCAGGAAAACTCAATCTCAGCCGTCCACTGGTTGGGGACGATAACCAGATGTCGTCTATCTGTGCTTTAGGATTCGTGCAAATTAATTTATATGAAATAATATTAATGTTATGAATATTAAATATTTGTCACATTTATACAGTCACTTGCATGTGAAATTTAGGGCACTTAGAGACATCACCAGAACATGACCCCTGAATGAAAATTGTAGCTTATGCTGTTAACTTGAATTTGGCACCTTAAACATCACATTTGGTACAGTAGAATGGGTTGTAGGGCAGTTTTGCTTGGACTGGTCCTAGGCTAGGGCAGAAACTAAAACCTAACCCCATGTCAAACCAGAAGTCCAAATGACCAAAAATTTTGGGCATGTGGATGACAAGGGCATATCTAGCCCCTGCCAAAAATTGGAAATTTTTGGGACAACTTTTTCTATAGTATTCGTCATAATATCAAAAATTAAATAAATGAAATATTTGGAGTTATAAGCATCCAAATGGCCCCAAATTTTGGTGGTAGGTCCTTGGGGACATCATTGGTGCCTGATAATAATTTCAACACATTTGGATCACTGCATGTTGGGTTAATCCACTTGCATGTGTTGGCAAAATATGGCTTTGGGGTGCAAATAACAATAAATGAAATGATACACATTCAGCCTATTGGAGGCATGCAAAAATTATGGATTTGATTCCAGAGGTTCATTAGGGTAAAGTTCACCCCTCAAATTAATTATGGGATTTTTGAGATCAAAAATCTCATTATTTGGAATTTTAAAAATACAGGCCTCTTTGGAAAATAAATTGGAAAAAAAAAGGTTTTGATCAAGTAAAAATCCCCAAATTCTGTCAAGTTAAAATGGAGGTTACAATTGACTTAGGAAAACTTTATCTTTCTGTTTGAGAACTTTTGGAGTAAAATGCATTGAAATTACCATTCTACCCTTATTGCAATTATTCATGAATTGATGGAAATACATATCAGAAAATTTTGGAATTATTTCTAGCATTGTATATTTGTATCATTAGCCTTGTGCATTTATCTCAAAATTTTTGGATGTACTGATAATTTTTAAATTAGCATAATGACATTTTGGTAAATACATAAGAATGGAATTTGATAGGCCATTACAATATAGAAGTTAATGAAACTCTGTCATTAGTCTTAAATTAATGATATATATGCTCTGTAATTTTCCTGGAATTTTGGCTTATGTATTCCATATACTTCATTTGAAAAATGGTAATTATGGGGATATTTTATTAATTAAGGAATAAATATAAATAATCAAAGAAAAATTATGAAACTCTGTAGACAGCAATATTTTATCAATATACAACCCAGGAAAAATTCCTTAGGTCAGTGGATTATAAATTGTACTACTTCATGTGTAAAGTGACCCAGAGAATTAATTTAAATGATTTAATTAGAAGCCTTAATGACCTAGGAAAGTTATGAAAATCAACATGCTCATTTCATTAGTCCATACCACCTTAGGATAAATAATTAGGGATTGGTGGCCCAAGGAATTTGAAGTTCGATTTCGGGATGGTATTAGGTCATGGGCTGCGCATAGTAAAAGTAAGGTTATACCATAAGGCCCACTGGGGGGATAGATCGACAATTGAGCTGGAGATTAAAATTGGAAGTATAACCCTGGTGGGTAGTGTTGTCTTAGTGGCGAGAGTAAGTGCAAGTCATTGGGTAACAATTGGAACGGAGGTCGGCGGAAGACCGTCGCCCTCCCCGATAACAACTTAAGTCATTAGGAACGCCCAAGAGTAATAAGGAGAGTTGGGTGTTGATTATGGGTAGACATCAACTAAAAGTAATTATCTTTGCGAAAGGGAACTTTGGATTTTAATTCCATCTTGGTTCCTAGTGTCTTCGAGACCCCTTCATTGGGCATACCTTGGGCAGTCCTGGGATTAACCCTAAACTACTAAGTTTAATAATCGGTAGAGAAGAGTAGTATACTAGGCTAAGGGAAATGATACACATGCTCACCCGTGATGGGTTGGAGGGAGCTGAACTTGATGTGTGTTCTCACTCGTGCTGGGTTGGAGGGACTTGGAGTCTGTTGACTACTTGCTCACCCGTGCAGAGTTGGAAGGAAGTGGTTGGTTTACTTGCTCACCCGGGCAGGGTTGGAGGAATCAGGACAGGTTGGTCCTGCGAGCTGGAGGCTCGAGTTGAAATAATTGCATGTGCATAAAGAAAATGGTGGTGGGTCATGCGGTACTGGGCCAATCGTCACACCGATGGCAGTACGGTGACTCGGGTGAGGTGTACGGGTGGAAGGGCCAGTATGTTGTTTAATACTGCGGTCAGGCAGACAAACCCCGAAGACGTGCACCCGAACTAAAGGTCTGTGATCACGGAGTCGTTGTGTGTGAGTTGCACTTGTCTGCTACATAAATTGCATCATAACATTCATTCATATTAGGGCATACGCTTCATAGATCCTTATCATATAAATTAGTATGGGCTCTTTTATATGATAAGTTACAATTCCTGGAAACCTTAACTTATAAATTTGTATGGGCATTTTTATAAGTTAAGGTACGCTCTGTGATGATAGTGTAGTGGTAGTGTAGCTTTACCTTCTGCTTTACTTTCAGTTCTTTTACTTACTGTACTGCACTTTACTTCTTTATACCTTGTGCTTAGAACTGATAGATGTAGAGTTATATTATACACTTGCTAGTTAACTTCTGTCACCTGCTTCCCTTTTTGCTACCCCTTGTTGTTCTCCGCTTCATCCTCCCGCTCGGTGCCTAGGAGTTGCGGGGCGAGGTGCGGAGAAACAACTTAGTCTTTTTGACTAATGGTCGGTGACCATATCATTTTAGGAGCTCGAGGAGATGGACCAGCACGACGAGGAGGCAGGACTTGAGGAGCAGATACTGATACCACCTACTACTACTACTACTGCGCGTCCTCAGGTGGGATGAGTTTAGATGATTAGATTCCGCTGCTTTTGGATTTGAGAGAGTGAGAGATTTGATTTGATGTACTGGGCATAAGCCTTTATTACTCTCTTTTATTATTCTACTCATTGTTGGACTACATATTGTTGTACTTTTCATTTGATATGTATATGATTAGTACTGTGGCTGTGAACTATGTTGTTTTACTCTTTTGTTTACTTCTGTTTCTCATATTGGCCGAACAGGTTTATGATCGTGCTAGCCGGCAGAATCGGCGACTTGCGGTGTCGACTAACCCGTGTGTCAGTGTCACCGTAAGGCGGCGGTTCTGGGCATAAGATCTGGGTTAACCCTCGGAAGGGGGAGTTGGATCTTACAAACTGGTATCAGAGGGAGGTTTCGATCCTCCGACCTGTGGGTTATCAAAGGGAGTAACATGGGATGTTACTCGTTACATATACATAAACTATTAATTAACCCTTAACATTATCCATAACTAAGGAAGCAATTAATGATATAAGAGATTTATGAACGGAAAATACACATAAACTGATAATCACAAGCTATGACATGTATTAAGAATTCACAGTCTTTTGGTTAATAAAAAAATAATACTAAACAAGTCAAGGACAAGGTCGATCCAATTACAATTAGTTCCCCTGGACAGGAGAAGAAGTATCGTCTTTGGGTGGAGGTTTTTACTGTAGTGTTTGAAGTCCTGGACGCGGACAGGGAGAGATTCAATGACCCGGAGTGCCCCCATGAGTTTCAATTTTATTTTAAATAAGTTTGTACATGATGTATGTTTGTATTAAGGGATGTTGTTTTATGTTGCACTTTTAGTACGCTCTTTTTTGTGTGTGTATAGAACTACCCAATGTCATGTTGTACTACTTAACCGAATATGAATAAAATGAAGTTGTTCTCTTTTGTCATTCTACTTTACTTTTTGTGCACTATCATATTGTTTCACTTTGGGTGTTCTTACCTGATATAATTAATGAAATGAATATGATAAATTGTAGCAGTAGCCGTTAAAGGGGCCGTTATAATTAATTGGTATCAGAGCTAGGCTTGAATCGTTGGGGTGATATGAGTAAATTAAGGAAATGGAATAGGACAAAGAGAACAGATTATGACATTGTAAAACTATCTCCCGAAACCTGAATTTAAATTCTTATTTTAGGAACCTCCCCGAATTTATATGAGACGAAGACAAAGGGAAGAATTAGCAAGAGAAAAAGGCAATATGACAGAAGAAAGTTATAGTTCAGGAAGGTCAAACCCTCCCTTAGCGGAGATTATGCAAGCTTTAGCAGAAGCTATTCGTATGGGCAATAGCACACCACTACCAGCCCATGCAGCGACTGATATGCAACTAAAGCAGTTTTTAGACATGAGGCCTCCAGTCTTTCACGACAGTTTGACACTGATAGAGACAGAATACTGGATCAAGAAGATTGACTTAATCTTTAAAGCAATGAGGTGTCCAGAGGATCAAAAAATTGGTTTAGTTACTTTTCTACTGGAAGGAGAGGTTAGTAGGTGGTGGGACAGTTTGTTACAAGGAAAATTTACTGGACTTATGAATGTTGAAATTCCTTGGGATGACTTTCTGAAAGAATTCATCGACTGGTTTGTACCGCCATCCGAGAAACGAATTCTTCAAGAAAAGTCCCTTCGATTGATGCAGGGCAATCGATCAGTGATACAATATGAAATGAAGTTCACTCAATTGGCATATTATGCAAGCGATATGGTCCCAAATGAACGAGAATGTTGTTTCTGTTTCCAGTTAGGCTTACAGGAAGACGTTCGGGTACATTTGATTTCCCAGAGAAACAAAAACTATAATGAGTTGGTGAAGACAGCAAAACTAATTGAAAGAGATGTGGAGAGCTCGCAGAGGAGAAGTGAAGTCCCCCAGAAGAGGTTGCCGGAAGAGCAGAGTAAGACCTCAGGAAAAAGTGGAGGCTCGAAATGGAAGAAGTATAAAAGGGGCCCTCCGATGCCACAGTCTCCGCAGCAAGTGGTGTTGCTAGCTTCAGTTATCTCATATGTGTCAAATGTGGACAAGCTCACCCAGAAGAATGTTTAAAAGGATCTGGTGTATGCTTTAAATGTCGCCGCACTGGGCATCTTAAGCATGAATGCGCCTTGTGGAAGATAGAAGCTGGAAGGAATTCAAGAGGAGGTCCAAGTCGAACTTCAACTTTATATTCACTTGATACCCCTACTGCAACGATAAGGGAAAAGGCGTTTAATCAGTAGTATCAGGATCAGTAATGCAACCCAGGGAGGAAAGACAGATTCAACCACGATTCTTCAACCTTAACCAACAAGAGGCAAAAGCACATGATACCGTGATAACAGGTACGATTTTTGTTTATAATAACATTACGAAAATACTATTCGACACTGGAGTTATCCACTCTTTCATATCTATAGCGGCAGTGAAACATTTAAATGTGGAACCATATCAATCTCATGATGAAATAAAAGTCTTGATGCCCAACAATGCAGAAAGGTATACACAACTCGATGTAAGGTTAGATTAATAATAGGTGGTAAAACATTAGAAACAGATTTTGCAGTTCTACCTCTATCTGAATTTGATATCATTTTGGGGATGAATTGGTTATCAAAATATGAAGTTGTTATTAACTGTAAAAAGAAGGAAATTCCATTCAAATTGCTTGATCAAATGCAATGCGTCTTTCAAAGAATAAATGAAGTCGCGAAAACGATAATTTCCCCAATGAAAGTAGTGGAGAAAATTAGAAAGGGTTGCAAAGCAATGTTAGTTATGATAAAAGGAAGTGGTACAACAACAAGTGAACCAAGTTCAATACCAGTAGTTTGTGACTTTCTTGACGTATTTCCAGAAGAGTTGTCTGGTGTACAGCCTACATGGGAAGTTGAGCTCACTATCAGCATTATTGAAGGAGCTGCACCTATTGCAAATACACTGTACTGAATGGCTCCTAAAGAATTGGCGGAGTTGAAAATTCAACTACAAGAGCTTTTAGACAATTTATCCGATCAAGTACTTCACCATGGGGAGCCCCTGTGCTTTTTATTAAAAAGAAGGATGGTTCATTACGATTATGTGGATTATCGCGAGTTAAATAAACTGACAATCAGAAATAAATATCCTCTATCCCGCATTGATGATTTATTTGATCAGTTAGTAAATGCAAAGGCCTTTTCAAAAATTGATCTCAGGTCAGGATATCATCAGATGAAAATTAAAGAAGACATTTATAAAACAGTTTTTAGTACATGATATGGACACTTTAAGTTTGTAGTAATGTCATTTGGTATGACAAATGCCCCAACAGTTTTTATGGATTTGATTAATCGGGTGTTTGATGAGTTCTTGGATAAGTTTGGTATTGTATTTATCGATGATATTCTTATTCATTTGAAGGATAAAGATGAACATGTCGAACACTTGGCAATAGTATTGCAAATCTTGAAGGATCATGCTTTGTATGCAAAATTTTCAAAATACAAATTTTGGTTAAATGAAGTTTCCTTCTTAGAACACATTATTTTGAAAAATGGGTTGTCAGTGGATCCGACAAAAGTGGAAGCAATTATAAATTGGCCAACACCAACTACTGTAACAGACGTGCGAAGTTTCCTTGAGTTAGCAGGTTATTATAGTAATTTTGTACAAAACTTTTCAAAGATTCCTCTACCTCTTACCAAGTTAACCTGAAAGAATGTTACATTTTCTTGGACCGAGGAATGTCAAAGTGCTTTTGATGAATTAAAGAAAAGGTTAACGGCAACACCGGTGTTAATAATGTCATATGGTACTAAAGGTTTTCAAATCTTTAGTGACGCATCTCTTAAAGGGCTGGGATGTGTCCTAATGCAAAATGGAAAGGTGATAGCTTATGTTTCACGACAATTGAAAGATCTTGAACGCAATTATCCTACTCATGGCCTAGAGTTAGCGGCGATTGTATTTGCTTTAAAAATTTGGCGACACAACTTATATGGAATTCAGTGTTAAAAATTTACAAATCACAAGAGCTTAAAGTATATCTTCTCCCAGAAAGAAATAAACTTAGACAAAGACGATGGCTAGAATTTATTAAAGATTATGATCTAGACATCAAATATTATCCGGATAAAGCTTAACATAGTAGTGAATGCCCTAAGCAAAAAGAGTATCGCGACTAAGACAGTGCAATTGACGGAACAAAAGGCATTACTTAAGGAATTGAAAATGATAGAAATTCTTACTTTTATTTCTTCATCCTAGACTCAGGACCAACTTTATCAAATGGTAATGGAACATCCAATCAAAGAAAGAGTAAGTGAGGCAATTAATAAAGAACGTATATTTATTAAGTTCCTTGAAAAGGTTAGGAATGGCCAATCAATATCCTTTGTAGAAGATAATAGGTTGTTATTTATGAATCAAAGATTATGTATTCCAGATGTTAACGCACTACGTGCAGAAATATTATATGAAGCACATAATACAACCTATTCAATCCACCCTGGAAGGACAAAAATCTATCAAGACTTGAAACAAGAATTCTGATGGTCAGGAATGAAAACTGATGTAATCAAATATGTTGCACAATGCCACACTTGTCAACTTGTGAAAGCTGAACATCAAAAGCCTGGCGGCTATCTACAATCCTTACCCATTCCTGAGTGGAAGTGGGATGACATAACTATGGATTTTGTTATGAGATTACCGAGAAGTAAATTAGGCAACAATGGCATATGGGTGATTGTTGATCGACTCACAAAAGTTGCACATTTTATTCCAATAAAGAGAGATGGGCCAGAAGAAAGGTTAGTCCATCAATATATTAATGTTGTTGTGAAATATCAAGAAATTTCCCGATCTATAATACCGAACCGAGATGAGAGTTTTACATGAGATACTTAGAGATTTGTTCAGAAAAGACTGGGAACCAAGTTATTATATAGTACTGCTTTTCACCCTCAGACCGATCATCGATGGTCAATCAGAGCAAACCGTTCAAATATTAGAAGACCTCTTAAGAATGGTCGTTCTACATCTTAAGGGATCATGGGAGAAATATTTGTTTTTGGTAGAATTTTCATATAAAAACAGTTATCAGTCTAGTATACAAATGGCCTCGTTCGAAGCCTTGTATGGGCGGAGGTGTCGAACTCCTTTAAATTGGGCTGAAGATGGCGAGCAAAAGTTATTTGACAAGAAAAAAATAGATAAAATGTCAAATACAATAGGACTCGTTCGAGAAAGATTGAAGATAGCCAAAGATTGACAACAAAAGTATTATAACACTAGATATAGAAAAGTGGAGTTCAATATGGGTGACATGATATGCCTAAAGATGAAACCTTTTAAAGGAACTTTGTGACTCCGAAGAATTGGAACACTAAGGCCAAAATACGTAGGACCATTCCCAATCACTGAAAGAATTGGAGAGGTAGCATATCGCTTGGCATTATCATATACTCTTCAAAACCTTCATGATGTGTTTCACATATCTTCCTTGAGGAAATATGTTACAGATCCAGAAAAGATAGTCCCTTTTGAATAGATCTGAATTGAATCTGACTTATCAAGTCCAACCGAGCCATATAAGATAGTGGATTGGCAGAATAAGCAACTCCGAAACAGAGAAGTTTGATTCGTTAAAGTCTGGTGGAAAGAACATACTTTACATGAAGCTACTTGAGAAAAAGAAGAAGTAATGCGAGACATTTTCCCCTTTCTATTTGATGAAAATGCAGAGTGAAGATTTCCGCGGACAAAAATCCAAGAAGGGAAAATTGTGACGTCATCAATATTACAGGTATGATGTAAACATATTTATGATGTACAAAAAATTTGTACTTATGAAAATAATCATATTAGTACATATAATTAAGAAAAGAATTATTAAGTTTAAGTATATAGCAATGTACATGATATAAGTAATAAGAAAAGAATTTATAAATAAATGATAAAGAGGTGATCGGATATTAAGAGTCTTATAGGAGGGTTAGATCAGTTCAAGCATGAGTCACGTCGTGTGTGTCAAGCATGAGGAAAGTGAAGCGCTCGATAAAGAGGAGAAAGCAAAACCCGTGACTTTATTTCTTCCCTGCTACGCCTGACGGAACTCCGAGCCCGACGGAAGAACCCTTGACACCGATCCCTCTAAAAGCCTCAAATCTCCTCTGTTTTCAATGATTTTTCTTCCTCTAGCAAGATAATCCCTTCCTCTGAACTCCTTTTGAGTTTTATGTGGATTAGAGACTCCATTGCTTAGTTGAAAAAAAACCCTAAGTTACCCAAATCTCTTTTAGTTCTACTAGTTTATCTCCTCTTGAGTTTCAGAGGAGATTTCAAGCATGTTTTAGATTTTCTTTTACTTTCTTGCAAGAAATCTGAAAACCCATAGATGGGTAGAGGATGATTACATTCCTAATTTCAATTACCTAGTTCATCTAAAATGTTATTTATGAAAGAATGTTGTTATGTTATGAATTTACGGCAAAATATCCCTTGTTTTCATGTTAGGGAGCCAACCATAATAAAGGTGGAGTTAAATTTTTGTATAGGGTTATAGCTTGGACTCCCATATATGTTCCTTGATTCATGAGTATAAATTTCTTATATGTGGAGTTATGACAATAACCTATAAACTAATTACTTTTCTTTTTATCATATAAAGAAGGGGATTAGTGGTGTATGGAGTTATATGAGTTAAGGGCAGCAATATATTAATAAAATAGCTGTTATTTTAGGGATCCTTAAGGGGGAATTGTTTTAAGTCCATCAATACCTTTGGGACATAACATTAGAGTATGGTCCAAAGTAAGAACAACCATAGTAACCCAATATTATTACCATGTGATAGCTAATAAGAGTAATTTATTTAGGTCATGGCCTCACAAGGTAGAGAAAAGGGAGGTGAACAAAATAAAGAGAAAGGCAAATTTGTGGTGAGTTCTTTTTTGATGTCTTTATATTAATTGTTTTTCATATTTTTGTACTAATATAACAAATATGTGATAACAATTTTGTATATGTAATAAGAAGAATGGAAGGTTACACAAAGTCTAGTTATGGTAAATAAAGAGAAAAAAATAAAAGAAAGAAAACATTTATGAAATGGACATCATTAAGGGTTGACCCTAAATAGGAGTTGGGGAGAATAACCTCCAACATGTATATAAAAAAAATGTCATTTGTGCAAGTCAAGGGTACACATGATATTTGGCAACATAAAC
The DNA here is from genome assembly GCA_039513925.1 of Platanthera zijinensis. Lineage (NCBI taxonomy): Eukaryota > Viridiplantae > Streptophyta > Magnoliopsida > Asparagales > Orchidaceae > Platanthera > Platanthera zijinensis. The sequence goes on along the minus strand of CM077079.1, from coordinate 24,773,144 downwards.
GTGTGAGCCAAGGGTACGTGTTGTCATAATAATGTGTGAGACAAGGGCACGTTACATATACATAAACTGTTAATTAACCCTTAATATTATCCATGATTAAGGAAGCAATTAATGATATAAGACTATTATGAACGGAAAATACACATAAGATGATAATCATATGCTATGACACATTAAGAATTCACAGCCTTTTGACTAATAAAAAAATAAACCTAAACAATTCAAGGGCAGGGTCAATCCAATTACAATTAGTTCCTCTCAACAGGAGAATAGGTATCGTCTCTGGGTGAAGGTTTCTACTGTAGTGTTTGAAGTCCTGGACACGCACAGGAAGAGATGCATGACCGGGAGTGCCCCCATGACGAGTTTCAGTTTTATTTTAAATAAGTTTGTACATGATGTATGTTTGTATTAAGGGACGTTGTTTTATGTTGTACTTTTGGTAAGCCCTTCTTGTGTGTGTATAGGGCTACCCAATTTCATGTTGTGCTATTTAACCGAATATGAATATAACGAAGTGGTTCACTTTTGTCATTCTACTTTACTTTTTGTGTTTTATCATATATTGCTTCACTCTGGTTGTTTTTACCTTGTTCTGATGTAATTAATGAAATGAATATGATAAATTGTAGTGGTAGCCGTTAAGGGGGTTGTTATAATAAATGCAGAAAGTCATACGAAAAGATACCAGAATAATCACACAATAGTGTCAAGGAACATATAAAATATAAATACAACTATACAGAAACTTACAAACTACATCAGAGCTTGCAAAGCAACTTACAAGCCTTTGCCTTTCAGATGCCAATCTAGAATTCCAATAGCTGCAAGGCTATGAATGAAGAAAATTAGCTCAGAAATCAACACAAAAATAAATAAAAAAAGAAATAAAAAGTTATTAATTAGAGGTACAAAAGGGTAAAACTTTTAACAAAACAAAGGATTAAGTATTATACCAAATTTTAGCAAGCGTTCACAGTTCAGAATCTTCAGATCGTGTAATTCATTTAACAGAAAAATTTAGGAAGAAAACTAAAACTAACAATAGAAAACAACTGCATGCCTTAGCTTACGTTCTTAGTACATGGAAACAGATTACTAATTTACCACAAATCAGATGGTTTAACTCATATATCACTGTAGACATTATCTACCAAATTATTCAAGCTCAACAGCTAAAAATGACATCATCAGCATCAATTAGTCCCCAAACAGGTTTTGGAATAAATCATTTTCAACTTTTCAAACGACTAGTATTGAAATTGAATCCTATAAGTACAACATGAGTCATAACTCATAAGGGGGGTAGTTGTCGATATGTTTGTATTGGGAGCTATCACTTCTTTGAGAGGGTAGTGTTATGGGCCCACGTTGGGCGACTTATCAGCGACGCAAACAGCCGCTCGGGGATTGAGATTGTCAAGTTATCATTATTTTACCGCATTTCTTGTTAATCCTGCTTTTACTTTTGTAACTTTACTCTCTTGAATTATATCCCAAGTGTGAGACATTTGGGGATTTTGAATGTGGAATAGCCACCTCCTACCTCGGGGGAGGGGTATGATTTTAGCAGGCAACAAATTAAATATCAAAAGACCCCCTCTACTTCTTTTACATCTCTCTCTCCCCTCCCAGGTCCGAAGGCCGACTAGGTCATCGCCCGAGCCCCATGCCCCCGTTCTGACGGCAACGACATCGCGACAACTAGTCAGGCTCCTCCTGTGCTCCTCCGCCTTTTCTCTTGCCACCCTCCGTCGTCATCATAGGTTCTCATGGTTCGAAGAAGGAAAACTCCAACCTCCACCACACCTTCATGCTCGCGTGGTCGCATATGAGATTGCAAATGGGAGCTCGTAACAACTTGATATCAGACACAAACGCCACATCCAAGGCCCTTCTAGATCCTCTGAAAACCAATGACCCCATGTCTGATCACCACAGTTTGTCTGCCAGCCTTCCCGAGCCGTAGATTGCACTGCATGCGCGAGCCAGCCGCTTGACAGAGTTCCTCCTGCTGGAATCCTCACTGCAGACCACCATGAGTGTCTCCGGCAAAACGTGGAGTTTCAGAAACCATCGAACCTCTCTACTACCATGAGCCTCGCACAGGTATGTGGGAAACACTTATTGATGGATCAACCCTACAACAGTCGCAGTAGCGGGGAGCGATCCTCCCATGAATTTGGTTCCCCAACACACCAGTCTAGCAATGCCCCCCACAAGAGGAGGGAGACCGACCATGGACCATTCATTGTTTATCGACCCAGGAGATGGTGGAAGCAAAGCCAAGGGGCTTTGTTTCAACTGTGATGAACCATACACTCGCGATCACAAGTGAAAGCACCTTTTTGTCTAGAGGTTGATGACCCCTCGAATGAGGAGGACAACGCAGAGGATCCGAGATTTGATTCCATGCCATTCCAGGACCGCATGCAAGACCATTCAGATGCATATTACTGTTACGGATCATTTGTTAGTCACTCTCGTAGACTCGGGGAATACGCACAACTTCATCAAAAAGCATGTCGCAAAGATCCTACAACTTCATGTGACAAGTCATCTCCTCCTCACTGTAGAAGTGGACAAGGGTAGAACGATGGAGTGTCCAGGGATCTGTCACGTCGTGCCTATAACGATGGAGAGGAAGCATCCGAAGGTGGATTTTTTGTTGGGCGTTTGATTGGCACCTTGGAACCCTTGATGTGGGACTTTGATCGCTTAACTATGACATGGCAGTAGGGGGACCGACATGATGTTATGGCAGGGCTTCCCTACGGGGACTTCATTGCAAACCTTTTACTTGACGATCAGGATATCGCTGGACGATCAGGATATCGCTGACATGGTCCTAGATCACCTCTTGCAGAAGTTTGGAGACACCAAGGTTCCTCCTGAGGACTTCCCCAACCTCCCGTCAAGACGACCATATATATATGCCTCCTTCCAAGCACGACGCATGTGATTGTCAGGCCCTACTACTACCCCTTTTGTAAAAGGATGATATAAAATGATAACAAGCATTTTAAGTTCTTGGTGACGTCATTCAGGCTCACTAGCGCACTATCTACCTTCCAACCTGATGAATAAAATATTCGAAGATCTTTTGCGTCGATACATTATTGTTTTCTTTGATGATATTTTTGTGTATAACAAGACCTAGAAAACATATCTCGAGTACCTACACAGTGTCTTACAAATCATTAGAGAGTGTCAGTTATTTTTGAAGATGGACAAGTGCTCCTTTGGGAAAGATCGTGTGGCCTACTTGGCCCATGTCGAGCATAGCACCGGGTCTCGGCATATCCTGAGAAGATTCAAGTGGTGATCGCTAGACTAGTCCCTCAGTTCCCATGTGAGCCCCGCGGATTTTTAGGTTGCACCGGTTATTGTTGTCATTCCATTGAGGTCTACAACACGATTACAAGGTCTCGAGTTGCATTGTTGAAGAACTCTTTTGTATGAGGGGACACGATCACGGGAGCATTCAAGTACCTCCAGCATAGCTTGGTCACTGCCTCTATTCTGCACTAGATCAACTTCACGCAGGAGTTTCAGGTGGAGCGTAACACTTCGTGGCAGGGATGTGGCACGGTCTTAAAGCAAGATGAACACTCGATCGCTTATTTCAGCTAAAAGACGGTCACACACCATAAGAAGCTCTCATCTTATGAGCAGGAGCTGATTGGCAAGCCCAAGGTCGTGTAGAATTAATGCCCTTACCTCTGGGAGTACGCTTTTCATTCAGATTGATCATTTCAACGTGAAGTACTTACTTGACCAGAGCTCAATACACGTAACAACAATGTTGATTTAACAAGCTACTGAGTTTTGACTTCCGAGTCAAGTATATGGTCAGCGTCTTGAACCGTGTAGCGGATGCACTATCCTGATAGGATCATCACGGAGGGACTCTTCCCCATTTCTTAACCCACCTCCGAGCTTTGCATCTGATTGCACTAGGAGACACATTGCTCACCTACTCTCTTGGATTTAAGCCGCCTCACTGGGGAAGACAGCATTCCCACCTATTAGACCGTGAGGGATGACTTCATTTTGTATAAGGAACGGATCTACTTGTTGCTTGCACCCCTCCCCCCTATAATGCAAACCCCATAGGGGACTATGAGGGACTCCACAAGACTCTTCAGTGTATCATGTCGATTTATTCTGAAAGGGACTCAGGCATCGCATGTAGGAGTTTATTGCGGCTTCTTCTTTGTGCCAACTCAGCAAGACCAATCACTTCTCCCAGTAGGCCTTCTATAGCTGTTTTTTTGTTTCGACATAGATATGGACCAACATCTCTATGGATTTTGTGGAAGGGTTTCTTAGGGCCTAGGGCAAGGCGATTTCCTTTGTGGTGGTGGACAAGTTCTTGAAGGGGCGCATTTCATCGCTTTAACCACACTCTAACTATGGAAGGGGATGTGTGGCCCCTCGAGATTATCGTATCAAATTGGGATAAGTTGTTCACCAGTCATTTTTGAAAGGAGCTCTTCACAGTTTGTGGCACCAAGCTCGCCATCGCCACTGCTTACCAACCCCAATCGAACGGTCAGACTGAGGTGGTCAATTGCTCTGTTGAGATGTATATACATTGTATTACGGGAGATCACCCAAGTATTTGGCTTGTTAGCTTCCCTAGGTCAGGTGGAGTATTGATGCAATACCTCTTATCATTCTTCTATGTGGGCGATGCCTATTTGCCTTTTATATGGGACAAATCCACCTAAACTACTATCATATGGCGGCAGCATCGCCCATATAGAAACCATGGGCAGTGACCTTCAAACCCGAGACCAAATTCTCACTCTTGTGAGGGAGCATGTCCTACAAGCCCAAGCACACATGAAAATTACTTATAATCGAGCCCACTGCGAGCTTTCTTCACGCTCGGTGAGTGGGTGCGGATGAAACACTACCCTTATCGCCAGACATATACTGTAAGGTCTCCCTACCACAAGTTGAATACCAAGTATTATGAGCCATTTAAGATACTGCAACATATTGATAAAGTGTCCTACCTCCCCAGCTTCCACCCAAGGTCCGGAATCATGATGTTTTCATGTCTCACAATTAAAGTCATTCCTTGTCCCATCCCCAACGATGCCCATAGTGACTTGACGCCGCAACTTGAGAACAAGCTAGATAACTACGAGGAAGATGTTATAAGCCCATGTTGGGGGAGACTTATCAACGATGTACGAAGCCGCTCAGGGATTGAGAGTGGCATGTCATCTCTATTTTATCGCACTTCTTTCTAATCCTGTTTTCATTTCCATAATTTTACTCATATATGCTATGCCCTAAGTGAGAAGCATTTTGAGACATCAAATGTGGAATAGTCTCCTCATACTTTGAGGAGGGGAAAGATTTTAGCAGGCAGTAAATTAATTATCAAAATTCCCTCGCTCATTTTTCCGATCTCTCCCTTCTCCCAAGTCGGACGCCCCGACTAGGGCATCACCCAAGCCCTGCCTCGCTATTCAGATGACAACGACACTGCGAGTCCCAGTCAAAATCCTCTTGTGCTCCTTTCTCGTTTCTCCTCCTACTTTTTGATGTCATCATAGGTTCTTGGGGTTTAAAGAAGAGAAACTCCAACCTCCTCTGAGACTCAAGGCTGCATATGAGATCCCAAACGGGAGCTCGTAACATATAACTCCCTATAAAGTGAATCCTCAATTTTTATGTGACTTTAGTCTATTTATTAGCAATAAAATTCACTAAATTATCTTTCACCGCATTTCAAATACTTGGCTACATGATATGTGGTATCAAAGAAGGTTATCGTGAAAAGAGGTCAATACGCCTAACTGACTCGCACATCCATTGTCATACATTTTTGGATAACGTGTAAGAATTTTAAGAATCAAATGTTGATGCTAGCTACAACGACCGTTATCCTGACGGAATAACATTGGTAGTGCATGGCTCGATGTATAATAAAACGATGAGTTTTCTCACCGAGTATCGAAACACGTGGAGCGCGGGTGAAGATACTAGGATGTTCTAAACCTTGGGCTAGCTAAGCAAATTATCAAATAGAATTTTTTTTACTAATTAACTCCTACTTTATATTCCTAAACTAATGAGAGTAAGAGCACATCAGCACAAACACAAATTAACACAAACTCAAACCACCATTGAAAACAACTCCAAGGGACAATCACATCCACAATAAAAGTGTATACTAACAATCACCTCACAAACATGTAAGATTACAAGTTTAAAGATGAAGTTAATACAACTAAAACATTATGTGTGAGCTAATCCATCATAACATGTAGAAACTACAAGAGGAAAAAATTGCTAGGTGAGAATTGCACTAGAGCTACAATGGGAACGAAGAGTCTTCTGTTCGGTTACTCTAGAGAGGCATAGATTGGTCCTCCACCCTCAATAGTTACGCTTCAGGCTCGTCCGGGATACGGGAGGAGCTGTAACTGACATCCTAATGACCCGTCTTCTTTTCATGTCGCTCCAAAACGCCACGGCACAAGCACTGGATCCTCAAATAGCATTCTTCCTACTTGAATCTCCCTCAAATAAGCATAGGATGGAGTGAAGAGGTGATCCTTTCCCTAGAGACGAACTGGCGACCTACATGAGACGAAAAACGGCGAGATGAAATGAGTTCGTCCGTCAAAAATACCTAAAATCGCGCTTTATATAAAGCAAGAAAAATGAACGCATGCGCGTTGTAAAGCGCACGGGAGTGCGCGGTGTAAATAGATGCAGGGATCTGGGCACCCAGGTCGCACACAGACATATGCACGTGCGCGAACGCGCGTGCAAAAATAACCCACGCGCAAATTCAGATCCAAAATAAGACAGTGGCCAAGGGAACAGGAGACGCGCACGCGTGCACTGTAAAACGCACGGGCGTGTGCGAACAATTTTTGACATATGTTCTCTGAACAAGCACAAAAGTCCACACTATAGAAAAATATATCCACGCAGTCCAGAAATGCATATAATATAAAAATAAGCATTTTCCATACAATTCTAACACAAATTAGGACGATTACACATTGAATTACAGGGTGAAAATGATAAATGAAATGCACATAAAAAACCCTCACGCTTGTACATTTACTTGTCCAAAGCAAACCCATTCTGCCACGAGGGATAAAAGAAATATAAATCTAATTTGAGCATTATTAGTGAGTGCATTTCAACTTCAAAAATTTGGTGATGAACCAAGTGAATACTATAGTGTAACACAATTAACAAATAAGAACTAGAATTCTTCACAAGAGCAAGATAACAAGAATTTGACAAGTTCAACATTTCAAAATTAGAATACATTGCATGCTAGGTAGTGAGAAAACTAATTTAGTCAAGAGATCAGATTCAACTCATCCGAATCTAAAAAGTCTGCCGAGGAGTTCACCAAGGTAAGAGTCTAAAATCATACCCCAACTACTATTTCAATGCGCTCACTAACCTGCATGCGGCAAAGATCACTAGGACAAGCATAGATGAAGTAATTTGGACACAATATTTTTTTATCAAACACACCTCAAAAGAACAAAATTTTTTTTGAAAACATAAATGACGAATTTTATCATCTCACCCAATGCATTTTTTAAAAAACATGGGTGATGAATTGTATCCTCTCGCCCGGGTGATGAATCTTATCCTCTCACCCAATATTTTTTTTACAGCATAGGGGATGATGAATCTTATATCCCATCCCCGCATAAAAAGAGGTGGTGTGAATCAAGAAAATTGGAATGAAAGCTCAAACGATTTCAACAACGAGCCTAGATCATTTCCTAAATGCACATTGAGCTAGCAAATGCATGAAAATCATAATTAGCAGTAGATTTTAAAAGTAAAGAGGGCCTTCTAGCTAAGAATGAGTAAAGAAGTTGTCTCTATCATAACCAAACACCCATCAACCATCCAACGACAACGACATTTAATTGTGAGAACGTAAATATTCAAATTAAACATCTTGCTCAAAGAAGAAAACAACACAGAATAATGAATACATGTAAGTATTAACAATTATCGTACTGCCCAAATGGAAACTGAAATTACTCGGGATTAATACTACGAAAAGAGACTTAGAAAATAATATGTCAGATGTCAAAAAGGGATGTGCTCTAGACGTGCAGTAAAAAAAATTATGCAGGGCAGTGAAACAGATGCAAATCAACAGAAACAAGCGCTGTTTTTACACAAATTTTATGATAATTTTACTAAAAAGAGATTAGCGACTACATTCTCCACCCCACACACACGCTTAAACTCAGTACTGTCCCCAATGAGTCGCAATTATTTTAAATCAATAAATTAGGCAAACTAAAGAAAATAAATGCAAGAATGGAGTGAGAATACCCAGGTTTAGGAGCATCAACGAGGGAAAAATCCAAAATTTCTTGCAAATCAGGGTACACAAAATGGGGTGTCACAATCAATCACCTGAAAGAAAATGAAAGCATGTACAGAAAAACAAACTAGAAGTAGAATTAGTATTTTAAATGAAAAATAAAAGATAACTATTGGGTTTATTATCTCCTAATAAGACTTATTTGATATTTCTAAATCTAAACTATTCGGTGTTGAAAACTTGAAGTGCACAAGAATTCTTTTTAATTTGCGAGTCGGTAAGTAGTGCCAACACCAATATAGTCTCCTCTGTAGAAGTGGTATCCCGTATGAAGGTAGGGAGATAGAGGAGAAATCAAAGGAGCTCCTGCCACTCTTGGTCATAAAAGAATATAGGGCTATTTTTGTTACCCTAGCCTGATTCGCTTGTAGGACGGAGTGAGCAACGAATAAAATAAAGCGTTCATGCACGACCTCATCTTCCAAAGAATAAAGGAATGTTATAGATGAAATATAATCAAAATTAAAATGAGAAGGTGATGCGGAGCAGAGAAGAGGACGAGTTTTGGGCCCGTTCGAGGCTGATTTGGCGTGCAAAACTCGCAATCGGTAGAAGAGATGGATGATCCATTAGCGACGATTTGGATATCTCAACCAGTGAAGAGATGTGAAGCTCCTCACTAGGCGAGGTATCCTCCTCGGTGCAATCCAATAGAGATTCTGATTCCTCAAGCACCTAATGTGCAGAAATGAAAGCATTGACAAGATCAAAAGAATCAGGTGTAAGTGAGCTAGGAATAACAGGAAGGCTAAAACTACATTTAGCAGATTCAGAGAAAATAAAAGACTAGTCCTCAGAAATAGAATCCATGTTAGATGATGTCGCAAGAAAAATGGGCATCACCAAATCATCACACGAATCATCGGACATGTCGATAGAGGCATCAGCAACGCTTCCTGATGAACAAGAGCGAATTGAAGATATCTCATCGACATGAGAAGGATCGGATAAGTGGGAGGGAAGTGACGTGAATGTGACATTTGGTTTGTCATCCTCCTCCATTATGGCTTTGAATGACTCGCAATCCTTCAATGCATGAGTTGTGCAAAGACAAAACAAACATTTCTTCTCAATCGGCTTCGGCCTCGAAGAAGCCAAAGAGACTGAAGAAGGAAATATGTGCAATGGGGACACAAAGTTATGATAGCTAGATTCTCGGTATGAGTAACCATACGATGTTGATTCACCATAAGAAGAGCCATAAGAATTATAACTAGTATTTTTCGACGGACGCGCAAAGCTATATTGAGCATAGATTTCGCACCACTGACAAGGCATATAAGTGGTCATGGTAGTTTGGAACCTGATTCAACAAAATATCATAACCAACTCACTACACAAGATGAATTAATAACGATGCAAATTTGTGGGTGAAATTAAAAAATAGAAAAACAAGAGATTAAAAGTTTTAAATGGAAATACCTAGTCAAACCTAGGTAAAGTATTTCCTAGACCTTCTGACTAAGTCCACCACGCTCCTCGACAATGGCAGAAAAAACTTGATTGTTGGCTACAACGGCCATTATCCTGGCGGAATTACGTCGACAGTGCACCGGTCGAAGTAATATAAAACGAACCTACCGAGTATTGAATCACGCGGAGCAAGGATGAAGATACTATGATGCCCTAAACTTTGGGCTAGCTAAGCAAATTATCAAATAAGATTTTTTTTACTAATTTGCTTCTACTTTATTTTCCTAAACTAATGAGAGCAAAAGCACATCAACACAGACAAATTAACACAAACACAACCCACCATTAAAAACAACTCTAAGTGACAATCACATTCATAATAAAAGTGCATAATAACAATCACCTCACAAACATGTAAGATTACAAGTTGAAAGATAAAGTTAATACAACTAAAACTTAAAAGTGACCTAATCCATCATAACATGTAGAAACTACAAGAGGAAAAAAGGGCTAGGTGAGAATAGCGTCGAAGCTACAACGGGAACGAAGATCCGTCGCCTTGGATTCGCTAAAGAAGTGTAGATTGGTCCTCCACCCTCAATAGGTACGGCTCGGGCGCATCCAGGATACGGGAGGCGCTGTCACCGACCACCTAATGACCTGTCTTCTCTTCACACCTCTCCAAAATGCCACAGCTCAAGCACCAAATCCTCAGATAGCTGTCTTCCTTCTTAAACCTCCCTCAAATAAGCATAGGATGGAATGGATAAGTGATCCTTGCCCTAGAGACGAGCTGGCAACCTCCATGAGACAAAAACGGTGGGATGAAATGAGTTCATCTGTCAAAAAGACCTAAAATTGTGTTTTATAGAAAGCAGGAAAAATAAGCACGCGTGTGTGCGTTGTAAATAGATGCAGAGATCTGGGCGCCCAGGTCACGCACGTGCATATACACGTGCGCACACGAGCGTGTGGAAATAACGCACGCGCAAATTCAGATCAAACATAAGACAACAGACAAGGGAACAGGAGACGTGCGCGCATGTGCCGTAAAGCGCACGGGCGTGCTTGAACAAATTTTGACATATGTTCTTTGAACACACACAAAACTCCACACATGTAGAAAAACACGTCCACACAGCCAATAAATGCATATAATATAAAAATGAGTCTTTTCCATACAATTCTAGCACAAAATAGGATGATTACAGATAGAATTACAGAGTGAAAAGGATGCATGAAATGCATGTATCAAGTGTCAATCTCCAACATGAATTTACAAAAAAAATGTAAATCTCCAATTCATGACAAACAAGGAAGCACCGGTACGGGTACCGGGTACGATACGTATCTGGTACGTCGGTGCGCAAAAATTTAAAAACCAAAGATACGGGTACGTCGTGATACGTTGTATTAAATATAATAAACATGTATATATATATATCACAAATGTAATTAAAAATCCTCAAAATAATATTAGATCAAGCATAATTGCATAAATCATCATTTTCTAAACTCTATACATACAAAACAACATGAGTATGAAGGACTAACAACACATGTATATAGTAAAAAAATAAAATAATAAAATTTAAATCAATTTCTTTATAGTTTTAACGAAAAAAAAGATACTTAAATTTAAAGCGTATTTTATTATTATAAACAAACACCGCTAATTGTATTTATGATTCATAAATTTTATTTTCTAAAAGACACAAAAGTCTTTTGTTTACTTTAGAAAAACATACTCTATCACAATATGTAGAACGATCTGGCAAGTCCAAGTGTATCTACAGACTAGAGTAACAGGTGTATTCACCGAGGAACGGGTACGTACCGGTACTGGATACGTATCCGGTACGGGTACGTGACCCTCAAGGAAGTATCAGTGCTTCATAGATGACAAAGGATATGCTCTGTTGATTACCACTACAAGTTTCTACAAGTAGTTGTGCAAATTAGCAAGTTTAGTGAGATTATTCCACATGTTTGGAGAGCATTCTAGGAAAAGGATGTCGACACCTCAAGATCAATGTTTGAAACTGCATGAATCAAAAATGGCGTAACAAACACTGGTCCAACATCAAGCATTCTCTTAAGTTAAGATTACATTTTCATGATACAGATATTGAATATAATCTTCCTGAGATCTTTAGATCGAAAGCCATCGGAAGATTAAATTCTACACTAAAATTTGGAATGCATTGTTCATTGATTATTTGCATCGGATTGTTATGTCTCTTACAGGACCTTAGAAATGAAAATGATAAAAAGTACAAAAACAAAAATTAGTTTTTTTCATCATTTTACATTATTTTAGTTTTTGCATCCCTAAAATATTTATATCAAATCATGTCTACAAAACATTTTGGACAAAATTAGGAATGATACTTCAATTTACTAGTGTGTATCAAGCCCAAGTTGATGGAAAAACTAAATTTGAACACTGGTTTTCACAAGTATTCAAGGATCGAAGGAGGAACGACAGGAGTGCAGACTGAGGACATCTCACATGACTCAAGGTGAAGTCTCATCCATCCCCAAGGGGACTTGCACAACACCCAAAGGAGGATATGAAGAACATTGCAGAACTAAGTAACAGATAATTCTTCGAGGTCTCTGCAGCGATCTCCCATGTGAGTTCCTCAAAAGTGGTTCCCTATATTGGTCTAAATGCAAAAATGTGGAGTTGCCTGACGGCTACCTGTCAGGCGGCTCCCTTAACTCTACAAATACCCTTCATCATTCTCATGAGAAGGGGAGTAAATTTTTTGGCACCCTCTTGACCGGAGAACAGATTCCGAACAACTGGAGAATTGCTTAGAACTTGCCTACCAATCAATCCTTCTCACCCCAATTATTGGTTCGGAAGGGAGAGTTCTTATACACACAGATTATAGGTGCGACTTTCGCTCTCCAACCCTTTCGAACAATGGAAGGATCTCTCTCTCACGTGCACACGCACCTACGGGCTTATCTTCTCCTCATCCCACTGATGCGGTGGAGTAATTTGCGGCCATCGAGGCCTAGAAGAATCCTCAACTTGGCAAGATCGTGGATGACGGCCTCAACAACTTGGTGCAGTGAGTGTGGAGCTTACTTATAAGTGGAAACATTGCAATGATCATAGGAGGAAGAAAAGACAGAGCATCTTAGATCAAGGTGACGGATGGGACCTCTCGAATCCTATCACTTGTCAAGGACCTCCTTGACATCTGGCACACCATGAAATACTCAGGGCAAGCAGCATCCTACTAAGACATCTGTGTCAACGAGTGACAAACTCAAAATATCAAGTGAGATTGAAAAAAAAATCCCCATAATGAAAAGTCATCGGGTCAGTTCACCAACACCGTTGATCAGTGCCAATAGCCTCAAGTCCCTTTACAGGAATTTATGAGTCTTGAAGGGAGTAACTAGAGGGGGCAAGAGAAACCACCAAATGAGGCACGTTGACAAACAATCGGACAGCGATCACCTTCGAAGGAACATCGTTTATGTCTGACATCTGAAGAAATCGAGGACGAGTAGACGATGATAATCGGGAAATCACACTTTGAATAAGTTGAGTGAGTGCAGTTAGTGCTTCAATAAGGAGAAAACATCAGTGGGTGTAAAAAAGGTGAATACAACGGTTGAACCAGCTGGAGAGGTCATTAGTATCTAAGAATATCTCCTAGAAGAATGGTTTATACCATAACATGTTGGGGGATCGTGCCTGCATTGTTGTGGTCAAAAGAGAAGTTTCACATCAAGCGCCCCCAGGGCTTCCGTCCTGAAGGCTAACATTAAGGATGCAAAACTCCTCCAGGTCTCGCAACTTGTATGTTTAAGAAAGGCCCCTCCCTCGTGAAGGTCTCGACATCCATACCAGAAGGAGAATGTGCAGGATGTAAGAGTCCTCCAGATCTCACGTCCTGTATGGCTGTATCATTAACAATGATATCACCTTATGGAAAAAAAATAGACTTCAGTTGCAAAAGCAGCACCAAGGATGCAAAAAAAATCTCACTCTTGCCCTTTCAATCTCAATAAGGCAAAAATTGCAAGACCAAAGTTCTCACGACACCCTGATTTTGAATGCAACATCAACGTTAGAGCTCATGCAATGTTAAAGGCCAAAAGTACATAAAAAGTTAAATGATAAAAGTACCTTCATAACTTTTCCTCTAAGCGAGGGATCGCCCCCACGATGAGATAAGTACTTCACAATTGTGACAATCATTCACCAACATTCATAGTTTTAAATCTATTAGAAGACTAATGACACTCTACTCTATGTGCGAGAAATAAAACAGGGTGTCCACCACTACGATGCAGGAACCATGCCCAAGAAAGACTCGGTTGGAAGTTCCTAGACAGCAACATCTTTTGGAAAGAGGGCTCGCGTTAGACCTCCTCCATGGTCACCAAGTTTAGATATTCTCACATCCTTACATATTGATGACAAGCACAGTTGCTCTGCATCATCCTCGGTGACGTTAACTTAGTGTCCCTCCATCATCTTAGTTAGAGTAATTTAATCCCATCTGAGATACGAATGAATTGAGATCCCTCCTCCCTCGTAAGTAATGATTATCCACCCCTAAGGTGCGAAGACAGTTTCAGTATGTTAACATTTCGGATTTCCAGCATTAGTAAAGGCAATGCATCTCGAAGCATCTCTCATAGGGCATTAACTGAACATCTAGCCAGAAATTTAAATGGAGCAATCTAAACTCATCTAACTTACGACTAGACTGAGAGTCCTCCCTCGTAAATAATGTTTATCCACCATTAAGATGTGAACGTGTTTCTAATACAATAATAACCCTTCCAGCATGAGCGTCTTATCTCGTGGGAGTTTTTCAAAGGCTTGACCATTCAAAGCATAGGTCTCGCGCAAACCTCTTACGCATATCTCTCGTAGGGACCTCTTGAAATAAATCTCCAAGACCAGCTCCACCAAGACTACAGCTAGATTCATTGGCTCATGCATCATTATCTTATTAAATTTATAACCCATCCTTGAAAGGGTCAATCCAGTCGAGAATTATTTATTCTTGCAAAGAAGAGGCTATTATGTCATCTGCCTTAGAGCACAAACACAGTGTACAAGGGTCTCGCCCAACCCATCAGGATGGAGGTGAGACCTCTCCTGACTTATAAAAATATTACATCGTGTTAGACAAGTGTCATTTCCCAGAGGAAGTTCTTGGCGCATCACGAAGGGTTCAAGTTCTCACCTAGACCATGCACTCAATGGTCTTGCGAAAACCAAAAAGAAAATTATTAAGAAGGGCAGACGCACGGGCTAAATGTTGAAACCAAAAAACTTCCTATATGATTTCACTCTTAGTGAAAAGATGAATTTTTGCACAAATAATCAGTCTCCCAGCATACCACCGAGCAAAAATGATTTTTAAAAAAGGTACATCCATAAAAAAACGAGAGGACTACACCGAAAAGGCACTCTCGGGTCCCTCTACAGTCAAAGGGGTGTAACCCCTAGACATGGAGCCGCTACACCCTTAGGAATCGCTCTCAACACTATCACTGCTACTCGAGATCTCAATCAAGTCTGGAGAACCAAGAGAAGGCAAATGACTGGTCGGATGGAGACAAGGAAACAAGTCATAAAATTGGAGCTTAGATGCTCCGGCACCAAGAACCAGTGTAGGTCCTCCAACACCAACACACCCCTGTGATAACTTTGTCACAAATTTTCTGGCAAAACTCTGGAATTTCCTTGATCTTGAGTATCGAGAGGTCCTCCTTGGCCTCAAGGAACTATTCAGTCAGCTCTGCAATCTGCTCTTTCCATGCAAGAGCCTTCCACTAGCGCTCCAGCTTCTCCCACTACACTTGCTGAAAAAGATCCTATGGAATAACAAAAGAGGGTCAGCAGTAATCAAACTCATACTCAAAGATAGGTCACCAAAAGAATGAACCCACTCACTCGAGCAGGCATCACATCTTCGCGGAGGGAGCGGACCTGCTGGTTGACCTAGCCTTTGAGGACTTGCACCTGCATCCCCAGTGAATGCATCAACTCGGTGTGGAAAAGAGCCACGTGAGTGTGTCGATTGACGAGTTCTCGCTCTGACGCCTCACGAATGGCAAGAGCATCACTTCAACTGTGAAGTTTGTGGCACACCCTGAAGACATCTTCATCATCACCCTCGGCTACGAGTCAAGGAGGTAAGCGAGTATTCAAGAACACATGCTATTGGGGAGATGAAGCTAGCAGAGGGTCCCTGCAAATATTGAGCTCCCTTGTTCCTCTCTCAAACATAGGATGACAGGAAGGGCAAATCACTAAAAAGACAAAAAGATTGTCTGGTGCACAAAGCATCCCCGAGCAACGAGGGTCCGGGGAAGGGTCCCACAACAAGGGTGAAATCTAGGCAAACCTTACCTTGGATTTTCCAAGAGACTGCTTCTAGGACTCTGTTACGCCCCCGCAACGTTTTGCCGGTCGTCACTATGTTCGCAGACGCAAGGATGCCGTACACAACGGGGCTGAACCATCCGGTTCAGCCCCCTCTCTCTGAAGATGCCGAAATAGGGCTGAACCGGTTCGGTTCAGCCCTATTGGGGCCGGCCGGCCCCTTTGGCCGGCCCCCCTCTTTGGTTCCGGGTATTTATATCCAGGAACCCCTCTTGGTTCAGGAGGCAAGTATTTGAGGTATAATCTCCATCCTCCTTCTAAACCCTAATTCCTCTTAGCCTCCTCTTCCTCTCTAGTTTATCTCTCTCTCTCTATCTATCTAGTGTCATAACATTTGGTATCAGAGGATTCGTCTCCGACATGGTGAACACGCGCACGCAAGAGGAATCCGCACGGCTCGAAACCCTAGAGGGGACGGTGGTCACTCTCACGGATTCGGTGGCGGCCATGACGGCCGGTATGGAGGAGTTGAAAACCTTATTGAAAGGAAAAGCGCCGGCTACGGATGATTCGGCCGGATCGGGACAAGATCCGGCTGTGGTTGCGCGCGGGGCCACGGACGGCGGAGTCACGCGTGTTGGGCTCGGCGACGACGCATCGCATCCTTTTCCCCCTCCGTCAACAGGACCATATGGCGGGGCTGGCGGGTCGGGGTCGGGGCATTATGCGGGGCCGATGCCGCCCGCATCGTTGAATAGTGGCTTCGGCGAGCCCGTCGCAAACCGGAACCAGGGGCGTCGGGGCTGGGATGAGCCCGCAGGCTTCCGGCGTGGCTGGGATGACCCAGCAGGGTTTCGGCAGGGCTGGGATGAGGCCGCAGGTCAGCGGCGGGGCTGGGATGAGGCCGCAGGTCAGCGGCGGCCACCGGAACAGGCAGGACAGCAGCGGGGAGGTCTTCTTCCTCCTCCTCGGGGGTTTGGACAGCAGGGTGCGCCGGTTTATGGACCACCATGGGGTGGCCAACCACCGGGTTATGGTGTATTTGAGCAAGGCGATATCGGAAGGCGAGAAGGAGGTCATGGTCCGCATCGCTTGACTCCAGGCTTGTCTCGCA
Organism: Platanthera zijinensis; assembly: GCA_039513925.1. Lineage (NCBI taxonomy): Eukaryota > Viridiplantae > Streptophyta > Magnoliopsida > Asparagales > Orchidaceae > Platanthera > Platanthera zijinensis. Next base: position 24,755,846 of record CM077079.1, on the reverse strand, counting down.
TGTATTTTCCGGAGTTCGAGGGTGGTGACACCTTGGAATGGATTCAGAAGGCCGAACTTTTCTTTCAATATCAAGATGTTCCTGAAGGCCAATGGGTGCAGTTGGCGTCTTTTCACCTAAAGGATGACGCCTTCCAATGGACACAGTGGTTCCTGCGGGGACGGGAGTACGTGCCCTGGGGGAGTTTGTGGAGGGCTTTACGGCTCGATTTGGTCCGCTAGAGTATGAGAACTATGAGGCCATGCTTCAGAAACTCCGCCAGAAGGGTTCTGTGATGGAGTACCGCACGGAGTTCGAGAAGTTGGCGAATCGGGTGCAATGGCCAGAAAGGACATTATACAGTTGCTTCATCTCCGGTCTCAAGGATTATATTCGTGATGAGGTGCAGGCACTCATGCCTCAATCGTTGAACCACGCCATTACCTTGGCACGTATTCAGGAGGAGCGGTTCAGCAGGCAGAGAGGCCGCATGCAGAATAGGCCCCCCTCGGGCATCCCTACTACTACGGTTGCACGGCGGGAACAACCTACGGCTAACAAGCCGACGGTGACTCGCTTGTCTTGGAGTGAGTTGCAAGCTCGCAAAGAGAAGGGTCTATGCTTCAATTGTGATGAGAAGTTTGCTCCGGGCCATAAATGCCAGAGGACACAAGTCTTCATGTTATATCAGGAGGCTGAGGAAGCACCGGCGGCCGACGAGGAAGAATTGGAGGTGGACTTGGAAGATACTGAGTTTGGGGTCTCTATACATGCTTTGGAAGGGTGCGCTCCCCCGCTTACAATGCGGCTGGCGGGTCGGATCGCCCAGGAGAAGGTTACTATTTTGGTGGACAGTGGGAGCACCCACAACTTTATACATCCCGATGTGGCAGGGAGAGTTGGACACGGGGTCGACAAGGGGGCTGCCTTCCATGTTATGGTGGCGGATGGCAGTAAGTTGCAATGTGAAGGGGTGCTGAAGGGAGTGGAACTGCGGATAGGAGACTATGCGGGACGAACGGACGTCTACTTGCTACCTATTCGTGGCTCGGATATGGTCTTGGGAGTTCAATGGTTACGCCAATTACAACGGGTAACTTTTGACTGGGCGCATATGACCATGGAGTTTGTGCTCGGGGAGCAACAGTTCTGCCTGCGGGGTCTCATGTCTTCTCCTATTAAGGAGGTATCTCTTCGCAGCATGCAACAGTTGAGCGGAGACGGGCAAATGATGGCCATTCTCCGGGAGGTTCAGACCGGCAACTCCGGCAATTCTGAGGTACCAGTTCACTTACAGTCCATTTTGACAGATTATGCTGACGTTTTTCAGGAGCCCCGTACTCTGCCACCGCCTCGATTCCGGGATCATCGTATTCTGCTCAAGGCGGGCGCCGAGCCTACTAATGTGCGACCATATCGCTACCCACACATTCAGAAGGCGGAAATTGAGCGGAGTGTCCGGGAGATGTTGGAGGCCGGTATCATTCGGCCAAGTACTAGTTCCTTCTCCGCTCCCATCATTCTGGTCAAGAAAAAAGACGGTTCCTGGAGGTTTTGTGTGGACTACCGCGCCTTGAATGGCGCCACGATCAAGGATAACTTTCTGATTCCTCACATCGAGGAGCTGCTGGATGAACTGCATGGAGCACAACTTTTTACCAAGTTAGATCTTCGATCTGGATATTATCAGATTCTCATGGCCCAGGAAGATATCCACAAGACGGCTTTCCGAACACATGACGGCCATTATGAGTTCTTGGTCATGGCCAATGGCTTGACTGGCGGACCTTCTACATTCCAGGCCAACATGAATGAGATTTTTCGGGATTTCTTGCGGACTTTTGTGCTGATATTCTTCGACGACATTCTCATTTACAGTGCTAGTTGGGAGGATCATGTGGGACATGTGGAACAGGTCCTATGCCGACTTCGGCAACACCGTCTTTACGCCAACCGTTCTAAGTGCTCATTTGGTCAGGAGGAGGTGGAATACTTGGGCCACATGGTCTCAGGTCAGGGCGTGCGGGCCGACCCACGAAAAATTCAGAGCATGCAATCGTGGCCGCGGCCAGTTACAGTGCGTGCCTTGCGCGGATTTTTGGGTCTCACGGGATACTACAGGCGGTTCGTCCAGGATTATGGCAAGATAGCAAGACCTTTGACTCAGCTTTTGCAGAAGGATTCTTTTTCTTGGGGAGAAGAGGCGGAGGGCGCCTTCCAGGCCCTCAAACAGGCCATGACGACCACGCCTGTTCTTGCCTTACCAGATTTCGCGAAGGAATTCATCCTCGAGACTAGGGGTGAGGAGCGAAAACCGAAAACCGACAAAACCGACTGAACCGACCGAACCGCACCGATTTTGAAACCGAGCCGCCCGACTCGGTGTCGGTTCGGTCTGGAGCTTTTGAAAACCGAAGCCGTATCGGTTCGGGTCGGTTTTCAAGTTGTAAAAACCGACCAAACCGAACCGAACCGACCTTAGTAATTGATATTATAATAATTATAAATTATGTATATATTAAGTTCTATTTTATAATAATTATAAACGATGTAAATGACCCTATATGAACTTGAGTTCAAGTTATGTTCAAGTTAAGTTCAAGACCACTTAAATTTTATGATTCAGGCAGAGTCACGAGAGCCCTCCTAAATAAATGAAATAATCCTACTTACGGGCTACGGCTTGCTTATCTATAGCGAATTAGCTCCTTAATGATTGAATGAAAAAGCCTTGAAAATTGAACTATATTGGTGGCCTGTTGTACACCAACTTTTCTGATAACATTATCTTTCAATGTGATCTCATTCAAATATCTTAATCATTATTTGAATTTTTTTGTTTTTGAATTATGCCAACAAGCAACTTTGCCCGTAAATGTGGAGATGGTACTGTGTAACAAATATTAATTTTGATCACCACAAATTTTTCAAGTGAGTATTTTCAATGGTGGACACTGAACCTGTGTATATATCTTCACAAATTTCTTCAAGTGAGCAGTCTTCTGGTAACATTTTATATTCACAAACTTTAATAGACATTAATTTCGATCATCAAAAAAACATTTTTATAACTTCAAGTGTATATATCACACAATATCACATGATCTTTAGTAGAAACTACACCGAACAAGCTTGCAAATTATATCTCTATAGTGTTGTCGCAAAAAACCGACACCGAACCGCAAAAAACCGACTAAAAACCGAACCGACTATAAACCGAACCGTCCGGGTTCGATTCGGGTCGGTTTAGACAAACCAAAAACCGCAGCATGTCGGTTCGGTTTCGGTTTGGGTACAAACCGACCCAAACCGAACCGCTCGCAGCCCTACTCGAGACGGATGCGTCGGGGGTGGGCATCGGCGCCGTCTTGATGCAGGACAGACGGCCTATAGCTTTCTATAGTAGGGCGTTAGCCCCTCGTACTTTGGGCCTTTCGGCTTACGAAAAAGAAATGTTAGCAATCATTCATGCGGTGGGCGTTTGGCGTCCGTACTTGTTGGGCCGGCACTTTAAGGTGCGCACGGATCATCAAAGCTTAAAACATTTTCTGGACCAACGGGTCTCCTCGCCTCTCCAACAGAAGTGGGTTACAAAGCTCTTGGGATATGATTATGAGATCGTTTATCGGCGCGGCAAGGATAATGTCGTCGCTGATGCTCTCTCTCGCTTGCCGGAGGCAGCTCTCACTCACATTACGGGACCCTTGATCGATTCTTTGGCCGACATTCACGAGGAGGTCATGGGCTCGGACACTTTGCGGCCGTTAGTGGAGGCTTTGCAGCGGGGCGAGACTGTTACGCCTGGTTATCATTTATGTAATGGCTGTCTTCACTTTAGGGGCCGAGTGGTGGTGCCGGCCGCATCAGCTTGGAGAACAGTTTTGATGCATGAGTTTCACTCGTCGCCTACGGGGGGACATGCCGGAGTACTTCGAACCTTCAGCGTGCGCGGGCCAATGTCTTTTGGGCGGGCATGCGACGGGACATTCAGCAGTTTGTTCGACAGTGTGAGATCTGCCAGCGGCAGAAATATGAGACTTCTTCACCCGCGGGGCTGCTTGTCCCGTTGGACATCCCGCAGCTTATTTGGGACACGGTGTCCATGGACTTCATCGAAGGGTTGCCTAAATCAAAAGGGAAGTCGGTCATTTTGGTAGTAGTGGATAAACTCTAAGTATGGCCACTTTATTGCCCTCAGCCACCCCTACACTGGAGACTTGGTGGCCGCCCTCTTTGCTAGAGAGATTGTTCGTCTGCATGGCGTTCCTCGCGCGATTATTTCTGATCGTGACCCGACCTTCGTTAGTAGCTTTTGGAGGGAGTTATTCCGCTTACAAGGAACTCGCTTACATTTCAGCACGGCCAACCATCCGCAATCGGATGGCCAAACAGAGGTCCTTAACCGAGGGGTGGAGACATATCTTCGGTGCTTTGTGATGGATGAGCCCCGCACTTGGCCAGAGTGGTTACATTGGGCCGAATACTGTTATAACACGTCTTATCACTCCGCCAGCAGGATGACGCCATTTGAGGTTGTTTACGGTCGGCCACCTCCAAACTTGGGCACTTATGAGCCGGGTAGCACCGCTCTACCGGCGGTTGATCGGGCTCTTCTGGACCGCGATCGCATGATGGTCACTCTTCGGGCCAACCTCTGTTTGGCCCAGGATCGTATGAAGGTGCAAGCGGACAAGCACCGCACTGAGCGGGAATTTGCCGTCGGTGATGAGGTTTTTCTCAAGTTACAACCATATCGGCAATTATCTGTTGCAGCCCGTGGCAATCAGAAGTTGTCCCCGCGCTACTACGGCCCCTTTCAGATCATCAGCAGGGTGGGGCCGGTAGCTTACACCTTGGCTTTGCCGCTGGGCTCCCGCATCCATCCCACTTTTCACGTCTCATTGCTCAAGAGAAAGGTGGGCCAGCTTATCCAACCTTCTGCTCTCTTGCCTGACGTTACGGCAGCGGGTGAGCTGAGGCCACTTCCGGAGGATGTTTTACGAAGCAGATGGAAGCACCGGGGCACCAAATTCCGGCCCGAACTCTTGGTCAAGTGGAAGAACCTTTCTCCGGCACAAAACTCTTGGGTGGATTTCTTCGATTTCAAGGAACTTTACCCCGACTACCACCTTGAGGACAAGCTGGTTCTTGATGGGGAGGGGAATGTTACGCCCCCGCAACGTTTTGCCGGTCGTCACTATGTTCGCAGACGCAAGGATGCCGTACACAACGGGGCTGAACCATCCGGTTCAGCCCCCTCTCTCTGAAGATGCCGAAATAGGGCTGAACCGGTTCGGTTCAGCCCTATTGGGGCCGGCCGGCCCCTTTGGCCGGCCCCTCTTTGGTTCCGGGTATTTATATCCCGGAACCCCTCTTGGTTCAGGAGGCAAGTATTTGAGGTATAATCTCCTTCCTCCTTCTAAACCCTAATTCCTCTTAGCCTCCTCTTCCTCTCTAGTTTATCTCTCTCTCTCTCTCTATCTATCTAGTGTCATAACAGACTCGAACATGTGACCTCAAGGTCACACGACAACACCTCAATCGGTGCATCAAGGCTCCTCTTCAATCACTAAAAAGACATACTATAATAAAATTGCAGGCGGAGGAAAATGCATGCTCCTTGCAAGTTACCATAAGGATAGCAAATTGCTAGCCAGCCAAAATGCAAACCATGCACCATTCATCAAATAAAAAGATGAAGTAAATCTCATTTCTAAATGATGGATAATGAGACATCTTCCTAGAATGAATGGCCACATCCTACCAAAACTTGACTTACATTAATTGATCCATAAAGGGGGAGGGATACAAGGAATGAAACAAATACGAGATTCTCAATGTTCAAAAAATCTAGGATGCGGGATACATTTTCAAAATTTTAATTATTTAAATAAAAATACAAATTAATACGAAAACATTTGTGAACTTCATGTCTTCTTCATTTATTTTCAATCATTATATCTCACATAACATATATTATATGAACACAAAGTGTACCAATGTTACAAAATAGTACCACATCATAAATAGAAATTGTGCATGAAAGTATGCAACAAATTAACTCCCACCACTTACTTTTTCGCAAACTTTTTCTTCGTATCATCATAATATATACAATTTTTAGCATATTCAAGCTCACTCGAGCATACAAGGGAGTATCCAAGAGTATCCCAAAATATCCAAGATTGTTTAATTTAAATAAAAAGAAAAAAAATTAAGAGTTTTGAGGAGTTCCGTGAGTTTTTTTACTCCAAAACGCTTCAGATACGATACACAAGGGCAGTGCAAGTATTCTTGCTTCATATAGGTCCATAGGTTCAAACCAAACACAAAATTGATCTATCCCTTCCATTTAAATCCATGAAAACAAAAGGGAGAAAACATAGCAGTCAAATACTCGCAACAAATCATACAATAGGGAAGCAAAATATTATGATTCCTCTATCAGTTATCTTATTATATTGTTATTATTTTATATTATCGAGTCAATTCATGTCGAGTTGTATTAAGTTGTAATCGTCGTTATTAGTGTCAACGTATTTTATAATTTAGTGTCCACTATTGTATTTACAGTTGTGTCATTCGGGGTTCCTATATATAGACTCTGTTACGCCCCCGCAACGTTTTGCCGGTCGTCAATATGTTCGCAGACGCAAGGATGCCGTACACAACGGGGCTGAACCATCCGGTTCAGCCCCCTCTCTCTGAAGATGCCGAAATAGGGTTGAACCGGTTCGGTTCAGCCCTATTGGGGCCGGCCGGCCCCTTTGGCCGACCCCTCTTTGGTTCCGGGTATTTATATCCCGGAACCCCTCTTGGTTCAGTATGCAAGTATTGAGGTATAATCTTCTTCCTCCTTCTAAACCCTAATTCCTCTTAGCCCCCTCTTCCTCTCTAGTTTATCTCTCTCTCTCTCTATCTAGTATCTTAACATTTGGTATCAGAGGAGTTCGTTCTCCGACATGGTGAACACGCGCACGCAAGAGGAATCCGCACGGCTCGAAACCCTAGAGGGGACGGTGGTCACTCTCACGGAGTCGGTGGCGGCCATGACGGACGGTATGGAGGAGTTGAAAGCCTTATTGAAAGGAAAAGGGCCGGCTACGGATGATTCGGCCGGATCGGGACAAGATCCGGCTGCGGGTGTTGCGCGCGGGGCCACGGATGGCGGAGTGGGGCGTGTTGGGCTCGGCGACGACGCGCGTCTTTTTCCCCCTCCGTCAACGGGGCCATATGGCGGGTCGGGATCGGGGCATTACGCGGGGCCGGGGCCGATGCCGCCCGCATCGCTGAATAGCGGCTTCGGCGAGCCGGTCGCAAACCAGATCCAGGCGCGTCGGGGCTGGGATGAGCCCGCAGGCTTCCGGCATGGCTGAGATGAGGCCGCAGGCCATCGGCGGGGCTGGGATGAGGCCGCAGGCCATCGGCGGGGCTGGGATGAGGCCGCAGGTCAGCGGCGGGGCTGGAATGAGGCCGCAGGTCAGCGGCGGCCACCGGAACAGGCAGGACAGCAGAGGGGAGGTCTTCTTCCTCCTCCTCGGGGGTTTGGACAGCAGGGTGCGCCGGTTTATGGACCACCATGGGGTGGCCAACCACCGGGTTACGGTGTATTTGAGCAAGGCGATATCGGAAGGCGAGAAGGAGGTCATGGTCCGCATCGCTTGTCTCCAGGCTTGTCTCGCATGTATTTTCCGGAGTTCGAGGGTGGTGACACCTTGGAATGGATTCAGAAGGCCGAACTCTTCTTCCAATATCAAGATGTTCCTGAAGGCCAATGGGTGCAGTTGGCGTCTTTTCACCTAAAGGACGACGCTTTCCAATGGACACAGTGGTCCTGCGGGGACGGGAGTACGTGCCCTGGGGGGAGTTTGTGGAGGGCTTTACGGCTCGATTCGGTCCGCTAGAGTATGAGAACTATGAGGCCATGCTTCAGAAACTCCGCCAGAAAGGTTCGGTGATGGAGTACCGTACGGAGTTCGAGAAGTTGGCGAATCGGGTGCAATGGCCAGAAAGGACTTTATACAGTTGCTTCATCTCCGGTCTCAAGGATTATATTCGTGATGAGGTGCAGGCACTCATGCCTCAGTCGTTGAACCACGCCATTACCTTGGCCCGTATTCAGGAGGAGCGGTTCAGCAGACAGAGAGGCCGCATGCAGAATAGGCCGCCCCCGGCCAGCACTACTACTACTACGGTTGCACGGCGGGAACAACCTACGGCTAACAAGCCGACGGTGACTCGCTTGTCATGGAGTGAGTTGCAAGCTCGCAAAGAGAAGGGTCTATGCTTCAATTGTGATGAGAAGTTTGCTCCGGGCCACAAATGCCAGAGGACACAAGCCTTCATGTTATATCAGGAGGCTGAGGAAGCACCGGCGGTCGACGAGGATGAATTGGAGGTGGACCTGGAAGACACTGAGTTTGGAGTCTCTATGCATGCTTTGGAAGGGTGCGTTCCTCCGCTTACAATGCGGCTGGCGGGTCGGATCGCCCAGGAGAAGGTTACTATTTTGGTGGACAGTGGGAGCACCCACAACTTTGTGCATCTCGATGTGGCAGGGAGAGTTGGACACAGGGTCGACAAGGGGGCTGCCTTCCATGTTATGGTAGCGGATGGCAGTAAGTTGCAATGTGAAGGGGTGCTGAAGGGAGTGGAACTGCGGATAGGAGACTATGCGGGACGAACGGACGTCTACTTGCTACCTATTCGTGGCTCGGATATGGTTTTGGGAGTTCAGTGGTTACGCCAATTACAACGGGTAACTTTTGATTGGGCGCACATGACCATGGAGTTTGTGCTCGGGGAGCAACAGTTTTGCCTGCGGGGTCTTATGTCTTCTCCTATTAAGGAGGTATCTCTTCGCAGCATGCAACAGTTGAGCGGAGACGGGCAAGTGATGGCCATTCTACGGGAGGTTCAGACCGGCGACTCCGGCAATTCTGAGGTACCAGTTCACTTACAGTCCATTTTGACAGATTACGCTGACGTTTTTCAGGAGCCCCGTACTCTGCCACCGCCTCGGTTCCGGGATCATCGTATTCCGCTCAAGGCGGGCGCCGAGCCTACTAATGTGCGACCATATCGCTACCCACACATTCAGAAGGCGGAAATCGAGCGGAGTGTCCGGGAGATGTTGGAGGCCGGTATCATTCGGCCGAGTACTAGTTCCTTCTCCGCTCCCATCATTCTGGTCAAGAAAAAAGACGGTTCCTGGAGGTTTTGTGTGGACTACCGCGCCTTGAATGGCGCCACGATCAAGGATAACTTTCCGATTCCTCACATTGAGGAGCTGCTGGATGAACTGCATGGAGCACAACTTTTTACCAAGTTAGATCTTCGCTCTGGATATTATCAGATTCTCATGGCCCAAGAAGATATCCACAAGACGGCTTTCCGAACACATGACGGCCATTATGAGTTCTTGGTCATGGCCAATGGCTTGACTGGCGGACCTGCGACATTCCAGGCCAACATGAATGAGATTTTTCGGGATTTCTTGCGGACTTTTGTGCTGATATTCATTGACGACATTCTCATTTACAGTGCTAGTTGGGAGGATCATGTGGGACATGTGGAACAGGTCCTATGCCGACTTCGGCAACACCGTCTTTACGCCAACCGTTCTAAGTGCTCATTTGGTCAGGAGGAGGTGGAATACTTGGGCCACATGGTCTCAGGTCAGGGCGTGCGGGCCGACCCACGAAAAATTCAGAGTATGGAATCGTGGCCGCGGCCAGTTACAGTACGTGCCTTGCGCGGATTTTTGGGTCTCACGGGATACTACAGGCGGTTCGTCCGGGATTATGGCAAGATAGCACGACCTTTGACTCAGCTTTTGCAGAAGGATTCTTTTTCTTGGGGAGAAGAGGCGGAGGGCGCCTTCCAGGCCCTCAAACAGGCCATGACGACCACGCCTGTTCTTGCTTTACCAGATTTTGCGCAGGAATTCGTCCTCGAGACGGATGCGTCGGGGGTGGGCATCGGCGCCGTCTTGATGCAGGAGGGACGGCCTATAGCTTTCTACAGTAGGGCGTTAGCCCCTCGTACTCTGGGCATGTCGGCTTACGAAAAAGAAATGTTAGCAATCATTCATGCGGTGGGCGTTTGGCGGCCGTACTTGTTGGGGCGGCACTTTAAGGTGCGCACGGATCATCAAAGCTTAAAACATTTTCTGGACCAACGGGTCTCCTCGCCTCTCCAACAGAAGTGGGTTACAAAGCTCTTGGGATATGATTATGAGATCGTTTATCGGCGCGGCAAGGATAATGTTGTCGCTGATGCTCTCTCTCGCTTGCCGGAGGCAGCTCTCACTGACATTACGGGACCCTTGCTCGATTCTTTGGCCGACATTCACGAGGAAGTCATGAGCTCGGACACCTTGCGGCCGTTAGTGGAGGCCTTGCAGCGGGGCGAGACTGTTACGCCTGGTTATCATTTATGTAATGGTCGTCTTCACTTTAGGGGCCGAGTGGTGGTGCCGGCCGCATCAGCTTGGAGAACAGTTTTGATGCATGAGTTTCACTCGTCGCCTACGGGGGGACATGCCGGAGTACTTCGAACCCTTCAGCGGGCACGGGCCAATGTCTTCTGGGCGGGCATGCGACGGGACATTCAGCAGTTTGTTCGCCAGTGTGAGATCTGCCAGCGGCAGAAATATGAGACTTCTTCACCCGCGGGGCTGCTTGTTCCGTTGGACATCCCGCAGCTTATTTGGGACACGGTGTCCATGGACTTCATCGACGGGTTGCCTAAATCAAAAGGGAAGTCGGTCATTTTGGTAGTAGTGGATAAACTCTTCAAGTATGGCCACTTTATTGCCCTCAGCCACCCTTACACTGGAGACTCGGTGGCCGCCCTCTTTGCTAGAGAGATTGTGCGTCTGCATGGCGTTCCTCGCGCGATTATTTCTGATCGTGACCCGACCTTCGTTAGTAGCTTTTGGAGGGAGTTATTCCGCTTACAAGGAACTCGCTTACATTTCAGCACGGCCAACCATCCGCAATCGGATGGCCAAACAGAAGTTCTTAACCGAGGGGTGGAGACATATCTTCGGTGCTTTGTGATGGATGAGCCCCGCACTTGGCCAGAGTGGTTACATTGGGCCGAATACTATTATAACACGTCTTATCACTCCGCCAGCAGGATGACGCCATTTGAGGTTGTTTACGGTCGGCCACCTCCGACCTTGGGCACTTATGAGCCGGGTAGCACCGCTCTACCGGCGGTTGATCGGGCTCTTCTGGACCGCGATCGCATGATGGTCACTCTTCGGGCCAACCTCCGTTTGGCCCAGGATCGTATGAAGGTGCAAGCGGACAAGCACCGCACTGAGCGGGAATTCGCCGTCGGTGATGAGGTTTTTCTCAAATTACAACCATATCGGCAATTATCTGTTGCAGCCCGTGGCAATCAGAAGTTATCCCCGCGCTACTACGGCCCCTTTCAGATCATCAGCAGGGTGGGGCCGGTAGCTTACACCTTGGCTTTGCCTCCGGGCTCCCGCATCCATCCCACTTTTCACGTTTCATTGCTCAAGAGAAAGGTGGGCCAGCATGTCCAACCTTCTGCTCTCTTGCCTGACGTTACGGCAGCGGGTGAGCTGAGGCCACTTCCAGAGGATGTTTTACGAAGCAGATGGAAGCACCGGGGCACCGAATTCCGGCCCGAACTCTTGGTCAAGTGGAAGAACCTGTCTCCGACACAAAACTCTTGGGTGGATTTCTTCGATTTCAAGGAACTCTACCCCGACTACCACCTTGAGGACAAGCTGGTTCTTGATGGGGAGGGGAATGTTACGCCCCCGCAACGTTTTGCCGGTCGTCAATATGTTCGCAGACGCAAGGATGCCGTACACAACGGGGCTGAACCATCCGGTTCAGCCCCCTCTCTCTGAAGATGCCGAAATAGGGTTGAACCGGTTCGGTTCAGCCCTATTGGGGCCGGCCGGCCCCTTTGGCCGGCCCCTCTTTGGTTTCGGGTATTTATATCCCGGAACCCCTCTTGGTTCAGTATGCAAGTATTGAGGTATAATCTTCTTCCTCCTTCTAAACCCTAATTCCTCTTAGCCCCCTCTTCCTCTCTAGTTTATCTCTCTCTCTCTCTATCTAGTATCTTAACAGACTCCTTGTTTTGTATGAAAATCAATCAACGAATTAATGAAACGTTTCTTCTCTCTCAAATTCCTCTCCCTCTCCCTCAAGCCCTCTCTTCCTTTAGGGTTTCCCTCTTCCTCTTCCCCAAGCTTCTTCTAAATTCCCCTCCTCTACCTCCATTCTAGAGCTTGCCCCGTGTATCCCCGCCTCCATCGATCGCCGACCAAAAGAAGTCCATAACATCTTTGAATCAGAGCTCTCCTTCCTCCCCTTGCTTCTCTTCCACCGTGAATCACAGCCCAACTCTTTCGCTCGCCACTCTTAACTACGCTTCTAATTAGAACAGTTTTTGCTTCGTCACTCTTCCACAGTTTCCACACCAGCACACGCACCAACTACCTCGTCCACAAGATCTCTATTACGAAGTTGCATCCACCGGAGCACACAACCTTGCAGGAGTCAAGGGAGCGCGCATGGAAGCCGTCGTGATATCTCTTCACGTACTTGATTATTATTAGTTAGTTAACTAATATTGATTAATTAATATTAATTAATTAAATTAAAGTATTTTGTAATTGTACTACCCTCCCTCATCTGGGTATGTGTGTTAGGCATCTTTTTTGATCATTAGAGTCTTGGGCTTTAATGATCATAGTGGGATAAAGGCTTGAGTGTTATTGTTGTTGTGTAGGGTTTTGGGCTCTCATTTTTAGAGAAGGATCATTGGAGGACCCAGCCTCCTTGGTCTTGGCCGAAGCTTGCTCCGGATTGTATTTGTGCTCTTGATTAATGCAATCTTGTCTCGTTCTTCTTTGCAGGTCGTAACAGTGGTCTGACCTGCCGCCCCCGCCCGCTTGTTCCACATTGTCGGGGCTCGAGCTACACTGGACACACTCGCCTCCTTCGAACGCCACCTCAACGTTCAAGACAACCTCCTCGCCTCGCTGTCTGCCACCCTGCAGGGCCTTCTCCAGCGTCGTGCCGACTGCCAAATTCAGCCCGTGTCGATTCCGACAGCCACAACAAAAGCCCGTAACTCTATCGCTGATGGCGTCCATCCCTCTTTCGTCGTCGTCCGCCAACTCCGGCATGTGCCGCTTCCTGCACTGGCACCCTGCATCTCTATCGAGATCCCTCTTCCGCCATCAGCCCGCGACTCTATCGATGATCGCGTATATCACTCTTCCGTTGTCGTCCGCCAGAGTCAGCCCGCGTCGATTCCTGCATCGGCAGCGCACGATGTTTCTTCGTCTTTCGTCGATCACCCAACGCAGGGCTTCTTTGTCGCGCTCCATTCCTCCCAGATCCAGCTCTGATGCGAACCACTGCAACACTCCATTGCTTCCCTGCGCTCACCCTCTCTGCGATCCAGCGTCCCCATCCCATCCAGCCTTTTCCCCTTGTCGTATCCTTGCCTCCTGCCGGCCCTCTCTCTCATGCCAACTTTTGGCCCACCAGTCAACACCCCCTGCCAGCCTGTCTCCCTTTCTTTTCTTTTCATTATCCCATGCACTCCATTGCCAGCCTGGCCCCTACTTTTCTTTTTTTTATTATCGCTTGCACTCACGTTTACACCCACCATGCAACCCAATCCCATCCCCACTTCTTTTAATCGTCCTTATTTGTCCGCCCCATAGCCGTCATTTTTTCGGCTATACTCGCTGCCGACATTATTAAAGACCCCGACAAATCTTATAGTCTTGACCTTGGGGTCAAAGTCAAATTTCAAGGGCAGCATATTGTTACGAAGTTGCATCCGTCGGATCGCACAACCTTGCAAGAGTCATGGGTGCGCGCATGGAAACCGTCGTGATGTCTCTTCGCGTACACTTGCGCTTGGGAAGTAGTAAGGACTCATGAGATATCTTGCGCTTGGGATGGCCCTCCTACAGATCATCTTTAAGGAAGTGAAACCGAAGCATGTTCGAAGTAGGTTCGGAGAGAAGAGGATTTATTAAAATTGTTTTTACAAAAATAAGATCCAAAGCTCCTACCTAGTAACCACTCGGGTTATTAAGTAGTAGAATAAGAGAGGTAATTATAATTTCTAATTAAGTTACGACCCCCTCTTAAAATTGGTATCAGAGGAGGATGAACAATTTTTCAAAAAAATTGACTACTTAGATTTAGAAATATTCCAGAAAAATAATCATACAGTCCAAGTAAATAACGATTTTAAGCACGAATGTTACTGTCACTGCTCGCACACACATTTATTGCACGGAACGAATAGCCAATTAAACACAATAATAGATTTATCCATTGGTCTCAATAAAACATTAGATTTTACGACAACAAAAAATATGAATTTATATCAACTTAATATAGAATCATTAAATCATAAAAATAAGTTTTTAAAAGAAATAACCACCAATCAGCAGTATATCACAAACCAACTCACTCATGTGTACAAAAAACTAAAAATAATAATACATGAAAAAGAAACCTCCATAGTCACGAACACAATTCTGCAAAAATTAGAAATACATCATACAGATTTATAAACAAAATATAATAAAATTGAAACTATGCTTTATGAAATAAAAAGAGCATAATGGAGTCGGAAGCATATAAGGAAGCCCTTAGACATGCAAATATATATTTAAAAAATTCCATAGGATTTAGTAACCATGATGCACAAGGTGAGAGATAAAATTTTGATTAGACAAAATAATACCATAATCCACCTATTAATTCAGCTGCATAATAAAATAGAAAGCGCAATTCAAAAAACCAACGGATATAAAAAAGATTCTCAAATCGAAGGATTAATAGGACACTTAAAAGACTTAAAAATAGGAAATGAAAAACATATAAAACCGCGAGAGCCATATAAATTTGGTATCGTAAAAAGACGAGTTCCAAAGCAATAGCAACAACCAGTAGAACAGTAACATCAGAAAATAGTCGAATCGGCACAACCTCCTTTTTAGGACAATTACTACGACAAAAACCGAAAAATGAAATGGTTTTAGAAGAAGTATTAGACGTCGAACAAGATTTAGTGTTATATAATAATCATCAAATCAACCTCCTGAACCCGAAAACGTTATACCATGTAGGACGATTTAATTTTAACACTCAATTATTAAGGATTAATAGAGAAGAAGAACTGCTAGTTACCAACTCTCCTAATAATATAAAGTTAATCAGCCAGAATACGATAAGCCAGATCAAACAGACAGATAAAAAATTAGTCCATCTCGGATTAATAGTCATCGGATTAAAAGAACTAGCTAGGAAAAGATTAGGAACAAAAGTCCTAATTACTCTCTTAGATAAGAGATGGCAGTCGAACGCCCGTAAGGCAATGATCGTCGTCATGGAAGTAGACATGTCAGGAAACAAAAGAATATTCTATTGTAGTTCAGACTTCATGGTTAGTATAAAAGACATAGATAAAATTGAATCAGGAATCCAAACAAAAGGATACGAAGATTTCACTGGACACAACAACCTGCTGATAAATATCGGATTATTAGGAAAATTAACCAACAACAGCACAACAAAAGACAAGCTTAATATTGAACATATTATAGATGTCATAAGTAGTACAGGTGTTAAAATGATCCAGCTCATAGACATCGATCCAGCCATATTGGAAGGACTAGCTTGGAATATCAGCGATAATTTAACAAATAGCACAGTTAGTATCCCAGATGATAGTCTTTTATACAAAAATTTAGACAACACATATAGTTTAAGATTCCAAGGATATGTGCATAAGCCGATCCCTGAACACGACGATATAAACTCCGACGTGGACTCTCTGCGAAATGAACAGAATAGAAGACGGTCATATAGTTAGGTATAATTACAAGGGTACTTATGACGATCAGATAAGGCTAGAAAATATAATGGAAACTGAAGGCTTAATGTATGAATACGATAGCCTCGAACTTAATGAATCAGAACATTTAGTAATGCATAGAGACCTACTACTCCAAGAAGAACCAGAGTTATACGCCACGACAGAATACGAGCAGCAAATAAAACTCGTCAATGAAGAATCCACATCTTAAGCAAGTAATACATATACATTTAACAAAAAGATTGACAACAAAATAGGACAGCCGTCTAGACCCGCATATAACGACTATCAAGGAAAAAGAGATACTAATAAACTCAAAGGAAAACGTATGTCATTAGAAACCATAGATAAAAAATTATTAATAGATGACGGGAGATTATTAAATATCACGGCGCATGACCCCCAAAAATTACCCACAGTATTAGAAATATGGAGTCAAATGGTAGTTCGAAAATATGATGAATTAGAAATCATTAAGTCGCCTGAAGAAATGTATAATTATCTTGAAAAGTTTTTAGGAGAAACAGCAAGAGCAATCTGGGAATCTTATAAAAAAGAATATCCCCAAGACTTTAGCCGAGATATTTCATTAAGCGCAAATTCATATAACTTTACAAATAAGATAGCATACTTGTTATTAGGATATCAGTCAAATATTACCCCAACAGCCCAGATAGAAGCCATCAGGAGATTAGCACAACTCCAAATTAGGAAATGACATTACATCAAACCTTCCTCCAAGATTATATGTATTATAGTAGTATTGCAGGATGTTTTTATAATCAAACTATAGGAGAAAAACCATTCCTAAAATTATCAGATCTATTAGGAACTGTTATATACAAGAAATATAAAGAACGACAAGTAAATTTTCTCCAAGTAGACAATATCAGTACAAAAATAAAATTTATTCTAGACTGCCTTGTAAAAAAATGCACGGATCTCAAGATCAATAGACAGCTCAAAGGAGAGTATAGTTTTTGCCAAAACACATATACACCCCAAAGATATGAGAAAAAAGAAAAAACTAGCTACAAACCACCGCAGAATAATAACAAGTACAAACCTAAACAAAAATATTTCCTATGCAAAAGTAATGCTAGAAAACCGTACCTAAACAAAGATAAGCACGTGCGAAAGTACGATCGACGACGAAATTATAGCAAAACTTTAGCATGTTTTACTTGTGGCTCTACTGAGCATCTAGCTAAGGAATGTAATAAAAGGCATAATATACATAACAAATAAGCTGCCTTGATAAATTGTACAAATAAAGACCTAATACAAGTTGACGAAACAATTAGTGATACAGAAAGTGTTTATAGCATCATTAGTATTAATGATCAAGATGATAGATACCTTCCTAGCTCTGATAGTGATACCAAAGAGGCATTACCAAGAGAACTAGTTGAATTCGATAGAAAGATAATTTATCCAAACTAGATCTCCTTAATCAATACTTAAAACAGATATGACGACTTGTGAGCATAGTTGGAAGCATAATAGTGGAAGTAATGATAAATCATGTGTTTATTATTTTAGATACTACACTCTAGCATTAAGATACCAATGCACTTTATGTTTGATAGAAACATATAAATTTTGCCTTGAGAAAAATACTTTACTGTATCCATCGCACAGCTTTCATCTCAAAGACCAGTGTGGACAGAAATTATTGAGTTAAGAATATTAGACATAGAAAACCAATTAAGCTGTCTCCAAATACAGATATCCACCCTACAAAAAGAAGTTACAAACCTATTCGTCTTTTCTGAACAGATATATAACCATGTCCATGCTCCGTAATCTAAAATTTGATCTTCATATGATCGAAGCCTTTCTGACTCACGACCATCCACGTAATAGAATATATCTTACTTAAGTCATTGAGCGCAGCATTAAGCCATATCTAGCAGCCACGAAACTTATTAGAAAATTACGTGCTCAGGTCTCCCATACAAGACACCAGACCATTAGAGAGAGGTATTTGGCTCGCAAAAGTCTGAATAAATTACGATTACCTTGCTCCAATACCAAAGATTTGATTCACCAACAATGTGACCAGCCATACCAGCTTCTTAGCAGTAAAAACACGCCTACTAAACCACTCTCATCCGAGTTACGACATGGTCCTCGTATCTATAGTTTAAAAATCCAGCTACGGTTCAAAATTCGAGATTGGATTTTAGAAGTCTCAGGACTCGTAGATACGGGATGTAGTAATACCTTGTTTGACATAAAATTAGTACCTCAGGCTTATATCCAACCAATCCCTACCAACGAACGCTTTAACGCCCAATAAATGGACGATAAATTATTTCATAACGACCAACAATTAAAAACCACTTATAAACTTAGTTATAAACTTGACAACAATACGTGGACCCATGACCAAGCTCTTCCGGTCCGTATCACTCTACGTGATTTACAATTTAGCAATGTCGATTGCGTTATTGGACTTAACCTCTTAATCAATTGGTACCATGGTCTTCTTATTACAAGTACTGGTCTGCACCTCCTCTAGCAACCAGCCTTCCGTTTTATATTAGAGTTGCCTCAGAAACGTGGTGGAGTCGAAACCAACATCACTACCTCCCCTACAACCTCACCTACATGCCATTGTAACACCAAAGGCGAATGTCAAGGCGACTGTCCTCTTCCATTGCCCCAAGACAGATAAATTAGAAACCGATAAATTAGAAACCTACGTCGATAATCTCAACTTTTACCCGGACAATTTCGAAGCCTACCCTTCACCAATTTCTACTATCATTCCTCTAAATCCGGTATACACTCTATTAGAGACTGGAAATACAGATATAGACCATCTTATTAGCACATTAGAAAAAGATGAAGCATTTGGAACTCATCCACGGCGCTATTGGGATAGAAACAAACTATTTTGCAAATTAGAACTTAAAGACCCAAATTTCCGCATAGTATCCCAAAAGATAGATGCGACTAATGAAAATCTATCAGATTTTAAGATGCATATTGATGACTTACTTAACCTTAAGGTCATTCAGTGTAGTAATAGTCCACATCGTAGCCCAGCATTCATAGTCAATAAATATAGTGAACAAATTCGCGGAAAATCACAAATGGTTATCGACTATCGTCGATTAAATGATAATACCATAGACCATGCCTACAATATTCCTGATAAAAATGAGTTGCTCAATAGTATCCAGAACCATTACGTCTTTAGCAAATTTGACTTAAAATCAAGATTTCGGCAAGTAAAAATGCATCCAGATAGTATTCCATGGACAGCATTCACATGCCCACTAGGACACTTTGAATGGTTAGTGATGCTCTTTGCACTAAAAAATGCACCTAGCATTTTCTAAAGAAAAATGGATGACATATTCAATAAATATCGAAATTTTACAAGTGTTTATATAGATGATATTTTAGTACACTCAAAAACACATGAAGAACATGTAAGTAATTTAAAATTAGTTTTATAAGAATTTATGAAACAAAGATTAGTTATTAGTACCTAAAGGCCCAATTCTTTAGAAAAAATATAGAATTCTTTGGAGTAATTCTAGGGCAGGGAAAAATAAAACTCCAAGAACATATAAGTAAAAAGATTCTGGAATTTCCACCTATTATAACTATTAAGCATTTACAACAATTCCTTGGGTTGGTAAGTTATGCAAGACATTCATCAAAAATTTAGGAAAATTAGCAGGCTCATTATATAGTAAGATGAAGAGCACGCAGAAGACATTTAATAATGAAGATAGGAAACAAATAGATAAAATAAAAGAAACAGTTAAGTCTCTACCATACTTAAGATTACCATTAGATACTGAATACCTAATAATAGAAACAGATGGATGTGAAACCGGGTGGGGAGCCATCCTAAAATGCAAACCCCATAAATATACAGGGAAAAATGAAGAACGGATATGTCGATACAGTAGCGGAAATTTTAAAGAAAAAGATCTCACCAGTAGCATTGATCAAGAAATCCTAGCAGTCTGTCATGGATTAGACGTCTTTCGCCTGTTCATCATTAACAAAAGCGAGATATTAGTAAGAACAGATTGGGAGGTAATAGTAAAATTTTACCAAAATAGAAATAAAAAGAAAATTAGCTACAAACGATAGACCAATTTCATGGACCACATATTAAATAAAAATTACAGAGTCTTGTTTGAGCATATCAAAGGTACTGATAATAAACTGACCGACCAATTGTCTCGCATTCTAAAAAATAAGTAATGGACGATAACAAAAGACTTCGCATATTATACACAAAAAATAGGTGTTATCTAAGGATTTTAGAATATTTAGAACAAAGCAGACTAATATTACATCCAGCATATAGAAATTTATCTAGAAAAGTAGCGGGCATTAAGTGATTTATTACTACTCTCCGCGACATGATCGCAAGAGAAATAGCAAATATCACCACTGGAGATAGCTCCAGTAGTAGTACTCCAAGTAGCCCTTAACAACTTGCTAACTATACATTATTTTTTACTCTTTATAGATGGCGCAAAACAACCAAATTACATTTGATCCATATCAACTTCTGACCTTCCCAGCAAACAGCAATCTTCGTTTCCGAACTAGCCACCAAATCACGCTGCTCCAACAGTGCCTAGTAGACAACTTATGGAATTGCAAAAAACTCAAAAATTACAAAGACATTGTGGAGTGTGTCTGCGGACACTTTGCCTTCTTAAATAGCCAGATTAGCCACAGTATCTTACAAAAAAAACACATCAAGTAGCATTCAACTGAGGCCAAATCAGAGCTCAGACTATCATATGTTAAGAACATCTCTAACCATAGCAGAAAATAAGATAGTAGATCTTAAAGATCAAATTAAAGAGTTACAAGATGTAGTCAATCAGTACACTAAGGAACTAGTTGACGCTGAGGATAATTGGCAACAATACCCATCAGCACTAGCACCTGTAAAAAATTATGTTTTAGCTTAAGTATTACAAAGACAAGTAGAACGCTAGTGTAATTACCATAAAATACTTAGAAATCTGACTACTTTAAAAGAAGATATTCTCAAGGGGGGCAAGATAGAATGCATAACCTACTCAGAAACGATGGGCAATGAATTACATTTTTCGTATCTAAGATTACAGATAGATATAGCAAAATGGACCGATATAACAATATCGGGAGTAGAATTTACTATTCCAAACCTAATGGAATTAAGATTAATCACTCGCCTCCTCTTCACCAGAAAGGGGCATGTTAGGCATATACAAGAAACAAGAATAGCAGAAGTTATATTTCAGTTGCTAGATGTAGCACCTTACGGAGGAGTAGAGACCCATATAAGGGCAATCCCCCCATGCTATGAGCCTAATTGTCTAGAAAATAATAAAAGGGAAATATACATCTTCCGGTTTAAAGAAAAGCCAGTTATCCAGGCTAATCATATAGATGGCTCAAATATCATCAGCTCAAAGCTCTGCAGCCTACCTAAACAAATCAGAGCCTTTAGAAGTTATAAAAAAACGTACGATGTAGACCTCCCGTACAACAGAGTTCTAGCAGTAGAAACGCAGGATTTTCGTGTATGGCTAGATCAAGAAGATATAAAATTATTTTATCCAAGAGGCCTTAGCTTCAAAGATCCAGATCACAAACTAACAAAGCATTGTGAGCGAAATCGTATTAAATACTTTGTCTAGAGATATGGATGTCTTTCTGATGATGAAGGCTCCCTAGCAGAAGAATCGGCCAAAGTTACAGCATAGTCAATCCTACGTAGTCATGTAGACAAGTAGTAGAAGGTCAGACTCCGCCCCTGATTTTGTGGGTGGTTTTTCTGTCCTACGATCCTCTATCCCTTTAGTCACTACCGTGGCCATCACCACGGAAAAACTGTGGATGAGGTGACTTATGGAGGAATCTTTTTATGGACACAGCTTTTTGATGGCCATAATGGTCATAGTGGACATTTTATTATATTAAAGTACTCAGTAAAGTTGCTTTTGTAATAAGTGAAGTTGCTTTATTAAAATAAGTGGAGTTGTTGCTTTTGTAATAATGGTACCCGTTTGCCTCCAGACTGAAGACTCGCCCCTCTATAAAAGGAAGTGAGCGATCAGTTCTAGGACACACGGTTCCTTACTGATCTCATAGTGTGTGTTTGTAAGAGTTTGTGTGTGTTTTCAGAGTTCTTGTCCAGTCCTACTGTAAGTATATTTCATATTCCGAATAGAAATTAGTAAGTCTTCTTGATCTTCTCTTGTGAATGATTAGTGAGTAGTCTTCTCCCCTTCTCTTCGGAGGAAAAGAACCTGCAGATGTTTCACGAGATCTGAAGATGGTCCACAGGTGTATGTACTCGACTACATACCAGTGGATTACTGAGTTATAGCAAGCTCGGCCTATGGGTGGCTGAGGCCAACCAAAACGATGTAGAGAGGTTTGAATAAGGAAATTATAACAAAAAATTATATCAATATAAGCCCGGGGTCGGGGAGAAAAAGTACCGCCAGGCGAGAGACCGTAGGGAAAGAGTATCGCAGCCGCAGGTAAATATACTGATATAAATAACTTTGTTATAAAATCCGAATTTAAACTAATTGAAACCGAAGGGGACGTAGTAAGGACTCATGAGATATCTTGCGCTTGGGATGACCCTCCTACAGATCATCTTTAAGGAAGTGAAACCGAAGCATGTTCGAAGTAGGTTCGGAAAGGAGAGGATTTATTAAAATTGTTTTTACAAAAATAAGATCCAAAGCTCCTACCTAGTAACCAGTCGGGTTATTAAGTAGTAGAATAAGAGAGGTAATTATAATTTCTAATTAAGTTACGACCCCCTCTTAAAATCTACTAACCAGTCGGGTTATTAAGTAGTAGAATAAGAGAGGCAACTATAATTTATAATTAAGTTACGACCCCCTCCCTCATCTATATAAGGGGGAGGGGTATGTGTGTTAGGCATCTTTTTTGATCATTAAGGTTTTAGGCTCTCATTTTGAGAGAAGGATCATTGGAGGACCCAACCTCTTTGGTCGTGGTCGGAGCTTGCTCCGGATTGTATTTGTGTTTTTGATTAATGCAATATTGTCGCGTTCTTCTTTGTTAGTCGTAACAATGGTCCGACCTGCCGCCGCCGGCCGCTTGTTTGAAGCCGTCGGGGATCATGCCACGATGGATAGCCGCCTCTGCAACCTCTTCAACCAGCTCGATCGGAATACCGCCCAGCTACACGACATCCTCACCCTCCTTCGCAGCATCACAGCCAATCGGGACATACACGTGGTTTCCTCACTGGTGACGCCTTCATCCTCTGCCGACGACCGCTACTGGTCTAATACGATGGATCTCATCTCCCCGCCGCTTCTCGCTCAGCCGGCATGTTCGACCACGCTCTGACGACACCGACCTCAGCAGCGACTCCGATCCGGGCCGACGCCATCAATCCCAACTCTCGATTCTTGCTCAGCCCAGCTTCGTCGCTCCGCCCAGCTTCGTCGCTCCGCCCAGCTTCATCGCTCGCAGTGCCCCCGCGGCAAGTTCTAGCTCAGCCTCTCCTCCCGCAGGCTACGACATCCCACCTCATCGTCGCCTCACCCGCCCTTCGACGCAGCGTCATCGTCCATCAGCATCCTTGCAAGCCCATCCACCTAGCAATTTTGAGTCATGCACCTTTCCTTCTTCCATATTTGCACGCCTTTCATTATTATTATTTTTCCCTCTCTTTTTCTAACTTCTGTCGCTTCCCCCACCCACTACACGCCAACCCACACTTTATCACATCCCTTTTTTCTTATTCTCTCATCGTGCCCCATCTCTCTCATTCTCATTAGTTGTCACCATCTCTCCTCTACTCCAATTCCATTTAACAAAACCGGATTTCACACCAATCTCTCCACCCTTTTCCCCTCTCTATCTGATCCCAGGTTTCTCTAACAGCAACCACAACTTATATGGTCCTTCTATTCTTAAAGATCCCGACAAACATGTAATGTTCGACCTTGCGGGCAAGGTCGATTTTCAAGGGCGAGGGAATGTTACCCTCATGCTTACACCGGAGCGCCTACTTCTCGTCGTGACCACCGGAGCGCGCATTTGGAAACCGCCGTGATTAATGTTTGTAATAAATTATATTATTAATTGATTGATATTAATTAATTAATATTCATCAATTAAATATTTACTTAAATGTGTTTGTATTGTAGTCTCCCTCATCTATATAAGGGGAAGGAGTTTAGGTTTTGGATATCTTTTGATCATTAGGATTTTGGGCTCTCCTTGGAGAGGAAGATCATTGGAGGACCCAACCTCCTTGGTCCTGGCTGGAGTTTGCTCCGGATTGTATCTGTGTTCTTTGATTAATGCAATCTTATCTCATTCTTCTTTGCTAGTCGTAACAATCTCCCAGTCGGGCTTCCACAACTTCAACATGAAGCTCCTCTCTACTTAAACCTTGTCGCCTTCAAGCAAGAAGCCAACCCTGATTCTCCTCCACTCGTCGCAACCAACATACTCTGATGTACAACCAGTAGCCAAACACAGCGGCTCCTCTCAGCATAGCTTCAACCCCTGCTCCTTCGACGTCACACCGCCAACACCCTCGCAAAAGAAACGAGCCGACAATGTCGTCTTTCTACATCCATCGCAGTAGTCAATCTCTCTGATCGAGCTAAAGAGCTACTATCGAGCAGCCTCCTATTTCCTCGACCTCAACACCTTTCTCCTTGCTTTGTGTCTCTCACGCCAGCAGATCCAGCCAAGAGCAAACTAATTAACCAAGCCCTTCTTGAGTCCTACGTCTGCAATCAGTAAAAATTAATTAATTACATATCCTGACTTCTCAACTCCCTCGTACAGCAATGCCCCTCCTTCCTCAAGCCTCTCCAAAACCCATACAACCAGCACGCTCTAGCAAGCCCGCACACCCTCTCCAATTAATTGATTTTTTTAATTAATTATCATGGACCGCAAACTTAGTGTCGCGGATAAGGTCGCCCTTTGTTCGATGTTGTGGAAGTTGTCAGAGTCATTGCAGGCTTCCATATCTCGCCTCAACACCACATTCAACAAATTGGTGACTTCGAGTAACTTTGGGGTCCCGACTCTCCCAAAGTCAGCGCCCTCCCAACACGCGCAATGTTGCCACCTCTTCCGCCCCAGCATACCCGCTGACGAGATCGTTGATTACAACAGTTGCCACTCCACCGCTGTCAATTGCACCACCGGGTTCGCTGATTGCGTCGTAGGAGCCCTTACAACTGTCGGCCCCTTTAGCCACCTTATCGTTGGTGCCTCGCGCCGCCCTGCCAACCCCTTCGGACATGTTTGTCTCGTCGGCCATGGTTTCTACGGCCACCTAATTGCCTATTTTCTCCGCCAGTCCCGTCGGACCCCTTCCTTCTGCAGGTCGTTGTTCCCTCAGCCGCTCAGCTAATCTTGTCTCCCACCACTCCACCGGTTCAGCCGGCCCTATTCCTCCCGTCGCTCATCTTTTTGACGGTGACGCCGCTACTCCTCGCCGCCAACGCCACCGCGACGCGCTACCAGGCACTGTTTTGGATGTGAAATCAAGGAGCCAAAGAAGCCGTTCAACCTTCAGGAGTGCGAGCTTGAGGGAAAGCTTGATTTCAAGAATGAGTGGAGTGTTATGGGTCATCCATCAGTTATCTTATTATATTGTTCTTATTTTATATTAACAAGTCAATTCTTGTCGAGTTGTATTAAGTCGTAATTGTCGTGATTAGCGTTGTCGTATTTTATAATTTAGGGTCCACTGTTGTATTTACAGTTGTGTCAGTCGGGGTTCCTATATATAGACTCATTGTCTTGTATGAAAATCAATCAATGAATTAATGAAAAGTTTATTCTCTCTCAAATTCCTCTCCCTCTACCTCAAGCCCTCTCCTCATCTAGGGTTTCCCTCTTCCTCTTCCCCTAGATTCTTCTAACTTCCCCTCCTCTACCTTCATTCTAAGGCTTGCCCCTTGAATCCTCTCCCACATAGCAAAAGACCAAGAATGAGGAAGATCAACCTTCAGAATTAATTTAGGCTTTGTTTGGCCCGGTGGTGGTGGTCATGAACATGGGGGTTAAATTGTCATTCGTTAACGTCCACCTAAGAAACTTCATCCACTTTTATGTTCAAATGGATGATGTTTGTTAGGTGACCTTTAATGAATGATGATTTAACCCATGGGTTCATGACCGCTACCGCCGTGCCAAACAAAGCTTTAAAAAACGATCAAACGTTAATTCCAGAATTTGACTGCGAATCAAAAAGGGGAGCTTTCTTTATCTGAAAGAGGAAAAGGATGGAAATGAACCTGAACAAAGGGTGTTAAATGTGAGAATTCAAAACGAGCAGTTGTATTGCACTTCACTGACAACGATGGAAAATTTGAGTCAAATATTTTAGGCTAGCCCTGACACCTGGGCATGTACTTCCTTGTCTGGCCCCATTATTTCACAACTACAATCAACAACTAACCTTCTCTGGTGTGCGTATAAGGAGGATATGGGGGAGGAAAATGTATCCCTATGATTATTTCATCATTAAGTACATGCACTGCATGACAAAGATATAAATTAATAAGTGTCATATTTAGAAGTGTAAAAATTCCTTTTTTCATCATCAACATGATGCTACACAAAAACGACCATTTTCTTTTAATATATGTATAAATACACAACAAACGACCATTAAAACTTAAGGGCAAGTTTTACCATACTGCAATTAGACCAGCAATGCTCTATGGTTCTCAGTATTGGGCAACGAATTGTGTGCGTTTGCTCAAAAAATGGGAGTTGCGGAGATGAGAATGCTTAGTGGATGTGTGAACACGAGACTAGATAAAATTAGGAATGAAAGTATCAGGGATAACACAGGAGTAGCACCAATTGCAGAAAAGATGTGAGAAGCTCGACTAAGATGGTTTGGACATGTCCAGAGGAGACCATTAGAGGCACCTGTTAGGCGTTGTGAGAGTCTAGTCACTAGACATGTTAAACGAGGGAGGGGTACCAATAAAGACTTAGAATGAAACAATAAGGAAAGACATGATGTATTTAGGCATTAGTGAGATTATGTCAAAAGATAGGGCACGATAGCGACAAAGGATCCATATAGCCGACCCCACTATAGTGGGATAAAGGCTTGAGTGTTGTTGTATATATATATAAATACATAGATGGATTTAGCTTGCATAAGTTCATATGTTTGCAGCTAAAATTGTATCAAAAATCACCATTTTCTTCTTCCCCTTCACTTCAACTTCTTGGTTGCATCAACTCTAAAATAGCTAATGTATACCATATTCATGAAGGCAGGCCCATTAGAATACTGGGCAATATAATGTACAAGTTACCTATATAAAAGAAGTGTTTCTATTAAGCTCAAAAATTTAATCAAATGGAAAATGACATTCAAATAACCACATCTTTCTTCACATTTGCAAATACAACAGTAAATGTGTAACCAGTATCCCTGCGTCTGTGTACTTCAAATATAACCTTATCTTGAGATCAAAATTTAAACTTCCACCAATAAACTTATCTTGACAATTATTGCCTCTTTCTGAAAATTTGACAATCTCTATTCAAACAAATTCCTTGAATAAGTTGAATTAGTCCATACTGTTGGTACTCTAGTTTGGATTTGAGTTAAGTCTTCTCAATTAGTTTCTTGACCCAAGATTTATCTATGCTCAAAGGTTAGATTTAGGTTAGATTCCTTCACTTGTGTAGAGTTGTTGTTTATCCAGATTGAAAATCTGGTTAAGTGTTTTTAGTTCGACTATAGTCGAACGCCGCTCGACTATCGTCTATCAGTTGATCGACTATCGTCACACAGCAGATCGACTATCTTTGTGTTAGTTCATCTCTGTTAGATCGACGATCTGTGGTCTCAGTATCGTCGATCGTTGAGTCCTGCTCGACTTCTTTTGTCCAGACAGATTTCTTGTAGATCGACTATCTGTTCTGATAGTTCGACTATCTGCTCTGAGAGGTCGACGATCTTCGTGAGTCGTTCGACGATCTTTTGTCTGCATTTAGAGATATTATATTCTTTCTCTTCTGTGAATTATTTCTTATCTATATGGCTTATTTTATTAAACATTATTTCATTGATTTTATGCTTATATATCAAGACAATCTTTGCCTCATTCTTTATGCATAAGTCAAGTTCTATCTGACAAAATCTTTTGTCTTATTAGTTGACAAATCTGGGTGCTTTATCTGTCATGCTGTCCTTTATAGCCGTTAGACACAGATGTCTTTCTCTGGCCGTAAAGAGGTTGTTTTTGATGTGATTTTCTCTAATATCTTTTGGACTTGCAGAATGAATAAGCAGCTTCAGCTTCTATGGAAGCTTTATTTCTTTATAGGATGTCATTCTGCAGGCTATTTTGTTTTGTGTTATTTGCAGCCCAGATTGCAGATCTCAGAAGAAGACAAGATTCAAATCAAGAGAAAGTTAGAAGCCGTTGCAAAGGCTTATATATAAAGAGCTTTTTGAAAGAAGTTATGATATACAGATATATATACAGAGTACATATACAGATATTCAGATACACAGATTCAACAACAAGAACAAGTGTAGAACAATTCTCTTCTTCAATCCTGAGTTCATCCTGCTCACAGGAACATCCATACTCAGAGCTTCAAGAAGAAGAAGAAGAAAGAAAAGTTGTTGAAGAAGAACAACCATTCCACATCAAGAGTCTTCTTCAAGCTGCTCCTTCAAGAACTTCAAGACAACAGATCTTCTCTGTCAAGAGTTCTGAAGAGATCCTGCACCCTGAAGCAAGGCTTCTTCCTGGATATTCTCTAAGCCAGGGGGAGCTTTGATTCCTTCAGAGCTTTCTATAGCTCAGTGCAATCCACTAGCTTCTCTAATTTTGTTTAAAATAGAGAAGACATTCTAACTCTCTCAACCTCTTGTACAAAGGGTTATTACTCCCTTCAAAAGTGAATCTTGGTGGCAGGACACCTTAGCAAAAACCTGTGTTGGATTTTGAGCTCCTGATCAAAAGTTCAAAGGGTCTACTTGATCTACCTGAATCAGATCAGTTGGTGGCAGGGCACCTGAACAAAAACCTGTAGTGGATTCCTACCAGGGTGGTAGAAGAGTGGATGTACCTATTGAGAGAAAACCACTATAAATCTTCTTGTGTTGTTTGTGTTGCTTACTCTAATTACTGCACTGTGGCTGTGAGTAGAATTAACTAGGATTGCTAGTTGCTGTGTTAGGACTAAAGCTTAAACTGTAATTACAGTTAGCTTTCTCTTGTGCACCTCACTCTGTGTTAGGCTCTAGGGTTTCATATATCTATATACTTATTCCGCAAATTTACTCTAAGGGAGTTGAGTAGATTGTCATATTTTTTATTACTCTATTCACCCCCCCCCCCTTTAGAGTTGTATCTATCCTCACTTTCAATTGGTATCAGAGGGAGGTTGACTGACTGTACAAGCTAACACCTGAGTCATAAGATCTAGATAGATACCAAGTTTATAGATATTCACTTCATGGTCCAGTACAAGGATTACTCTAGCACCAGACCTCCAGTATACAACTTAGCTAAGTTCAGCATCTGGAAGGCAAGAATTAGACTGTATATGAATTCTATTGATGAAGATATCTTCTCTTCTATTTTGACAGGACCACCAACACCACCTGCTGCAACTACTGCTACAACTTCAACAAATCTGAGTGTAGTGCCACCTCCTGACTACAATGATGCTTACAAGAAAGCAAAGATAGCTGATGCAAAAGCTATGAACATTCTGGCTCAGACCATGTCTGATGAAACTTTCCAGAAAGTGGCTGATTGCACTTCAGCAAAAGCCATGTGGGACTCACTGAACCACATTATAGCTGGTTCTGCTGATAAGAGGAAGGACAGAAGCTCCAACCTCACATCCCAATATGAGAATTTCAAGAAGACTGAAGCAGAATCAGTTGATGCAATGTACACCAGGCTCAGCTCCATCATCAATGAGCTGAGAACCCTTGATAAAGAGATTACATTGACAGAAGTCAATGACAAGATATTGATGTACTTCCCCAGCATATGGGATCTCAGGATCTGACCCATCAAAGAGTCCAGAAGTACAACTGAGATCTCAACTGAAGCTCTCCTTGGCAAGCTCAAGTCATTTGAGCAAGTACTGAAGACCAGGGAAGCTGAAGCCAAGACTCTCACTCCCACCAGGAAAGAGCAAACTCTTACTCTAAAGGCTGCTGATGCATCTGAAGAAAGCCAATCAAATGAGGAGCTAATGGCACTCTTTATCAAAAGGTTTCTCAAAATGGGCAGAAAGGACTTCAGAAAGAAGTCTTCAAGATATGAAGACAAGTCAAGGTATGACAAATCACCTGCTAAAGAAATTATATGTTATGGTTGCAGGAAACCTGGACACATTTTACCTGAGTGTCCAGAGGAAAAGAACAAGGAGAAGAGAAAAGACAAAGAACATCAGAAGAAGCACTCCAAGTCCTCCTCCCACAAAAACAAGAAGAAGGAGAAAGGATTTGTGGCTGAAACCTGGAGTGATTCAGATGAGCAATCTTCCTCCTCAAGCTCAAGTGAAGATGAGGAAGAGAAGAAGGCAAAAGAAATTTGCCTAATGGCAATTGATGCCTGCAGCAATCATTCAGCTGCAGAGAGTTCTGATGGAGAAGAAATGTCTACTGAAGATCAGGTATTGTCTTCTTATGATTTTACTTCTGTTGAATTTAGATTTGAATTTAAATCTCTCTGTTTAGATTTAATTAGCTCAGAGAAGGAGATTAAGGAACTTAGAAATAGGATAGCTGAATCAGAATCCCTATCTAGTGAAAATGCTAGGCTAGAAGCTGAACTCACTAGATCTACTGAAGAAATCAAATTTCTTAAAACTGAACTAGCCAAATCTAAAAGATTAGAAGAATCTCTTAATGGTAGAAGTCTCAAGCTGCTAGAGATTACTAGCATGTCAAACACTAGGACAGGTAACAATAAGCTAGGCTTAGGAGCTTCACCAAGTGAACCCCCCATGGTTCTGAAAAACCATCTTTCCACTCCAGTAAACTTTATTTCAGCTGATGGAATAAAGAATACTGAGCAAGTAAATCAAGTTAACAAAACTTTAAATAAGGCTAAGAGAGAAAAGAGAAAACAGAAATTTAAAGAACTACAAAAATCGTCGAACTATGCTCGACGATCGAAGGCCCAATGGTCGACCGATACTCGACGATCTGGGCATCGATCATCGAACATCGATCTGAACATGATTTTCAAAATAATAACCAGAACCTTAGAAACACTAAGGTAAATAGAAACATTAGGTTCATTGACCCATCAACTGCATGGAGTATTCCACCTAGGAGATCCTATCCCTTAGGATATAAACCTCAGCCTGCTTATTCTTTCATTTCAAGTTTTAATTATGTGAAGAATAATGGACTCAAGGTTGTCTGAGTCCACAATGTCTAACTGCTTATTTTGCAGGTGAAGACCTATCCAATTACTAAAGACAAATAGTATTTGGATAGTGGTTGTTCCAAACATATGACAGGAAACAAAAACAATATGTCAAGCTTAAAGGCCAAGCTTGGACCAAATGTGATCTTTGGGGATTCCAGCTGTGGTCAAACAGAAGGATATGGTAAGTTTACCATTGGAGCAGTGACATTCAAAAGGGTTGCTATGTAACTGGGCTGAAGCACAACTTAATCTCAGTAAGCCGGTTATGTAATGCAGGTTATCAGGTATCATTCACTGACACTCTTTGCAATATTACTTTAAATAGTAATATAGTGTTAGTAGGCATTAGACAGGGTAACATTTACTTAGTAGATTTAAATTCAACTCAATCTGAAATCTGTCTGTTTAATAAAGTAACCAATAATAACACCTTATGGCATAAAAGGCTTAGCCATGTTAATCTCAAGAATATATCTAGGTTATCTAAATACAATCTTGTTAGAGGCTTACCTTCTTGCCCCTACAAGAAGGAAGGTCTATGCAGGGCTTGTCAATTAGGCAAGCAAACCAAAAATTCTTTCAAATCTGTAAATAAGAGTGATTCACCTAGAATCCTGTACTTATTGCAGTTGGACCTTTTTGGCCAAATAAATGTACAGAGTCTAGGAGGGAAATTTTACACTTTAGTGATTGTAGATGATTTCTCTAGTTTCACTTGGGTGTTCTTTTTGAGAACTAAGGCTGATAACTTCAAAGTTCTTACAAACTTTCTGCTATGTGTGCAGACTGAGTATTCTACTCATGTTGTCTTGATCAGAAGTGATCATGGTACTAAGTTTGAGTATCTTCTCATGCAAGAATTCTGTGAGAAAGAAGGTATCAAACATAGCTTCTCTGCTCCTAGAACTCCTCAACAAAATGGGGTAGTGGAAAGGAAAAATAGAACACTAATTGAAGCTGCAGGAACATTATTGGCAGATGCTAACATGCCTCTCTCTTATTGGACAGAAGCTGTTAGCACAGCTAATTATGTTTTGAACAGATGTCTAATACATAAGCTTAAGAGTAAAACTCCTTATGAATTACTTAAAGAAAAGAAACCTAAAATTAACTATTTTAGAGTCTTTGGTTGTGTAGTGTACATTCACAATAACAACAAAGAATACCTTAGAAAGTTTGAAGCAAAAGCTTCAATGGAAATTTTTCTTGGATATTCCCAAGTAAGCAAATCTTATAGAGTGTTTAACAAATCAACTTTAAAAATAGAAGAGTCTGTGCATGTTTCCTTTGATGAGTCAAAAATGTTTTACAAGGAGAAGGAAACTTCTCCTTCCTCAAACTCATTGCAGGTACCAGAGTTATGCAAGGATCTCACCCAAGAGATTCCCCCTCTATCAACTCTTCATATCACTGATTCAGACAGTGATGAAGACTCTGTGGAAGCAGTTGCTGTACCACCAACAGTTAATCATATTCCACAAGAGGAATTAATTCAAACTGTTGTTGAAGATCACATCCCACCTACTGATCTTGTCACACTTAGAGATCATCATACATCTCAAGTGATTGGTGACATATCAGCTGGTGTGCAAACAAGACATCAATTAAGACAGGATGTGATGCATGTTTGATTCCTTTCACAAATTGAGCCCCTCACCATAAAAGATGTTGAGCTAGATTCCCACTGGATCACTGCTATGCAAGAGGAGCTTAATCAATTTGAAAGATGTAAAGTATGGACTTTGGTTCCAAGACCAAAAGGTCAACTGATCATAGGCACCAAGTGGGTATTCAGAAACAAGTTGGATGCCCAAGGAATTATTATAAGGAACAAAGCTAGGCTTGTAGCTCAGGGCTACAGACAGGAGAAAGGTATAGACTATGACCAAACCTTTGCCCCTGTTGCAAGGCTAGAGGCAATAAGGATCTTTCTAGCCTATGCAGCCTATATGAAATTTAAGGTTTTTCAAATGGATGTTAAAAGTGCATTCCTAAATGGTGAGCTAAAGGAAGAGGTGATTGTTGAACAACCTCCTGGGTTTGTTTCTTCAACTCAACCCTCATTTGTTTATAAGTTGCAAAAAGCTCTTTATGGACTTAAGCAAGCACCCAGAGCCTGGTATGAGACTCTAGCTAGTTTCCTGTTAGAGCACAACTTTGTTAGGGGAGTAGTTGATAGAACCCTGTTTGTTAAGCATCACAAGGACATAATCCTGTTAGTTCAAGTGTATGTGGATGACATTATTTTTGGTTTCACTGATCCCAAACTATGCAAAAGGTTCTCAGACCAGATGCACTCTAAGTTTGAGATGAGTAGTATGGGTGAGCTGTCTTACTTTCTTGGTCTTCAAGTGAAGCAAGATGTTGATGGCATCTTCATCTCCCAATCCAAATATGCTAAGGAATTGGTAAAGAAATTTGGGATGGCTGATGCTTCAGCAATGCATACACCCATGGCTACAAATGTAGTTATAGATTCTGATGATAAGGGTAAGCCAGTTGATCAGAAAAACTGTAGGGTCATTGTTGGTTCCCTATTGTATTTAACTGCAAGTATGTCTGACATAATGTTTGTCACATGCCTATGTGTTAGATTCCAGGTCAACCCCAAGGAATCTCATTTGATTTTTCTCAAGAGAATTTTGATATACCTGAAGGGATGTCCAAATTTTGGACTATGGTACTCAGCTGAATCAGAATTTGAGTTAATTGGATACTCTAATTCTGACTATGCTGGTTGTAGAGTTGACAGGAAAAGTATCTCAGGGACATGTCAGTTCCTGGAGAGAGATTAGTCTCTTGGTTCTGCAAGAAACAGGCTTCTGTCTCAACTTCAACTGCAGAGGCTGAATATATAGCAGCTGTCAGTTGTTGTTCACAGATCCTGTGGATTCAAAACCAGCTTTTGGATTATGGGTACACACACAAGAACACAAAAATCATGTGTGACAGTACCAGTGTTATTTCCATAGCACAAAATCCTGTGCACCACTCTAGGACCAAGCACATTGAGATCAGATACCATTTTCTAAGAGATTGTGTGGAAAAGAACAAAATCAGTCTTGAGTTCATATCCACTGACCTTTAGAGAGGTGATATTTTCACCAAGCCCTTAGATGAACAGAAGCATCTGTTCTTTTTGAATCAACTAGGTATGATAAATGGAATAGACCAAGTATAGATTTCTGCATATGTTGAAATCTGCTCGAATATCGTCGAACGTCGTTCGATCATAGTCGAACAGGTTGAGCCTATCGTCGACCTATGGTTGATGACGGCTCGATTGTTTGTGAAGACAGAAATAGTCGATCGATAGCTCGACTACTCTGCTTCAGGAAACGATCGTCGAACGATCGATCGACCATCGTTTCTAGTATCTGTTGAAATAGGTCGACGATTGCTGTTTAAATATAAACCGATGGTCGACCTAGGTTAATAGATCGTGCTTTTTGTAGTCGACAGAGCTCGTCTTTTCATATTCCTCATTCCTGCTTGAAAGGTTTGACTTGAGCTCTGCCCCGCGCTTTCAGCTTTCGTCTCTCTCGTCTTCCTCAACCAAATCCATGGCGATTGCTCCAGCTTTGCTGACCATGATGAAGTTTGACGCTGGCTTTAGCGTCGATTTTGAATCTTTCAGTGCCTGCGATACCGATATTCTCGAGATGCTGCAGTTATGCAAAGATCAAGAATTGGAGAAGCTTATGTCTACAAGGATAAAGATAAATATTCCAGAAATCAAAGAATGGGTCTATACATCGTCTTCCAACGACGAATCGATGACATGAACTATCGGCGGCGAGGAGGTAATCTTGACTCCTGCCGTCTTAACTGAGATTTTTGGTTTGATCAATGGTCAAGAAGAGTATGATCAAGATACTCAGGAGTTTAGCAGGATGTTATTGGAACTAGGACATGCTAAAGGCATTCCTTCCAAGTTGCTGAAGGTAAGCTTCCCGATGAAGATCAAGTTCTTAGCAGAACTAGTAGGGAAAGTGTTGTTGGGAAAGCACTCTGCACACGATAACATTATCAGGCAGCAGTTTGTCTTAATGTGTGTCATTGCTAACAGGAAAGCAATAAATTGGGCTGGAATAGTTTTTGATTTAATCAGGAAAAAGAATTCAAAGAAAGAGGTAACCCTGGGTAGGGTGATTGGGATATTTCTGAGAGAGAAGTATCCTCAGCTGCTGGGAACAGTTTCAACATCAATCAATGCAAGCAAGAAGATGGATCCCACTCTGTTCATCAAGTGGAGAAGGAATATCCAGAAGCCTTCACCTGCTGGGGTTGCTCCTGTTCCATCTGAGAACACAAGAACAGTACCAGTCACTCCCCACCTAATTGAAGGAGGCTCTTCCATTTCCCCCATTCCATCTACATCTGCATTGACATCCACTTCTATTACAGTACCATCTACATCCACTGTTATTCTCCATGCATCACCACTAGCATCTCCAACTCCTTCACACCTTGTTGGGATTTCAAATCTTAGCATTGATCTGTTGGTTACTGAGACACTTTCAACTCCACCTCAGTCATAAATTTCACATCAAGATCATATTGATCTTCATGCACCTGCATCTCCATCACCAGTTCATGCATCTGCATCTCATTAGGAGAACATCATCCCTGATGTTCATCCATCTGTTGTGATTCTCCCATCTACATCTTTTGAAATCACACCAGCTTTCATTGCAAGCATCATGGAGCTAATTACTCCTTCAATCAAATCAATGATTGAAGCAGCAATTGCCCCTCTTGTTTCCTCCATTTCATCTCTTACATCCTCCATTACAGCCCTCTCAAATTCTGCT
This sequence comes from Platanthera zijinensis, assembly GCA_039513925.1. NCBI lineage: Eukaryota > Viridiplantae > Streptophyta > Magnoliopsida > Asparagales > Orchidaceae > Platanthera > Platanthera zijinensis. Next base: position 24,719,710 of record CM077079.1, on the reverse strand, counting down.
GAGCCCTCTTCTCTTAGGGGCCTGAGTTCAGTACCCACTGAAGTCAGGCAGGGGGAGATGTTCCAGGAAGATGTCTCAGGACTTCCACTGGTCATTCATACAGCTGCAGATTCAGAAATTACAACATCAGTTGCAGTTCCAGTTCCAGTTAAAGCTGAAATTCAAGAATCAACTGTTACTCCAGAAGCTCAAGTTATAACTGAGGCTGAATTTGCTTTCAGAGTTTGTCTTGAAGAATCTTCTACTCCTATTGTTGCCCTGTACCTAGAAGGAGTCATCACCTCCTACCTAGATGACTTATGGGAGTTAGGAAATTCTGAGGCTGAATTTACTTTCAGAGTGTCTTGAAGAATCTTCTACTCCTATTGTTGCCCTGTACCTAGAAGGAGTCATCACCTCCTACCTAGATGACTTATGGGAGTTAGGAAATTCTGCAGGTAATACAATTACTCATTCAGGGCAGCAAAGACAAGTAGCTGAACCTAAAGAGCAGGTGAAGGGGATGACTTATCAGAAACCAACATTTTCTCCTCCTCCTTCACCAAAAAGAAAAATTTCACCTTTTAAGGAGAGTAAAATTCTTCCCTTCAGAAAGCCAGATCAGATTAAACAAGTAGATCCAAAAGGAAAAATAGTAGTTTACTCAGACAAGTCAAGCAAGAAATTTGCAGAGGTTGCTCCTCCATCATCTCTTGTTATTCAAGAAGACAGAGAACCAGCTGCAGGTCTGTTAGACCTTTCTACAAAGTTCAAAACTATAAAGCCTCTAGATCCAGCTGATGAAAATGATTATGAAAGTCAAGAGCTTAATCCTGATTTCAGGATGGCCAGATTTCTTGAGTTAGTTGGATCAGCCCAAATTAGAAAAGCTAAAGCTAAAGGCAAAGATTTAACAGACTTAACAACTATGTCAAAGTTCAGAGAAAAGGAACTAGACAGATATCAAGTCAGACCAGAAGTTTTTGATGCCTCAAAGTATATGGAAAAGCATCCAAAGGCTATTTTGCCCAGAGCAAGTGAATCTAAGATTATTGGAGAACAGGACTTGAAGACTTCAAAGAAAGATGCTCTTGATCCTAAAAGGAAATTTTCTTTCCTGTTTCTTCCTCTTCTAAACCAGACTCTGATATTGTTTAATTTATTTGTATTAACAATCTGTTATTTGATTTTATGGAATGCTGCTTATTGATATGATATGATACACACTGATCCTAATAGGTTATGTTTGTTTTTATATCTTTTATAGCATTCTTTTTGTTTTGAGAGACTTGACCCAAATAGGGGGAGATTGTTGGTACCCTAGTTTGTATTTGAGTTAAGTCTTCTCAATTAGTTTCTTGACCCAAGATTTATCTATGGTCAAAGGTTAGATTTAGGTTAGATTCCTTCAGTTGTGTAGAGTTGTTGTTTATCCAGATTGAAAATCTGGTTAAGTGTTTTTAGTTTGACTATAGTCGAACGCCGCTCGACTATCGTCTATCAGTTGATCGACTATCGTCTATCAGTTGATCGACTATCGTCAGACAGCAGATCGACTATCTCTGTGTTAGTTCATCTCTGTTAGATCGACGATCTGTGGTCTCAGTATCGTCGATCGTCGAGTCCTGCTCGACTTCTTTTGTCCAGACAGATTTCTTGTAGATCGACTATCTGTTCTGATAGTTCGACTATCTGCTCTGAGAGGTCGACGATCTCCGTGAGTCGTTCGACGATCTTTTGTCTGCATTTAGAGATATTGTATTCTTTCTCTTCTGTGAATTATTTCTTATCTATATGACTTATTTTATTAAAGATTATTTCATTGATTTTATGCTTATATATCAAGGCAATCTTTGTCTCATTCTTTATGCATAAGTCAAGTTCTATCTGACAAAATCTTTTGTCTTATTAGTTGACAAATCTGTGTGCTTTATCTGTCATGCTGTCCTTTATAGCCGTTAGACACAGATGTCTTTCTCTGGCCGTAAAGAGATTGTTTTTGATGTGACTTTCTCTAATATCTTTTGGATTTGCAGAATGAATAAGCAGCTTCAGCTTCTATGGAAGCTTTATTTCTTTATAGGATGTCCTTCTGCAGGCTATTTTGTTTTGTGTTATTTGCAGCCCAGATTGCAGATCTCAGAAGAAGACAAGATTCAAATCAAGAGGAAGTTAGAAGCCGTTGCAAAGGCTTATATATAAAGAGCTTTTTGAAAGAAGTTATGATATACAGATATATATACAGAGTACATATACAGATATTCAGATACACAGATTCAACAACAAGAACAAGTGTAGAACAATTCTCTTCTTCAATCCTGAGTTCATCCTGCTCACAGGAACATCCATACTCAGAGCTTCAAGAAGAAGAAGAAGAAAGAAAAGTTGTTGAAGAAGAACAACCATTCCACATCAAGAGTGTTCTTCAAGCTGCTCCTTCAAGAACTTCAAGACAACAGATCTTCTCTGTCAAGAGTTCTGAAGAGATCCTGCACCCTGAAGCAAGGCTTCTTCCTGGATATTCTCTAAGCCAGGGGGAGCTTTGATTCCTTCAGAGCTTTCTATAGCTCAGTGCAATCCACTAGCTTCTTTAATTTTGTTTAAAATAGAGAAGACATTATAACTCTCTCAACCTCCTGTACAAAGGGTTATTACTCCCTTCAAAAGTGAACCTTGGTGGCAGGACACCTTAGCAAAAACCTGTGTTGGATTTTGAGCTCCTGATCAAAAGTTCAAAGGGTCTACTTGATCTACCTGAATCAGATCAGTTGGTGGCAGGGCACCTGAACAAAAACCTGTAGTGGATTCCTACCAGGGTGGTAGAAGAGTGGATGTACCTATTGAGAGAAAACCACTATAAATCTTCTTGTGTTGTTTGTGTTGCTTACTCTAATTACTGCACTGTGGCTGTGAGTAGAATTAACTAGGATTGCTAGTTGCTGTGTTATGACTAAAGCTTAAACTGTAATTACAGTTAGCTTTCTCTTGTGCACCTCACTTTGTGTTAGGCTCTAGGGTAATTTACTCTAAGAGAGTTGAGTAGATTGTCATATTTTTTATTACTCTATTCACCCCCCCCCCCCTCTAGAGTTGTATCTATCTTCACTTTCACATACCCATGTTTAAGGTCAGGCATGTAGAATTAACACTTTGGGCGGCCACTTCAGTGTTTGGGTTTTAACTTGAGTTACAAATTACTTTCCACAAGAAAACACCCTTTACACGACACAATTCACCACTGAGCTGTGGAGCATAATCATGGTTAATTATGCACCCAACAGAAGAAGAAAATAGTAAAGTTCAAATTCCATGATTTAAAATAGATTGAACTCTAGAAAAATAAGCTACTTAAGCATTGTACAGCCAATTAGAAAATGACCACTGATAAAGCATTTACAAACACCATAGAAACATGAAGTAGATAAGGCATAGCATTCAACTACACTAGATGATGGAAAGTATAAACTTACACTTTATCCAAATCAACTTGGAATTTGATTCCGTTCTCTGTAACTGTAGTAACAAGGGAATGGTTGCCGGCCAATACTTCTAACTCCATGGTTCTATAATCAGTTTGAATAGCATCAATCTTGTTCACAACTGTTTGTATTTTGGGCTTGTTCTTGTCAAGAACTACCTGAATAAAAAATACAATATTTCCTCAATCTTGAACCTTTAAAAAATAATTAATCAAATAAAGTTCAAGCATTAACATTCAATTTTTTTAATGTTAGTATGTAGCATTACAGCGTTGATTAGAACTTCTATAAATATGATTAAATTCCAAACCTGGGCAATAACATTCTTGTAAGGAAGGTGTTCTTCACTCAAATTCAAGTGTGCAATGTGTCCTACTGTTTCAAATCCAGTTGGAACTACTATACCTTCAGGAAGTAAAGTCTCCAAAACCTGAAGGCAAAAGTGAATTAATGTCTTAGAAACTTGAATAGTGGGGTGTGTGTCTGCGTGTGTGTGGACTTCTTCAAAACATCACTGTGTGCTTGATTGGACACCATAGAATTTTGGGCATGTTAGGGGAATACTAGAATCTAGTGAGGGTAAAAAACATTATACTAGTAAAACAAACCTCATTCATATTCCAATAGTTATAGAATAAGGTTAGCTGGCACCGTACAAGTTTAGGCACTGGGAGCTTGCATGGCGTTTCACCTCCTTTTAGAACTGCCTAGACAGGGGAAAGAATCAGAACAAGTGCATCATCAAACAGTAATTTATGAATCTCCTGAGTTAATAATGGAACATTGGCTAGTCCATCTGTTCCAGAACCACAGAAGACTCAGATAAACCTCCTGTAACTTCAAAATGAAACGTGTAAACTAATGCAGCACATCAAGCAACAGAATCGATTGTACCTCAACTAACACTAAACAAATGGACTATTTAAAACATCATGCAATAAAGATAGCGTGCAAATTGTAACTGCATGAAAGAGTGATAGTCTTCCTTTCCACTTCCCCAAGCCCGCTAAACCATGCTGAGAATCTGAGATGGCTCCCAATGAAAGGAGGAACAATTAAAAAATTAGGATATAATAGTATTTCTAGCCTTCTTTGGGTGCTCAAATGAATATGAATTTTAGTGACCTTGGATAAAATGTAGGGACTATAATTAATCTTGTATGAAAATTGTACACCCCAAATCGCTTCCTGAAACTTTCATATTGTTGAAGATGTTGCATATTAGAATACTCACCTATAAGTACTCAACATGAGACCAGCGGGGGGAGAATTGACTGGAAAAAAACTTTCTATAATTAGCCTTTATCTGTAATGTATATTGTAAAACATAGAATGTGGTTCACGTATTCACAGGGTATTCGTTAGCTTCCTCTTTGCGTCTCCTTTTAACGTTGTTAAGTGCTAGGTCTTCTCTTTCGAGTTCCAATTGCTTTCTCTACTCTGCACCACTGAAGCTTTTTCCATGTGTTCTCTTGTGGTGTTGTTGCAGGTGAACTAACCAGGATCACCAACGTCACTCAAGCCTTTTTCCTCTTATTTATATTTTCTTAAAGCAGAGATGCAAAGGGATCTCCGTATTCTCCTCCCACTTCTATCTTGCTAAAGCTCATTTGTAAAAAGAATAAAAGGGAGTTCTTTGTATATTTTTCTCTTTCTTATATTTAGTCTCATATCTCTAAATGCAGATTTTTTCGCCTCCTCTTCTCTATATAAAGAGGGAAGTTCCTATGAATTGAATTTCTTGGAATAATTTTTTATGTTTAAAATTCTCACATATTATCAGAGCTAGATAAATTTTTTTGATACTCTCTCCCTGCTTACCCCGCTTGCGTAATTTCTTCGGTCTCGCACGAACCTCTACGGTTTTGCGTGAACCTCCCAGTCTTACACAAGCTCCCTAAGCAAATGCATGTTGCTTCCTGAACATTCCCATCACTCGCTTATGAGATCACATCTTGTTTCTCCCGGTTTGCCTAACTTACATGAGTACTCTTGCCAGCCCGCGACCACTCCCATGACGATCTTCGGCGTTTGCACCTCCCATGACAGCGATGAATCATTCTCACATACACTCTCCTATGACCTCTCCAGTGACAATCTCTAGCGCCTTCACAGTCTATGATCACTTATACAACTACAACGAGCCGTTTTTGCTTACATCTTTGGCGAACTCAACTCCTGATAACTTCCTCCTATGGTAGATCCATCACAGTGGGATCTTCCAGGTGCGACTTCCTTTGCTCATCTTCTCACATGCCACTCTCGCCGAGCTTCCATACTCGCTAAGTTCCCGCTCCTGTCGGACTCCTTCTCTAGCTTAAGCTCACGTGCTCGCCTAGCTACCGCTCTCGCAGTATCTCAGTACTTAATCGTACTGAACAATGGGACACCTCAGCTCCCTCCTGCTCCCGTTGCAGCTGCTCTTGCAGCCACACACATTTCCAGTTCCTGGGAAAATCTCGAGACGACTTCTAAGTTGACATGATCCAACTATCATGATAGAAGTGTCTGCTTCACTTTCTTTTTGTGCTCTCAACGCAAGAGACACGATTTCACTGATACTCCTCCTGACCCTACATCTCACAACTATGATGATTGGGATGTGAGTGATACTCTTGTCTACATGTGGCTTGCAAATAGCCTTTCTGGTGATTGTTTGTCTATCATCCGACATGATAAGACAGTGAAGGCTATTTGGGATCATCTTACCAATCTTTACACCAAAGTACTAAAATTTCTTGCATTTACACTATCTATTCAGATCTCTTTTCTCGCTCAACTCTCTCCTAATATTGTGTATCAGAAAGTTCAATCTTTCAAAGCAGAACTTCTCCAACATCATTATTTCTCTATTGACATTGCAACTCGGTAGGAATATTTTTCGAAACTACTTAGTGTCTAATATTTTCTACGCCTTCTTGATTCATAAAAGATGATACGTCAACAGATCTTACAAGAACTTCACACTCCAACCTTGTATGCTAGTTCAACTCGTATCTATGATGTGATAAAATTTTTGCACCGACCTTTGATGGTATCACATCCACCCTCGAAAAATTATGCTCATGATGTTGGTCATGGAGCGCAGCATGGCCGCGAGGCTGCATTGGAGGATGTAAGGGGAATCGTCCCCTTTTGTCACCTTGTGGGAGGCTTGGTAATCTTGTCCAACGGTGTTTTATGAAGTACCTCATCTCCAACTCAAGCTCATGTCAGTGCTACTGAATCTAAATCTTCTTCTTAAACCACCTCCACTCCACCACCTATAAACGACCAATGGTTTTCTTAGGAAAATATTAAGGTTCTGACTAGTGATTCCAAGTAATTTTCCTTAATTGCAACTTCTTTAGGTAGCATGCATGTTGCTACTCAGGGTAAGTGGCTCATCGACTCTGGTGTTACCAATCAAATGACTGGGAATTTACTTCTCTTTCCTCGAGAGGCATAGTCGGTCATCATCGGTGCTTATGGTTAATATCTTTTTTGCTCCAACTTGTGGAACTGGAGTTGTTACTATCACCTCCCGTCTCCAATTGGACAACAATTTATACGTCCTGAAATATCGTTGCAATCTATTATCCATCATTGCACTTTCAAAACAATTACACTAATATTTCTCGTTCTCTTCAACTAATTACTATTTTTAGAACATTCCATCGAAGAAGATGATTGTTCAGGGAACTAGACAACAGGGCCTCACCTAGACAATCTTCTTACCTTCTTAGAATATGTTGTAACACCTTTGTTTCAGTGGCATCACCGTCTTGTCATCCTCCACGTTGTCTCACTCACCAGCTCCTGGGTCATTTTGTTTTGCATCTGTTTTAGAATGTGATGCTTGCCAATATGGCAAGCATTATTGTACTAGTTTTTTTGATAAACTTTGTAAGAGTTGTCTATGTCTTTTTACCGTGTTCATTTAGAGATTTGAGATTCTAGTCCCTTCAAATATGTTGGTAGAGGAAGTCTGTATTTTGTTATTTTTATAGAAGATTACTCTATATGTACTTGAGTGTATCTTATAAAAGAACAATGTGGACTCTTTTGGTTCTCTATGAGATTTATAATGAAATTCATACTCAATTTAGCCTTGCCCTAAAAATTCTACAGACAGATACAGTGAAAGAACATATGAACCACCAATTCTAGCCTTCTTGCACCTCTAATGGCATTATTCATCAGATCAATTGTGTGCATACATCCCAAAAATATGGAGGAAGAAAAAATCATCATCTGCTTGATATTTCCCAAACACTGCTATGTCAAATAAATGTTCTATGGTCCTATTGAGATCATGCGATTCTCATTTCTTATTTTCTCATCAATCATTTGTCACCTTCTACTCTTCTAAGTAAGACACATTTTTTCTCTTCTTCATCTAGATAGTACTCCTTTTCTCTTACTCCTCATGTTGTTGGATGTACTTCCTTCGTTAACACTCATGCATCTGTTTGGTCATGACAAATTCTCCCACCAAGAAACCAAGTGTATTTTCATGGGATATTTTCCTACTCATAAGAGCAATCGTTAGTTTGACCTTACCTCCAACAATATGTCTCTATTGATGTCACATTTTTCGAGTCTACCACATATTTCTTCAAGGAAGGCAGTTCCCTTGCTCTTGAGATCCCTCCTCTCATCTCTACCACCTCTCCTCCCCCTACCTTTATGCTCTCCCGGCTCTCATGGCTCCTTCCACTCCTGGATCCCCAAAATTAGCTTTTTGGACAGCTCTCTCGTCTTTGGATGGTTCTTTCACAACTACGGACTCAAATCATGGTGTTCTAATTGCTTTACAGATGGGGATACAGCATAGTACAGCATCCTATTACCAATGTTGTGTCCTCTCCAAATTGTTTTCCTTGGCAATATCTACCATCACCATCCCTACTGCATATCATGAAGCCCATTGTATGTCTTGTTGCAATGAGACTACGAATGAGATCTCTGATTTGGCATCCCAGGGTATTTGTATTATTGTTCCTACCCCATCTAGAGGAGATATTGATGTTTATTGATGGGTCTTTGTCATCAAATTTCTCCACGCCGACAATATAAATAGATACAAAGTTTTCTAGGTGTCATGGATTTCACCTATACATATTGTGTTGATTTCTTTGGCACATTCTCTCTAGTGGCTCATATTAGTACTATCTGATATTATTCTCTATTGTCGTTAACCAGAAATAGCAAATACTATCTGGTATTATTCTCTATTGTCGTTAACCGGAAATAGTAAATGTTCCAACTAGATGTCAAAATGTCAATTGTATTCCACCAAGTCATCTCATATTCTTCGTACATTGTACTCAATAATCATTCATTACTATCATTTATATCTCTTAAATAATGAAATCAATGCGGCCACTTGCATCATATCAAAGCCTTAACACTAGATTAGGTTTCACAAAAACTAAATTATTCAAAATTTGTTGAGCTATTACATTGTTTTTTTCTTTATTTTGAAAAACAAAATAGATTTACAAAGAGATCTCACTGAACCACACATTCCATGCTTCAAAGGCATAAAAATTTGCGTGAATGTGAAACCTCTAAGTCTGGTGAGCATTAAGCCTTATATACATCTTTAACGATTTAGGGTGTAATATCATCAGCTCGTGGGAAATCGTTTGGTTTCAGCATATATTGATTGGCTTTGGACTTCTTCTCCGGCCCGAATCTTTTGTGGCAATGGAAGTACAACAAAGATTGCTAGTATCATGTTTCATGAGCGTACAAAAGGACATAGATTGGTTGTCATTAGTACGAGAAAACTTTACACAAGAAAATATCGTTCTACCTCATGTCTCTTCCAAGGAGCAACAAACAAAGAGATGCATAATTTTATATGCAAATTGATGATAACTTACCTTAGGTTTAGGAGAGCATAATGAAAAATTTTCTAAATACGCATACCTTTACTTTATTATTCAAATCCCTTTAACATACATATCGAAGGGTTTGTAGAGTGTAAAATGCATAGTGCAATTCTCACTTTCACATAGCCTCATCAAACCCTCCTACATTATGATACACAAGTTTGCAGATGTCGGATGTCGGTATGTATTTGAAATATCGGATGTTGGATTGCAATGGATATATCAAAGATATTTTATAACCTCGTATTTTTATATTTAAATAAATTATTCATATATATACACTTTTTGTAAATATGTACAATTGATAAAGTACAAAATAAGCATATGTACACATAATGTATATTTATAAATTGCATAAGAAAGAGACGTTGACGGTAGTAAACGACATAAAGAGCGCCAAATGAGAGCGAGATGAAAAGTTATCAAAGTTAAGAGCAGAGAGATGTAGGAAAGGAAGCATGGAATAAAATATTGTTGCTCGGTCGCTTAAAAAAATGAAAAAATTTATTTTTAATTCTCTCGTTGATATATCGGTCTCGAAATATCGCATGATATATCGGAAGCGGATATATCGGACAATATTTTCAAAAATAATATTTTGCTTAAAATGTCGATATCAACGTGTTTTCTCCCAAAAATATTTATTTCAAACGACATGCCGGACATGTCTACCAACATCTAAAACATTGATGATAAACAAATGGTGAACCATTTGAGGAGCGATCAGTAATAACTCTCAGCAAAAAAGAGTTTTGGCAATGTAAGGACGCTCAAAAGACAATGATAAGGGGCAATTACTAAAAAAATAGCACTTCAAATGTATGGGAGGTCTGACATCCTCTTGCAAACCATCCCCTAAAACCTATTACTGGGATTATAAATAAGAGAGGGCAAGCACTATAGCAAATGTTAGGTTCTAGATTTCGGAAAGCTATCAAGAACCATTGAGCTATGAGATCTTCATCCCCACCATTTCTCCAGGAAGTTGCTTTCTTTGTTTGATCATCTTCTTCCTTATGGTTCGTATATCGTAGTTGAACTTAGGGTGATTATGGGGGCTAAAATAAAAATCTGAAACTGCAGAAAACCAGAAAAATTGCACCGCATTGACTTCAAACCGCACCAGTATTGAACCGCACCGAACAGTTCTAGTACAATGCGAGTTTACTGACTGTAAAACTGAACATGCTATGGTGCAATGTCTTCCTATGAAAAACTGAAGAAACCACATCGCATTGTACATAAAATATTCAATACTTTCAAAATTTTAATATTCATTTAAATCACTTGACTCGCATTGCTCAATATGAATTCTAAACGGGTATGTTTGAGGTTATGCGGTTATGCAACTTTGCCACCTATCCAAAGACTCGATTCAGTGAGTGAATGCATATTTGAGTTTTTTGCGGCCCTAGGCCCTACCGACATTTTAATTCATTTGGATTATGCGGATTTGCATATCCAAAGACTCGAAACCGCATCATCTCAGTCTAACTTTGTCGTTTTGTTGCTTCCTTCGTATGCACTCTTCGCTTCCCCAGTGTCTCGCAACTCCCAATGACATCGCACTCACAGGCTCCAACGCAAGTAACCAGCAAAGGCCACAATCAGCCAATTAGTTATTATTGTTTCTCAAATTTTCTAGGTCCAATCCGATTTTCTTGTTAGTTGTTTCTCATATTTTTTGTAATATTTTTTTGCTCTTGTTTTGATTTTTTCCATTTTGATTTGGTTTGGATTCCTCTTGATCAGTTGTTTTCGTCTTTTAACTTTCAAATTTTTCATTTTTGTTTGGTTTTGATTGCAATCCATGGTGATACTTCAAAAATAGTTGTTCAAGTGTTACTGTTTCAGGTTAGGGCAGTGGAGATCAGCTATTCTTGTTTCGATTTTTCCATTAGGTTTTCTTATTAATAAATATTGAAATGATTCTTTAAAAACTTCTAAAGTGGCATATCGCAACAGTAATTTTGTCCGTGTTCTTATTCATCATTCTGCCACGGACCCATTGCTGCATCAAATTTTGTATTTGCATTTTATCCTGTAGATTAGATGTTTAGAAGACATCAAAAAAGACAAAAATCAAAGACAAATAGTGACAATGTAAATGTGCATCAAAAAACAAAAAACTTATCGAGGACGTGCCATAAAAACCGGTTCAAAAACGCATCATTGTCAAATCGCACCACATGGTTTCAGTGTGATGCAGATTTGTTCGGTCCAAAATCAAACCCTCTCGGTGCAATAGTGACAATGTAAATGTGCATCAAAAAACAAAAAACTTATCTAGGACGTGCCATAAAAACCGGTTCAAAAACGCATCATTGTCAAATCGCACCACATGGTTTCAGTGTGATGCAGATTTGTTCGGTCCAAAATCAAACCCTCTCGGTGCAGTTGAGTCCGCTCCCACAATTTTCAATGGTTTCTCATGTTTAGCCGCTTTCCCTACTTCCAAATAATCTTCGGTTTTCCCTTTGATACTATATGTTTAGGCCTCCATAAACATATCTGAATTCAATAACCTAGGAGGCAAGATAGTTTTTTTATATAAATTGATTTATTATTATATTTAAAAGGGAAAAAGATACAAGACGATTATAGAATTGATTTATTATTATATTTAAAAGGGAGAAAGATACAAGGCGAAGGACTTACTCCATGCCACTCAACTTAGAAACAACCAGCATGATCAAGAAGCATCTCAATGATTGATACAATTTGAATTATGTCCACTAGTTCGCAAAAACGTCGACCATACAAATATAGAATTCTTCGGAATCGCGATTTGAACAGGATTGACCCAGAACTTTCCATTCGGGCATCTAACTCTAATAGACCTTGGAGAGACTTTCATAGTTTCAATTAACCTAGGATTTTTTGTCATCCATTCCTCCTCTGAAGAATCCAGTGCAATCCGGGACTTCTAAATCATTGCATAAATTGAGTAGAAACACTTTGTTCTCCTGGGACCAGATACATGAAAGATGGACTAGAAAATGTGAGGTCCTATGGTTCTCCACTTTAACACCAATAGAAGAATCATGTAAAATGCTGCATAGATAAAGAGTAATGTTGATGTAGAACTTGAAGGAGGGTATCCACATCAGTTTGCACATCTGGGACAACCACAAGATCCTCACTAACACAAACATGTGAGATAATAACATCTATAGAGTAACTTTACAATTCTCCCTACTGATGTGAGCAAAAAACTTTTCTTTCAATGTCTTTCCTATGTATACAGTGATTTCACCCTTGTGATTGGAATTATTCATATGACTTCTGTTTCATAATCATATACCACATAAGCATGATTCTCATCAAATTCAAAACTAAAACAAAAGTAAATAGATTAGCAACCACCTTCACCGCCATGGGTAGGTCATCAAACCCTCTATCAGCATGGCGTTCGTCAAGCAGAAGCAGTCTAGTGGAGCCTCTCCACCTTCCAGCACGGAACCCAGCACCAAGCAAGCCACTCATATCATCATCTTCCTCCTCTTCATCTCCTAGAACCTCCACTACAGTATAATCACTCTTACGCTCTCTATTGTTACCTCTAACCCCCTCCCCTTCGGCATTTTTCTTCTTCTTCGGCCGCGAAATCCTCGCCAAGTTCCGAAACTTCAAAAACCCTCGGTAATTGAACTCCTTCGCGAGTTTGGCCCGGTATAGCACCGGGTTCAGATCCTCCGTTTGGAAATCAGATTCACTGACGGGGCAGCGGGCGAGCGAGAGGAGCCGCTGGCCTCCGTCTCCATCGGCGTTTGGGAGAAGATTTCGGATATCGGGTTCGATGTCGTCGCCGGGGATGCGGGCAATGTTCCGGACGCGCGGCCAGTTGAGGAGATGGCCTCGGAGGCGATCCTCAATAGCAGAGCAGTCCGACACAGGGACACGGAGGGCAGCTACACTGAATGTGCGTGAGAAAGACGAACGGTCGAAAGACGAGCAGTGATCCGAGTCGGAGTCGTCACCGTAAGTCCCGAAGGGAGTCGGTGGCTGACCGCGGCGGAGAGAGGGGCCGTAATGGTCGGAATCTGGAGTTAGCATTGGGGCAACATTCAAGTATTTTGCCGAAGAGGTTGATATGGGTTTGCGCTTCGATAGAGATAACGGGAAGAGCGGATGGGAACGAAGAGGAGACGCCAAAGACGACATTTTTCTTGCCGCAGGAGGAGTTCGCGCAGAGAAAAAATAGAAAGGGAAGAGCGGATGGGATTGAATCAGTGAGTTCAAAGGTTCAAAGTCCGATCGATTGTACCGATCGGACAGAGGGCGAACCGGCCTGTAAAATTATAAAATAAAATATATAATCATTAGAATAAAAATTATGATATATTGTCAAATTATATTGAAAATCAATATATCAAAAACCACAACATTAAATACTAACGTTGTGTTATATTTTCTCACACAAATACGAAATAATAATTATTATTATCTCAAAATAGTAACGAGCTACTAAATTACTAATATTTAATTTAAATCATCGTCTAATGAGTCAAATCACACGAGGAAGACGAATAACTGGAGAAGATATCGGCTAACGGTAGTTTCACGAAGACAATTGAATTATATGGTCGAATGCTTGTTTTGGAGAAACCAAATAAGTTAACTCAAGTCCCAGAGAACTCTAATAGTTAATCTAAATCATTGGATCTAAAATTAATGCTGATTTTGTGAATCGCCCAGTCAGCCAAAAACTGGCTTGATTTCCGGTTATCCGGTTCAACCGGCCGGTTTTCCGGTTCCTGGCCGGTTCTTGGCCAGGACGGTTTTAGGAGCCTGACCGGGCCGCCCGGAGAACCGATTAGCGGTTCAACCGGTCGGACCGACTGGTCCGATCCAATTATTAAACGTTGACTGAAACTGAAACAAACAAAGAAAAAACATTTCTCACATTTTTAACCTATAATTATACAGTAAAATTTTATTTTCAAAAAAAAACTATAATCCATACTAGGCTGCAAAAAAAACCAGTCCTAAGTGTCCCAGTTGGGACCGGCCCGGTCCCGATTAGGACTTAGGGGTTCCCTTTTAAAGGAAATTGTTAACCGCAGATCGAATATGCCTATTTGCAAATCAAAAATAGCATGTTTTAAAGGCATTAAATATTCTCTTTACTTTTTTAAACCCATTATTCACAAACAAAACCCTAATTCTTTTTCCCCTTCTCAGCCACCTGCCCGATCCCGCACTCTGCATCTTCCCCTCTCTCGCTCTCCCAACTCTCGATCGAACATCTCCCGCTCGCCAGCTACGACGACGTCCCCCGCCTGCTCGCCGACGAAGAATTTCAGAAAAGGCATTGCCCTTGTTGGCGCGGGCGTAGACGCCAAAGGTGGTGCCCTCTAGGTCGCCGACGAAGAAGAATCCTCCTGTTCGAAGCCCCCGATCTTTCGCTTCTTCACTTTGTTCGAAGGAGACAACTGTTCGCCTGTTCCACCTTCTTCCACCGTGTAATTTCATTTCGCGATTTTCACTTTCCACTGTTCCTCCTTCCGCCATTCGTTTCTTTTTCTCCCTAACCACTCTCTCTTCGACGCATGCTTTTTTAAGCTTCACGTCAGGCAAGGGTGATACTCTTTCTTCAACGTCGGTCATGGAAGATTTCATCGGTAAAGGTATGCAAAGTTCACCCTTCAACTTTTCCTTCTCCATTCTCAGTCGGACGCAACTCCACAACTCCTGACACCTTTTCCTTCTCCAGTTCTTCTGTGATAATCTGCTATAGAAATCGGCACTCACAAGGTTCAGATCTTCAAGAGAAAGATGCAAGCACTTCTTGATATTTTTTACTTTTAATGTTGGTTTGCGAATAACAATAATTTCTGTGAATAACAATGTTAAGTATCTTTGGATATGCAAATAGTAATAATCTGTGAATAGTCATTTTCGGTCTGCGGATAACAATCCTCGTTTTCATTTATCGGTCCCGGTTTGGGACTAGTAAAAGATCGGATTGGTCTTTGATAAAAGACCGGTCATTTCAGCTTGCACGTAGCATTGTTGAGGTTGCAGGTGACCGCCTTGAACTATTTCTTATCCTCATCATTGAACCGGTCCTCCTTAAGAAGAGGAAATTTAAAAGTTAAAGACCTGTCTTTTACACTTGGGCATGTGGTGGAGGAGATGAAAAAAGACCGGTCCGGGACCGGTTAGGATAGGTTCGGACCGGTCCTTTGGTCTCAGTCGTGTCCTCCTCAAGAGGAGGACCGCCAGTCCAGAATTGGGACCGGGTTGAGCGGGACTGGCCCGGTTGTCCTAATGTGTACGACTAATCCAAACACAGAATGACAAAGGCTCTGTTTAGTACGGTGGTGGCGGTCGTAAATGCATGTCGTCATTCGTTAAAGATCACCTAACAAACATCATCTGTTTGAACATAAAAATGGATGAAATTTCTTAGATGGGCGTTGTTGCGAACCACGATAGCGCTCTTGATAGACCGGACTAACTAGATCGTCTTAGTCCTTGGAGCGGTCGGTTATGAAAACAGTTACATAAATAGTTCACAGATGAGACAAGTCTTTTTACGTGGAAAACCCTCCAAATAGGGTGAAAAACCACGGCTGGTACTGTGCCGACAGGAACTTCACTAGAACGGTTGTGATTACAATGCTTCTCTGGTAGAACTGAGGCCGATAGGCCGCGCCTCATTATAATTTAAGGGGGAGAGAGAAAGAGACAATGTTCGGCGTGCGGGAGAACACTCGCGCGCCTCTAGACGATCATTGGCAGACTGTTAGACTGGTATGGCGGGTATTCTGCAGACAGTGCGATCGAGATGGTGATGGATGTGAATGATGAGCGAGCGATTTCCTACGAGCTCCGAATTGCGCGTAGATCACGAGCAGTATTTGACTTGGAGGCGACCGTGTCAATGACGGACTTTTCATTAGCGGCAAGCACGACGACTGCAGACTTTCCCTTGGCGGCGAACACGACGACGGCGGACCTGTGAAGAGAGATGGAGAAAGAAAGAGAGAAAGCTAGTGAGAGACAGGAATTCCGTAGAGATCCGAGATCCGAAGTAAGAGAAATGAGAAGAACCAGGGGCCTATTTATAGGCTTGGAGGGGGTAAGTCAGTAATTTCCCTTCGTAACAGCCGATCGAACGAACAGGATAGCTCCGTTTAGAGCACACAGATCGCCATTTTTAGGAAAATACTGAGCCTACCTCGCCCCCCCCCCCCCGGGTCTAAAATGGACTCGCCCAAAATCGGGGATGGCCCAACAGGTAACTTGGGTGGTTACGCGTGGTAACCACACCCAACCTCCCACTTAGTGGGCGGTTACGGGCGGCGGCTGTCCCCTATGGGGGCGCCTGGCTCCTTGGGGCCGGTCAAGGCCCTCGGCCGGCATCCCGCCGGCTGGGCAAAGGGGGTGTCTGGCTCTACGTGACCGGGCAACCCCCCCCCCCCCCCCCGACCGCTCAAACGGAGGTCGGCTGGGGAGAAAAGGGCGGTCGGCCCCATGGAGGCCGACGCCTCTCGAGTCGGCCTCGCCGCAGGCGGCCAGGGAGAAAAGAGCAGCCGGCCCCAAGGGGGCCGACGCCTCTTGGGGTCTGGAGCCTCCCAGGACAACCTCGCCGTAGACGGCCGGGGAGAAAAGGGTGGCCGACCCTAAGGTGGGTGGCGCCTCCCGGACTGGCCTCGCTGCAAGCGACTGGGGAGAATAGGGTGGTCGACCCCCTTTGGCGCCAGTACCTCCCCGACCGTTCTCGCCCTAGGCGGCCGAGGAGAAGAGGGCGGCCGACCCTAAGGGGGTCGGCGCCTCCCTGGCCGGCCTCTCCGTCGGCGGCTGGGGAGAAGACGGCGGTCGGCCCCAATGGGGCCGATACCTCCCCGGCGGGCCTCGTCGTAGGCTGCGGGGGAGAAGAGGGTGGACGGCCTGAAGGGGGCCGACGCCTCCCCGGTCGGTCTCACCGCACACAGCCTGGGGAAGAGGGGGGCGGTCGGCGCCGCTGGCCATCCGCGAGGAAACCGACGTGCGGGATCCCAAGAGGCGATTGGCGATCCTGGATACGGGAGTTAGGATACCACGTGCAGGAGTTAGGATCCCGCGCGCGGTGGTTACGATCTGGTGTATGGTAGTCATGGCGTAGATCGGACGCGGTGATCGCACGCGAAGTGGTTTGAATCATCACTTCCCACTTTTGTAGTGGGGGAGTAAATTTTGAGGTTATTTGCAACCCGATTTTCCTATATATTGGGGATGATCCCATCAAATGCCACCCAAAGCCCGCGGAGTTCGAATTTTAGGAGAGGGTGTGCAAGGTTTTTCGTCATTGCGCGGATCTTCAACATCGATGGTAGAAAAAAACAACGAAGCGCGGGAGGTGGCGGCCGAGTCCAGAATGGTATGCCAGCGAGCGAGCGGGTGTGAGGGAGAAAGGGGGCGCATGCGTGAATGAACCCGAACAGCGTGCGCGAGTGTGCCTATGCAGGCATGTGCGGGCGAATGCTGCGTGCGTTCTACGCGCGCGTACTAGGGCAGGCACTCGTGCCGGCGCGCGCGAGCACGCACCCGAACCCCGGTGTGTGCGCATGCTCGAGTCGCGCGTTCTTGTCGAGCGCGCGTACGTGCTTTGGTCGAGGGCTTGCACGCTAGGGCCTCGCGCTCGCGTGTGTGTGGCCGCGCACGCTCAGTCGCGTGCACGTGCTCGAGGCTTCGCACGTCATTTCACACCCTTGCTTTCTTTCTTTCGGTACTTGGTCCCCCTTGTGAGACTCCGATTTCCGAGGGCGCCGCTTCTTTTTACGCTGCTTGCGTGGGCTTTGCTCCCGATTACTCGTGGGCCGCATTTCTCTTTTTGATGCATTCATACGTGTAGGCTCCACGGTGCATGGCGCCAGGTAAGCCGATGCGGCTACGCTCTACACTTACCCCAGAGCAGATTGTTGTTTGGCACGGGAGATACAATTTACCTGCTGGGATGGAGATCCGTATTTCACATGCCAAAGAGCGAATGCAGAATCCACCAGTGGGTTGGATGACTTTTTGCGAGTCTTTGTTGAAGTCTGGCTTTTGGTTGCCACCATGCGAGGAGTTGGTCAAGATCTTGAAGTTCTACGGGGTGTCAGTGTCCTAGTTTACTCCCTTGGTGATGACGTGTATGGTGTGGCTTACTATCTTCTTTGTGAGCATGGCTCCATACTTTCCTTGGATATCTTCAAAAATTGGTGTGAGGTATGCATTGATAGTGGCGATCAGGTTGATGTCTTTAACAACAAATGCTGACTGGAGTTTGGGAATCGGGTAGACCGACGCCATGGGAACACTTTATATGGATACATCCATAATTGCTGGGAGCTGCCAGAGCTTTGGAACACCCTTTCTGATCGCTGTCGCGAGATGAAGGTTTGCGAGCGTGAGTTCATTCTTGTACTGGGATTTTCTGAGCTTCAAGAACTGGCAAATTGTCTCTTCAAAATTTCTCCTTTTGTGGAGGAAAAGCACCCGTTATTATGCAAACTTTCAGCTGATGCAGAGCATTCTATTGTGGTTCCGCTGATGCGTGACCGGAAGAGGAAGATAGTGCTCGAAGGTTGTAGCGATTAAAATACCAAGCGTCGCCCTGCAAGGTAGTCATATGCTTGCTTTGAGGCGGCTCCGTGCAGTTCTAGGGTCGAGGAAACTGTGCCTGCCGACCCTAATATTGAGATTTTGGACTCCGCTGCGCCCCAAGTTCACGATGAGACTCCCGCATCACAGCTGGTGAACGAGAGACACATGTTATATCCAAGGCAGATCATAACGGTAAGAGTATAATTTCTTGCATTGATTTGTCCAAGCCTTTTGACTTCTTTTGACTTATTTTCTTTGTTGCAGGTCAGCATTCAAGCAGTTATTGCACCTTCTTGGGATGATCTTTTGGCTAGTTTGAGGGACAACTATCGGTCCCTTCAGGAGAAGTATCGAGTGATGGAGGGCTCCTACACTGATCTGAGGGGGAGATGGGATCGTGATATCTGCCACTTTCGTCATTTCAATGGGGAGATGAAGGATGAGATGATGCGGCTGCGAGAGGAGCTTTAGGCGGAGAAGACCCTGGTGGAGAAGATGACGCGGCTTTTGGAGGGAGCGCAAGAGGAGAACGCTCTTCTTAAGTCGGAGCAGACTTCTCTGAAGTCTGAAGTAGACTGCCTTTCTTCGGAGGAGCGCATGGCCGAGCTGAGGGCTGCGGGGGCTGCTGAGTACAGAGATTCTATCAACTTTGTGCGAGACCGCTGTGTGCAACCTCGTGTTCGCCTAGTGGGTCAACCAGGCTAGAGAGCGGACAAGGGCAACCTGCCCGCGCCAGAACAGTGTGCGGGCGAACTCAGAGCGGCCAGCTTGCTCTCGCCAAAGCTAAGTGAGCAAGCTGCGCGAGCTGGCCCACCAGGCTCGCACCTGCCCGGAGCTCGTCGAACGGAGCTCGGCGTTCGTCGAAATCAATTTCTCCGAACTTCCTTCCGAAGTAACAACTCAGAACGACCGACTCGCCCTCGCCAAGGTCAGGCGGGCAAGCTGCATGATCTGGCCCACCCAGCCCGCTCTCCCATAGGCAACCTGGCCGCCAGCCCACCTCAGAACAAGGGTTGGTGGACTACGACGACTTATCTCGCACTCGCCTAAGGAGGGAAGGCGAGCTGCGGGAGCCAGGTCGCGTCCATCTTAGCGGGATGGCGAGCTGCAGCGAGCCGGCCTCCATATCCTTGGAGTCTGTCCAATGGGACCCAACGACCAAATTACCTGGGTGCCCCTGCAAGGGGTGCCAATATCCTTCTAGAACAACGGAGTTACGTTGTTGGCAGACCCAATTAGGTTGCACATAGCTGTTCAGAACAACGGAGGTTGGCTATTTACAGGCCGTCTTCAGAATCTTATAAATAAGACCCAAGGGTACCTTAGAAGGCATGCTCACTTGTTTCCCTTTCTACTAGCGCTTTCTGAGGTACCTTAGCCCGGCATTTGGCTAAGGAGGGGAAGCGCTCTGAGATCTTTCGGGTGTGTGGTGAGTCCTCCGTGCCGAACCCTTGGGTCAGTTCCCTGTTCCTTTTTCCTTGTCATTTTTCTTGCAGGAGAGAAGTAGGTGCACGATCACCCCTTCCCCAAGGGTGAACTCCACAGAGATCGATTTTTCGATTTCAACATTTTGGTGCGGTGAGCGTTGAGCGTGGTCAGCAAAGAAAATCTTCAGCAGGCTCGATGACGGGAGGAGAAGGACAAGGCTCGGACAGGTCCGACTCCCCCCCGCCTCTCTCCACAGTGGGGATGTTCGAAGACTTCAGGCAGGAGGTGCTTGGCCTCGTCAGGTTCGCACTCGGCGCGCATGTCGAGTGCTCGACTCCAGCAATGCCAGTACTCGCAGTCCCGGCCCTTGGCGAGGACGCTCCCTGCAGGCAAGCTAGGAAAGAGGTTGTAGAGGAAGGGAGAGACTGCGAGCTCCCCGGGCGAGTACTCTTCCCGAGCTCGGTAAGCGGTGGTAGGTTCGCCGAGATGGCGGTGTGAGACCCTCCAGCTCGCCCAACAGGGGGAGGCAACCCCTTCAGCGAATTAGTTTCTTTCGCCCCGGTTCTAGGGGAGTTAAGGGAGCCAGAGATGTCTTACTATGCCGGGAAGGTAGACCCAGTCCAGCATGTCTAGTGGTTTGAGGACGCGGTCTCGATTCGACAGATGTCAGATGGGTTCAAGTGCAAGCTCTTCTCTATCACTCTCAAGGAAAAGTCAAGAAAGTGGTTCCATCAGCTGCCGACGAACTCCATTTACTGCTTCGAGGACTTACGTTGAGGGTTCATGTTGAGGTTTACCACCTCCAAGAGGAGTAAGGAGGAAGGAGTCCCTGTTCCACATCAAGCAGGGGGTGAACGAGACCCTGGGGAGCTACGTGGACCGGTTCCAGGAGGAGGTGACCCAGGTACAGGAGATGTCGGGGCATACCCTGATGATGGCCTTCACCCTGGGGCTGCTACAGGGTTTCTTCAGAATGGGGCTGAAGAGGATACCACCTCTCTCCTAGAGGAGCTAATGGAGAGGGCGACAAGAGAAGTCGACGGGGAGGTGTCGAATCCAGAGTTTGCCTGAAAGCTGGCCAGGTGGGCCACAGAGGAAGAGAGGCCAAGAGGTTGCAGAGTTCAGGAGGAGAGAAGAGATGAACCCCAGTTGAGGGAACAACAGCAGCCCAGATGGGGGCGCTAGGAGCCGAAACATCGGCTAGGTTGGAGGCCGGAGTGGCAAGACCAGGGGCTGAGGAGAGGTTTCCATGGGGGAGACAATCGCCAGGGGCCAGGGCCAATTTTACCCTCCAGGCAGGAGGCAGGGCCAGAGACCACCTCTCCCCAACCAGAACCAGACTATGGTTATAGCCATGGGGGAGAGGAGGAGAGCAGCACGAAAGAGGAGAAGAGAGGTTAGGGTGGAGTTTCCCTACTACGACTTCCATCAGGAGGAGTGACACGCCACGACCACGTGTCCGGAGTTCCTCGAGATGAGAGGAAATAGGGAGCAACAGCAGCAAGACCACCAGGGAGTGCGGATCGAAGAAGTCCTACCTCGGGCGGAGTAGGATAGGTGTGAGGATCCGACCGATGTTGGGGCCCGGGGAGGGATTAGAGTGATCCATGGGGGAGGGGGGGGGGGTCGAGGCTTCCCACAAGGCAAGTCTCCACACCATGTACCGCCGGAGCGTTGGCTTAACATCCCAAACCCCACCCCTAGAGGAGAAGATCACCTTCTTAAGGAAGTACATGCCAGACCATGAGGACACCTTATGCGACGCGCCGGTCATCTAGACAGCGGTCGAGAACTTCACCGTCTCCTGGATCCTCATCGACAATGGGAGCTCGGTCAATGTCATCTTAAAGAATGTGTTTGACACAATGAAGGTGAAGGCCAAGAGGGTGTTGGCCTCAGATGGACCTTTGATCGGGTTCTCAGGGGAGAGGAAGGAGGTAGAAGGAGGAGTGGGACTCCATGTAACTCTGGGGGGGGGGCAGTCCCGCACCTGCAGGTTCGCCATCGTGGATGCCCCCAGCAGCTATAACGCCATCTTTGGGCGACCCCTCATCAGCGCCTTTCGCTGCGTCCCCTCGTCCTTCCACCAATGCCTGAAGTTCAACACTGAGGGGATCCAGGTCCGGGTCCGGGGAGACCCTAAGGTGGAAAGGGAGTGTTACGTCACGACGGTGAACCCCATCTCTTGGCAGGAGGGGGCCGAGGAGATGGAGCGAAGGATGGAGGAGGCAGAGTAGGAGGTGGTGGAGATGGAGGTGGAGAACCGCACCCAGGTGGAGGTGGAGGAGGAAGTCCAGGAGTTGGCCGCAGTCATGGCTGTGGAGGAAGCTGAGGAGGAATTTCTTGCCCCGGGTGGGGAAGAAGTTCGAGAATGGGGGAGCAGTCCAGGATGGAGGCTACAGAAGAGGTGGTGGAGATGGAGGTTCTCACCCTCGGGGCAGGGTGGAGAAGGTCCGCATCAGCGGGGAGCTGACCTCAACAGACAAGGAGAGGATGTTGGAGTGCATCCAAGAGAACATGGACATCTTCTCCTGGAGCGCCGCGGAGATGTCAGGGATCGATGCGGATGTCGCCTGCCACCGCCTCAACTTGGACCCAGAGGCTCGCCCCATCCAATAGAAGAAGACGTCCATCGCGGACAAGCTAGCCGAGCCCATCAGGGAGGAGGTGGCCAAGATCCTCAAGGCTGGCTTTGTATCCAAAATACAATACTCTGGCTGGGTCTCCAATGTAGTATTGGTCAAAAAAGGAGATGGTCGGTGGCGTATGTGTGTCGATTTTTCTTTACTTAATAAATCGTGTTTTAAGGACAGTTATCCTTTGCCTCGGATCGACGCGCTTGTTGACTCAGCCGTTGGTTTTCCTGTAATGAGTTTTCTAGATGCATTTTCAGGTTACCACCAAATCAGGATGCACCCCCCAGACATCAAGGATGTCTCCTTCATCATAGGGGATGAGTGTTACTGCTATAAAATGATGCCCTTTGGGCTAAAGAATGCAGGGGTGACGTACCATAAAATGATGGATAGGGTCTTCCGAGAACAGAAGGGGAGGAACCTAGAGGTGTATGTGGATGACCTCATGATCAAGAGTCGAGACGTGGAATCTCACCTCCGGGACCTGGAGGAGACCTTCACCACCTTACGCAAGCACAATATGTGGCTGAACCCTCTGAAGTGTGTATTCGGGGTAAGAAGGGGTAAGTTCCTGGGTCATCTCCTTACTCCTGCAGGTGTAGAGCCCAACCTTGATAAGGTAAGGGCGATCATGGAGTTAGCATCGCCTCGGAATGCCAAGGAAGTGCAATTGTTGACAGGAAAGCTGGCAGGGTTGAGCAGATTTCTCTCCAGGGCCGGAGAGAAGTGTTCCCCCTTCTTCAAAGCATTGAGGGGGGCCAGATGTTCGAATGGACTAAGGAGTGCGAGGAGGCATTTAAAGCCTTGAAGAGGCAGTTGACTCAGGCCCCCTGCTCTAAGGGCCAAAGAAGGGGGAGGACCTGTCTCTGTATCTTGGGGTCAGAACCGAGGCCTTGAGTTTCGTCCTAGTTCGGGAAGAGGGGAAGAAGCAACTCCCCATATATTATGTGAGTCGGGTCTTGAGGAAGGTAGAACTCTGGTATCCCATTTTGGAGAAGCTGGCCTTCGCTCTGGTCATCTCAGCTCAAAGACTCTGGCCCTACTTCCAGGCACACTCAATCCGAGTGGTGACTGACCACCCCCTCCGCAACATCTTAGAGGGGATGGAGCATTCGGGCTGGTTGTCCAAGTGGTCGGTGGAATTGCGTGAGTTCGACATCTCCTTTGTTCCCCATCTCTTGATCAAGGCCAAAGCAATGACCGACTTCCTGGCTGACTATGTGGTCGAGGTGGTGGAGACAGAACTCACTCACCCAGTTCCCTGGAAATTGATGGTAGACGGCACTTCAGGGAGTCATTACCTAGGGGTGGGGGTGATCCTAGTAAGCCCCCAGAGGACGAGAATCGAACAAACAATAGTGGTGCACTTCCCATCACCAACAACCAGGCTGAGTATGAGGCATTAATCGCAGGGTTGTGCCTGGCCAGGGAGCCAGGAGTACTTGATGTGGAGGTCCTCACTGACTCCATGGTGGTGGCTTTCCAAATCAACAGGGAGTTCGAGGCAAGGGAGCCCACTCTCCAGTTATACTTAGCAAAAGTAAAGGGGGTCATTGGCATATTCCAAACCTTCTCCATCTGGCATATGCCCCGGGAGGAGAATGAGCAGGTGGATCGACTGACAAAGCATGTTCCCCAGGTGGGGGCACCATTTCTAACCTATTCTGCTATTTCATCGAAGAAGGAGAGCTGATGGAGGTGGATCAACACCCCTCATGGATAGACTCATTCACGACCTTCCTTTCTATGGGAGAGTATCCGGAGGGGATGGATAAAAAGAAATTCAAGTACAAGTCAGCGTACTATCTCATGCGCGATGTGCAGCTGTACCGAAAGACCCTCTCAGGGATGTTGGCACGTTGTGTGGCCGAGAGGGAGGTCCAGAGGATCTTGGAGGAGGTCCACTCCGGGGAGTGTGGGACTCACTCCGAGAGTCGAACCCTGGAAGGAAGGATTGTCAGGCAAGGGTGTTTCTGGCCTACCTTGGGCCACGATACGGCTGAGTTCACTAAAAAGTGCCACAAGTGCCAGTTATATGCCCCCTTCAACTGCAACAGGCCCAGCGCCTGAGGAGTATTACGGCCCATGGCCCTTCTCCATCTAGGGAATGGATCTGGTAGGGCCTTTCCCCTAGGCCAGCGGGCAGAAGAGGTTCCTACTTGTCATGATAGATTATTTTTCCAAGTGATTGGAGGTGAAGGCGTTGGCTAAGGTGACCTCCCAGGTTATCAGGAATTTTGTTTGGAGGGAGATCATCTGCCGACACGGGTTACCGCAAGCCATTGTCACGGACAACGGACCTCAGTTTGTCAGCGCCGAGTTCATCAGCTTCTACGGGCAGCTCGAGATTGATCTCAGATTGTCCTCGGTCCATCACCCTAGGAGAAACGAGCAGGTGGAGGCGGCAAACAAAATCATAGTGAACCTCCTGAAGAAAAAAGTTGAAAACTTGAAGGGTAGCTGGGTGGAGCAGCTTCCCTCGGTTCTTTGGGCCCTCAGAACTACCCCCAATACAGCCACAGGAGAGACCCCCTTCAAGCTCTCCCATGGATACGAGGTAGTGCTCCTGATCGAGTTCGAGGTCCGAATGCCTCGGGTGGTCGAGGTAGAGGTAGGCAGGGAGGAATGACAAGCTGAAAATAAGGAGGAGCTGCGACTCTCCCTTGACATGGTGGAGGAGTTACGTGACCTCTCCGCCATCCGACAGGAAGAAGTTAAGGGAAGAATGGCCAAGTACTTCGACAAGCACATCAGGGTCAAACAGTTCGCGGAAGGGGACTTAGTCCTAAAAAAGGTGGATGCGGCGGGAAGATCATCCGTCGTGGGTAAACTCAACCCCAAATGGGAGGGTCCATACATTGTACGAGAAACATTGAAATCAGGAGGGTAACGCCTTCAAAATGTGGAGGGCGAGACCCTAAATCTCACCTGGAGCGGTGATGACTTGAAACGTTTTTACCCTTGAGCCATGTAAGTAATGTTTTTTTTCTAGTAAAGCTTCTTGTTGTACCAATACTCTTGTCGTGATTCCTGTGAATGGGTGAAATATTCATTTCCTAGACCCCGAGCAGATCCCGTTGTCAGGATTTCACCTAGCTGGTAGGGTTGGATATCACTCGAGCGAGTCTACCCATACCTCGAGCAGATCCCGCTGTCAGGCTCTCACCTAGATGGCAGGGCTAGATATCACTCGAGAGAGTCTACCTAGACCCCAAGAAGATCCCACTATCAGGCTCTCACCTAGCTGGCAGGGCTGGATGTCACTCGAGAGAGTCTACCCAGACCCCGAGCAGATCCCGTTGTCAAGCACTCACCTAGCTAGCAGGGCTGCATGTCACTCGAGAGAGTCTACCTAGACCCCGAGCGGATCCTTCTGTCAGGCTCTCACCTAGCTGGCAGGGCTGGATATCATTCAAGAGAGTCTACCCAGACCCCGAGCAGATCCCGCTGTCAGGCTCTCACCTAGCTGGCAAGGCTGGATGTCACTCGAGAGAGTCTACTCAGACCCAGAGCAGATCCCGTTATTAGGCTCTCACTTAGCTGGCATGGCTGGATGTCACTCGAGAGAGTCTACCCAGACCCCGAGCAGATCCTGCTGTCAGGCTCTCACTTAGCTGACAGGGCTGGATGTCACTCGAGAGAGTCTACCTAGACCCCGAGCAGATCCCGTTGTCAGGCTCTCACCTAGCTGGCAGGGCTAGATGTCACTCGAGAGAGTCTACCCAGACCCCGAGCCAATCCAGCTGTCAAGCTCTCACCTAGCTGGCAGGGCTGGACGTCACTCGAGAGAGTCTACCCAGACCCCGAGAAGATCCCGCTGTTAGGCTCTTACCTAGCTGGCAAGGCTGGATGTCACTCAAGAGAGTCTACCCAGACCCCGAGCAGATCCCGGTGTTAGGCTCTCATCTAACTGGCATGGCTGGATGTCACTCGATAGAGTCTACCCAGACCCTGAGCTTGTTGGCACGGCTGGATGTCACTCGAGAGAGTCTACCCAGACCCCGAGCTAGCTGACAAAACATAAGGTTTCAATGAATGGGGTGTCCAAAGTCGGGACCCAAACATTCGAATTATAGAGGTAGAAATCGCAGGGTTGCCAGGACAACCTCAGCAGGTGGGCGAGCCGGAAGTGCCGAGGTGAGACTACGGATCGACGAACACCCGGAATGTGACCAAAATGGCGGGAGCCTCAGATCGCGTCGCGAACTCTTGGGACCCAGCTCGCACGGAGTCGGGCGACTCGAGCGTGAGCCGGGTCGGCTTTCCTACCACATCTCACGAGTGGCATAAAGAATCTGAACGAGGGATATGGGTCGCCGTTCGCGATTCAACCAAGTAGCGCTCTCCTATTTCCTGAGCTAAGTCCCGAGGAAACACACGATCCCGCTCGTGAGATGTGACGAGAGAGACAGCGAGCGGAAGGATCGACGCAGACCGCGTGTACAAAAGAGAAAAGAAGAAGCGACATTATATGCAACAGTTCCAAAACATTTCATTAAGTAAAGACAAAATTATAAGATTGGTGCTCGGCCCGCGTTCGTATTACAACAAGCATGTAAAAGGCGAGGCACGGGGATTCAGCGAGACGAGCCCTCGAGCGACGAGTCCTCCTAGATGGGTCGGTAGGATGCATCACCCGGCTTTAGTACCAGAAGAAATAGTGTCGGTACCACATCGCTCGCAGAAAGGCCCGCGCCCTCGCCCTTGATGAGGTCGTCCCGCCGCAACATTTGAAGAGTGTACTTTGCTGCACTGGCAGCATTCTTCTGCATCATCACCTCCAGCTCATACTCTGTATAGTGCGCGAGCTGACAACTGCTGCTGGAGGGCGGCGGAGCAGCTGCTGCGGCTTCCAGTTCATGCACTCGCGCATGTAACGACTCCTTTTCCTTCTCGAGGATGGCGATCTGAAAGCCCAAACGACTGGCCGTCACCACGTCCTGCGAAAAGGGGTAGGGTAAACTTAAGAAAAGAAGAGATCCTTCAAGAAATATGTGCGAGTCGAGCGACTTACCACTCCTCTAAAGTACTCGGCAAGGGCGGCATCGGCTGCGTCCGCCCACTTCTTCTGGTAGTCCGCCTCCTCCTGGGCGAGACGGCGAGCTCCCTCCTTTTCGTCGACGAGCTTTTTGAGCGACGAGGCGTTCTTATCCAGCTGGGTTAGCAGCCTGCCCACCATGGGGGCCAGCTCTAGGCCACGGAGCTGGGCCCGCACTCTCTCGTGCACAAGGACTCGTGTGGCCTCCTCGTCGTAGACCGCGACGTCCTCTCGCGCATACATGCCAAACGAGAAGTTGTAGGCCTCCCCGCTGATGGTCTCCTGCTCCAGCCAACTCGGCAGCAGGGTAGAGATGAAGGCCTGATTCGTCTCCTTGTCCCACTGGAGGAGGGGAATTCCGAGCTCATCTAAAGGATGCCCGCTGATATGCGATAAGTGGTTTATACGTATTAACGCAAGTGCACGCGTCGTAACAAGTAATAAAGTGTGAGTGAGATCGTTCCCTCGGAGAAGTGGTTAACCTAAAGCTTGCAATTACTAGCTACACCGTTCTTTAAATCCAAACAAGTCGAAAGAGAAGGTTCTTTTGCTAACTAATCAAGATGGTTAAGTAAGAATTAAATTAAGTAGACAACTCAAAAGCTTTGAAAAATACTTTTATCAATTGGAGAAAATAGTCTTGTATTTAGACTTCCTATATGTGTCTAAATGGTGTGTAGAAATAATATTAGTTAAGAGTGTTAAATGAATTATCATGTGACGATTTTTATAAAATAAATCCTCATCTTTTGAATCTCAGAAATCCCAATGTCCTAAATTTTCTTAGTTATCTCTAACTTAAGAAGAATGAAGAATATTGCTTAACATAAAAATCGGATCGCTAGCAAAAAGAGGGATTCTCCTCCTCTCCTCTAAACTACAGTGAACTAATGAGCGGTTGCACTTCTCCTCTCTCGAATCTCGAAGTACAATGCAAAAGTTGAGATCTTTGGTCAAACATTTTACACCACTCGTCTCTCGATTTTTGCGGTGCAATAAAATAACCTTCAACCTTATATTATGTCACTCATCTCTCGATTCTCGCAACGCATCACAAGATTAAGATCAAAGCCAAAAATCTCATAAATAAATTCAAAAGTTCACTAGATAATAAATCATCCAACAAATCTCAACATCCAAGAACATACACCCTAAAAACACACATAATACTCTCCTTATACAAGACTTGGAGAGTTTAGTTCATGGTGAGAAAAGGAACACACAAAACTATAAAGATCTTACAGTTCATGGCTTCAAAAGTTCAGATCTACCCTTTCTCGCGGCCGGATTCCACTTCTCCACCGTCAAGAACCCTAAACTTCGCCTCCTCTCTCTCCAAAAATGAAAAGATTATGAAAAGATCAAAAAAAAATCCCCTTTTATATGGTAATAGGGCCTTAAAGGATCTCTAGGATTTATGAAAGGAAGAGTCCTTTCATTTTTAAAACTGCCATATTTGAGTTATTTTTGGATTTTTAAATTCAAATTCGCAAGTTTGTTGCAATAAATTTTTATTTGTTGCAACAAATTCTGTTTTCTGCTTCCTACACTCAAAAACTGCTCACAATGCACTGCAGATTGATTTTAACAAGTTCCTGGATGCTCCTTATGCTTCCTCTTGGCCGTGCAAGTGATTTCTTCATACCTCCCAATCATAAAAATAAGTTAAAATATTAATAATACTTCAATTTTCTTACAAATGATAATTTACTCGTTTACACATACTTTTGATCAATATTTTGGAAATAAATCAGTCAAAATGTGGTGAATTAATGCACAAGATAACTTCATTGTGTGAAGTTATCACACCCTCACACCTGAACCTTTGCTAGTCCCTAACAAAGATAAAACATTACACGCCATTGAGTGAGTGAACATCTGCCACAAACAAGTTCCAAATGACCTTACTCTTTAGCAAAACCTTTTTAGATCGGTGAAAATGTCCGTCATCTAAAATTTCAAACTTGCGAAGATTCATTAGTTCGATAAAGAATAAAGCTCCATGACAATTTCCTAGTGTTGTGTGTGATATTCCTTAAAACTATCTACCCCCAAACAATTTAATTTATTAAAATTTTGCATAGATAGGGGATGATGAAAAATGGACTAAGCCTTGTGTCAGCTTCCACAAGAGTTAAGTAGTGGAGGAAAAAATCATAAGGGCATGCAATGTGGTGAGTAACGACTTGGGCAAGAAATTTTTTTAACTTTAATGGCAGCAAGGCATTTCCCTAGTAACCATTCTTAATTCTTCTCCCTACTATGAGGTTTACCTTTCAAGCACATAAATAATTTGAATGCCCATAGTTGGGATCATTCCGAGTGGGTGTACATACACTTAGTCCGCATATCACTATGAACTTTATACATTTTTTTGTGCTCATAGTTGGGATCATTCCAGATATGTATATATATCAAGGCCACATGTCACTATGGTATTTTAATTAAACAATTTTTTTACTTAAGGCCATAGTTGGTATCATTCCAAGTGAGTGTACACATACTCAGGCCATATATCACTATGACATCTTTACTCAATCACTTTTTTTAAAAACACTCAAAGTAGGAAGAATCGTTAAGAATTGACTAAGGACTGTGGATCAGGATATAAAGTAGCTACATAGACTCAATGTGTTAGCATACAACATCGGCTCAATTATTGTTCATCCCTCCCCTGCTATGTTTGGAAGTTAATAACATTCTTTTGTAGGACAAACATATTTTAAGAAATATAGTAAATAGGGGAAGTCAAAAATAGAGCTCTAGTATATCTTACTAACTTCAAAAGCAAGGTCTAAATTTTTAGGTTTGACAAATGCACCAATCAAATAAAATTGCATTGTTTGAACAAAGAGCAAGGATTGTTTTGCAGTTAAAGTTTACTAAATTATTCTCCACTCATTGGTGCGGGGTAATGTACACCCTCACACCTAGGTCTTTGCGAGTCCCTAGCAAAGATGCTTCGTTAATTAGTTTGTAAGCCGGGTGAAATCAACCAGTTGACAATAGATAGAAGATATATGTAAATAAAGCCATTAAAATAAATTACTCCTCTGAAGTATGCAGACCAAAGTATTAATCCCTCGCATCCATTTCGTCCGATTATATAATGTTATGATTCAAAAGCTGACCATGTGAGGCCCCGTTTCAGACCCCACTGAGAATCTGTATCTTATCTTACTTTCAAGTTATTTGCCCAGGATGAAGTAAGGACAGTGAATACAAAATAAAGCACATAATAAAAACTTAACTCATACCTTGTATCACTCTGCAGAAAGTGTCTTCATTCCTAGCGTTTCTTTACGCATTCAGGGTCGCTTTAATTATCTAAACAAAATAGACGATGGGCTTTGTCATAAAAATATGACTACGTGAAAAACATACCTCTTTAACTGTTGTAAGGGAAGACAGAGCTCATCAGTAACAATATGAATAAATCTTATATTTCTTATATTTGTATAGTTGTTTGCGTTTTCTACTCTTTCAGGTTCTTCAGAACATTTCGTTTTTGTTCGTTATTCGTATTACATTCCTGTGCATTCTTACCTTCAGTTTATCATAATCTATTCAACTCAGTTTTATCAATTCTTTTTCTTTCGTTTCGTTAGTCATTGTCCTTCTTCGTTCCTTCTTTACGTGATTCACTTTCACGTATCAGCTTATTCATATCATTCTCTCTTAACTTTATCTTAATTTATTTTTTATATCATTCTTTTCGTTCATATGCAAACTTATATGTCAAATTTTATTTTCTTATATTCTTTTTTTCTTCTTCTTGTATTTCACTTTTTTCTTCAATTTGGGAAATCATAAGAGTATGTTATGTATGTATCTGGGTCTTCAACGACCCCCGGGCCTTCAACGGCTATGGTATGTATGCATCTGGGTCTTCAACGACCCATGGGCCTTCAACGACTATGTTATGTATGCAATTTTTTGTATTCATCTTTTATATTTTCCTTTTTTTTCTTTTCAAGTTTGAAATTCAAACTATTTCCATCTCATGTCAATGCAACTATTTTTCTGAAAGTAAGTTAGATCTACGCATAATAAAGAGGTAAGAAATCACCTTGCTTTTATCTTCTTTTTGTCCTATTTCAATCTCCATTGAACATCATTCCTTCTTCTAATTGCAATCACAACAACCTTCAACAACAATTAATCATTCTAAGCATTCATAAAATTTATCAAATCTAGCAAACGATCATCCATAAAATTCCGTATATGCCTAATCTGCAAGCAATAGTTTAAATCCATTTCACTAAGCCATACTAACATTCTACTAACATATATTTTCCAAGATAGCAAACTCTGATAAAAAAAAAATGAAAATGAAAGGTAAACCCTATCTTCACATAAATTTCTTCCATAACCTATCTAACATAAGCAAAACAAACTCAAATCCTTTACCTCACAAAATCCCCTATTGTAATATAGAAAACCCTAGATAAAACATTTAGAAATTCTGAAATCAACACTACCTCAACTAGGGTTCCACTGAAACTACTTGAAAACATGGATGAGGGCATGAAAATTCATTTCAGAAACTTTTGGTACGAAAATAATTGAAAGAAACTCCAAAACCTAAAAACCCGAGGTTTTCTACCACCATCAATTTATACACAAACATCATAAAAGAAACCAGAGGAGTGGAGAGGAAGAGATTACCTCTCAATTGCAAGAAGAATCACCAAAATCGGAGGTGATTTAGGCTCCCGAGAGGGATCAGCGCATTCGGCTTCTGTCGGCTTCTCAATGTCGCCGTGCTGCTGTGCGGGATCGGGAGGAATAAAGAGTGCGGGAAGTCTTTTATTTTTATCGGGCTTAACCAGCGAACGACACGCTTGCTGGATATATTTCTACCTCCTACACTAATCTCTTTACACTTAGCTTCAAGTGTTTTATTAGCACACCAAATTGTCTATTTGCAACCCAATATATAACTTTACTTCGTACCTCTTTCTACTAGTGTACACAACATTGTTCATAAAATAATTATGTAATATTTTCATCTTCTTAAATCGATCTTTACAATATTCGTCACAGTGACACTATTTCATGATAAATAACTTTGGTCGTTACATACCGCGACTGTTTGTCTAACAAATACCTGCAAAGGACTTCACACAAAGCCGCAACAAAGACTAGCTTCCGGATTAAGATATCTCATTAGTATCACAAAAATACTCAAATTTAAACAAACTGAATAGATGCTAATGAATTTGATTTATAAGTGAACATAAAAAGTGTATCCAACTAGCATGCAAACCACCTTAAGTATATCTTTAATAGGGCCATTCACATAAGATAAGGATTGTGAGTTAATTCCATCCTTAAGTATATCTTTAAAAAGACTCAGTTCCAGTAAACAAGAATTGTTAACTAACCAGTACAAACTCAATCAAAACTTGACACAGCAGAGGCAATAATCATTATGTGGAATAAAGGAATATCCAATGCCATAACACTACAGTCCGAAAATGCAAACAATTGAAGGATAAAAACTAGAATCCAAGTCACAGGTTGTATTAGATTAAACCAACAGTAGCAAAGTATTCGCATGTCAGGCCATACATTAGTAAAATGTTAGCAAAATATTAGCATGCCAAGCAAAAGTTAAACCAATGACGCATATCTGTCCAAAATCATAATAAAGTACGAACAAAACTACCAAGCCAACACGACGTCGCAAAATATGAAGTCAAATAACCCAAACAGCTGAAGCTCCTCACTCGTCACCCTCTTCGTCCTTATCGTCATCAGTGATATCATCACTTCCCATATCCTCATCACTTTCGTCGTCTTTGTCGGACATCTCCATGTCATCCGCCACATTATAAATCGAGGGATCCGCTCGTTTGCCGCGAGCATTAAGCATGTAACCATCCACATCGAATGGTGAAAGAAATGGAAGAGATTGGTCACCGATCGGGAGTTGCGCATGTCGCAATAATTTCTGTTGATTGTTGTTTAGAGTTTTTAATTGCGCGGTAACGACATTGTGATGACATCACAGGTACTCCGTGATATGCCTCAAATAGTCCATGATCTTTGTTGTGTCCGGCTGCGAACCCGCTGAGTATTGTGTGGACTATGCTGGTTTTGTTGTAGAGGTGGATGGCGATAGTTTAGATGCGTCTTTGCCAACATTGCGTTCCGAAGAGGTTTTTATATTTGTGGAAATGATGGTGTGGGTAATATGATGTCTCACTGGTGTAATGCTAATATCCTGTTCGCTCACACTAGCATTTCGATAAAGGGCTGTTATAAGGGTTGGGAACCACAGCTGGCGGCCTACCTTTGTCTTTCCCTTTTCACGAATCTGGTCCGCAATCATCCGTCCTACATTTATCTTTATTCCTCGTATAATGCAATAAATGAGTAGTGCCCTAGGAAATGCTACCTGATTCAAATGCTTTGTTGGCAGAATGTTGGCATTAACGAAAAACCACACATTGGCTTCTCGCTTAAAACAGTTAGAGTGGAGTACAGTCTTTGCTTTGTTAGACCAGTCAATGTGTGACTTGATTGATAACGTTGTTGCAACCTCTAGCGGAGAAATTGTCTTTTTCAGAATCTCATACCTATCTTCCTCCACATTTTAAAGATCAAAAAATTGGTTGATTGCTTCAGTAGAAAAATCGATCTCCTTGCCCCTCACTAGCACCCGATCATTGTTCTGGAATGGTGCATTCGCATAAAACTCGTGAAACCAGGGTAGGACGGCTTCACACCTAGGGTGGCAGAAGGTTTCCCAACCTTTAGTGTGGATTTGTTCAATGTAGGTTATGCTCCATCCCTGAACTTCGATTTGGAAACCTCGCTCCAAGATTGCAGGTAGTGTTTTGAGATGTTCATAGCGATCTAGGGCTTTATCATTGACAAGCCGAATGCCCTTAGTGGCCACCATCTTTCCCTTGTCTTTCTTCTTCGAATTCATACCCTAAAATAGTAACATCTATGCTAAACAAAATCCTAAACAGAAGATGAGGAAGGGGCAAGGACGATTACTAACCAACACAGGGGATTTAGATTTCTGGAATGCGTAGGGGTGATCCTTCTCAAATGCGCAGGTAAATCGTGAAAGAGGAGAAGCCAGCCACCGTCGATGTGTAGAAGAGTTGTCGACGAGCTTGCGATGCGTCGCGCCTCACCAGAAGCCCCGCTCGAGTTGCTCCTTTCCGAAATCGCCGCATGCTGGAAGCGCTGCTCCCGAAGCGTCGTATAGGGTTTATGGAAAAAAACGGGGTTTTAGAAGGGGAGGGGAAGGAGGCGAACCATCTTTAATCTAATGTTAAAGAGTTGAACTAGGAAGAAGCAAAATCATGTTGAACCGGCCTTGGTTTAGTTGACCCGGACCGCAAGCGCTGCGTTCAGAGCAGCGGACAGAAAGAATTTTATTGCAACATAATTTCAATATGTTGCAACAATATTTTTTCTGTCCAAATTACACAGGAATCCGTTTTTTTGTTTTTTCTATTAACTAATTTGTTTTTTTTATTTTAAAACAGATTTTTCAAAACTCTAGAATAAAAACACTAACTAAAACCTCTTAAAGCTCTTGAATAATAACACTAAGGCTAATTAAAAACACTTAAAGCTCTTGATTAAAAACTCTTAAATAAATACTCGCCGGATGAAATTTATAAGACTAATTAAAATGCGACTAAAATTTGGGTTGCCTCCCAAACAGCGCCTGATTTCAAGTCCCGGCAGGACTTTGCCGACTCTACGATTTGTCATTTCAGCAGAATGAACGACACCAGTAGTTCATTGTCATCGCATAAAAAAAATTTCAAGTTTTCTCCACTAACCTTAAATTCAGAACCATCCTTTTCATTTTGTATGGTGATCGCGCCGCACAGATGGACTTCCTTGACTCGAAATGGTCTCGACCAACGACTCTTAAGTTTTCCGGGAAAATTTTTCAGACGGGAGTTAAATAGTAATACCAATTGCCCGGGTTCGAATTGTTTTCCGCTCAAACGTTGGTCGTGTCATTTCTTGGTCCGTTCCTTATAAATCATTGTACTCTCCTACGCATTCATCCTTAATTCCTCTAACTCATTGAGTTGTAGAAGTCTCTTCTCACCTGCATTTTGAAAATCATAATTTAAATTCTTAATGGCCTAAAACGCTCGATGTTCTAATTCAAGGGGTAGATGACAAGCTTTCCCATATACTAGCCTATAAGGGGTTAAACCAATAAGAGTCTTATATACGGTCCGGTAAGCCCATAAAGCATCATTATGCTTTTGGGACCAATCCTTACAATTAAAGCCAACCGTCTTAGCAAGAATTTTTTTATCTCCCGGTTAGACACTTCAGCTAGACCATTTGTTTTAGGATGATACGCTAACGCTACTTTGTGTGTGATGTCGTATTTCCTCAAAAACGTAGCGAAGGAGTTGTTGCAAAAGTTACTACCTCTATCACTAATGATAGCTCTAGGTGTGCCAAAACGATTGAATATATGATTCTTTAAGAAGTGTAAAACCACTTTGGCATCATTCTTAGCTGTGGCTATGACTTCGACCCACTTAGACACGTAGTCTACGACAAGAAGGATAAACATATTATCGTTCGAGTTCACGAAAGGTCCCATAAAGTCTAATCCCTAAACATCAAAAAGTTCCACTTCTAAGATTGTGTTTAATGGCATTGACTAATTTTTCTTAATATTTTCATTTCTTTGGCATCGGTCACATTGACTTACAAATACTTTAGCATCTTGGAATAGAGTCGTCCAATAGAACCCCGCTCCTAAGACCTTCATTGCCGTTCTATCCCCCTTAAAATGACCTCCATAAGGAGAGTTGTGACATTTTTACAATACGGCTTTCATTTCCTCCTCCGGAATGCAACGTCTAACAACCCCATCTGCTCCAATTTTAAACAAAAATGGCTCATCTCATAAATACGAGCGTACTTGATGCAAAAACCTCCTCTTTTGTTGATATGATAAATCGGGTGGAAAGACTCTACTAACATTATAATTCACGTAGTCTGCATACCAAGGTATGCATTGTTCGGTCACGACCAATACCCATTTGTCAGGAAATCTTTCATTAATTTTGATCGCAATAGCGGATTTGAACATTCAATCCTATAAATATAATCTGCCACCGGATTATCTACACCCTTCCGATCTTTAATTTTTAAATCAAACTCCTATAGCAACAACACCCATCGAATCAATCGAGGCTTAGCATCCTTCTTCTCCATAAGATAACGGATAGCTGCGTGGTCGGTGAATGCTATCACTTTGGAGAAAAGAAGATAAGACCTAAACTTCTCAAAGGCAAACACTATAGCTTGTAGCTCCTTTTCGGTCGTGATATAATTTATTTGTGCCTCTATTAAAGTCTTACTAGCATAGGCTATAGTATGCAAGACTTTCTCCTGCATTTGCCCCAAAACATCCCCAACGGCGTAGTCGCTTGCATAACACATCAATACAAAGGGTCTTTCCCAATTGGGGACCACTATAATTGGTGTCGTAATTAGTCGTGTATTTAATTGATTGAACGCATTCAAGCACTCATCATTAAAATCAAACTTCACGTCATTTCCTAATAACTCACTTAAAGGTTTGGCGATTTTGGCAAAGTCTTTAACGAACCTTCGATAGAATCCCACATGGCCTAAGAAACTTCTCAACGCTTTTACATTTTTGGGAGGAGGTAATTTTTAAATCACCTCAACCTTTTCCCTATCCACTTCCAATCCATCTCTAGATACACGGTGTCCAAGGACAATGCCTTCCTGCACCATAAAATGACATTTTTCCTAGTTCAACACTAGGTTGATCTCCACACAACGGGCAAGCACTCTCTCCAAACACACCAAGCAAGCGTTGAATGTTCTTCCAAAGATGGAAAAATCATCCATAAAGACCTCTATGCCATAGTCCATAGGATCCATGCCTTGTTCTAGAAGATCTGCCACTATTGCAATTATGAAACGTTGGAATGTGGCCGGTGCATTGCATAGCCCAAATGGCATCCTCCTAAATGCGAATATACCGAAGGGAAGCGTGAACGCTGTCTTTTCCTGATCGTCCGGATCAACCGTTATTTGATTGTAGCCAGAATATCCATCTAGAAAACAGTAAAACTCATTTCCAGCTAGTCTATCTAGAATTTGATCTATGAATGGTAATGGGTAGTGATCCTTCCTAGTCGCCTTATTTAATCTACGGTAGTCAATACAGATATGCCATCCTGTTATTATTCTTGTGGGGACTAATTCATTCTTGTCATTCCTAACTACGATCGTCCCTCCTTTCTTAGGTACACAGTGGATGGGTGACACCCATGAACTATCAGATATAGGGTAAATGATTCCTGCATCCAACCACTTAATGATCTCTTTTCTCACCACCTCCTTCATAGGAGGGCTAAGGCGGCGCTGAGGCTCGATGGATCCCTTACAAGATTCCTCTAAAAGGATCTTGTGCAAGCAAAAGGAAGGACTAATTCCTCAGATATAAACTATCGTCCACCCTATGGCTCACTTATATCATTTCAAAATGACCAATAGTCTGTCATGCTGCTCTGGTAGTAGTTTAGCATTCACTATTACCGGAAATGTATCATTTTCTCCTAGATATGCGTAAGACAAATGCTCGGGAAGCGGTTTTAACTCTAAGACGGGCGGGCAAACCGTAGAGGGTTTGTCCGCCAAAGACCGCTCAGTCATATCTAGGGGTTCCGACCTATGAAGTGACACAAATCGATTCTCACACACTTGAAAACACTCTTCACTCTCTCTTTCAGTAGATTCTACTTCTTCATGCCTAACCTCATCAGATTCCACTTCCTCAACTTCTAGCTCATCCATCAAAATTCTAAGTTTAATGGAAATAACTCCGTGGACTGAAATCTGGACATGCACTAACAGAACAAAAAATAGTAATAGCAGAAAAACTGCAAACAACTTTAAAATACAACAAAATTAAAGTTTGACCTCCAAATACTAGGGTTTACTAATATTGCATGAAAATAAACAATAGATTAATAGCACCTCCCCGATAACGGCGCCAAAAACTTGATACGTGATAAGTGGTTTATACGTATTAACGCAAGTGCATGCGTCCTACAAGTAATAAAGTGTGAGTTAGATCGTTCCCTCGGAGAAGTTGTTAACCTAAAGCTTGCAATTACTAGCTACACTGTTCTTTAAATCCAAACAAGTCGAAAGACATGGTTCTTTTGCTAACTAATCAAGATGGTTAAGTAAGAATTAATTTAAGTAGACTACTCAAAAGCTTTGAAAAATACTTTTATCAATTGGAGAAAATAGTCTTGTATTTAGATTTCCTATGTGTGTCTAAATGATGTGTAGAAATAATATTAGTTAAGAGTGTTAAATGAATTATCATGCGATGATTTTTATAAAAGAAATCCCCATCTTTCGAATCTTGGAAATCCCAACATCCTAAATTCTCCTAGTTATCTCTAACTTAAGAAGAATGAAGAATATTGCTTAACATAAAATTCGGATTGCTAGTAAAAGGAGGGAGTCTCCTCCTCTCCTCTAAACTACGGTGAACTAATGAGCGTTTGCACTTCTCCTCTCTCGAATCTCGAAGTACAACGCAAAAGTGGAGATCTTTGGTCAAACGTTTTACACCACTCGTCTCTCGATTCTTGCGGTGCAATAAAATAACCTTCAACCTTATATTATGCCACTCATCTCTCGATTCTCGCAACGCATCACAAGATGAAGATCAAAGCCAAAAATCTCATAAATAAATTCAAAAGTTCACTAGATAATAAATCATCCAACAAATCTCAACATCCAAAAACATACACCATAAAAACACACATAATACTCTCCTTATACTAGACTTGGAGAGTTTAGTTCATGGCGAGAAAAGGAACACACAAAACTACAAAGATCTTACATTTTATGGCTTCAAAAGCTCAGATCTACCCTTTCTCGTGGCCGGATTTAGCTTCTCCACCATCAAGAACCCTAAACTTCGCCTCCTCTCTCTCCAAAAATGAAAAGATTATGAAAAGATCAAAAAAAAAATCCCCTTTTATATGGTAATAGGGCCTCAAAGGATCTCCAGGATTTATGAAAGGAAGCCTCCTTTCATTTTTAAAACTGCCATATCTGAGTTATTTTTCGGATTTTTAAAATTCAAATTCGCAGGTTTATTGCAACAAATTTTTATTGGTTGCAACAAATTCTGTTTTCTGCTTCCTGCACTCAAAAACTGCTCCCAATGCACTGCAGACTGATTTTAACAAGTTCATGGATGCTCCTTATACTTCCTCTTGGCCGTGCAAGTGATTTCTTCATACCTACCTATCATAAAAA
The DNA here is from genome assembly GCA_039513925.1 of Platanthera zijinensis. Taxonomy (NCBI): domain Eukaryota; kingdom Viridiplantae; phylum Streptophyta; class Magnoliopsida; order Asparagales; family Orchidaceae; genus Platanthera; species Platanthera zijinensis. Next base: position 24,679,365 of record CM077079.1, on the reverse strand, counting down.
TAAGTTAAAATATTAATAATATATGAATTTTCTTACAAATGATAATTTACTCGTTTACACATACTTTTGATCAATATTTTGGAAATAAATCAGTCAAAATGTCGTGAATTAATGTACAAGATAACTTCATTGTGTGAAGTTATAACTCTCTGAGGCCGAAGTTGCGGTGCCCTCTTGGCACCGGCGTCACGACGGGCTGCATCTCTTCTTACGGTCTGGAAGTGTCGGCCGCCCCGCCGGGGGAGCCGTCGGTCGAGGCGGTCGCGGGGGCAAGATCCCCAGCTGGTTGAATCGCCGAGGCTTTACCTTTTTCTAGAGCTGCGGGAGGTGTGCCGCCCGTGGTCTTCGATTTCTTGGGCGACGACGGCAGTGGAAGCGATTCGTGGCTAGATTGCTTTGGGGGAACAGAGGCCGGGGTCTCGCAATGAGCGGTGGCTGCGACCTCGGTGCGGGCGAGCTCGCTAAAAGCAAGTCGTGCACTCTCAAAAGGAGTGTGCAAGGGGACGTCCTACTCGCCTGCGAAAAAGGAAAGTTAAGACAGGAATGACAGTAAAGAGGAGAGCAGGAAGCGCGAGTACTTTACCTCCTCTGGGCGCGACAGGGGCGAGGTTGTCTATGTTCCTGCGGAGTAATGCGACTTCAAAGTTCTTCCCCTCGAAGAACCCGTAGAGCTCGGCCTTGTGGCCACCCAGGGTAGGGGCGGTAGCTCGCCTCGCTGAGCTGGATCGACGAGAAAGGGACATTTCCGAATTCTCCCTTGACGAAAACAAATTTCTTTAGCCAATTATGGCTCTTGTTGACAGTCTCTCGCACCTTAATGTGGTTGTTGGAGAAGCGGTCCCATCTTTGTTCGCCCAGAAGGAGAACAGCTTGCGGAAGACCGCGAGGCTGAACTCGATCGGCTCTTCCCGCATGAAGCACACGAATTCGATCACCACCGCGATGGAGTTGGGGGTCATCTGCCCGAGGACGACCCCGAAATATTTCAGTATTTGGTGGACCTCTGGCCATAGAGGAAGCCGGAGACCCGCCTCAAAATGCGCTGTTAGGATGGCGAGCTTCGCTCCCGAGAGGTTGTTGATCTTCTCCCCCTCCCCAGGTCGCTTTTCCACGAAGCCCGGTGGTATCTAGTTGCCCACGGCATTGAGAAACTCGCTCTCAGAAATGGCGGCATGGGGAAAGTCGTGCTCGGAGAAGGTCTAGGCACACTTGCTCCGTCCTTCCGTATCGTCGTCGCCACCACCCATCCCGCAGGGAATCAGTAGGAAATGGAGTAGTTTCACGGGAAGATGGCGAGCTGGGAGTCGCAGGCAGAAAAGAAAAGGGAAGTATTAAATGCGGTAGGTAAGATAGGTTCGACAGGGCCTATTTATAGAAAGGAAAAGGGCGGTAAAATGCTCCGCCGACGGAAAAAGTGCTGATACCAAAATACGCCCCCGTCGCTTCGACTCCCGGACCCATCACAGATTTATCTCAGCTCATCGATAACCTACATCCGCACAAGAGACAGGCGAGCCTGTTGGGTACATGGGAAAAAGTGTACCTGATTTGGAGAAGCCTCACTTAGTTCAATAATATACATCAAGGTGTATTTAATGTTATTTTGAGTTTGTATGTGCATGTTAAGTATATGCTAATATGCAAAAAAAAGTTTCTAAGTCCATGTGTCGACACTTAAGAAAGCCTGTGTCGACACTTGAAAAAGCTGTGTCGACACCAGAAGCAACTGTGTCGACACACAGAATTTATTAGTCGATATCAACTGTGTCGACACCGGGAGTGTTGAAGCCAAAATTGACCTCAACAAATGTTCACGAACCAAAGTGCAGTCAATGCCTACTTCTCTCAAACCTCGACCCCTGACAGGTTGCTAAGGCCCTAACACAGACCCAAAGCCTCAGCTGGGAGGTCCCACCACACACCCGGAAGATCTCTGAGAGCTTCCCCTCCAAAGCCAAATGCTGGGCTGGGAGCTCTTCAGAAGGCACTAGGGCTAGAGGAAAAATGATCAGCTTGCCTTCCAAAGAGCCCTTATGGGTCTTTTTATAGTCTTCCTTTGACCTGAAAATACTGAAATACCCCCGAGGGGTCCGCCGATAGCCAAATCCCGCTGTCATTTAAAGGGCATTTGGGTAATTCCACCTTGGGATAATTTATTATAAAATAATCCTCTTTATGAGCGCCGGGCCCCACCACGTGGGCCCACTTGGCGAGAACCCTGGCTGAGGAGGCTCCCGCTGGACCCCCACCCGGGCCAACCTTGGCGAGATCCCCTTGCCGGGGAGGTTCGCGCCCTCCACGGTCTTGAAACTACCACGGGCGGAAGGCCTACTTGGGGCCTTCTCGCCTCCCCTGGGCGGGAGCTTGCCCTAAGGCGGAAGCTTCCGTGGTCGACGAACTCTCCCACCGAGAGCTCGACTATCTGCCTTGGTCGGTCGACGATCTCTCCTGCCGAGAGCTCGACTATCTGCCTTGGTCGGTCGACGATCTCTCCTGCCGAGAGCTCGACTATCTGCCTTGGGCGGTCGACGATCTCTCCTGCCGAGAGCTCGACTATCTGCCTTGGGCGAGAGCCCCTTCAGGGCGAGAACTCTATAAGTATGTCTTAGGGCTGACCCAGGGCTAACCCGAGCCTAGCCCAATCCCTCAGTGGTGTCTCCGGGTCCCACCCAGCGAATATGGGGTTGTACACAATCCCCGCTCTTTTCGAGCTAGCCCTGCGCTCGACAAGACAAGTCCAACCCCCAAAATATTCGCTGGACACGTGCCCGCCTATCGAGGGAATCTTTTGGTGGGTCCCCCTGCGGCTATAAATATGCACTGATGGACGTCCCTACGCCCTGCCCTTAAAATACGGCTTTCCGACTGAGCTCTCGCCTCCGGGATTTTCGCGCGAGCACACCATGCATTCCAAACGTGCTGCCAAACCGCTTCCGCAAGGCCTCCAAGACCGGTTAGCCGCTGCCCAAGCGCGGGCCCTGGCTAACTGTGCGGCGGTGGCTCCATGGTTAGCGAAAAAGACTTCAACCGCCGGGCCTTCGGAGCCGAAGAAGAAGGGAAAGAAAAGGGCGAAGGCGGTCCGGCGGGACCTTTCTCGCGAGAACAGGGATCCTCCTTCCCCCACTCCCAATCCTGCCGGAGATTCTTCCCTACAGAAGGTAAGCCTTTCGCACGTGCCTGCCGAGCTAACTGTACATTAGATTCGATGATTAAAGTATGCTTTCGCAGGAGTCCGCTCCCGATAATGACGCCGAAATTCCGCCCAGCTCTTCGAACCTACCCGCTCATCCCCCCGAAGGCCAAGCACGGGTCTCGGAAAGGATTCCTCCCGCCGAGACCGGAACAATAGGTACATTTTCCCTTGTCAATATTTCAACCAGACCCTTTCTTTTCTGAACCGTCTTCTCGCAGTGCCAGCTCCCGCCGACCCGGGTCTATCCACCCGGGAAGATGAAACGAGAACCGCCGAAGTGCCTCCCGCGGTGGCCAATCCTCTCCTGCAGGTGGGGGGGGTGGCTTCCAAACCTTCCGCTACTCTCAAGGATGCTGATCGCCCCTTGAGAGAAGACCACTCCCCTCATGCTTCCGGCCAGGCCGGGATCATCGTGCGCGAGCCCTTCCGCCCGGGGCTGGGCAAGCCTCTTCACCTCCTTTACGGAACCAACGGAGGGGCCGGGCCTTCTCGTCCAACTTTGGCTGACGGTTCTCGCCCAGCCGCAGGTATGCGAAAACTTTGTCGGACTGTCGATCGTCATGTCTTAACCAAAATTCTCGCGTGTTTCTTCCGCAGGTGATCCTGGCTTGGAAGTCAACGAGGAAGGAGAGGAAGAGGAAGAAGAAGACGAGGAAGAAGAGGATGAAGAGTCCCCCCTCCCTTCGTCTGGCGAGATAGAGGAAACCCTGAACAGTGCAGGGAGCGCGAAGGGGAGACGGAGGAAGATCTCGGCCATCCTGGCCAAGCTCGTCCGGCGAGACCGTGCCCATGCTGCCGCGGCGAAAGCGTTCCGCGAATCCGTGGAGCAAAGACTGGAGGCTCTGGAGCGGGACTTCTTCTTGGGCGAGACTGATTGCCCGCGCGGGCCTTCCGCCGAGTCTTCGCCAGGGAGGTGCATCTCGCAGATCCGGGACTACGCCAGGCGGATCAACCTTGGGTGTATCACGCTATCGTCTTACTTCAACCCGTTGGCGCCCCCAAGGACTAGGCGGCGAGAACGGGGACGATGGAGCTGGAAACCCTACTAGCCTTCACGCTCTGAAACTTAATGTATCTCTTTTTTCTTCTCCCCTTGTTTCTCTTTTTCAATGTCTGTAATAAACATTATTATTAATTAAGTTTTTATCCGGCTTGCGCTAGCAAGGGTCTCGCTTCTACCCATGTCTCTCTTTTCCCTTTCCTTTTTATCGTTCTGCGGGGCTTTTTAATCAAGGCGCTTACCCCGATCTAGGATGCTTGCGCTGATCTAGGAGGTTTGCGTTAACCCAGGAGGCTTGCGCCAGTCTAGGAGGTTTGCGCCGATCCAGGCAGTCGCGTCGAAACCCGTAGCGACCGTTGACCGCCGTCATCCTGAGGGGGAGAACCGAGGCGCCGTTAGCCCGGATTCTGACAGCTGTACTCCGCTGTCACTTTCTCTCTCCGCCGGATGAACTCATGATGACTACGATTCCCTATAAATAGAGAAGTCTACCAACCGCATTTACTTCTCCGATCCGGAACCTCAGCCTCCCTCCGTGCTCTCGCGTTCCTGCTCCCGCTTCGACTCCCTTACAACTCTCGCTCTTACTCACGAACTAGCCATGCCTGGCGAGAGCAAGGGTCGCGCCCATTGCGCGGAAGCCTTCCAGAAACATCTCTTCCCTTCCTGCAAGCTCACCCTCGACGAATACAACGCGATCGTCAACCGCTACGTTCCCGCCGGCTTCTCGGCGCGGAACCCGGGGAATCATGATAGGGTGAATACCCCCGGGGCGGGAGAGCTTGCCATCCCTCTCGAGCATTTCGAGGTGGGCTTCCGCCTCCCCCTGTGGCCGGAGGTTCGGTTAGCTCTCCGTTATTATGGGGTGGTGCCCGCCCAGCTAAACCCGAACTCCGTCGCGATCCTTATAGCATTCATATGCTATATGCGATCCGAGAGGATCGAGTTTAGCCTGCCCATCTTCCGGAAGCTATTCAACTTCCGTGCCAAGGGGGGGGGGGGGTAGTTTTCTTCTCCGGTCAACAGCTCGAGGTTACCGGTCTCGCCAATAAGCACCACCATTGGGGCGAGAAGTTCGTATACGTCAGCGGGGACTTCGGCAACGTCCCGCTTCAGCCCGTCCAGTATGAAGACGCTGCCTACAAGCCGCCCGCTCTGGGATCGCGCGAGAGCGCAATCCTGGAATTCTTCGGGACCAAGGAGTTCGACGTCCCCTATCTTCTGCGGGACGTCGACTCCCTCCCACTTGTTCAATCGGGCGAAGGTACGGTCTCGCCTCAGATTCCCTTTTTCTATCAAAGATTTTCTTGCGCTGAAGTGCTAAAGCGTTTTTACTTTGCAGGGGAGCGGGAGGTTCCTCTGCGCCAACCCTTCGCCGCAGGACGGGGTGTTGGGGGTCTGGCAGCGAGAGGCCCCCTTGCGCTCGCGGAAGCCAGCGCCAGCGCCTGCCGAGAAGATCCAACCCCTTCCATGCCGCCACCGGCCAAGAAGCGGAAGGCCACCCTTCCTCCTCTCCGCACACTGAAGAGGCCGAAACCCTCTACCCTTGAGAAGGGAAAAGCCCCGGCCGTCCCGCCTGTCCAACCTCCTCCCGAGGGCAGGTCCTTTGAAGCGATCCTTCAGATGGCCAGCGAGATGGATGCCGCCGCCAAGAGCCGTGCCGAGGCTTCCGCCAGGAATATATCGGCCGCAAGCGAGGCTGGTGGAGAAGTGGTCGCCGCCGAAACCTCCGCCAGCGTCCCGCCCCCGGAGGTGCCGAGAGGGCACCGAAACTTTGGCTTCGGCGTTAGATACGCCGACTCGGAGGGGAAGCCTCAGATGGAATGGGACCCTGAGTCAAACTCGATCAGGGTTTCAACCCTCCTTCCCAGATGGGCGGAGGGGGAGAATGTGACCGGCGAGGCCTTCTCGCTTGGGTATGGTCTCTACAGCCGGGAGGATGCTGGCGTTTTTGACCAGATGTCCACCCGCCTCCTAGCCTTCGACGCCACCCGGGCCCTGATGCGCGCGTTCGAGCTCACGCATATGTGTGCGCGCCGAGGCATCACCCTTGACAAGAATTTTACCGATATGCGCAAGGCGAGGGAGGACGCGATAGCTCGCGCGCATGTCGCGGAGGAAGAACTCGCGAGAGCTCAACAGGAGCTCGCGGATGCCAAATTGGCGCTGTCTCTGCGCCCCGCGACCGAGGTAGGCGAGACCTTCCTGAGCCCTTGCCCCCGTTTCCTCGAAGTTTCTACTGTGTAATGCGTGACTAAGATCTTTTGTCCCTTTTGCAGGATTCCGCCCAAGTCAGGGAGCTTCGCGCAGAGCTGGCCAACGCGCGCTGCGAGAGCGTCCTTCTGAGGGAACAGCTCCGCACAGAGCTAACGAAGGGCCCGCCCCCGGAGCTAGATGCGCGGTTGCGGAGCCGCTACCTCTCGGAGTATGACGTCGATAAGCTGCTTCAAGCCAACGCTCAAGCGACCGTCAGGCTGACGCTCGAGACGCTGCGAGACGTCGAGCTGCTCCGGGAGGATGGCGCAACCATCGACGCTCGCCAGCTTCTCCCTTGGCTTTACGACCCGGTTCCCAAGCCCCCGGGCGCGCCGGACTCGCCGCTCTCAGACGTCCCGAGGTCCTCTCCCGCTGTTGACGAGACGTCCGGGGAAGGTTCTGGCGATGCTTCAAGCGAGAGCACCAGTGGGGACTACAGCGCGTCTCCTTAAGTTGTCTTTTACTTTGAATATCCTTTTGTAATGAGCGAGAAGCTCCTCACTTTTGTAATTAACCTTATATAAAGTAATGTTTCATTTCTTCACTGTCATTGTGTTTTTTAAGCGTATATTACTATGCCGAATGACCTCCGCGCGAGCTTCCGCCGAGACCCTTAGTCTCTTTAGGGTGACCCTACTTAGAGATCAGCTAGGCGGAAACCTCGCATCGTCGATTGAATCGTCCTGTCTGGGTCCGCCGGGGGCTTTCTTTTGCGAGAACCTCCTTTAGCCGAGACCTTTGCTGGCCGAGACCTCTGGGCCGGGGTCCTTACTGGCCGAAACCTCCGGGCCGCGATCTGCCGAGACCTCCAAGCCAAGACTTTTACTGGCCGAGACCTCTGAGCCGAGACCTTTACTGGCCGAGACCCCTGAGCCGAGACCTTTACTGGCCGAGACCCCTGAGCCGAGACCTTTTAGGGATTTGCCCCCGGTCTAGGTCAGGGTCCTGCCCTCATATTTTTCCAACCAATCAAACCCCTACCCCGCCGGCGAGCCGTTGGACCTGCTAGCTTATATGGGCGCCTGCGCAGCGGGTCTACCGGGGTTTGAGCCGAGCTCGTTGTAACGTAGTAACTACCAATCAAGAACCAAGAATCAAAAGGCCAAGGACTCCACCTATCCCCCGCAGGCGAGCCTTCGGACCTGCCAGCTTGGTGGGAGCCTGCGCAGCAGGTCTGCCTGGGGCCGAGCCGAGCTCGGGGTGTCGTTGAAGTGGCTAAGAACAAAATATCACAAGAGCCAACCTATCCCCCACAGGCGAGCCTTCGGACCTGCCAGCTTGGTGAGAGCCTGCGCAGCGGGTCTACCTGGGGCCGAGCCGAGCTCGGGGTGTCGTTGAAGTGGCTAAGAACAAAGTATCACAAGAGCCAACCTATCCCCCACAGGCGAGCCTTCGGACCTGCCAGCTTGGTGAGAGCCTGCGCAGCGGGTCTACCTGGGGCCGAGCCGAGCTCGGGGTGTCGTTGAAGTGGCTAAGAACAAAGTATCACAAGAGCCAACCTATCCCCCACAGGCGAGCCTTCGGACCTGCCAGCTAGATGAGAGCCTGCGCAGCGGGTCTACCTGGGGCCGAGCCGAGCTCGGGGTGTCGTTGAAGTGGCTAAGAACAAAATATCACAAGAGCCAACCTATCCCCCACAGGCGAGCCTTCGGACCTGCCAGCTTGGTGAGAGCCTGCGCAGCGGGTCTACCTGGGGCCGAGCCGAGCTCGGGGTGTCGTTGAAGTGGCTAAGAACAAAATATCACAAGAGCCAACCTATCCCCCACAGGCGAGCCTTCGGACCTGCCAGCTTGGTGAGAGCCTGCGCAGCGGGTCTACCTGGGGCCGAGCCGAGCTCGGGGTGTCGTTGAAGTGGCTAAGAACAAAGTATCACAAGAGCCAACCTATCCCCCACAGGCGAGCCTTCGGACCTGCCAGCTTGGTGAGAGCCTGCGCAGCGGGTCTACCTGGGGCCGAGCCGAGCTCGGGGTGTCGTTGAAGTGGCTAAGAACAAAGTATCACAAGAGCCAACCTATCCCCCACAGGCGAGCCTTCGGACCTGCCAGCTAGATGAGAGCCTGCGCAGCGGGTCTACCTGGGGCCGAGCCGAGCTCGGGGTGTCGTTGAAGTGGCTAAGAACAAAATATCACAAGAGCCAACCTATCCCCCACAGGCGAGCCTTCGGACCTGCCAGCTTGGTGAGAGCCTGCGCAGCGGGTCTACCTGGGGCCGAGCCGAGCTCGGGGTGTCGTTGAAGTGGCTAAGAACAAAGTATCACAAGAGCCAACCTATCCCCCACAGGCGAGCCTTCGGACCTGCCAGCTTGGTGAGAGCCTGCGCAGCGGGTCTACCTGGGGCCGAGCCGAGCTCGGGGTGTCGTTGAAGTGGCTAAGAACAAAGTATCACAAGAGCCAACCTATCCCCCACAGGCGAGCCTTCGGACCTGCCAGCTAGATGAGAGCCTGCGCAGCGGGTCTACCTGGGGCCGAGCCGAGCTCGGGGTGTTGATGAAGATAACCAAACCTCTCCCCCACAGGCGAGCCTTCGGACCTGCCAGCTAGATGAGAGCCTGCGCAGCGGGTCTACCTGGGGCCGAGCCGAGCTCGGGGTGTTGATGAAGATAACCAAACCTCTCCCCCACAGGCGAGCCTTCGGACCTGCCAGCTAGATGAGAGCCTGCGCAGCGGGTCTACCTGGGGCCGAGCCGAGCTCGGGGTGTTGATGAAGATAACCAAACCTCTCCCCCACAGGCGAGCCTTCGGACCTGCCAGCTAGATGAGAGCCTGCGCAGCGGGTCTACCTGGGGCCGAGCCGAGCTCGGGGTGTTGATGAAGATAACCAAACCTCTCCCCCACAGGCGAGCCTTCGGACCTGCCAGCTAGATGAGAGCCTGCGCAGCGGGTCTACCTGGGGCCGAGCCGAGCTCGGGGTGTTGATGAAGATCCCTTCAACCAGGCCTATTCTATCACTGAGATGAGGGATCATAGCCAGTTAAAACTAAAACATAAAGGTTGCCTATTCAGCGACAGTCAACATTTTGAAGTAAACTTATTGAAAATGCAACAGTTGTTTACAACACTACAATCCTTCTTTCCCTCCTACGGGTAGAAGCGCTTCAGGTCATCACCATTCCAGGTGTGACTCAAGGTCCTTCCCTCCGCGTCCTGGAGATAGTAGCCTCCGTTAACCAGAGCCTTCTCTACTATGTAAGGCCCTTCCCAGCTAGGATTGAGCTTACCAACCGCGGCCGACCTTCCCGCTGCGTCGACCTTTTTCAGTACTAGATCCCCCTCGGCGAATTGCTTGACTCTGATGTGCTTATCGAAGTACCGAGCCATTCGCCGTTTTATTTCTTCTTGCCTGATGGCGGCAACATCCCGCAGCTCTTCCACCATATCTAATGAGAGGCGCAACCCTTCCTCATTCTCCAACCTCCAAGCTTCGCTTCCCTCACCTGCGGCCGTGACCCTTGGGGACCGAACCTCGAACTCCACCGGGAGGACAGCCTCGCACCCATGAGAGAGCTTGAAGGGGGTCTCTCCTGTGGCCGTGTTCGGAGTTGTTCGCAAGGCCCACAGGACGGAAGGGAGCTGTTCCACCCAGTTACCCTTCAGGTTCTCCACCTTCTTTTTGAGCAAGTTGACGATGACTTTGTTTGCCGCCTCCACCTGACCATTGCTCCGAGGATGGTGGACAGAGGCGAACCTGAGATCGATCCCCAATTGGGTGCAGAAGCTGATGAATTCTTCGCTGGCAAACTGAGGACCGTTGTCTGTCACTATCGCTTGGGGCAATCCGTGCCTGCAAATGATTTCCCCCCAAACGAAGTTTCTGATGACCTGGGAGGTTACCTTGGCTAACGGCTTGATCTCCAGCCATTTGGAGAAGTAGTCAATCATCACTAGGAGGAACCTCCTTTGCCCGCTAGCTGGAGGGAAGGGTCCAACCAGGTCCATCCCCCAAATGGCGAAGGGCCATGGCGCCGTGATGCTTCGAAGTCTTTGCGCGGGCAAGAGCTGGAGAGGAGCATGTACTTGGCACTTCCGACACCTCCTTGCGAATTCAGCTGTATCCTTCCTTAAGGTCCGCCAGAAGTATCCTTGCCTTATCACCCTTGCTTCCAATGTCCTTCCCCCCGAATGGCTGCCGCACTCTCCAGAATGCACCTCTTCCAGGATCCTCGGGACTTCCTCTTCGGTTACGCATCTCGCGAGGAGCCCCGACAACATCTTCCGATGCAAGCTCCCTTCCAGCATCAGGTAATGAGCCGCCTTGTGCCTGAAGCTTTTTGCATCCTTGACTTCTTCCGACAGTTCTCCTGTGGTTAAGAAAGTCACCAATGGATCCATCCATGAGGACCGCCGATTCACCTCCATCAGCTCCCCCTCTTCAATGGCTGGTCGGAATAGTTCGGTTAGGGTACCCCCTCCCTGAGGCCCGAACTTCGCCAGTCGATCAGCTGCCATGCTTTCCTCCCTGGGAACATGTTGAATAGAAAAGGAACGGAAACCTCCAATAATAGTTCTTACCTTTGATAGATATCTTGCGAGGGTAGGCTCCCGGGCCTCGAACTCGCCTCGGATCTGCGATGCTACCACCATTGAGTCGGTGAAGGCCTCCACATTCTGGACTTCCAGCTCCTTTGCCAAGCGAAGGCCAGCTATCACAGCCTCATACTCCGCTTGGTTATTGGTTACAGGGAAGTGGAAGGTTACTGCTTGCTCTATGGTAACTCCCTGAGGACTTACCAACACCACACCTCCTCCCAGGGAGTGCCTTCCTGAGGCCCCGTCGACCACCATCTTCCACGCTTCTTGCGGCTTTGGTTCTTCGGCCTCCGCCTCGGTAACATAGTCCGCCAGAAAATCCGCTACGGCCTGGGCTTTGATAGAGAGCCTCGGGACGAAAGAGATGTCAAACTCGCTTAGCTCGATGGACCACTTTGCCAACCTTCCTGAATGTTCCACCCCTTCCAAGACCTTGCGAAGGGGATGGTCTGTTACCACCCTAATCGAGTGCGCTTGAAAGTAAGGGCGAAGCTTCCTAGCTGAGATGACCAAAGCATATGCTAGCTTCTCCAGGATGGGGTATCGGAGTTCTGCCTTTTTTAAGATTCGGCTGACATAATAGACGGGTAATTGCTTCTTCCCCTCTTCCCTAACCAAGACGGAGCTCACCGCCTCTCCTCCCACTCCTAAATACAAAGCTAGGTCCTCCCCCTCCTTTGGGCTTTGAAGTAACGGAGCTTGGGAGAGTTGCCTCTTCAGCCCCTGAAAAGCCTCTTCGCACTCGGCCGTCCATTCGAATGCTTGGTTGCCACGAAGTACTTTGAAGAAGGAGGAACATCTATCCCCTGACCGCGAGAGGAACCTGCTTAACCCGGCCAACTTCCCGGTCAAGCGCTGGATCTCCTTGGCGTTGCGAGGTGATTCTAGGTCTAGAATAGCCTTAACCTTATCGGGGTTAGGCTCTACCCCCGCAGGAGTCAAGAGGTGTCCGAGGAATTTTCCGCGGCTAGCCCCGAAGACACACTTCAAGGGGTTCAACCTCATCTTGAACCTTCGCAGGGTGGCAAACGTCTCCTCCAAGTCTCGCAAGTGGGAATCAACACACTTGCTCTTGACCATGAGGTCATCCACATAGACCTCCAGGTTCCTTCCCCTTTGATCTCGAAAGACTCGATCCATCATGCGTTGGTATGTTGCCCCTGCATTCTTTAATCCGAAGGGCATCATCTTATAGCTGAAGCATCCCTCTCTTGTGATGAAGGAAACATCCTTGACATCAGGAGGGTGCATCCGGATCTGGTGGTAACCTGAAAATGCATCTAAAAAACTCATAAGAGAAAAACCGACGGCTGAGTCAACCAGCGCGTCGATTCGAGGCAAGGGGTAACAATCCTTGGGGCATGATTTATTTAATAAGGAAAAATCGATACACATGCGCCATTTTCCTCCTCCCTTCTTTACCATTACCACGTTGGAGATCCAGCCTGGATACTGGATCTCTGAGATGAAGCCTGCGTCCAGGAGCTTTTGGACCTCCTCTCGGATGGGGGCTTCTAGCTTGGTGGCGATGGCCCTCATCTTTTGGCGTATGGGGCGGGCTCTGGGATCCAGGTTCAAGCGATGACAGGCCACGTCCGCGTCGATGCCCGGCATGTCTGCCGCGCTCCAAGCGAAGATGTCGACGTTGCTTTGGATGCAGGCTCGCATCCGCTCCTGATCCTCAAGGCTCAAGCCTCCGTTGATCCAAATCCTTTGCACCTCCCCCGCTCTTGTAAGCACCTCCATCTCCACCACCTCTTCGGCCGGCTCCAGCCCCGACCGCTCCCAACTTGCCCTTGCCTCTTCCCGCTCAAACTCGAGCTCTTCTCCCCCAACCTTATCAACTTCCATCGCCTCCTCCAGGCTCTCCTCCTGCATCTGCTCTTCTTCATCCACCACTCCTCTCGCCTCCGCTATCTCCTCAGCAACCTCCATCGCCTCTCCCAGGCTCATCCCCCCTTCCCCAACTCCTTCCTGCTCAGCCATCTCCCTCTCCAGCTCCTCTGCCTCCTCCATCCATGACACGGTGTTAACCGCCGTCACATAGCACTGCCTTGCCATCTTCGGATCCCCCCTGATCCTAACCTGTACCCCTCCATTGTTGAACTTGAGGCATTGGTGGTACGAGGAGGGTACACAGCGAAAGGCGCTGATGAGGGGACGTCCGAAGATGGCATTGTAACTACTCGGGGCGTCCACGATCACGAACCGACAGTTCCGTGAGACGCCCCCAAGCCTCACATGCAGGCCCACTCCCCCTTCCACTTCTTTCCTTTCTCCGGAGAAGCCAAAAAGCGGTCCATCAGAAGCCAGGACCCTTTTTCCTTCCACTCTCATCTCATCGAAGGCCTTCTTGAAGATCACATTCACCGAGCTCCCATTATCCACCAGTATCCGGGAGACGGTGTAGTTTTCTACCGCTGTCTGGATCACAAGTGCGTCGCAGAACGGGTCCTCGTAGTCTGGCATATCCGCGGATGAGAAAGTGATCTTCTCCTCTGGGGGCGGAGCCTGGGAGGTCGAGGCGACCCCTTGGCGGAACATGGTTTGAAGGCTCCCCTTGCGGGTTGCCTCGATCCCCACTCCCCCGTGGATCACTCCAATCCCTCCTCGGGTCCCCACGTCAGTCCTGTCTTCACATCTGTCCTCCACCTCTTCCCGCTGTACTTCGACGATCCTTGCAGGTGGATCTTGCCTTCCGGCCACTCTGGCCCCTCTAATCTCCAGAAACTCTGGGCAGGTGGCCGTTGCGTGACCTTCCTCCTGATGGAAGTCGCAATAAGGCAACGCCACCCTGCCCCCTCTTCCTTCTCCTCCTCCCCTTCTTCCGGCTCCCCGAAATCTTCTTCCTCTTCCCCTTCCCACCTCCATAGCCTCCTGCGGCTGTGGGAAATGACCCCTTGGTCCTTGTCGCCATCCTCCCTGCTCCAACCTTCTGGGCTCCCGAAAGTTATCTCTTATCTGAAGTCCTCCCTGGCCCAGGGGGCGACCCTCCTGAGGCCTCCAACCCAGTCGGTTGTTTGGCTCCCTGGCCCCCCCATGCTGTTGCCCCTGCCCTCGGGGCTCTTCTCTTCTCCTATCTTCCCTCGGCTCCCTCTGCTCCCTCTGCTCTCTCTGCTCTCTCTGCCTTCCCGCCACCGGCTCCTTCACGTCATCCTCGGCCAACCTGGCCAGCTTCCTCGCAAACGCCGGGTTTGCCCTCTCGAAGTCTATCTCCTTCGCCGCCCTCTCCATGAGCTCCTCAAAAGAGAGGGGGGGCACTCTCTTCAACTCCATGCTGAAAAACCCTGGCCTCAGCCCCAGGGTGAAGGCTAGCATCAGCGCATACCCCGGGACCTCCTGGACCAGGAGAACCTCCTCTTGGAACCGGTCGACATAGCGACCCAACGTCTCCTCCGGCCCTTGCCTCACTGCAAACAGGCACTCAGCCTCTTTCTTCCTTTTCTTCGAAGTTGAGAATCTCAACAGAAAACCCCTCCGCAGATCCTCAAAGCTGTAGATGGAACTCGCCGGCAACTGGTGGAACCAGTCCCTGGCCTTTTCTTTCAGAGTGATGGCAAAAAGCCGACACTTGAAGGCATCCGACATTTGCCTGATGGACACCACGTCCTCGAACCATTGCACGTGCTGGACCGGGTCATCCTTCCCGGTGTAGTAGGTCATGTCTGGCTCCCGGAACCCCTCCGGCACTGGAGCCGAGACGATGAGCTCACTAAAGGGGGTCTCGCCCCCTGCCTGGCGAGAAGGCACGTCCCGCGATCTCGGTTGGCTGGACCGATCCGCGAGACCTTGCCCAGGGAAGAGTTCCCGCACCGTCGCCTCCTTCTCGCCCAGATCCGCCGGAAGCCCCTTCTCGAGACGCTGGCCTGGGAAAAGCTCCCGCGCGGCCACGTCCCTCTCGCATGCCTCCACCGGGATCTCCTTCCCGGGGCGCTGCCCTGGAGCGTTCTCGCCTAGCAGCGGAACCACTTCCACCGGAACCTGCGGCGTCTCCCACTCGTTCCTTGCCGAGAAGGCCAAGTTGATCGTCTGCATGACTTCTCGCCTGAAGTCCTCAAACATTTTCCTCGTCGCCTCGTCCACCCGGGTGGGGGATCCTCCCGCGCCTGATCCTTCACCCTCGCCTCCTGCCATGGGACTTAACTCAAGATTTTCTTGCACCGACTGCTTCCACGCTCACCGCACCAGAACTGTTGAAGCCAAAATTGACCTCAACAAATGTTCACGAACCAAAGTGCAGTCAATGCCTACTTCTCTCAAACCTCGACCCCTGACAGGTTGCTAAGGCCCTAACACAGACCCAAAGCCTCAGCTGGGAGGTCCCACCACACACCCGGAAGATCTCTGAGAGCTTCCCCTCCAAAGCCAAATGCTGGGCTGGGAGCTCTTCAGAAGGCACTAGGGCTAGAGGAAAAATGATCAGCTTGCCTTCCAAAGAGCCCTTATGGGTCTTTTTATAGTCTTCCTTTGACCTGAAAATACTGAAATACCCCCGAGGGGTCCGCCGATAGCCAAATCCCGCTGTCATTTAAAGGGCATTTGGGTAATTCCACCTTGGGATAATTTATTATAAAATAATCCTCTTTATGAGCGCCGGGCCCCACCACGTGGGCCCACTTGGCGAGAACCCTGGCTGAGGAGGCTCCCGCTGGACCCCCACCCGGGCCAACCTTGGCGAGATCCCCTTGCCGGGGAGGTTCGCGCCCTCCACGGTCTTGAAACTACCACGGGCGGAAGGCCTACTTGGGGCCTTCTCGCCTCCCCTGGGCGGGAGCTTGCCCTAAGGCGGAAGCTTCCGTGGTCGACGAACTCTCCCACCGAGAGCTCGACTATCTGCCTTGGTCGGTCGACGATCTCTCCTGCCGAGAGCTCGACTATCTGCCTTGGTCGGTCGACGATCTCTCCTGCCGAGAGCTCGACTATCTGCCTTGGGCGGTCGACGATCTCTCCTGCCGAGAGCTCGACTATCTGCCTTGGGCGAGAGCCCCTTCAGGGCGAGAACTCTATAAGTATGTCTTAGGGCTGACCCAGGGCTAACCCGAGCCTAGCCCAATCCCTCAGTGGTGTCTCCGGGTCCCACCCAGCGAATATGGGGTTGTACAGGGAGGCAGTGTCGACACACATATTTATTAGTCGACATCAACTGTGTTGATACCTGGAGGCAGTGTCGATACACAGATTTATTAGTCGACATCAACTGTGTCGACACCGGGAGGCAGTGTCGACATACATATTTATTAGTCGACATCGTCTGTGTCGACACCTGGAGGCAGTGTCAACACACAGAATTCTTAGACTATATCAACTTTGTCGACACACAGGACTTGTGTCGACACACAGCAGAGTTTCAACAATGTTGATTGCTTTGAAGTAAAGAAGTGTCTGTGTCGACACAAAGAAGCAGTGTCGACACACTCTACAGATGCAGTGTCAAGAAGAAGTGTCGACACCAAAGGAGTTATGTCGACATCACCAAAGCTTGTGTCGACACTTAATCTACTTATGTCGACACATAATGACAATCAGTCTCGACGCTTTGCTGACAAAGACAAAGGTTCAAGAACTGACTGGAGACTTGACAAATGTGTATTCCAACAAGTTTGCTGAAGCTGTCAGACTTGTCAAAAGTTGGTTAGAAATCGGATCAGCCGGTTACCATGGATGAAGTCTATAAATAGATGGATTCTGTCAAATCAAAAGAACAATATGAACAACAATAACAACAACACAAACAACTATTGAAGTATTGATCATTGATCAAGAAAGTGTACGACAAACATGAGAAGATTTTTGTGAGAAGATCTAAGAAGACAATCTGAAGTGGCAATCTCCTCAGAATTTGTCTAAGGAGAATTCAAGCTAGAATTCTGAAGAAACTTCAAAAGTTCTGGAGATTGAGAGAGATCTTCAGCTATTGAAGTAAAGGAGTAGACATCTACAAAGTCTCTTAAGAAGTAGATCTTGAACTAATCTGCTAAGAAGGATTCAGATCTATTCTAAAATCTAAGAAGGAAGCTGCCAGCCAGTCAACTTCAAAGGAGATCAACCCTACTGAGTTTAGATTCAAGAAGCTTTGAAGAAAGCTAAGAACAGGTTGATTTCAGCCATCAGTCTTATCAAGAAGCAGATCAAGAAACCTTTTATCCCTTCTCTCTCAACAAGGGTAAGAGTCCATCTAAACACTTATCAAATTTTGTAGGATCTTTTCATAGATCTGAGTTGTAAGCATATATTATAAAGGCTGAGTGTAGGAGATATATATCTCATAGTGGTAGGGCTTTTGAGCCTGAGTGTAGGAGAAATTATTATCTGAGTTGTAGGCCTTGTGGAAAGGCTGAGGTAGGGCTGTTAGCCTGAGCTGTAGGAGTATGGATATATTCTGAGTTGTAGGAACCTTTCAGGGTTCTGAGCTGTAAGATCTGTGGATCTGATAAGAAGGAAGAAGTTAGGCCGAATTTAGCACACTGTTAGATAGGTGAAGGGAGAAAGTGGATGTACCCAGACCTTGAGAAACCACTATAAACCCGTATGCAATCTGTGATGTGTGTGTGACTGTGATTTCTATGCTGTGATTGCTGTAGAATAATTAGATTCTATTTAAAGAACTGAAATATTATTCTGCCTTAAGTAAAAAAGAAAAGAATCTATTCACCCCCCCTCTAGGTGTTTGGGTTATCTTGAATTCAATTCTATCAAGTGGTATCAGAGGGAGGTTACTCAAAGAAGGACTTAACAGTCTGAGTAAGATCCATAAGGCAGATTCAAGATCAAGAAAATGGGTTCAGGAGAAAATCATAAGGAACTAGGTTCTATGAAATTACCCATATGCAGGAAAGAGATATTTGGAATATGGAAAGAGAGGGTCAGACTTTTTATGGAGACCTCTGATCCAAGGATCTACATTACAGTAAAGGAAGGTCCTTATATTCCAATGAAATTATCAGTTCTAGATACAAATCAAAGAACTCCCAAGGATTTTTCAGAGATGACTAAGGAAGAGATCATCCTGACAACTATGGATAAAAGAGCCCAAAATATCATAGTAAGTGCCATAGATGATTTAACCTTTCAAAATTTGATTCACTGCAAGACCTCTAAGGAAATGTGGGACACTTTGATAGTCTACATGGAGGGTTCTGAAGAAGTCAGACAAGATAGAAAATCTATACTGAACCAGGAATATGAGAGTTTCAGACAAGGAAAGTCAGATGGTATAACTGAGTGTTATAAGAAGTTCAGTACATATGAACTGAATGATAAATTTCTAAGATCCTTGACAAAGGATTGTGACACTAAGATCTGTGCCATTAGGGAAGTGACCAAACTTGCAGATATCTCTCCTCCAACTTTGTTTGGAAATTGCTGTCATATGAGATGCAGCTGATGGCTAGGAAAGAGGAAGAGAAAAGTACAAAAGGGGAGCATAGAGAAAAGTCTGTGGCACTCAAGGTGGAAGCCACTAGGAAGAATAGGAGGATGTCTCCATCACCTCCTGAGATAGTTGCTGAAATTACTTCAGATAATTCAGACAACCAAAGTTCTGACAGCAGTGACTCAGATAAAGACTTTGATGCCTTCACAAGACAGTTTCAGAGTTTCCTAAAGAAGAAGCAATGGAAGTCTAGGCCCTCCACATCTCAGCCTGTGGATGACTATTATCAGAAGAGGAAGTCATCTAGGAAGGACAGGAGCAGGTCTAAGCCTAGCAAATCTACAACATCAAAGATAGTTTGTTACTGTTGTAATAAGCCTGGACAAGTTGTGGCTGAGTGTCCAGACAAAAGAAAGGAGTCTGCTGATAAAAGGAAGACTCAACAAAAGAGCAAGAAGGAGAAATCCTTTGTTGCTAAGAAGGAGAAATCCTTTGTTACTAAGAAGGAGAAGAGCTTGACAGACCAATCATCTTCAGAGTCTGAATCTGAAGCTGAGGCATACATTGATCTATATGCAGCAGATGAAGAAGATGAGTTTATGCAAGTGCTGAACTCTATCTATAAACAAGAAGACCATCAGTGCATGGGACTGATGGCTGGGTCAGAAGAAGACAAGTGCCAGGATCAGCCTGGTCCTAGTAAGGTACAATGTATTTCTAGAAATTCAGATTGTAGTACTGGTACAGAGTCAGCTACATCTGCATCAAGTGATGTGGATGGGTCTGAGTCTGAAGGTGATATTCATCAGTTGATAGATGAATATGGGGACTTGTTGCAGGCACTAAAGAAAAGCAAAAACCTGGCCAAAACTCAGGCTAAGGAAACTGTAGATCTTAAGATGGCTGCATCTGATTTAGAGAAAGAGTTGGATCAAAAAATTAATGAGGTTGCCAAACTGAAAACTATAACTGTTATTCAGATGGGTACAATCACATACAAAAATGATCTAATTAAAAGTCTGGAAGCCAGACTTCAAAAGGAGAAAGATTTGGTGGCTAGTTATTCCAAGCCAAAATCAGTTTTGCCCTTAATAGATAAGTTTGTGGCTCAAAAGGGTAAGGCTGGAATTGGCTTTAAAGGTGACACCAGGGCTGTCCAATTCAAGAGAAAGGAAAAAGCCTCAGTCCAGCCACTGAATTTTAAAGTCCCTGTTGTTTTTAGAAAGGTACAAGTGACTTCTAACAAGTATGACCTTGAGAATACTCATGATCATAGTAAGACTGAAGTTCTGAATGACAAGAGTGTTTATGTCAGTAAGGCAGCCTATGTCCATAAACCCCATGTTCTTAAGAAAATAGTGGGTGTAGCTGCAGCAGTACTAGCACAAAACAAAAGATTTGTTGTCAACCAGACTGCCAAGAATGTATCTAAAAATAGATACAACAAGTATGAATGCTGGTGCTGTGGCAAGATATGTCATTATGCCATAGATTGCTGGCATTACATTAGTGTCAGGAAGAACAACAGTCTACCTGTTAGAAGAGCTGCAGGTAGATTTATTAAGTATGAAGCTAACTTGAACCAAGGACCCAAGACTTACTTGGGTTCTAAGGAGAGATAATTCTTTATTGCATGTGAGACCAAGTTACCATGCCCCTATATGGTACTTAGACAGTGGATGTTCTAGGCACATGACTAGAACAAAGGGGTTGTTGAAGGAGTACTTACCTATCTTAAATGGGTCTAAAGTAATCTTTGGTGATTCTGAAAAAAGAATCATCAAAGGGTTTGGTAACTTTTCTAATAGCCAGATTACTATCACTCAAGTGGCCTATGTGAAGGGTTTGAAACACAACCTTATAAGCATAAGTCAGCTGAGTGATTTTGGATATGACATTTCATTTATTAAGAATGGATGTTATATCAAAAGATCAAGTGATCAAAAGATCATTTTGACAGGATATAGAAAAAAAATGTGTACTGTCTGAATCTTGAGTGTGAGAATAATGTTTCTCCTATTTGTCTTGTAGCTGATGAGAGTCTCTCATTGTGTCAAATGACACAAGAGGCTGGCCCATCTTAACTACAAACAATTGACCAACTCTTTAATAAAGAGTTAGTAAGGAATGGTCCAAAAGTTAAGTGTATAAAGGATAGGATTTGCTCAGCTTGTCAAAAAGGCAAGCAGACAAAATCCTCCTTTCATAGCCTTGAAAATAAGGATTCAGTGAGGTGTCTATACCTCTTACATATGGATCTATTTGGTCCTATGCCAGTTCATAGTCTAGGTAGGAAGGTCTACACTTTTGTGGTGGTAGATGACTATTCTGGATATTTCTGGGTGTTCTTTCTGAGACAAAAACCAGAAATCTCAAGTGTTTTATATAGTTTTGTCAAGCAAATTCAGAATGAACATGACAGTACAGTGGTCAAAATCAGAAGTGACCATGGCACTGAATTTCAATCAGAGAGTATGACAAGATTGTGTGAATAATTTGGGATTTTTAAAGAATTCTCCTCACCTAAAACTCCACAGCAAAATGGTATTGCTGAAAGGAAGAATAGAACACTGATTGAGGCTGGTAGAACTCTATTGAGTAACACTTTTCTCCCAGAATATTTCTGGGCTGAGGCAGTAAACACTGCATGACATGTGATCAATAGGGCTTCTATCACCAAAAGCCACAAAAAGACTCTCTATGAGATCATTAAGGGTAGAAAACAAAACTTATCCTATTTTAGGATCTTTGGTTGCAAGTGCTATGTCCTTAACAATGGCAAGTCTTATCTAACTAAGTTTGCTGCCAAATCCCAAGATGAGATATTTGTTGGGTGCAGCAACAATAGTAAGGCTTATAGAGTCTACAACATGATTACTCAAGTTGTAGAAGAGTCTGTACATGTTGTCTTTGATGAAACAAGACTGATTAACAGTGAGTTGCCTTGTAGCTCATGCAGTTCTACAGGTATAAATGAGAAAATGAACAAGCTTACCATTACAGAAGAATCAACTGAAGAGCAGGAAGTGGAAAATGGTGGCTACTGTCCAGGGGGAGTACGGGACTCTCTAGATGCTGATGAAAACCAAGAGGTGCAACATATTGAAGAGACTGGAGGTGTTCAACCTGAAGATAGTCTACCTCCAGCTGTTAGACACTTAAAGGATCATCCAGTAAATCAGATAATTGGTGATCTAAGACATGGAGTGGAAAGCAGGAGCAGGAACTTGAACACAGTGCTTTGCTCAAGCTTCCTATCTCAACTGGAGCCAAAGAGATTTGAAGAAGCTATTCTGGACCCACATTGGGTTGATGCCATGCAAGAGGAGCTGAATCAGTTCAGAAGGTACAAGGTCTGGGAGTTAGTTCCTAAACTAAAAGACCACAACATCATTGGAACAAAGTGGATCTTTAGGAACAAACTGGATAAGAATGAGATCATTTTGAAGAACAAAGCAAGACTTGTTACAAAAGGATACAGGCAGGAAGAGGGTATTGAATTTGATCAAACCTTTGCCCCAGTAGCAAGACTGGAAGCAATTAGGATGTTCCTTGCCTATGCATCATATCAAGGCTTCAAGGTATTCCAAATGGATGTAAAATCAGTATTCCTAAATGGAAATTTAAAAGAAGAAGTCTATGTAGAGCAGCTCTCAGGTTTTGTTGATTCTCTCAAACCTGATTATGTTTATAGACTTAGGAAAACTTTATATGGGTTAAAGCAAGCCCCAAGGGCTTGGTATGAAACCCTGTCTACTTTCCTTATTGAGAACAAATTCTCAAGAGGGAAACTAGACAAAACTCTATTCCTGATTTGGAGAAGCCTCACTTAGTTCACTGATATACATCAAGGTGTATTTGATGTTATTTTGAGTTTGTATGTGCAGGTTAAGTATATGCTAATATGCAGGAAAAAGTTTCTAAGTCCATGTATTGATACTTAAGAAAGCCTGTGTCGACACTTGGAAAAGCTGTGTCGACACCAGAAGCAACTGTGTCGACACACAGAATTTATTAGTCGACATCAACTGTGTCGACACCGGGAGGCAGTGTCGACACACAGATTTATTAGTCGACATCAACTGTGTTGACACCGGGAGGCAGTGTCGACACATAGATTTATTAGTCGACATCAACTGTGTCGACACCGGGAGGCAGTGTCGACACACAGATTTATTAGTCGACATCAACTGTGTCGACACCGGGAGGCAGTGTCGACACACAGATTTATTAGTCGACATCGTCTGTGTCAACACCTGGAGGCAGTGTCAACACACAGAATTCTTAGAATATATCAACTGTGTCGACACACAGGACTTGTGTCGACACACAGCAGAGTTTCAACAATGTTGATTGCTGTGAAGTAAAGAAGTGTCTGTGTCGACACAAAGAAGCAGTGTCGACACACTCTACAGATGCAGTGTCAAGAAGAAGTGTCGACACCAAAGGAGTTATGTCGACATCACCAAAGCTTGTGTCGACACTTAATCTACTTATGTCGACACATAATGAGAATCAGTCTCGACGCTTTGCTGACAAAGACAAAGGTTCAAGAACTTACTGGAGACTTGACAGCCGTGTATTCCAACAAGTTTGCTGAAGCTGTCAGACTTGTTAGAAGTTGGTTAGAAACCGGATCAGCCGGTTACCATGGATGAAGTCTATATATAGATGGATTCTGTCAAAGCAAAAGAACAATATGAACAATAATGTGAACAACAATGTGAACAACAATGTGAACAACAATGTGAACAACAATAACAACAACATAAACAACTATTGAAGTATTGATCATTGATCAAGAAAGTGCATGACACACAGGAGAAGATTTTCGTGAGAAGATCTACGAAGACAATCTGAAGTGGCAATCTCCTCAGAATTTGTCTAAGGAGAATTCAAGCTAGAATTCTGAAGAAACATCAGAAGTTCTGGTGATTGAGAGAGATCTTCAGCCGTGGAAGTAAAGGAGGAGACATCTACAAAGTCTCTTAAGAAGCAGATCTTGAACTAATCTGCTAAGAAGGATTCAGATCTATTCTGATATCTAAGAAGGAAGCTGCCAGCCAGTCAACTTCAAAAGAGATCAACCCTACTAAGTTCAGATTCAAGAAGCTTTGAAGAAAGCTAAGAATAGGTTGATTTCAGCTATCAGTCTTATTAAGAAGCAGATCAAGAAACCTTTTATCCCTTCTCTCTCAACAAGGGTAAGAGTCCATCTAAACACTTATCAAATTTTATAGGATCTTTTCATAGATCTGAGTTGTAAGCTTATATTATAAAGGCTGAGTGTAGGAGAAATAGATCTATGAGTGGTAGGGCTTTTTAGCCTGAGTGTAGGAGAAATTATTCTCCGAGTTGTAGGCTTGTGGCAAGGCTGAGGTAGGGCTGTTAGCCTGAGCTGTAGGAGTGTGGATACATTCTGAGTTGTAGGAACCTTTCAGGGTTTTGAGCTGTAAGATCTATGGATCTGAGAAGAAGGAAGAAGTTAGGCCGAATCTAGCACACTGCTAGATAGGTGAAGGGGGAAAGTGGATGTACCCAGACCTTGGGAAACCACTATAAACCTGTGTGCAATCTGTGATGTGTGTGTGACTGTGATTTCTGTGCTGTGATTGCTGTAGAATAATTAGATTCTATTTAAAGAACTGAAATATTATTCTGTCTTAAGTAAAAAAGAAAAGAACATATTCACCCCCCCTCTCTAGGTGTTTGGGTTATCTTGAATTCAATTCTATCAGAGCCACGATACGAACCTGCCAAAGTTGTAGACGAGCAGCCTAGGCTCGCAATCCGCGTGCACTCGACTCGCTCTCGCCGAGGCTAGATAGGCGGGCAGAGCAAGCCGATTCATCAATTTTGCACCCGCTCAAAGAAAGGGTAGGCGAGCAAGAGCGCATCATCCGCACTAACCCAGAGAGAACTAAGCAGCGGCACAATAAAAGCAACGGGCAACAAACATGAGCCCATTGGCGGGCTAGAAGGTCTTAAGTTATTACAGATCAAATATTCTGAAAGAAAGTTCGCAACCTAACTACGCGAATTGATCTAGGATGTGGATTCGACCTGGGCCTAGTGATCAATAGAGCAGAAGGGGCAGGCAGCTCAGTACTAGATCCACTTCCACCTGCCCCGCCTCTGCATCCAGGATCGGGGCGGCACACGAGGATAATGGTACTCGCGGACTACCAACATCTCCTGCTGGGCCAGGTCAATCTGCTCTGTGGAATGCCTAAGCCGCTCCTCGGCTCGCGTGATGTGCACCCCCTTAGAAGTAACTCCATCCCCGTTAGCTGGTCGCCTCATCCCCTCCAGAACTGCGAATCTCTCCTCCGCCTCGGCCTTGTCCTTCTCTACCCTGTTGTAAACCTCCTGTAACAGTAGCGCGTGCTTTTGAAATTGCCGTGTTACCTGCCTCTTCATCCTCTCAGCATCCAGTGGGTCTCCCAGGTACTTCGAAATATGATCAGTATCAAGGGGAGGCAAATATCCCTCGCTCATGTCGACGTCGGAGGAGGAGATCACATTGAAGCCTGTAGAAGGAAGGATCAGGAGCAAACAGTGATAAACGGGCAAGAGTGGAAACTCACTAGGGGTCGGTACGTCGCCCGCACCAACAAATGGCCGGGAGGAGCCCGGCCAGCCCTGGAAGGGTTCCCCTTCAGGAATTATGAAAGACTTCCCCAGCCTTAGGGGAATCAGGAAGGAAGTTCGCATACCACATGGGCGACCTCGGCACCGGTCGTCGGGTTGGACCCGGGGGGGTCGTTCACAGGATACCGCCTAATGATCCTCCCTTTCACTGGCCTGAAGAGGGGGCTGGGCGATCTACGCGCTAACCACGGGGCGGCTTCAAGAGCCTGCTCCCTAGTCCCCTCTGCCGCGGGCGCTAGGCGTGCTCATATCTCCTCAGACATGGACATCACTCAAGTATAGCTCATAGAGAAGGTCAGGAGAAGGCGGGATTTTTCCAAAGATTCGATGGTATATTTATAGCACGACGGTGGGACAAACCAATAGATTCCCTCCAGCTCAGTGAAACACTCACCGAACACGTGGGTTGGATGATTCTTTTCGAGCTTGCCAAGCTCAAAAAGGGCGGGGATTGTGTACAACCCCGTATTCGCCGAGTGAGTCCACCAGGCCAGACGAGCGGACTAGGGCAACCTGCCCGCGCCAGAACAGTGTGCGGGCAAACTCAGAGCGGCCAGCTCGCTCTCGCCAAAGCTAAGTGAGCGAGCTGCGTGAGCTGGCCCACCCGGCCGGCACTCGCCCGGAGCTCGTTGAACGGAGCTCGGCGTTTGTCGATCTCAATTTCTCCGGACTCCTTTTGAATAACAACTCAGACTGACCGGCTTGCCCTCGCCAAGGTCAGGCGGGCGAGCTGCGCGAGCTGGCCCACCCAGACCACTCTCCCATAGGCAACCTGGCCGCCAGCCCACCTCAGAATAAGGGTTGGTGGACTAAGATAAGCTAGCTCTCACTCGCCTAAGGAGGGAAGGCAAGCTGCGGGAGCCAGGTCGCATCCGCCTCAGTGGGATGGCAAGCTATGGCGAGCTGACCTCCATATCCTTGGAGTCTGTCCAATGGGGCCCAGCGGCCAAATTACCTGGATTCCCCTACAGGGGGTGACAATATCCTTCTAGAACAACGGAGTTACTCTGTTGGCAGACTCAGTTGGGCTGCACATAGCTGTTCAGAACAACAAAAGTTGGCTATTTGCAGGCTGTTTTCAGAATCTTATAAATAGGATCTAAGGGGTACCTCAGAAGGCATGCTCACTTATCTTCCAGTCTACTAGTGCTTTCTGAGGTCCCTTAGCCCAGCATTTGGCTAAGGAGGGGAAGCGCATTGAGATCTTTCGGGTGTGTGGTGGGTCCTCTGCGCCGAGCCCTTGGGTCACTTCCCTATTCCTTTTTCCTTATCATTTTGCTTGCAGGAGAGAAGTAGGTGCGCGATCACCCCTTTCCCAAGGGTGAACTCCACAAAGACTAATTTTTCGGTTTCAACACGCTGTCTGCTTTCTAAGGAGATCCACGAGGAGATATGGGCGCAAGAGGTGGAGCCAGACATGGTCGCGATGCGGAGGTGGTCTTTCTTCGTGGTATGTCAAAGGCCCTTAGGATGGCGTCCCGCAAGCGGGAGTGCGACATTGCTGGCTTGGGCTTTGATGATCTGTCTGAGGACGAGCTTATTGATGTTGATGATGAGGAGCAGTCCTTTGTATTTGGGTTCCTTATATGGTTTTTACTGTTAGCTCTTGCGGCGTACTTGCGTACTTATCTTGTTGCAGCTTTATATCCTTTGTTTCATATCTTCTGCTTTGTCTTATCATTTACGGGTCATTGTTGTCCAGGGCATATTTTGATGTATTGAGTTATGGTGTAATGCAGACAACCATAAGTTGTGTTTTTGAGGCTGGCGACCGGCGGGCGGGCCCGAGGTGGTTCTGTGACTTTCTTTCAAAGTGAAGAGCAAATGCTTTGAACCAGGTAACGCGGTGTCGGGCTTTATAAGCCTGGAATGTTATCGAGCGAGGCTGTGAAGACCTCTAAACCTGAGCCTCTGTGTGAGTGATATGCCTTGGTGGCATCGCAACCTACTGTGGGAGGAGGGTGGACCTTCGATTGCAGGGAGTGAGGGTTGTAAGGGCCTATGGTCCCCGAATAGACGACGAATTTTGGACACTTGCAGACCATTGGAGAGCGCGAGGGGGTCAGGCCCTGATGTCATCACGACCTACTGTGGGAGAAGAGAAAACCTTCGATCGCAGGCAGTGAGACCACTAAGAGCTAGGAGCCCCGTAGAAGAGTCAGGGGCAAATCCCGACGTAACCTTCTACTTGAAGAAATGACGAAATTCGAAAACTTGCAGACTATTTGCAGGTGCGAGGGGCAAACCCTAGCAATGTCGTAACCCACTATGACAGAAGGGGAACCTTCAATTGCAGGCAGAGAGGCCACTAGGGGCTGGGAGCCCCGTCAAAGAGTCAGGGGGCAAATCCTGACGTAACCTTCTACTTGAAGAAACAACAAAGTTCAGAAACTTACATATCGCTGGCGAGCGCGAGGGGGAAGGCCTTGGCAACGTCATGACCCACTACGGGAGAAGGGAGAGCCTTTGATCACAGGCAGTGAGGTCATTAAGGGTTGGGAGCTCCGAAGAAGTGTCTGGGGAAAATCCCGACGTAACCTTCTACTTGAAGAAACGAAGAAGTTTAGAAACTTGCAGACCGCTGGCGAGCGCGAGGGGGCAGGCCCTGGTGACGCCGCGACCCACTACGGGAGAAGGGAAAACCATCGATCGCAAGCAGTGAGGCCACTAAGGGCTGGGAGCCCTATAAAAGGGTCAGGGGGAATATGTAATACCCCAAAATGTTGTAGGAGCGACGGGGATCACTTTTGGCCAAGACAAGGTTTTGGTGCAGGTGACACGGGCCCCGACACGGGCGTGTCGGAGGCCGTGTCGGGCGTGTCGAGCTCGGGCCGTCGAGCTGGCCGTGTAGTCGACCAGTTCAGGTCGACGATGGTCGTGTGGTGGAACACGGCCTAGGACACGGGCGTGTCCCAGGCCGTGTCACACCTGGGCTGTACGATGGGGTACACGGGCAGTGACACGGGCACGAACACGGGCGTGTCTAGTTTGACACGGGCGTGTCTGATGCCGTGTCACCAAGCCGTGTACCTCTCTGACTGCGAATTGTTGGCCGATTGCACACGGGGGGCATGACACGGGTCCCGACACGGGCGTGTCGCAGGTGACACGGGCGTGTCGGAGGCCGTGTCACATGCCGTGTTGCTGGTTTTCAATTTTGGTTGAGACGGCGAATGAGCTACACGGCCAGGCACACGGCTGTGTGTGAACCCGTGTTCGGCCCAGTTTTTGTGATTTCAGATCTAATCCTGGCCGTTCGTTTCCTTGGCTTTGGATCCGACGGTGGGGGGGCTGCTCCTGGGTGGTTTTAGCCGGGAATAGGGTTTTGAAACCCTTATTTCACTTGGGTACTCTCTCTCTAAAATCTAGAGAGAAGGGAGAGCTTGGAGGAGGAAGAAGGAGGTCAACTCCGACGGCCGGTGGAGATTCGGAGCTCCAAATCGCGAGCCGTCTTCGGATCCGCGGAGGCAAGGAGATTGCGGTGCTTTTCATCCACATAGATTTTCATGGCGCTGCGGAAGAACGCAAGGGTAACAATTTCTCATCCTTGGGCATGTGAAGCCCTCTTTTCCTTTGCATAGGAAGCCCTCTCTCGCGAGTGAGCGAAGAGTTGGAGCGTTCCTTGGAGTAGATATGTAAAGTCCCCCTTGTGTAGAGTCCGTATGCAAAAACGGACATAGGCATTGTGTGTGAAGCCTATCCGGACAAGTAGAGCTGGATCGGTGATGTTGCATTGCATATGAATTGGGGAAGACTCCGGGTGTTTGGGCGTTTTTCGGGTTTTCTACGTGGTAGATTGCATCAGGGAGCCTTGGAGATTAACTCCAAGGTGCACCCGGAAAACTGGGCAAAAGCGGGTTTTGCCAACACGGTGGCCGGGGAGCCAACGTGAACATAACCGGGTTATGTGATTATTGTGGTGGAAACGGGACTCGGTGAGTCTTGGCCTGCGCATATGGCTTAAATTGTCGTTGCGGTGTGAGCACGGGTCAGGCGGAACCGTACCCGGTCTATGTTGTTCGGTAGAACCGTTGGCATGGATGAGGGTCTTCGGCGGTCTATGGCTTAAATTGCCGTGATTAAGGCCAGGAAGGCAAAATGCTCATATGGATGACCGTCCAAGAGGCGGTGGTGGATTGGGAACGTCTATGGCTTGAATTGACGTGACGTTGGTTGGTTCGCCGAGAATGTGCCCTGAGTGCACGGGGTGTGTGGCCGTGCGAGCCCACGCCTGTGGTGAAGTGCAAATACTTTGTATAATTGCCTATGCTAATAAAGTGCAGGGAAAGAGCATTGCTGCCCCGAATGTGGGGGCGGGATCGTTATAATTTGGTCAGCATTGCTGACCGTTGCTATTGTTTGCCACCGGGCGGTGGTTTGTGGCTTGCAGGTGCTGCGGAGCAGAGCGGGAAATAGCGGGCTAAAGCCCTTGTTGCTGTGCCGGCCCTCGAAGGCCTAATTGCTTATGTTTCTTTCCCGTTTTTCATGTATGGCCGGCCTGCGTGCCGAAGTTTGGAAAACACTTCTTTTGTTAAGTGAACAGTGTAAGGCCTTGAGGCCATTTCTCTTTTGGTGTATGTATACATTCCTGAGTTTGTAGTGGACATTCATGCTGTTGTGGCTGGGTTCTTATTTCTTTTGCAACCTAATCAATTGCTTCCGCTAGGTGTTGTGTAAGACGACATGATTGGTTGAATGGTTTCAACGCGTAACCAACCGGTCTGTCCGTAGTATATGGCGTCGGGCCCCGACCGGACCTACTGCTATATGCTATGTGACGGATAGGGGTGTTACAGAATACCCCGACGTAACTTTCTACTTGAAGAAACCACGAAGTTCGGAAACTTACAGACCGCTGGCGAGCGTGAGGTGGGCAGACTCTTGAGACGTCGTGACCCACTACGGGAGAAGGGCGAACCTTTGATCGTATACAGTAAGGCCACTAGGGGTTGGTATCCCCGAAGACGAGTCAGGGGGCAAATCCCGATGTAATCATCTACTTGAAGAAACGATGAAGTTTGGAAACTTGCAGACCACTGGAGAGCACGAGGGAGGAAAGCCTTGACGACGTTGCAACCCACTGCAAGAGAAGGCCGAACCTTTGATCTTAGGCAATGAGGCTACTAGGGGTTAGGATCCCTATAGAAGAGTCAGGGGAAAATCCCGACGTAACCTTCTACTTGAAGAAATGACCAAGTTCAGAAACTTGCAGACCGTTGGCGAGCGCGAGGGGGCAGGCCCTGGTTGTCGGGTACATTAGAAACAATGTACTATATTTGAAGAAGCCCTTTCAACTCAATGATATACACAAGTATGTATTTGGTGTATGTTTCAGTTTATGCATGCAGGTTAGTCTATGTAATATTGATTGGACAGGTGGTCCAAGTGACATTGATAGATGGATTCAAAGAAACTGACTGAAAAGGTAGAAAATTACCTAGGTCCAAAAGCGTCGAGTGAAGTCAGTTCACTCAACGCTATATAGCTAAAAGTACTTAGTGAAGTTAGAACAATCAACGCCTAGCAAGTTGCAGTGTAGAGAAATAGCTAAGTACAAAAGTGTCGACACACTTCAACTATATCGACACCTTTGTAGGACCTGTGTCGAGACAAGTTAGTTATCTCGATACTTTGAAGTTCAAGTTAGCAGTGTCGAGACAAGTCAGTTATCTTGACACCTTGAAGATTAAGACAGCAGTGTTGAGACAAGTAAGTTATCTTGATACTTTGAAGATCAAGTCAGCAGTGTCGATAAAAGTCAGATATCTCGACACCTTAAGACAGAAGTGTCAAGATAATACAACAGTCTCGACACAATGAAGACTAAAGTGTAGACTTAAAGATGTCGACACCCGGCAGACTGAAGTGTCAAGACAATTAAACTGTCTCGACACAGTGAAGATTTAAAGCAAGTATAAAAGTGTTGACACACGGCAGACTGAAGTGTCAAGACAATTCAATTGTCTCGACACAGTGCATATTCAAAAATGTCGACACAGTCGACTGTTGTGTCGAGACAAGTCAACTATCTCGACACCTTCAAGTTCAGACTGAAAATTCTACTAAGTAAAATTGTGTTGAGACTGCTAAGATGTCTCGACACCTTCTAAAAACACTTAAGTAATATAGTGTCGAGACACTTTGGACTTCTCGACACTTTTTGATCCTGAAGTTGAACAGAGTCAACACAGAAGTGTCAAGTCGAGTCAGAAATATCATGTCAGCTACAGTAACGTGATATCTCATCAGAAACTGTTTGAAGGAGAGCTTGATGTATGATGGCGTAATGATGACGTCATCAATCAGAAGCCAATAATCTGTGAAGGCTATATATAGTGGGGTTGCCTTCACAGAATTAGTGATTCAACAAATCAATTCTCTCATTCTAATTTCTTCCAAGTCAAGGGAGGACTACAACTGCAGGAAAAAGAAGGAAGACGGAAGTATTCAAGAAAATCTTCTGATCCTTTCAACAAGTTGATCAGAGGATTAAGGTGGATCTATTCTACAAGTTCTTTAAGGAAATCAAGCTGATCATCATCAAGAAGATTGCAAATCCCGAGAAGTATCTTTTCAGCCAGTCTGTTCATCAAGAATTAATTTTTTGCTGTAGAATTGAAGAATCTGAATTCTCAGATAAGTCAGATCACAGAACTGTTGTTTTCTAAAATTATTTACCTCTTAATTTTGTAAGATCTCTTTGAGGTCTAAGTGGGTAGGAGATTTAATCTCTGAGTTGTAAGCCTGATTTATAAAGTCTGAGGTAGGGTTCTTGAGGGACCTAAGGTAGGTGATTTATGTGGGATCACTGAGGTGTAAGCTTGTGTTATAAAGGCCGAGATAGGGTTCTTGAGGGACCTGAGATAGGAGATTGGGTGGATCTCTGAGGTAGGACCAGTGGGTCTGAGTTGTAGGTTTCTTAATAGAAAATGAGCCTGTAAGATCTTTTGATCTGAGTTGAAGAGAAAGAGATATTACCTTATCCAGCACATTGCTAATGAGGAATAAAGGCGAATGCGGATGTACCCTAAATAGGGGAACCACTATAAATTCTCTGTGTACTGTGGATTGCATGTTCTGTGTTCTGTGGATTACTTGTGATGTGTTCTTGTGAAAGTATATTTTTCAAGTATCTACTGAATATTAAATCTAAATGACTAAGAAATTTAAAAGACATATATTCACCCCCCTCTAGGTGATTAACTACCCATAGATTTATCTTTCAAGTGGTATCAGAGGGAGGTTCTTCAAAGAAAGACCTAACAGTCAGAAAAAGATCCTAAGAGTGGTTGAAACATATCAGATCTAATGGCTTCTGAATCTCACAGAGAACTTAGTTATATGAAACTTCCAATATGTATAAAGGATAACTTTATTATTTGGAAGCAAATGGTGAGATTGTTTATGGAGGCATCAGATCCAAGAATCTTTGTCATAGTAGAAGGACCATATATTCTTATGAAAGTATCTATCTTAGATGCAAATGTGAAAACCCCTAAGAAACTATTTGAGATGACAAAGGATGAGGTGGTTCCTGCCACCATAGATAAAAGAACACAAACTATAATTGTCAGTGCAATAGATAATTCAACCTTTCAGAACTTTGTACAATGCAAAACATCCAAGGAGATGTGGGACACTCTAATAGTCTATATGGAAGGCACAAAAGAAGTCAGATATGACAGAAAGTCTCTACTCAACCAACAGTATGAGACATTCAGGCAAGGGAAGACTAGTTCTATAGAACTTTTTTATGAAAAGTTCTTTAGAAGTCAATGACTTAAAGAATTATGGCAGAGAATTTTCAAACTATGAGCTAAATGACAAGTTTCTGAGATCCCTAAACAAAGAATAAGACATAAAGATTTGTGCTGTAAGAGAAATGGGCAATCTGAGGAACATATTACCCCAGGATTTGTATGGGAAGCTATTGTCACATGAGCTTCAGTTAAATTCTAGAAAAGCTGAAGATGAATCTGCCAGAAGTTCAAATCAGACTAGATTTGTGGATTTCAAAGCTGACACATAAAAGAAGGCTAAAAGAGAAATTCCATCATCACCAAGAAGGGATGAAGATACAGTTAGCACTGAAACAAGTTCTTCATCAGAAGAATTGTCAAATGGAGAATTGGCAATGTTCACCAGATAATTCAAGAAGATGATGATAAGAAGGAAGCAATGGAACAAGAAGACATCATCTGGTTCAAGTTCTAGCAAAAATAAAGAAAAACATAGAAACAAATCTGTGGTCAGGTATGATACAAACCAGAACAAGCAAATTAAGACTGACATTATTTGTTATTGCTGTAACAGGCCTGGACATGTCATTGCTGACTGTCCAGTAAAAAGAAAGGAGAACAAAATGTCTAAGGAAAATAAGTTCTATAAAGACAAGAAATCAGAAAAGGGTCTGATGGCAAATAAGCCTAAGACTTTATCTGATAGTGATACTGATTCAACTGAATCAGAAGAAGAACATGCACACATTGGACTGTTCTCCTATGAAGAGGAATTCATCAAAGAGGCCATATAAAAGGGTAATAACTCCATAACTTCATCACTCCATGGTGACTATGAATATGATATGAAGGTTAACTTGATGGCACTATCTGATGATCCAAAAACTGAAATTCTTGACTATCGGGATACTCAGGTAATCTATGACAATTCTATTTGTTCTAAAACTTTTGTTTATGAGACTGAGGATGATTCAGACTCATGTAACTCAAATTTTGAGTCACATAAGTCCAACTCTGAGACTGAACAGCAGCAGCTCACAGTTTAATTTGGAAAACTGCTAGAGGCTCTTGTACAAAGCAAAAATCTTATCAAAGTACAAGCCATTGAGATTGCATCACTAAAAGGTCTAAGTACCATTATGAGATGGCTACTCAAAAGATTAGTCTTCAAAGTTCAAAGGCTAAGCTAACTAAGATCATTGATGATCAAATCATGTTACTAAAACAAAAGGATGCAACCATTCAGCAGTTAGAACTCAAACTCCTGAATGAGAAAAGACTTGCTCAGTTATTTTCCAACCTAAGATTGTGCTTTCTATTATAGATACCTTCTCAAGAATTGCTGAAAGTGGACTTGGTTATGTTAAACCTATGAGAAGAAGAGGCAAAAAACTAACAGGACAAAAGGGTCCAGTCATATCACAACCTGTGTTTCAGACTAAGGGAAAAGAAATCCAAAAGTCTGGACCAGTTGGTCCAAACTCATATGTGAATAGGAAAGCTATTCCCAATGTGCTTGCTCCAAGGAGGACAATTATGACTGAGAGGCAAAACAACCATTTTGCTCCCAATTAAAATGCAACTATCAAGTTTGCTGATTCCTGTCCTAAGGAATGTCAGCATAAAATTCCTACTGTTCCTCCAAAGAGGAGGTACAACAGAAATGAGTGCTGGTGTTGTGGAAAGATTATACACTTTGCCCTGGACTGTTGGTTCAATCACACTGTGTCTTATGGGCATAAAATATTCCCAGCTAAGAAATTTTTAGGTGGTCTCAATAAAGCCCCAACTAACAAGCACCTAGGACCCAAGATAATTTGGGTTCCTAAGGATAAATAAATTCTTATTTTATAGGTATGTCCAAGTACCGGAGTTAGACCCATCTGGTACTTGGATAGTGGATGTTCCAGACACATGACTGGAATAAGGAGCAACTCGAGGGAATTTATTCCAGTGAAGAATAGACCAAAGGTGATCTTTGGTGGAGCTGACAAAGGGATTACTGAAGGTTATGGTAAGATCTCTAATGACTTAGTCACTTTTACTAAAATAGCTTATGTGGAAGGGTTGCAACATAACCTTATAAGCATAAGCCAACTTTATGATCTTGGCTATGACATTTCATTCCACAAGGATGAGTGCCTCATAAAAAGGTAAAGTGACCAAGAGGTCATCTTGGCAGGCACTAGGCATGGGAATGTGTATTGTTTGAATTTTCTTTGTCTAAAGTCAGACTCACCTATATGCCTAGTTGCAAATGAGAAAGCCTCACACTGTGTCAAATGACAAAAGTGGCTAGCTCATTTGAACTATAAGGTCATAGATAAGTTTTTCAGTAAAAAGCTAGTTAGGAATAGTCCTAACATTAAATGCTCTAAGGAGAGCATTTGCTCTGCATGCCAAAAAGGCAAGCAGACCAAAGCTTCATTCAAAAGTATTTAAACCAAAAACTATATGAGGTGTTTATACCTCTTGCATATGGACTTGTTTGGTCATATGTCAGTTCATAGTCTAGGAAGGAAAGTCTACACCTTTGTGAGTGTTGATGACTATTCCAAATTTACTTGGATTTTTTTAAAGAAAAAAGTCTGAAACTCCTGATGTCTTCAAGACATTTGTCAAACAAATACAGAAAGAATTGAATAGTTCTGTGGTTAGAATCAGAAGTGATTATGGAACTGAGTTTCAATCTGAATGCATGACAAAGTTTTGTGAAGAACTTGGTTTTCAGCAAGAATTTTCCTCTCCAAGAACACCCCTATAAAATGGGATTGCTGAGAGAAAGAACAGAACTCTCATTGAAGCTGGAAGAACCATGCCGAGTGATTCTTGTCTCTCAGAATATTTCTGGGCTGAAGCTATTAACACAGCATATCATGTTCTTAATAGAGCTTCAATCAACAAAAGGCTGACTAAGACTCCTTATGAACCAATGAAGGGCAGAAAACCAAACTTGGCCTACTTCAGAATCTTTGGATGTATATGTTTTATCCTAAATAATGGGAAAACATACATAACTAAATTTGCTGAGAAGTCCTATGAAGGCATATTTGTTGGTTATAATAACCACAATAAGGCCTATAGGGTCTACAACTTGAGGGATCAAGTTGTATATGAGTCTATTCATGTTATATTTGATGAAAGTTCTATGTATTAAAATGATAAGCCAGGTACATCAAGCACAACAAGAGAAGGCTTGAAGCTAAAGGAGCTATCAATATAAGACTCAGTTCCAGCAAGCCAAAGTATATAATATGGAGTCAACATTGTTGAGGAAGAGCTTGCACAGGAATAACCAGAAGAAGAGACTCAGCAATAAGGTGAAGCTGTTCAAAGAGAAGAGATCACATTACCAATTACCATTAGACATCTAAAGGATCATCCAAGGGAATTGATCATTGGAGATGTAGCTCATGGTGTGACCATAAGAAGTAGACGACACAATATTGTAATGTACTCAAGTTTTCTGTCTCAAACAGAACCAATGAAATTTGAAGAAGCCAATGTAGATCCATTTTTGATAGGGGCTAAGCAGGAAGAATTGAACCAGTTCAAGAGATGTAATGCCTGGAAGCTTGTTCCCAGACCAGATGACTATAACATCATAGGAACCAAGTGGATCTACAGGAACAAACTGGATGAGAATGGTGTTATAGTCAGAAATAAGGCTAGACTGGTTGCAAAGGGATATAGACAAGAAGAGGGTATACGATTTGATCAAACCTTTACACCAGTGGCTATATTGGAAGCTATTATACTTTTCCTGGCATATGCGGCCTACAAAAGATTCAAGGTTTACCAAATGGATGTGAAGTCAGCCTTCCTTAATGATAACCTCAAAGAAAGGGTCTATGTTGAGCAACCCTCAGGTTTTGTTGACTCTACTCATTCTAATCATGTTTATCTTTTATTAAGAGCTCTCTATGGGTTAAAACAAGCCCCAAAGGCTTAGTATGAGACTTTGTCTAAATTTCATCTGGAGAACAAATTCTTAAGAGGGAAAATAGACAAAATAGTATTCCTAAGGGAAGTCAAAGTCAAAACCATTCTAGTACAAATATATGTAGATGACATTATATTTGGTTCTATTGATGAGTCACTTTGCAATAAGTTAGTCAAATTTATGCAAGGTAAGTTTGAGATGAATAGTATGGGTGAACTCAAGTTTTTTTGGGGTTTCCAAGTTAAGCAAACTATAAATGGACTTTTCATTAGTCAGTCTAAGTTCACCAATGAGTTAATCAAGAAGTATGACATGAAAACAACCACTTCTATGAGAACTCCTATGGGGTCCAGTATGTCTTTAGACAAGAATGGTGCTGGCGAGCTAGTTGATATCACCTTGTATAGGGGCATAATTGGATCACTGCTCTATTTAACAGCCAGTAGACCAAACATAATGTATGCTACTTGTGTCTGTGCTAGGTATCAAGCTTGCCCTAAGGAGTCTCACTATACATCAGTCAAAAGAATATTGAGATATCTAAAGAGCATACCTAATCTTGGCCTATGGTATCTCAGGAATAGTGATTTTGAACTAACAGGCTTTTCAGATACAAATTATGCAGGTTGTAAAGAAGACAGGAGAAGAACTTCAGGTTCATGTCAATTCCTTGGAAGAAGCCTGGTGTCATGGAGCAACAAAAAGCAAACAAATATAGCAATATCCACTATTGAATCTAAGTATATTTCAGCTGGAAGTTGTTGTGCACAATTGCTTTGGATTCAACATCAATTACAAGATTACAACATTCAGCTAAGTAAAATTCCATTATATTGTGATTCTACCAGTGTCATTTCAATTGCAAATAATCATGTGTCACATAGTAGAACCAAACATATTGAAATTAGATATCACTTTATTAGGAAACATGTAGAAAAGGAAGATATTAATCTAGAATTTGTTCCAATAAATAGACAAATTACTGATATTTTCACTAAGCCCCTAGATGAAGAGAAATTTAATTTCTTTAAGTCTGAACTTGACATGTTAAATCAAGAATAATTAATGAATACAAAAAGCCTGATAAAAATAAGAATAAAATATTTGGTCAGTAATTAAGTTTACTTACCTAAATATAAAGAATAGACCTCAAAAATGTCAAGTATCTATAGTTTAGAAAACAAAATATTGACTAAGTTAAAAGTTGGGTCGAGACACCAGAAATTATGTCGACACTGTATACTGCAATGTGTCGAGCCACCAAAATAAGTGTCGAGATATCAAGGGTGTCAAGATCCTAAGGTATGTGTCGAGAGACATTATTCTTGTGTCGACTTGTGTACGTCGACACATCTCGACTGAAAATTTTTCCCTGTGTCGACACTAGGTATTTACCTAAAAAAATTTGAAACAGTCTAAATATAGCGTTCCCTTTCATCTTCAGGAAAGATTAGACTATAAATAGGGCGTGAGAGTAAAAGTCGACTACGCTTTCTCGATATTATGAACTGTTGATTCCTGAGTGTCGAGCCCTAGAACCCAGATCAGTCGACACTCATCAACTATTTCTCTCCACTCTCATGGCACCCAAGAATGACGATAATATCTTTAAAGGTTATGAACTTGTTCGTAATTGATTCGATTCAACATCTAGAAAAATTAAGAATGTCATAACCCTAATCACAGAAGCAGGATTGGAATGTCTGCTTTCAGAACCGTCAAATATCTGGAAACGGAAGGTTAATGAATTCTTTTCCAATGCTCATCTTGACTCAAACTCAGAAAAGATTAAGTCCAAAGTGAATGGAGCAAAGGTCAAAATCACAACCAAGAGACTTGCCAAGATATTTCAATTGCCAAGGATTGATCAAGAAGATGACCTAGATTCTGCCAAGACTTCAGAATCCATGGAGTGGTGTGGATTGGCCCTAACCACAAAGATTGGAAGCACCCTAATCAGGAAGGGTATGAATACCCAGGGCAAATTCCTATCTGAAATAATAGGGAAAGTGCTGTTATGCAAAACAGGAGCACATGACAGAATTTCTGCTCAAATGTTTGAGCTAATGGCAAGAGTAATCTTCAAAGTGAAGACAAACTAGAGCAAAATTGTCTTTCATAAAATAGCAGAGAACATCAAGAAGCCCAATATGGGCAGAATTATAAGCCTCTACTTAGTACAAGCCATTCCTGACAGTCTCAACCTCAAGATTGGATCTAAGATCAATCACATGAGAAGAATGGACATGAGAATACTAGCAAGGTGGGATAGAGTAATATCCAAGGAAACACCTATAATGGAGAAGGAGAAGGAGAAAATAGTGATTGTGGAAGAAGAATCTTCCAGTGAATCTGAAAATCAGGGCAGTTCCATCTCAGAGAAACAGGATGATACATCACCTGAAAAATCTCTAAGGACCTCTCGTGCTACTGGTGATAAGATGCAGGGGGAGACAATCCTAGCTAGGGATCCAAGTAAGGGGGAGAACCTTAATTTTCTGCCAAATATAGATTTGGATACTGTAAATACAATAGTAATGGAAGTAGTACAAGAGCTAGACACTATTCTGGAACAAGAAGAAGTCCCTGAACAGAAAATATATAATAAAGAGAATGAGGATGTAGTTTTTAAGGAGACTGATGATGAAATCTGTCTAAATAAAGATACGGATATCCAGGGGGAGATGACTGCACTTCCAGAGGACCCTATTCCTGATGCTATAACTCAGCAAGATGAAGTAATCATGAAAGATAACAATCTTAATGAAGTTGGTGCAAGAGTTGAGGGGGAGTTAACAGATCTAGCCCCAAATACTGAAGGAGCTAAAGAGACTAAATCAGTTTAAGTAGTTTGTTCTTCTGATTCTGAGGAGGAAGCCTCTCAGATGAAGAAATGAAAATTAATTGAACTAAAAAAGAGGAGTAGAAGCTATAAGAAGACCATTCAGTCTGGAACAACACCTACTCCTCCTGTTGATTTCAACTGACTTATAGTTCAAGTGCAAATAATGTTAAATCAACAAAGAAATCGACTGGAAAATATGTAGATGAAAGCAATAAGGAGTTGTAATTTCAACTTGCTCAAAAAATCAAATCCATTAGATTTGAAGTCAATCTACTAAAAAAGGATATGACTGATTTCTTTCAAAAAGAAGCTAATGTTGTAGTGTACATTGCTAAACAGCAGCATGAATCAAAGAAAACTGAAGATGAAATAGCTGTTAAACAAGGCTATGTCCTGGAAAATCATACTAGAATGAATGAGAACATGATAGTAATGCATGATACTACACTGGTAAGGATAGCTGAGCCAACTACAGCTCTGGAGATCAAGATTACCTCTTCCTCCAAAGATATTGAAACTCAACTATCTACTCACTCGGCCTCTATGACTTAGGATATCAAGGCTTCTTGCAAAGAGCTAGATAACCACTTGATCAAAGCAAAGAATCATTTGTCCTCAGGGATTACTCATTTAGAGGGTCAAGTCAGATTTCATAAGAACGATTTAAGGGATCATGTAGAAAGAGAAGTCATAAAGGGGAGAGAATAATGATAAAGTGAAGCTCCGAGCATGCTATTTGGACCTCCAATAGCATCAAAGAAACTCTAGGCTTTCTTCCCTTAAGGTATGATGAAGATCAAACTACTGAGTCTGGCTGCCAACCAGCTCACTTTGAGGCCATTCAAACTACAGTACAGTCCATGTACAATCCTCCACCATAGATTCATAATATAGTATATGAGGATGTGGAGATGACTGCTGCTGCATTGCTCAAAGAGAAAGAAGCTCAATTATCTAAGAAAAGATTCAGCGAGCAGGCTGAAGTTAAGCCAGATTTTGAGCAGTGGAATCCAACTTCCAAATCAATTATACTCACTACATGGAAAGCAGTCAATAACAATACAGCTGATAGGGAAAATGGTATTCAGAACAAGAATGGGTCAAGCTTACAAAGCAGCAGGAGATCATTCATAACTTCAGGAAAGATCTGAAGGCAGGGAAGATCCTAGTTGATTCTATGGAACCCAACAAATATTTCCCCAAGCCCTATCATTATCTTGAAAGGCAAATGCTCAAGCAAGAAGAAATCTCTAAGGCTAAAGATGTCAAGGGCAAGAAAGTGACTGATGGCAAAGTGTCTGAAGTCAAAGATAAAATACAATCAGGAAAAAGCATTGTCATCAAAGAGCTAGAACAATCTTAGAATATTGTTTCTTTTTCTAAGAGTTATGTAATTTTGTGTTAAGAACATTGTAAAAAAATTGAAAAGTGTAATTTTTTAACAAATTGGAATGAAAAGTTTGGTTGCACTTTATTATATTTATGTTATTATTGCTATGTTCTTTATAATTTTGTTCAGCACTTTTCATGTACATCTTAATTATTATATTTTGGTATTGTGGTGTATATCATTGAATTAGGGTTATGATTTCTCCAAATAGGGAGAGATTATTGGGTATAATGAAAATATTGTACTTGATTTGAAGAAGCCCTTTCAACTAAATGATATACACAAGTATGTATTTTATGTATATTTCAGTTTATGCATGCAGGTTAGTCTATGTAATATTGATTGGACAGGTGATCCAAGTGACATTGATAGGTGGATTCAAATAAGCTGACTGTAAAGATAGAAAATTGCCTAAGCCAAAAGCGTCGAGTGAAGTCGGTTCACTCAACGTCATACAGCTAAAAGTGCTGAGTGAAGTCAAGACAGTCAACGCCTAGCAAGTTGCAGTGTAGAGAAATGACTAAGTAAAAAAGTGTCGACACACTTCAACTAAGTCGACACCTTTGCAGGAGTTGTGTCGAGACAAGTCACTTATATCGACACTTTGAAGTTCAAGTCAGCAGTGTCGAGACAAGTCAGTTATCTCGACACCTTGAAGATCAAGACAGTAGTGTCGAGACAAGTCAGTTATCTCGACACTTTGAAGATCAAGTCAGTAGTGTCGAGACAAGTCAAATATCTCGACACCTTAAGACAGAAGTGTCGAGACAATACAACAGTCTCGACACAATGAAGACTGAAGTGTAGACGTAAAGATGTCGACACCCGACAGACTGAAGTGTCGAGACAATTCAACTATCTCGACACAGTGGAGATTTAAAGAAAGTATAAAAGTGTCGACACTTGGCAGACTAAAGTGTCGAGACAATTCAACTGTCTTGACACAGTGCAGATTTAAAGATGTCGACACAGTCGACAGTTGTGTCGAGACAAGTTAACTTTCTCGACACCTTCAAGTTCAGACTGAAAATTATACTAAGTAAAATTGTGTTGAGACTACTAAGATGTCTTGACGCCTTCTAAGAACACTTAAGTAATATTGTGTCGAGACACTTTGGACTTCTCAACACTTTTGGTCCTGAAGTTGAACAGAGTCAACACAGAAGTGTCAAGTCGAGTCAGAAATGTCACATCAGCTATAGTAACACTATATCTCATTAGGAACTGTTTGAAGGAGAACTTGAAGTATGATGGCGTAATGATGACGTCATCAATCAG
The DNA here is from genome assembly GCA_039513925.1 of Platanthera zijinensis. NCBI lineage: Eukaryota > Viridiplantae > Streptophyta > Magnoliopsida > Asparagales > Orchidaceae > Platanthera > Platanthera zijinensis. The sequence goes on along the minus strand of CM077079.1, from coordinate 24,637,172 downwards.
AAGCCAACAATCTGTGAAGGCTATATATAGAGGAGTCGCCTTCATAGAATTAGTAATTCAACAAATCAATTCTCTAATTCTAATTTCTTCCGAGTTAAGGGAGGACGACAAATCCAGGAAGAAGAAGGAGGATGAAGGTCTTCTAGAAAATCTTCTGATCCTTTCAATAAGTTGATCAGAGGATTAAGGTGGATCTATTCTACAAGTTCTTTAAGGAAATCAAGTTGATCATCATCAAGAAGATTGCAGATCTAGAGAAGTATCTTTTTAGCCAGTCTATTCATCAAGAATTAATTCTTTGCTGCTAAATTGAAGAATCTGAATTCTCAGATAAGTCAGATCACAAAATTATTGTTTTCTTAAACTATTTACCTCTTAATTTTGTAAGATTTCTTTGAGATCTGATTGGGTAGGAGATTTAATCTCTGAGTTGTATGCCTGATTTACAAAAGCTAAGGTAGGGTTCTTGAGGGACTTGAGGTAGGTGATTTGTGTGGGATCACTGAGGTGTAAGCCTGTGTTATAAAGGTTGAGGTAGGGTTCTTGAGGGACCTGAGGTAGGAGATTGGGTGGATCTCTGAGGTAGGACCAGTGCGTTTGAGTTGTAGGTTTCTTAACAGAAACTGAGCCTGTAAGATCTTTTGATCTGAGTTGAAGAGGAGGAGATATAACCTCATCTAGCACATTGCTAGTGAAGAAGAAGGGGGAAAGTGAATGTACCCTAGATAGGGGAACCACTATAAATTCTCTATGTACTGTGGATTGCATGTGTTGTGTTCTGTGGATTACTTGTGATGTGTTCTTATGAAAGTATATTTTTCAAGTATCTGCTGAACATTTAATCTAAGTGACTAAGAAATTTAAAAGACACATATTCATCCCCCCTCTAGGTGATTAACTACTCATAGATTTATCTTTCATTGGCGATGTCGTGACCCACTATGGGAGAAGGGGGAACCTTCAATTGCAGGCTGTGAGGAAACAAGGGGTTGGGAGCCCCAAGTAGAGTCAGGGGCAAATCCCAGCATAACCATCTACTTGAAGAAACCTTCGCTCTGTGGCAGGTGGGAGGTCGTGAGGGTTTGTCTTTAAAGTGAAGACGTGGGGGCAGACACTGTTGATGGTTCTCAAGCTTGGGGTTAAGTGTTAACTTTTGCGCACTAGTCACTGATGCACCCTACAATAGTAATATTCAAGGCAGACAAATATTTTTTATTTAACAGAGAAAAAAGATAGTTTGCGCACAAGCAGATTTTTGCGACTTTATAAGTTCACAATTGTTGTTAAAATGAAAGTACGAAAATAAGATTTGTTTGATAGACGTAATGAAGGCTAGTCTTCCTGCCCGATTCAGGCTTCTTGTCTAAAACCAGAGCTTCTAGGGTCATCCAGACCCGCTCGCTCCAAGTGTGTTGTGTAAAAATTTGTGAATCGTGGAAAACGAGAAACAAGGCACAGAAAAACTCCAACAAAAAGCCAAGCCAAGTAAATTAGATGCAACCAAAAGAGCAAGAATCTTGTACTATCAAAATCTTTACAAAGCGAGACATACATGGCGATACATGATTCACGGATGTACCTGATGGAAGCAAAAAATACAAGGCAAAAACAAGACGCACGGACTCAAAGAGTAGCCACCGACTCTGCTGAGCTGCACTACAGAACCGCTGAAGGTGCTAAGTCGACAAACCACAAATTAGCCGCACGGACCACCCGTTATTCCAATGCTGAAAAACTCTGTTTGCTGATCTGCAAGCCGCCTAACCGCGAGGTTGCCTAGCCGCTAGAGCACCTCAAACAGCAGTTGCCGAACTAAATAAGTCGCCTAAAGCTGATAGCTTATTAAACTGGGAAAGAGTTGTCAAAGAGAGAAGACCACATGGCCGCAAGTCGTGACATGTTGCTAACCACTGATTGTAACCGCAGAGTCCACACTGATCCCTAACCAAAGTCAGAACCAAGTCACCAGCTTCTCAGCACTGTTCACACAATTGTTTATTTGGTTATACTATTGATGTGACAGGGGGTCCTATTTATAGGCTCCGTGAGGAGTGTGATCACCTGCCTAACCGATAGGATCACCACCCTATCTCGCAGCGAGCACTGAGTGTATCCGCACAATCACGAACACAATGCCAGACCGTCTTATCGCCGCAACTAGGTAGGACAGCCAGTCCGCCAAAGTCGCACCACTAAGGTCGGATAGAAAACATATCTGTCTTGTCGCCACAAGGCCAAGCAAAGACTTGTCCGCCACACCAGCAGACCCTATAGAAACACCACTAGTCCGCACACAAGTGGATATAACTCCAGTCCGCACATCCCGAGCCCACAACCAGAGCACAAGGCTAACTTCTACTGAACTCGGTGGACAAAGAAAACAGCCCGCTCTAACTGCGCGACCTCCCGGACTGAGCATACCTGGACTTGGTACAGATCCAGACCAAGTCCACACCACCAGCCATCCCTAATTCAAATCCAGCACCAGCAGATACGAGGTTCACTCTGCATAAACTGACGAACTATGCGGTTACCACCAAACCGCACTAGAGCAAGATCAAGGCGCAAGGCCATGTCGATCTCCCGAGCTCCAAACTAGTCCGTATCTCGGACTCAGCAAACTCCGCAGATAAACATCCTATCCACCTGGTTACCTTTAGGGAACAAGCCAACAACAAAACCACTAGCTGACCTGGCTAGTCGCCAATCCTGTCCGCATAGACCGCTGGCTCAGACCGCCTAGACTGCCAAAATTTTCCGCCCAGACTGTGTGGACAGTCCACCCAGGCTGCCACTTTAACTTCAAAAAAATTCAACACTCCCGCTTGAAGTGAGAAGTGAAACCAACCCTAGTAATCCCCATAACCGTATAAATGGACCCTTTGACAGTGGCTTCGTGAAGATATATGTGATGTTGTCCTCGCTCTGCACATGTCCAACCACAAGCGGCCCCTCCAACACCTTCTCCCGAATAAAATGGTGCTTAATCTCAATGTGCTTGGTACGCACATGACAAACTAGATTATTAACCAGTTTAAGGTCATTTTCGTTGTCATTGCGTAGCAGAGTGGGACCGCACACTTCTTCATAGACTTCCCCTACTAGCCTCCTAAGCCAGATGGCTTCCCGAGTTGCCAAGGCCGAAGCCTTGTACTCCGCTTTCGTAGTAGAGATGGACACAAAATCCTGCTTCTTGTTGCACTACAAGATACCCGCTGATCCACATGTAAAGACATAACCAAACATCGACTTCCGGTCATTTGAATCTCCCCCATAATCAGCATCAATGTAATCGTGTAGGTTGAAGCTCGTGTCTCTCCCATAAAGGAGACCCATATCAGAAGTGGACTTCACGTACTTCAGAATACTCTTCACCGCCACCAGATGAGGCTTTCGAGGTTCTATCATATTCCGACTTACTCGGCCTACACCATAAGCAATGTCTGGCCTCATAATCGTCAATTAAATAAGGCTCCCAACTAGAGCCCGAAACACTAAAAGATCTGGAAGTATCCTCCCCTCATCTCGTCGAAGCTTGATGCCAACATCAAGTGGAGTAGATCTACTCTTCCCCTCCTGCATGCCAAACTGCTGAACGATCCGCTTCGCATAGCCCCTTTGGAAATTGAGTATGCCGCTCTTTTTCTTCTCCACCTCAAGTCCAAGAAAGTGGTGGAGCTCACCCAAGTCTTTCATCTCGAATTGAATAGCTAGCTCTACCCTGAGCCTAGCTACCTCCTCCTCAGAGTTTCCCATGACGATCCTGTCATTCACGTACAACATCACTAAGACATGAAGCTCCCCCTTCTTCTTGATGAATAGGATCGAATCTGAATTAGAGGCAAAATAACCGCAGAACTAAAGGTATTCTGCGATCTTCCCATACCATGCCCGTGGAGCCTACTTTAAGCCGTGAAGGGACTTTTGGATCTTGCAGATGTATCCAGGATGATCTTCAGACATGTATCCCGATGGCTGAACCATGAAGATCTCCTTATCAATTTCCCTGTAAAGAAAAACATTCTTTACGTCCAGCTACCACATCTTCCAACGTTGGCAAGCTGTCAAGGCCATCACCACCCATACTAAAGTCATTTTTGCAACATGACTAAACATCTCTTCGTAGTCTTCTCCGTACTGTTGAGAGAACCCTCGATCTATAAGGAGAGCCTTATACCGCTCCATGCTCCCATCTGCCTTCTTCTTCAGCTTATACACTCACTTGCACGTCATAGGAGTAACTCCATCGACCTTGGGAACAAGGTCCCAAATCTCGTTTTTCCTGAGGGCAGCCATCTCCTCATCCATAGTGTTATCCCACTCCTTGACTCCAGTGGCGTCTTCAAAGCTAGAAGGCTCTTGCTCGTCTAGAGGGCCTGCGAATAAATAAGAGACAAATCTCGCCACATTTCCTTCGCTATAACGAGTTGGTGGTTTGACGGTCCTTTTCGATCACCGAAGAGTCTGACTCTTGCTGACCACCTCCGCTTCTTCTTTTGAACCAGCTCCATTCCCTGGTAAACTTGGAGCATCGCTCCCTCTTCTTCCTGAACCAGAAGCCTCTGCCCTAGAGATAGAAACACCTGGAGCTCTTGGTGACGCAGATAATTCCACAAAAGCTCCTTAGTAGCCTCCTCCTGCCCGCCATCCGACCTACTTTCCTGTAGCTCCACAGATGAACTACCTCCATACGACGTAAGTACATCGAAGATAACACCTCAATACGTGAAAAATCTTCCTCGTCGTAGGATCCATACACTTCCATCCTTTCTTTCTCTTATCATAGCCCACAGAGACAAGCTTCCTCGCCTTCACATCCAGCTTTGTCTTGAGAGCATCCGGGACGTGTACGTTGTAGGTAGACTCAAACACTTGAAGGTGTTCCACACTGGGCTTCTCCTTTAACATCATCTCATAAGGAGACTTCATGTTGATCGGACTCAGAAGCATCCGATTGATGACATAAGTTACGTAGGCCATCCCTTCTGCCGAGAAGGACCTCAGAATGCCTTTGGCATGAAGCCAACACTTTTAGGTCTCCATCAGATGACGGATCTTCCGCTCTGCTACCTCCATTTTGTTGCAGAATATGATCTCTCTCCGGATGTCGTGCTTTTTGCAGAAGTTAAAGAACTCATTTAAAATAAACTCACCTCCATTGTCCTTTCTCAACTTCTTAACCAGTAGGCCAAGCTAGCCCTCTACTAGCTCCTTGAACTCCACAAACAAATGGAACACGTCCGGCTTCTCCTTCATAAATTACGCCCAAGTGTATCTCGTATAGTCATCAATCAACACTAGCAAGTATCTGCTTCCTCCAAGACTGGCGGTGACGGTCGGCCCCATCAGATCACCATGGATACACTCCAATGGTGCTTTACTCTGAGTCTGTTACTTGTCAAACGAGAGGCGATGGGCCTTACCATATTGACATCCCGCACATACATGATAGTCGGCGAAGGATGACAACTTAGACAAGCCTTTTACAAGGCTCTTCACTGCCATAACATTCAACTTATTCATCCCAATGTGTCCCAGTCGTTCATGTCAGATAGCTGCACTATCATTGACTCTCATCCGATCAATATAGGAACTTATTAATAGCACAAACAAATCCCTTACCCTTCTCCCTACATGAGCAACACCAGCATTTATCACTGTCACGTTATGGAGAAACTTCACTTTTGTTGGACCGAATAGAATGTGATAGCCTGCGTCTACTGCGTTGGTCATTGAGAAGAGGTTCTTCTTCATGCCCGGTACGTGATAAATACTCCTTAAGGTGAGTGGACCATTATCACTACCTAAAGAAATGACACCCTCCTTATTGACTACATGAACTATATCATCAGCACTTATGATAGCTTTGTTACCTAAGAACGTTCGCAAAGAGGAGAACTTCGACTCATCCCCAGTGAGGTGGTGACCAAACCCCGAGTCCACTATCTAGTTATCTTGGTAGTCGATGTGAAAGTGAGGGCTATATCTGTCTTAACTCTAGAAGGGTGGGGGGGATGAATAAAGTATTTAAAAAACTTTGATTAGTTTTTATAGCGGAATTAAAATAAGTGATATATATATGTATAGAGAGAAATAAAAAAAAGACAATCACATCACAACAAATAAAAGAATAGAGCAACCCAGACGACACAAAGATTTTATAGTGGTTCCCCTAAATTTGGATACATCCACTCTTCTACCACCCTGGTAAGAATCCACTACAGGTTTTTGATCAGGCACCCTGCCACCACAGGTTTTTACTCAGGTTCCCTGTCACCACAAAATCTATTTCAAGGGAGATCTAGAAACCCTTTGAGCTTTTGATTAGGTGCCCAAAAACTAAATCAAGTCTTTTGATCAGGAGACTTGACAACCAAAAGATAACTTTTGAAGGGAGTTAAAAACCCTTTGTACAGGAAAGTTAAAAAGAAAATGATGTTGCCTTCTCTTTCTTAAAGCACTAAGAAGACTAGTGGATGTTGTTCGTGTCAAAGCTCCCCCCCGAGATGTAGAAGAGTTCAAGAGAATGAGAGCTTTGCTCAGGATGCAGGCCTTCAGATTGAAGAAGATCTTCAGGAAACTTTTAGACTATTGAAGATTGTTTGTATCTTGAAAGTCCTGAAGTAAAATTGAAGAAGACTGAAATATACGAGAGCTGTGTTCTTCTTTCAGTTTTCGGTATTCATAATTCATTAGCTTCTGTATATTCTGTAACTACAATCTTCTGAAAAATGTCTTTTATATTCCTTACAGAAATCAGCCTTTGAATTTTAAATCATATCCTTGATTTACTGCCGAAATTCTGGGAGTTGAACGGCTAGAAAATGTCTTTAATTTGTTTCCTCAACTGTCCCAGTAAATAAGTCAAATAATTACTCTATGAAAACCATAATTAATACTGCCTTGGAACGACTATATTCTAGAGAATATGGAACATTAATTATCAGAGCATTATAGACATATAACAATAAATTTTGAAATCAAACCGTCTTAGTCAATACTGGAAAAATACAGGGAAAATAGTCGAACAGATCCTGGATGAAGTTAGTCGAACTCAGGAAAAGTTCGTCGATCTGAGATCCAAGTTCGTCGAACTAAAACCTCTCTTTCGTCGAGCTGAGCTCCAAGATCTCTGAACAAAAAATTCACTTTCCAATCTGAGCTCCAAGATCGTTGAACTAAGATAGTCTTTTCTTCGTGCTTAACTTTTGGCAAGAGATCGAAGTTCATCGATCTCAGCTAAGATTTCGTCGAACTCAGCTCAAAGAAGAAGTCTGTGTTTGTGGATCTCAGCTAGGATTTCGTCGAACTCAGCTCAGAGAAATAACTGAGTTCGTCGATCTCCGATCGACGAAAGTCGAGCTTAGTTCAGCAATGTTCGAATGACTTTTCTGCTCTTAGAAAACTGCTTTTCTCTAAAGGTCTTCTGTCTCCATGTCTTCTGAAGTTTGATCCAACCAAACTAAGTTTGTTGACCTGACCTAGACCTAGATAAAAAAACCTATAACCCTAGAATATACATGTTGGGTCAATCTAAGCAATCCTAATAGTGAACCTAGCCCAAATCAACCCTAAACAGGCGAGGTTCCAACAATCTCCCCCAATTTGGGTGAGGTCACTATGAACAATATAACAGAAAGAAAAATCACAAAGCGGAAAAATATCTGGCATAATTATAATTGTTCAGCAGATATATAACAACAGGGCCTTGTGAAATATTTACACAAATAAACAAGTTCAAATCAAATTTAGAAGAAGCAAAATTGTCAGGCTTTCTTTGAATCATTCTTCTTTTCATCTATAGCTGGTTTGGTGAAGATAATTTCCCTTTTAGGATCAGCAGCTTCCCTAACAGTCATTTTCATATCTTGAGCTCCAAGGATTTTCACTAAGGTAGCTCTGGGTACCACTGCTTCTGGATGCAAGTTCATGTAGGTATCTACATTAAAGAGAGTTTTAGCCTTATCATACCTTTGGAGTTCCTCTTTCCTGTAGGTTGACATAGTAGTGAATTGGCTTGCATCCTTCCCTTCTTATTTAACTTTTTTAATTTGAGAAAGACCTATAGTCTCTTGAAGTCTAGCCATCTTGTAATTGGGTTCCAATTCTGGATCACAGTATGAAACATGAGTGGGAGGAGGAGGCCTTTCTTGAATTTCAGACTAATGCTTTTTGCCACTGCTATGACTGCTTCTTGACTCAGACTTAGAGGATATGCCATATCTCTGATAGGAGGAAGGCCTGGAATGCTAAGATGATGTTCTTTGAGAAACATTTCCTGAAGCTCCAGCAGCTGGAGGTGGAGGAGGAGGAGGATCTCTACTGTACTATGGGGGAGGAGAGTATCTCCTGCTCTTCTTTCTGGCCTTCAGTTCATTCTTAGAGTACCTCATCCAATGAGGTGTATTGGGGCCAAGAGTCACTCCTTTCAAAATATAGTAAGGCACATCATTAGAATTAGTAGGTTTAGAAACAACCTTAGAAGGGGCCTTCTTCTTCAATTTACTTTTCCTAGAGCTGGAATCTTCAAAATCCTCAGATTCTTCCTCATCATCTGACTCACTGAATTGATCATCATACAAAGCATCAATCCTATTTAACTGTTCAGCAGAAATGTTCAGCTTAGCCTGAGGCTCAGATGGTATACTAGGGATTAGAACTTTAGCTTCTGTAATTGTATCTACATGAACTTCTGGAGTATCTTCCATATCAGCAAACAATATCTCATCCATGTCTGGCATTGGGGATTAAACCCAAACTGGCACAACAGGAGAGTCAGCTTTAGGCTCAATGGACTCAATCTCGATTTCTACTGGAACTGCAAAACTTATCTTTATTAGGTCTAAGACGACCTCAGAACTGACTGGGGCAGTATAAGATACTATAACCCTGGAAGCAGTTTCCTCAAATACTGGAAAACAATAATGAATTGTATCAAAGCTGCTCAATAAAGAATAAATATCCACTAAGGGGACTATAAAAAAGAATGAAACTGTTGGCTCTTCACAAAGAATCATTGCTATATCTGTAAGCTTAGTATCTATGATCTCAACATCTGAATCTGTATCTAGAAACTCAAAAACTATTGTTATAACTCGTGTTGCTGCTGCTTCTACTGAAGATGGAGCTTCTTCATTGGACATCTCCCCCTACATGGGTTCAGGAATTCTTGAAGTCATGCCCCTAGATGAAGAAGGGACAAAGGAGGAGGCAGAAGCAAGCTAGGCAGAAAGGGTAGAAATAGACTCTACCAGAGGAGCAACTACATCAACAATAAGCTTCTACAGGGTTGGAGTAATGAATTTTAGAAGATCTTGAGCAATATCAGAGAAATTGAGATATATGGGCTCAGAAGAAGATGGAGGAGGAGAAGATCTGCCTCCACAAGTGGAGCAGATAATGAAGCATTAAGGAAGGTCAGATGCTTGGAACTTTGGAAAGGTGGGTGTAAGTTGTGTTGGAGGGACTGGTGGAAGGACTGGAACAATGTCAGCTGGAAGATGTTCTTGGATGGGGGAATGTTCTGGAGAATTGAGTGGAGATGGAGATGAAGATGGAGGAGATGACAACAGAGAGAATGTAGGTGATGTTTGTGTTGGAATGGTGGATGTAGGAGGTGTTGATGTGGTATCCTCAGATAGGGTAGTTGATGAATGCGGAGGTGATAGAGGTGGAAGTGGTGAAGCAGGAGGGATGGTTGTGGATGGTGTTTTTGCAGGTAGAGAGATAGAATGTTGAGGTTGTTGTTGTGGTTGAGGAGGAGGTGAAGGAAGTCTGGTAGATGGAAGTGGAGGAGGAGGAACTTCTTCTGTAGGTGGAGGAGTGGCAGTGACTGCCCTAGTGTCCTCAGATGCTCTGGAAGAGGAGGCCCTGGAGGGCTTGACGATGGTCCTCTCCCACTTCCTAAAAAGGTTTGAGGACAGCCTCTTAGAAGCATTAATGAAACTGGTTGGAGTAACCAATAACTGAGGGCATTTCGTCTGAAGGTAGATTCCTAAAATCCTCCCAAATTAGACTTCCTTCTTTAAGTTCTTCTTCTTGATCAAATCAAACAACAAAACACTCCAGTTCATAGACTTCTTATTGACCAAGGCACTCATCACCAAAAACTGGTGCCTGGTAATATATTCATGGGCCGTGTGCTTGCCCAGGACTACCTTCCCCACGACATCACCCAAAACTTGTATTCCACAGATAGATTTTTCTTCAGCAACTTGCTAGGGTTTCCCTCAGAGTGACCCATTGTGATCAACATAGCATTATATTAAAAACTATCTAGTTCTATATCATCATTGCCATTTACCAGATCAAAAATTTCAGATAGAATGACAGGTGTTAAGGGAACCTGTTCTCCTGAGATGGTGTCGATCATTGTGGTTGCATCTGGTGAAGTGGAAGTATACACCCAGTCTCTGATCTCAGACACTAGAAGTTTGATTCTAGTTGTCATGAATTTTCTGAGTTGCTATTCCTCGAAGAGCTTCAGAATATCTTGTAAGACATGATCAGAATGGATGAAAGAGTTCATATCAATATTGAATCCAACGTCAAACTTCATGGAGGAGAGCACAGACGTAGAGATCGCCATGGATTTCCTGCAAAGAGAAATAAAGATCAAGTGCTAGGGGAACAAGAAAGCATGGGATTGAGTTCGATGAAAACCTAGATATAAGGTTTTAGAAGATAAAACGACGAATTCCATCCAGCGAAAAGATAAAAATCTTCGAACTCAGTTCGACGAAAAATTCCATTAAGAAATGAGATCGTCGACCGAAGTTTAAAGAGGGAAAACAGATCATCGATCTCCGTTCGACGAAATATTTTCTGAAACAAATTTCGTCGAGCTCCATTCGACGAAAAGTTTCTCAAAGAAGAGATCGTCGATCTCTGTTCAACGAACTCTTCACGAAGAGTTCACAGATCGTCGATCTCCGTTCGATGAACTATGTCCAAATCGTTGAACTCAGAACAAAAGTTAAATTAAGCATTCTCCATTAATCATACCTAGCTGATTTAGGAAGAACATATGTTTCTTCTCATCTAATGGTTTAGTGAAGATGTCTGCTCTTTGTAAATCAGTAGATATAAAGACAAGGTTAATTTTCTTTTTGTCCACACAATCTATAATGAAATGATATCTAATCTCTATATGCTTGGTCCTACTATAATGTACTGGATTTTGTGCAATGGAAATTGCACTGGTACTATCACAAAATATGGTTGAATTATTTAAAATTAGACCATAATCTAGGAGTTCGTTTTGAATCCACAATATTTGTGAACAACAACTGCCACCTGCAATATATTCACCTTCTACAGTTGAAGTGGACACAGATGTTTGTTTCTTACAAAACCAAGATACAAGCCTATCACCAAGGAATTGGCATGTTCCTGATATGCTTTTACTATCAACACTACATCCAGCAAAGTTAACATCTGAGAATCCAGTTAATTCAAATTCTGATCAGTTGGATACTAGAGCCTAGATTTGGATAACACTTTATATATCTCAAAATTCTTTTTAGGAAAATAAGGTGAGATTCTTTAGGGTTTACTTGAAACCTAGCACAAAGACATGTAGCAAACATTATATTTAGTATACTAGCTGTGAGATACAATAAGGACCCAACAATAACCCTATATGTTTTCTGATCAACTGGCTTGCCCTGTTCATCAGAATCAATCACAGCATTGGAAGTCATGAGTGTTTTCATAACTGAGGCATCAGACATCCCAAATCTCTTAACTAGATCCTTAGCATATTTAGATTGAGAGATGAAAATGCCATCAGGGGATTGCTTCACTTGAAGACCAAGGAAGTATGAAAGCACACCCATACTACTCATTTCAAACTTGGAATGCATCAGGTCAGAAAACCTTTTTCATAGTTTGGAATCAGTAGAGGCAAAAATAATGTCATCTATATATATTTGTACTAATAATTTTTTTTTTTATTATGCCTAAAAATAAATTTCTATCTACAATGTCCCTAGAGAACTTATGCTATAAAAGAAAGCTAGCTAGCGTCTCATACCAAGCTCTTAGAGCTTGCTTTAAACTATAGAGAGCTTTATGCAATTTATAAACAAAAGAGGGATGAGTTGGAGAGATAAAACATGGTGGTTATTTCACATAGACTTCCTTTTTGAGTTCACCATTTAAGAAAGCACTCTTGACATCCATCTAGTTGACTTTGAACTTCTTGTAGGCTGCATAAGTAAGAAATATTCTGATAGCCTCCAGTCTTGCAATATGGGCAAATGTATGGTCATAATCAATTCCTTCATCCTGTGAATAGCCTTGAGTTACCAATCTTGCTTTGTTCCTTATAATTAATCCTTGAGCATCTAACTTATTTCTAAATATTCATTTAGTTCCAATGAATGGGTAGTCTTTGGATCTTGGAACTAAATCCCAAACTCTGCATCTCTCAAATTGATTGAGCTCCTCTTACATTGCAATAATCCAGTGGGGATCTTGCTCTGCATTTTTTATGGATTGGGGCTCAAGTTGAGATATGAAGCAAACATGCATCAAATATTGGTTGAGTTTATGCCTTGTTTGCACACCAACTGATATGTATCCAATCTCTTGAGATATAGGGTGATCTCTAAGTGTGACATGATCAGTAGGAGGAGTTTGTACAACAACAGCATTGGGAATTAATTCATCTTATGGAATTATGTTGGCTGTTGTAGGTTCAGTAAATATTTTAATGATATCTTATTCACTATCTTCATCAAATTGTGGAGAAGGATGCGATATAATCTCTTGGGTGAGGTTTAAATCATCTAATTTCTCACACAACTGGGGTACCTGCAATAAATCTCTGGTAGAAGAATCCTTCTCCTTATAAAACATGTTAGCTTCATCAAATGTTACATATACAGATTCTTCCATTTTTAAAGTTGATTTCTTGAAAATCCTATAGGCCTTGCTGACTTGAGAATATCCAAGAAAAATTTCCTCTACAGCTTTGGCTTCAAACTTTCTAAGATGTTTCTTATTATTATTGTGTATATAACATCTACAACCAAATACTTTAAAATTTTTAACTTTAGGTTGTTTCTCTTTAAGTAATTCATAAGGAGTCTTACCCCTAAGTTTATGTATTAAACTTCTATTCAAAACATAGTTTGTTGTGCTTACAGCCTCTGCCCAAAAGGATAGGGGCAAGTAAGCATCTGTAAGAAATGTCCCTACAGATTCAATTAGAGTTCTATTTTTCCTTTCTGCTAGCCTATTTTGTTGAGGAGTTTTAGGAGCAGAGAAGCAATGCATGATACCTTCCTTCTCACAGAATTCTTGCATAAAAAGAGATTCAAACTCAGTACAATGATCACTTCTGATCAATGCAACTGGAGTAGAGTACTCAATCTTTATGCTCTTAAGAAAGTCTGTAAGAACTTTAAAGTTATCTGAATTATTTCTCAAAAAGAACACCCAAGTGAATCTAGAGAAGTCATCTACAATAACTAAAGTATATGATTTCCCTCCCAAGCTCTATACTACAAGGGGTCCAAAGAGATCCATATGTAGCAAGTACAGAATCCGGGGTGAATCACTCTTATTAATAGATTTAAAGCTATTTTTAGTTTGATTGCCTAATTGACAAGTCCTGTAGAGGCCTTCCTTCTTGTAGGGGCCAGAAGGCAATCCTCTAACAAGGTTGTCCCTAGATAATTTAACAATATTTCTAAGGTTAACATGTCCTATTTTTTATGCCATAAATCATTATTATTACTAATCTGATTGAACAAACAAATTTCTGAACTAGCTGACTTGAAATTAACCACATAAATAATTCCTTGTCCAAGTCTAGTTAAAACAGTTTTGTTATCTATTGAAGTAATAATACAGGAAGATTTGTTAAAAGATACCTGATAACCTTCATCACATAACTGGCTTATGGATATCAGGTTATGTTTTAGACCACTCACATAGGCTACCTTCCTGAAGGTGACAACTCCAACTTTGACATTCTCATAGCCTTCTGTTTGGCCATAGTTGGAGTCTCCAAAGATCACCTTTGGTCCAAGCTTTGACTTATAATTTGTTAAGTTATCCTTGCTTCCTGTCATATGCTTTGAACACCCACTATCCAAGTACTACTGTTCCTCTGTGGTAGGATTGTTCTTCACCTGCAAAAAAAATAGATCAGGTGTTCTTGACCCAGGTAACCTTGGGTCCTTGATTCTTTTCAAATTTAAAACTACAAATATAAGAAAATTCTGATTGACTCTTATATCCTGGAGGATGAAATCTCCTAGGTGAAATTATCCACTGGGTAAAGGGGTTAACAAAGTCTGTTGGTTGATTAAAGTTTCTGAAATAATTTAAGTTTTTGTTAAAGTTAACTTGTTCGACAAATTCTAAAAAGTTCGTCGATCTGCGTTCGATAAATAGGGATGAGTTCGTCGAAGTCTACTCAGAGAATGAAAGTATTCATTTTGTGAGCCCCAATTTCGTCGATCGTGGTTCAATAATCCATATTGATTTCGTCGATCATAGTTCGAAGAATAATTATATGAAAAATTTGCTTTCACAGTTCATCGATCTGTGTTTGACGAACAGTATACATTTCATCGATCTAGGTTCGACGAAAATTGTTGAACATTGTTTTTATTAAAGTTTTTCTTTTTCTTTCTCTTTTCTTTAGGTTTCTGAAATACTTCAATCTGTTGGTTATTTTCATCTAATTTTTCTTTTCCTTTTTCAGATATAAATTTAACAGGGGTAGAAAGAATATTTTTCTTTAGAAGATGAGGTTGGCTTGATGAAGCACCTAAGCCCAGTTTGCTATTAAGCCTGACATTGACAGTGCTTATGATGTCCATTAATTTGATGCTTCTCCCATTCAGGGATTCTTCAAATTTCTTAGCCTCATTTAGTTCAGTTTTTAAAGAAATGATTTGCTCAGAAGCTATATCTAGTTCATCTTTTAATTTTATGTTTTTCAGAAAACAAATTATCATATTCAATTAATTTGTCTCTGAGAAGTTTGATTTCCTTCTCAGATTTAATTAAGTCATTGCATAGTAACTTAAATTCAGTTTTAAAATGTTCTGAAGTAAAATCAAACGGAGGATATTATCTAATCCTCTTCCGACTCAGAATCCTCAGCTTCTGATTCTTCAGCTTTTGATGGATTACTTGATGCATTGCTTGATGCATTGATAGCCATCAAACAAATCTCTCTTGCTTTGGTCTCTTCTTCATCTTAACTGGAGCTGGAAGATGAAGACTCTTCTTCAGACTCACTCCAAGTCTCATCAACAAAGCCTTTTTCCTTCTTCTTATGCTTACTTGAAGAAGGCTTGCTGTAGTTCTTCTTGGAGTCCTTGTCTTTCCTTTTATCCTTCTTTTGTTTCTCTGGACACTCAGATAGAATGTATCCAGGCTTCCTGCAAACATAGCAAACAATTTCCATGGTAGGAGTCTTGTCATACCTTGGTTTGTCTTCATTCCTTGTTGACCTTCTTCTGAAGTCCTTCTTAGCCATTTTGTAGAATCTCTTAGCCGAGAGACTCATCAACTCTTCATTTACTGATAGTGTTTCTAATTCTTCAGATGCCTTAAATGCAATACTTTGCTCCTTCTTTCCTGAGGTAGAAGTCTTTTGTCCAGCTACTTCTCTAGTCTTGATAAGCTGCTTATAAGACTTGAGCTTGCCTAGCAAAGACTCAGTAGAAATTTCATTTAGGCTTCTGGCCTCCTTGATTGGCCAAATCCTAGAGTCTCATGTGCTAGGGAAGCATATAATGATCTTATCATTGATCTCAGTCAGTGATATGTTCTTGTCCAGATTCTTCAGCTCATTGATGATCAAGCTGAGTCTGTTGTACATATCAACAACTGACTCTGACTCTTCTTTCTTGAAGTTCTCATATTGGGAAATGAGATGAGATCTTCTATCTTTTCTTTCATCAGCTGATCCTGCTACCATTTGGTTGAGGGAATCCCACACGGCTTTTGCTGATGTAAACTCAGCAATCTTCTGGAAAATGTCATCTGACATTATTTGTGCCAGAATGTTCATTGCTTTGGCATTAACAACCTTTGCCTTTTTCTGTGCATCAGTCCACTCAGGTGGTGGAACTGCAGTTGTATCTGAAGTAGTAGTCAGTGGAAGTGGGGGACCTATCAAAATAGAATTATAGATATCTTCATCAATTGAATTCATATATAACATAATCCTTGCCTTCCAAAGTACAAACTTGTTAAGGTTACACACTAGAGTTCTGATGCTTGAATATTCTTTATTCTGTGCTACAATTTAGAAAGACAATAAAGTAAATGGGATCTACCAAAGATCTTTTAGTTTATGTGTTAGCATGTGAAACCAAACAACCTCAACCCTCTGATACCAATTGAAAGTGTAGATAGATTTTTCTTAACTCTAAAGGGGGGGGGGTGAATAGAGTATTTAAAAAACTTTGATTAGTTTTTATAGCGGAATTAAAATAAGTGATATTTATATGTATAGAGAGAAATAAAAACAAAGACAATCACAATACAACAAATAAAATAATAGAGCAACCCAGACAAAAAAAAGATTTTATAGTGGTTCCCCTAAACTTGGGTACATCCACTCTTCTACCACCCTGGTAGGAATCCACTACAGGTTTTTTATCAGGTGCCCTACCACTATAGGTTTTTGCTCAGGTGCCCTGTCACTACAAGATCTATTTCAAGGGAGATCTAGCAACCCTTTGAGCTTTTGATCAGATGCTCAAAAACTAAACCAAGTCTTTTGATCAGGAGACTTGACAACCAAAATATAACTTTTTAAGGGAGTTAAAAACCCTTTGTGCAAGAAAGTTAAAAAGAAAATGATGTTGTCTTCTCTTTCTCAAAGCACTGAGAAGACTAATGGATGTTGTTCTTGTCAAAGCTCCCCTGAGATGTAGAAGAGTTCAGGAGAATGAGAGCTTTTCTCAGGGTGTAGGCCTTCAAATTGAAGAAGATCTTCAGGAAACTTTTAGACTGATGAAGATTGTTTGTCTGTTGAAAGTCCTGAAGCAAAACTAAAGAAGACTGAAATGTATGAGAACTGTGTTCTTTTTTCAGTTTTTTATATTCACAATTCATTAGCTTATGTATATTATGTAACTGCAATCTTCTGAAAAATGTCTTTTATATTCCTTGCAGAAATTAGCCTTTGAATTTTAAATCCTATCCTTGATTGACTGCCAAAATTCTGGGAGTTGAGCGGCTAAAAAATGTCTTTAATTTGTTTCCTCAACTGTCCCAGTAAATAAGCCAAATAATTACTCTATGAATACCATAATTAATGCTGCCTTGGAACGGCTATATTCTAGAGAATATGAAGCATTAATTATCAGAGCATTGTAGACATATAATAATCAATTTTGAAATCAAACTGCCTTAGTCAATACTAGAAAACTGCAGGGAAAATAGTCGAACAAATCCTGGATGAAGTTAGTCAAACTCAGGAAAAGTTTGTCGATCTGAGATCCAAGTTCGTCTAACTAAAACCTCTCTTTCGTCGAGCTGAGCTCCAAGATCTCTGAACAGAAAATTCACTTTCCAATTTGAGCTCCAAGATTATCGAACTGAGATAATCTTTTCGTCGTGCTGAACTTCTGGGAAGAGATCGGAGTTCGTCAATCTCAGCTAAGATTTCGTCGAACTCAGCTCAAAAAAGAAGTCTGAGTTCGTCGATCTCAGCTAGGATTTCGTCGAGCTCAGCTTAGAGATAGAACTGAGTTCATCGATATCCGATCGACGAAAGTCGAGCTTAGTTCAACAATCTTCGAACGAATTTTTTGCTCTTAGAAAACTGCTTTTCTCTAAAGTTCTTCTGTCTCTATGTCTTCTGAAGGTTGATCCAACCAAACTAAGTTTGTTGACCTGACCTAGACCTAGATAAAAAAAACCTATGACCCTAGACTATACATGTTGGGTCAATTTAAGCAATCCTAATAGTAAACCTAGCCCAAATCAACCCTAAACAAGTGGGGTTCCAATACGATGGTGGACAAGTCACAGACACACGTTCCCTTCATGAACACATTCCCCCATCCAGCTTCCTCAACACTGGAACCATCTTCCTCTTTATCTATAACATGTCATGGCTGCAACTTGACCTTGCAGTCCTTCTTAAAGTGACCCGACTGGTTGCATCTATAGCACTTTAGCCCTTCCTTCTTCTTCCAATCATGCTTAGGAGCGTAACTCCTCTCTTGTTGATATAAAGTTGAATGGCTATCACCGGCCGCAGGCTTCTTCTTCTTCTCTTATCACTTCTTCTTCTCTGAGAAGAGCATCTCACTACCTCTTTTAGAGATAGTGACTCAAGCCATCTGTCTAGCTAAGCTCTCCTGTGAAGCCAACAAGTTCTCCACATCCAGCAAAGATGGCTGAGTGACCCAGCCTTGAACAAAAGTAAAAAAGGCCACATATTCCTTCCGCAAACCACAGATTATGCGCCTCTTCAGCTTCGCTTCTAAAATAGGCTCGTCGGAGTACAATGTTGAAATCTTAGCACACAAGTTCTTCATCTTCAGTAAGAATGTTGAGATGGATAGATCTCCTTGAGTTGCTCTCACCAACTCATTTTCCAGGAATTGTAGTCGTTCTACATTCTTCCTATTGAACAACTCATTGGGGGAAGTCCAAATCTCCGCAGCTGAACGACATCCAATGATGTGGTCAAAGAGTTCCGGTGAGATAACACGCTTGAAAGTAAACTTTGCTTTCGCATTTGTCTTCCTCCAAGCTCTCACCGCTTTAGCATTGCCAGTGGAAGCAATCAACTCTTGCATGTCGTCTCTGAAGACGACCTCCCACTGGTCCTCGCCCAAAAGATAGATTTCTATACACGAACTCCACTTCTTAAAGTTGGTCGATGTAAGAAGCTCAAGTTCAAGAACTCTTGTAAGTCCACCTTCCATTTGCACTAACCCTTGTTCACTTAGACTTCCAGAAGCAAAAAAGTAAATTGATGGTTGATCGCTCCTCAAGTCTCTGTTCCCTCTGATACCATGTATAAAATTTGTGAACCGTAAAAAATGGGAAACCAGGCGTAGGAACACTCCAACAAAAAACCAAGCCAAGTAAACTAGATGTAACACGAAGAGCAAGAATCTTATACTATCAAAATCTTTATAAGGCGAGACATACATGTAGAGACATGATTCGCCGATGCACCCGATGAAAGCAAAAAATACAAGGCAAAAACAAGCCGCGCGGACTCAAGGAGTAACCACCGACTCAGCTGAGCTACACTACGAAGTCTGCTGAAGCCGCTATGTCGCCAAACCACAAAGTAGCCGTGCATACAACCCGTTATTCCAATGTTGAAGAACTTTGTCTGATGATCTACAAGCCGCCTAACTGCGAGGTCGCCTAGCCGCCAGATTATCGCGAATAGCTACTGCTTAACTGAACAAGCTGCTAGAAGCATACAACTTATTAAATTGGGAAAGAGTTGCTAAAGAGAGAAGATCGCCGGGCCGCAAGCCGCGAGCTGCTGCTAACCGCTGATTGTAACCGTAGAGTCTGCACTAATCCTTGACAATAGTCAGAATTAAGTCACTGGCTTCTCAATACTGTCTGCATAATAGTTCATTCGGTTGTACTATTGATGTGACAGGGGGTCCTATTTATAGGTGTGGAGAGGAGTGTGATCACCTCCCTAGCCGATAGGATCACCATCCTATCTCGTGGAGAGCACTAAGTGTATCCACATAGCCACAAACACAATTCCATACCGTCTTGCCACCGCAGCTAGGCAGGATAGCCAATCCGCCAAAGTCGCACCACTAAGGCCGAATAGAAATCCTATCCGCCTTGTCACCGCAAGGCAAACCAAGACTTGTCCGCCACACCAGCAGACCCTGCAGAAACACCACAGGTCCGCACACAAGCGGACATTGATCCAGTCTGCACGCCCCGAGCCAGCAACCAGAGCACAAGGCTGACTGCTGCCGAACTCGATGGACAAAGAAAACAGGCCGCTCTAACCGTGCGACCTCTCGGACTGAGCACACCTGGACTTGGTACATATCCAGGCCAAGTCCACACCACCAGCCATCCCTGATGTAAACACAGTATCAGCGGATATAAGGGCAAGTCTGCACAAATCGGCAAACTGCGCGGTTATCACCAAACCGCACCAGAGCAAGATCAAGGCACAAGGCCATGTCGATCTCTTGAACTCCAAACCAGTCCACATCCCGGACTCAGTGCCAATCTTGTATGCATAAACCACATGGTTAGATCGCCTAGACCCTCACAATTATCCGCCCAGACCGCACGGACAGTCCGCTCAGGCTGCCACTTTCACTTTAATAATTTCAACATGCTGATGATACTCTTTGTGGCGATATGGGAGTAGATGAACGCTCCTTGCCCAGGATGAAGTTGTTGAAGATAACATGTTTGTGCTGCTTCCTGGTGTCCCTTAACGACGCCTACTCCGACGAGCGTAACAAACTTCATGGCGAGGTAAGGAATTGAGGATATAGCTTCGAACGTGGTCTGGAGCGGCCATCCGAAGATTGTGTTGTATGGATATTTTGAATCCATTGTCACAAACTGGACCTGATGTGTTACCTATCGCGGGAATTCTCCCAAAGTGACCGGGAGTGTGATCATTCCTTCGACCGGGAATGGCCCTCCACTAAAGCCGTGGATCGGGCTTGCGGCCAGCTATAAGTTTTCTTTGGGTATCTTTATTTCACAGAGGGCTGGCATGAATAAAACATTTACCTAGCCTCCATTTTTTACCAATATCCACTTAATGCCGAAGGCAGGGCTTTTGATTTCTACAGTAATGACGAATGAGTCTTAGTGGAGTACGAGCAATCCTTTCTGGTCTTCCTCTCTAAAACTAATCTTATCTGGGGTCTGGGCAATCTATCCTTCCTGTGCGATAGAATTCACGACGGGTAAGGGGGAGCCAGCAATGGTTTCCACCTTTCTGACGACTTGCCAACTTCCTTGGGCTTCCTGACGCGCAGATGGCTGCTCTCTTCTTTGTTGGGCTTAGTTGTTCCTTGTTCGATCCTGCAGGAATCTGCCCAGGATGCCCTGATGAACGAGTCTCTTTATGTCATCCTTGAGCCTTATACACTCGTTGGTGGAATGTACTGTTCCCTTATGGAACTCGCGGTACTTTATCAAATCTCCTTTCCCGATGGGGGCTTCCCGTGGCTTTCATAATATCGGGTCATCTTGGATAGCGTAGAGTGTAACATCCCATTTCCAACTAGACCCCTAAGAGTGGTTTTGTCATGACTAGGTCATGATAAAACCCTAGGAAGCTTAAGAGAACATGTGACCTTAGGCGTGAAGGTGAAGATCACCGTGGTCTATAAATAGTAATTTCCAATCATCAGACCTAGGGTTTGACCTTAGGGCTTTAACTTGGTTCCATGACCCCACCATGGCACCCCTAACCTTATGGGAGGCCAATGGGTCACCGAGGACCCATTGGGTTAACCAAAAAGGGGCAAGTTGATCAAGGTCAACTCCACCCTAGAATTAGGTCAAACTAGCGTAAATGGCTAGCTCTAGCCTAATCCACTTGGGCTAAGCCCAACTTGTGTGGCCCACTAAACTCATGAGGTTTATAATCACTTACAAATACATTCATTTTCTGGAAATGGTTACTAGGAGAGAGAAAGCATCTTCTCCTTTAATGGAGGAGAGAGAAAGAGGGTCATTCATGGCTTGAAAGGCCAAGGGGCTTCCCTCTTCATCTCCAAAGGCTTGATTCATCTTCCCCCATCAGTTCTGAGGAGATCAAGAGTTTTTCTAGGCTTTACAGTGGCTGCATTCACTGGATCTTACCTTGGTCGAAATCCTCCTCTAATGGCCATTAATGGCAATTGGTGCTTGACCCCTCCCCTCCCCCATTTTGTTATTTTAAAAGCTTCACCAAGCTGAGAGGATTCTTTTCCACCCCTAACCTAAATAAATCGAAGCCCTTCACTGTACAGTTGTAGAGAACCGAAAAGCTCCACCGCCGGAAATGGCGATGCGGCGGCTGGCAAGGAAACAACCCCCCCCCCCCCCCCCAGGTCCGCTTCTCCTCCTCTCCCCTTGTGCTAGTATCTAGATCAACTAGGATGTGTAATCGAGCTCAGTTGAGCCGATTCCAAGCTTCAAATTCCATGAATTTTTGGATTTGGGCTTCCTTGCGAGTTCGCCGGAAACCGCCCCTCCGGCTATAGCCACCACCTCAACGGAGGTGGTGGTGGTTGGCCGGGGAGGGGACTGGAGGGCCAACAAATAGCTTTGAAAGCTGCTCCAGGTCGGTGAAATCATGGCCAACAGCTGGAGTTTGAGGATGATTCGATCACCGTCGGATTAGACCTGTACAACAGCAATTCATAATGATTATTAAGGTTTTATTTTTAACACTTTACTGTGCCCCCTTTAAATTAAATAAATGAGGCAGTTAGGGACTAAACCTTAAAAAGTGGACAACATGAAAATTTTATCCCTTGAAGTCTGCCTTAATTTAAAATTTGTTTCAACCCATTTGGGTAAGTGGTTTGACCACAACACTCAAAATGGTGCAGCCTATACATAGGCTTGACCAGAGACTAAATTGATCACCCCCATCAATCTAGCCATCCAAATGACTTGAAATTTGGACTGGAGGTCACTCTTATCTATACCTATAACATATCAAAAAATGAAAATTTTTGGAAAACATATTCCTATAGTTTTTGTAATAATTTAATAAACCCTTTATTATTTAATTAGAGGATCTAAAGACCTCTAAACCCACCAAAATTTTTGTGTCTGTCTTTTAGGGTCATATTATGACTTTGATAAAAATCTCAGCCCAATTGAGTTTGATTTGAATTGGTTTTGGTGAGACCAAAGTGTGGCCCTTTAAGGGTTAATTAGGGCAAGAGTGAGCTTGGGGCATGGAGGGGCCAATTCTCACCCAAAGGGATTGGAACTTTGGCTAGAGCCCCAAAGTTAGTTTAAACACCCCTCATGGAATTGGAGATGGATTGAGGGTGGATTTTCCCTAGGACCCTTGTTCAAACCCTAAGGTTGAACTTTGGGGGTTGGTGAAGGACATGGTGTGATATGTCCATGTATGTACTTTGGGTTTAGTCCATGTAACCCTAGGATGGTAAATAGCCCTAAGAAGGAATTTGGTAACATTTAGGCTTAGGCACACAACTTAAATCAATTAGCGATTGTTTAGGCCTATACCTTTTATGAAAATATTGACGGGTCATATGATCTTGGATCCTTATGAAATTCTGGTATAAGATTTTTCATATCATTATGAGTCTATGAAATTTATTGTAGGGTGTTTGGAATAAAGTAGCTCATACTTGTAGTTATAACCTTTTGTTACCCCTATTAATTATGAGTCTATGAAATTTATTGTAGGGTGTTTGGAAGAAAGTAGCTCATACTTGTAGTTATAACCTTTTGTTACCCCTATTGATGATTTTGATAAAGTCATGGTTAAAATAACTTGAAATTATATGAAACTCAGTCGGTGATGTTTTAAGATTATGTTTAAGCTTTGGTAATTTTTTTGTAATTTTTGGAATTATGCTTAGTGGTACTTCCTTCTTTACATTTAATTACTGTAAATATCTTGAATTAATTAATTAGTGGCTAATACATTTATGAAAGTTTGTAAAACTTAGTACTCTCTGATATTTTGGCATCATATAGTGATAATAATTTTTAGAAGGCCGTAACTTAAGGAAACCTTGTACTTCATGTTCAAAACCATCCATGACCTAATTTTGGGGAAAAAATAATAAATGCTAAATAAATTAGGAAAATTACAATTTTCTGTATTTACTCTAAATATGTCATGATAGACCCCCAGTAAAAATCCTAGAGTATTTAGAAGAATATTTGAAGGGGGGGTCATCCCTCATGCTCATCATATAGCTTATGTTGGTCGGCACATAGTAAAACTGTAGATTTGTGTTAGTATGAAGGATGGACATAAGGAGTTGGGTTGATTTTATACTGATTTGGTAAGGTGAAAAAGAGAGCTTCATTAGAAGTCATGATGAGGAGAGTGTTGGGTTGACTAGTGTTAAGAGGTGCTCGAGGACGAATGATCGTCTTTCGTGTGGAGAGAGAGAGAGTCAAAATGCACTAGGGTTAGATTTAGTGTAACATTAAATGGGTTTGGGACCTGGGTAGATATATATAATAGTAAGTGCCTTGCAAAAGGGAACAATGAACTTCAGCTACCATCATAGTTCCTAGTACCCCGTGAGAGCCCTTCATAGGGAATACCCCGGGCAGTTCAAGGTTAACCTAAATTGTAAGAATAATTACTAAAGAGCAACTAGTATAAACTAGGGCTTCACCTTCACACACCCTGATGGCTCGGGAGCTTAGTTTGGTTGGGTTTATCAAAGCAGTAGGCTCGGTGGTTATGGAAATAGACAGGGTAGCCTGGCGAGCCGAGGGCTCGAAAGGTAGTTGTGATGGACAGGTTAGTCAGGGGAGCCGATGGCTCGGGAATTCATGGTTACATGTGCATAAAGGTTGTGGGTCTTCAGTATTGGACGGCCGATCGCACCGGCGTCGATACGTCGACTCGGCAAGTGTGGTTCTCACTTAGCCCAAAGAAAAGTCTGGCGGTGGGTCAGCATAGTATGTGGAGACTCTGGTTGTGTCCTTCAGAGGCATATAGAAGGGCTAGGCCTGGTAGTGCGGTTACCCGCCTAGGAGTGGGGGGCCTTACCCACTGTCTCCGTTGACCACTATAGAGGTTCCTGAGAGTGATGCTAGCTTCCAAAAAGGGGAACTAAAGGTCTGTGCGTATAGAGTCGTGTGCATGTGTTGCACTTGCATGAAACATGACATAACATTTCACTTTACTCATACTTGCATACAACCTGGCACCCGATCGTATAAATTTGTATGAGACTTTTTATACGATGGGAGTCTTGCAAAAGACCCCTTAACTTATAAGTTTGTATGAGCATTCATATAAGTTAGGGTTACTTATTCCTTAGTTTACTTTACATGTTTTTACTGTTCTACTTTACTTATTTATATTACTACTTTCTTGTTATAGTTCTTTTATACATACACCTGCTAGGGTAGTTGTCACCTGCTAACTCTACTCTGCTTTGTTGTCCTCCGCTTTCATCCTCCCCGAAGTTTCCTAGGAGTCGCGAGGGTGAGGCGAGGATGATAGTGACTTAGTCTTTATGACTAACGGACGGTGACCATATCATTTTAGGGGACCGAGCAGTAGGAGTGTAACGCCCCAAAATGTTGTAGGAGCGACGGGGATCGCTTTTGGCCAAAACAGTTTTTTTGGAGCAGGTGACACGGGTCCCGACATGGCCGTGTCGGAGGCCGTGTCGGCTGTGTCGAGCTCGGTCGTCGAGCTGGCCGTGTGGTCGACCATGTTAAGGTCGACGATAGTCGGGTATGGAACACGGCCAGACACACGGCCGTGTCCCAGGCCGTGTAGCATCGGGTCGTTTCGAACTTTTCTGAGGTATTGCACACGGGGCATGACACGGGTCCGGACACGGCCGTGTCCCAGGTGACACGGGCGTGTCAGGGGCCGTGTCCCAGGTGACACGGGCGTGTCAGGGGCCGTGTCAGAGGCCGTGTACTTCTCTGACTGAAAATGTTGAAAACGGGTGCCGTGACACGGGTCACGACACGGCCGTGTGGAGCGAGACACGGCCGTATCGAAGGCCGTGTCAGGAGCCGTGTGCTGGTTTTCGAATCGATCGAGACGGCGAATGGCTAACACGGCCATGCACACGGCCGTGTTGCAACCCGTGTTCGGCCCAGATTTTCTAATTTGGGTTCCGATCGTGGCCGTTCGTTCTTGACTTTGGAAGATCCAACGGTGGGGGGGCCTCCCTGGGCGGTTTAAGGCCGGGAATAGGGTTCCAAACCCTCATTCCCCATTTTCTTTTATCTCTCTAAGTTCTAGAGAGAAGGGAGAGCAAGGAGGCCAAGATCCGGCCGCCGGCGAAGCTTCGGAGGTCCGTTTCGCGAGCGGAGTTCAGATCCGCAAAGGTGGGAGCGTTGCGGTAGTTTCCAACCGAGCAAATCTTCTCCATGGCTAGGAAGAGGGGACGGAAGGTAACGACACTTCTCCTCTCGGTTTTTTTAGGATTTAGGATGCATGAATATCATCCCCTTCCTTTCGCATTTTGAGCGCCGAATCTCTCAAATGAGAGGGATTCGTGTAGCGGTTCAAGAGGAACCTCCGGGTTGAGTATGTTCATCCCGGCATGCTTGCATTAGAGATCCGCTCCGTTAGCGGATTAGGCATTGTGGGTGAAGCCGTGGTCGCGACCGATAGTCCGACCCGGTGATGTTGCATAGCGAGCTTCGGTAGAAAATCCGTTGCGGCAATACGCCGTTGTATGTATGCGTTTTTCCCCTTTTGTTTGAGTGAGTACTCGCAGTCAGAACCGGACAAGGTTAGCTCCGCTTTGTGCGGTAGATGGTTTCCTTGGAGCGCGGGAAAGATGCGGTACGAATGGTAACTGGGGTGGGGGAAACCTTGTTTTGTGCTGTGCAAAGGTGCGGCTAGGTCTCCGTGGTCAGCTGGCTATCCCGTGACGCGCAAGTCATGTGGGGAAAGTGTCCCGGCGAGACTAGCCCTTGTGTGAGACTGACGAGAATGCCGAGCGGAGGGCAAGCCCGGGCAATGTGGCCATGAGCGGGTGGGGTCCAGCAAGGCTTCTTAGAATCGGTCAGTGTGAGACGGAACCCTGACGTGCGAAGTCAGAATATGCGGGCAAGCCCGGGGTTTAAGACCCATGTACGGGTGGGGCCATTGCAAGGTTCCGTATGACGGCCTGTGTGCCGTTGGGGACATGGTGTTTCCCTTTTGTTTGCGGCTTTAAGCCAATGGGGAAACGGAAGTACCCAATGTTTGATGTTGTGCTAGATGCATACGAGCTAGGGTGCCTTGGGTGAAACCCGGGCTGCATTCATGTTGCATGGTAGGCCCCTTTTACTTTGTACAAAACATAGAGAACATGTATGCTGTATGAGACATCCAAGCCTGTTTTACCGCTTTAATATATATGCTCTTTTGGTATACGAAGTGTTAACTTGCAGGTGGAGTGGTACCCCGGGGTCCTTTAGGGACGGCCGGGAGGAGATGTGCTTGTTAC
The DNA here is from genome assembly GCA_039513925.1 of Platanthera zijinensis. Taxonomy (NCBI): domain Eukaryota; kingdom Viridiplantae; phylum Streptophyta; class Magnoliopsida; order Asparagales; family Orchidaceae; genus Platanthera; species Platanthera zijinensis. Next base: position 24,610,038 of record CM077079.1, on the reverse strand, counting down.
ACAGTAGAGGTCTGCCTTTGCTGACCCACGTTACTTCAAATCCTTACAGGGCAAGTATCGCATGCAGGAGCTAGCGCGCCGGGCGAAAAGCCCTAAGCCTCATGAAGTGTTGCTGTGCTTGGCTAGTTTCTTTTCTTTATTTTGCTGATGTTGTTTGATCATGTCCGGCTTGCATGCCGAGGTAGCCTAGGAGTGCTTGGCACTTTCATATTTTTTTGGACTTATATTGTGTAAGGCCTTAAGGCCATTTCGATACTCTATTGTAGTGGATAACTTCTGTCTTTTAGTTTTATGTTTCCGCTGTGTTGGTCTGGAGTTTTGTGATTGGGTAGTGTTCATATCATCTTATAATACTAAAGCTGTGGCATCCGTATGTTGTGGGACCCCGACCGGACCCATATTATATGGTCTTTACAGGGGAGGTGTTACAAGGAGCATCAGCGCCGGAAGGACAAGGAGGCAGGACATGAGAAGCAGTTGCTGCGCACTACCACTACTACATGGCGACGGGTCAAGGATGGATTTTAGTTTGCTTCCACTTAGATGTTGAGAGTTACAAGAGTGTTGTAGTGAGGACTTGATGTACCGGGCTTAAGCCCGTTTATATTTCTATTTTCCTTTCGGCTTCAGTACTTCTTTATCATGTGGACATTGCTGTTATTTCTATATTATATATGATATGTGGACTTGAACTTATCTGTATACTTCTCTTTCTTTGGTGATCGTTAAGGCCAGCAGGATTGACGTTTTGTAGTGGAGACCCACCCGAGTGTCGGTGTCACCGCAAAACGGCGATTCTGGGCATACGACCCAGTGGTTTAAACGAAAAAAGGGGTCTTACATAGAGTACATTAGCGCACGAGGTATTGTGGTACGTACTCCTGATACCGCTTAGGTGGGTGATTCTCGCGACGATCCCACTGGCGAAAGTTCTCATTGCGTTCTTCTTGATTCCCTGAAACAGGTTCCTTTCTTTTCCTCTTGGTTCCTCATTCAAACTGTTTCCAATGTGCTTCAATAGATTCATCGACCGCAATCTGGGCTTCTATTAGGTGCACCATGTCCGGATAACTGGGGTATGTTTCTCTCATTAAGGCGGAATAGAACCCGTCTGGTCGTAGCCCCCCAAGGAAGACTCCGCGCAAAAGCTTCGGGTCCACCCCCGGGATCTGTTTGGCTTCCGTAGTGAACCTTCAGAAGAACTCCTTGAGGGTTTCTCCCTTGCTATGGCAGATTCAAGAGAGATGAGATGGGTCCTTTGTGATGCGATGGTTTGTGATGAACTGGTCCAGGAACTGCTTGGTGAGCTGTGCAAAGTTCTGGACGATCCCCTCTCTGAGCGAGTGGTACTGGGTTCTTGCCTGCCCCTTCAGTGTAACGGGGAAGACTCGACAAAGTAGCGGATACGGAACGTTAAAGATACGGAGGATCGTGGTGAAATGGTTTACGTGCTTTAAGGGATCCTCCATTCCGTCGTATGACTCAAAGCTTGGGAGTTTAAAACCTGGTGGGACCGGGCGTGCCAGCACTTCTAGCGCTAGTGGCGACCCGTTCCTCATTCGGCGGTGAACCCACGCTTCCTTGCGTCCTACCCGGTCGAACTCTTCTTCAAACAACTCTCTGACTTCTTCTTTGGTTATTCCCCCTACTAGGTGTAACAGACACATTTTTTGTAACGGTCTCCCCAGCCCACGGCTCGAAAGGACGACCGTCGGCACCCCCAGTATCCAGCTCGAAAGGGTTAAGTCTCAAATAGTCTACAAACAATGTACCCCAACCCTCTCTAGCCCACAGACGGGTTATTGGAGGCCGCATCCCTCCCTTTGATGGGAAATGATCTAGTTAAGCGCTCATATGAGGACTTTACAGGAGGTCACTCATCCCAAGACTACTCCAACCCGTGCACGCTTAACTATAATGTTCTTTCGCTTAAAGTTTAGCCTTGATGTAATCCAAGAGTAATAAAGAATTCCTATGTTAATCCTCAAGATGTCCTCACCCTTGTCACTGAATTTGTATACATATCTTTGATTATGTCAATATATGATACATTTACACCTTTCTTTTTGAAGACTCTCCATAAGATCTCTCTTGAAACTCTATCATAAGCCTTCTCAAGATCAATAAACAACACATGCAAATCTTGTTTTCTTTCTCGATAGTTATCAATGAGTCTTCTCAAGAGATGTATAACTTCCATGACCGACCTCCCTGGAATGAATCCAAATTGATTCTCTGAGATGTTAGTCTCTCGTCTTAATCTTCTTTCTATTACTCATTCCCATAGTTTCATGGTATGACTCATCAATTTAATTCCTCTGTAATTAACACAATTTTGTATATCTCATTTATTCTTATATAGAGATACCAATATACTTTCTCTCTATTGGTCTGTCATCCTCTTTGACTTCAGTATTTTATTGAAAAAATATGTAAGCCACATTTTTTTTCATTTCCTAGACATTTTCATACTTCGATGGGTATATCGTCTGACCCAACTGTCTTTCCATCTTTCATCTTATTTAGAGCACTTTTTACCTTTGATACTTGAATTTTACAATAAAACGTTATGTTCTTATACTTCTCTGATTTACTTAACTCTTTCAAGTTCAATTCATTTTTCTTTGTTTCATTACAAAGTTGATAAAAGTATCTTTTCCATCGCTCTTTAATATCCACATCATCCGTCAAAACTGTATCTGTCTCATCCTTTATGCATTTTACTTGACTTAAATCTCTTGTCTTTCCTTTCTCTACCTCGAACAATTTTATATATGTCACGCTCTTCATCTTTGGTATCTAGTCGCTTATAAAATTCTTCATAAGCTTAACTTTTTGTTTTACTTATTACCTATTTAGCTTTTTTTGACGACTTTATACCTGACTATGTTCTCATCATTCCTACAAGCGTACAACACAACATTTGCACATACACATTGTTCCTAGATCCATCCACAAACTCTCTCAACAAAAAGTTGTGCATGCGGGCCCCCACTTGCTCTTGATCTCTCTTATAGTCTATCTTCATTTTTTGCATTAGTTGATTTAAAAATATATCAAATAAATGTTAAAAAAGAAACCTTTAATGCTATATCATTAAAAAAACTTTTTTTATATAATATAGTAATATACATAAATAAAAAACTCTCTTTAAAGTGATACTCCATGTGGGACTATAAATAATGAGGAGGATTGAGCTTTTCTTTAAAGGACATAAATAAAAGCTCAATATCGACTAAATATATAATGAGGATTGAGCTTTTCTTAGAGGATATAAATAAAAGTTCACCACTTTTAACTCCTAAATGGATGAAGATGGCATTATCCAATACAAAGTAACTGAGGTGATATGAGTGGATCAAATATCCAACACCATGAACAACCTCATCCTCTATGACTCGTATGTAGTCCTATGGTTTGCCAATCATCGCCACGATAATTCCCTGCCTTCGGCATAAATAATTACACTGGATTAGATTTAGGCTCCTTTTGGCGCAACGTTTTTGCTCTCGGGAGTTTGGAGAAAAACTCCACCATCATAGAAGATTACTAGTTTAATTTTGAACATAAAGGGAATAAAATTCCTTAGGTGAGGATGAACATTTACGAACGACGGTTTGTAACCAATGCATTTACGATCGCTACCACTGTTCCAAACAAAGTCTTAGAAATAGAACCACATAAGACCATATGTGATGGCTGACCACACTGAATTTTATCAAAAATAATTCAGACTAATAAAAATTAAATTAAAATTTTTTTTGATCTTTATAACTAAAGATATATATTCATAAAACTTACAACAAAGTAGTATTGAGATGATGATTTTGACTTCAAAGGTAATGCCATGAATTTGAGGCTCTGTTTGGCATGATGGCGGCGGTCGTAAATATATGTTTTAAACAGCCATTCATTAAGAATCACCTAACAAACATCATTTTTTTGAACATAAAAGTCGATGAAGGCTTTGTTTGGGGGGACTTATTTTCACCGGTCAAGCGATTACGACCGCATGAACCGGGCTTTAATTAATGTCCGGTTCATGCGGTCGTAACCGTTTGACCGGTGAAAATAAATCCCTCTAAACGGAACCGAAGCTTCTTAGATGGACATTAACAAATGACAATTTAACTCTCATGTTCATGACCGTCACTACCGTGCCAAATGGAGCCTGAATGAAAACTCCCACGTTTGATTCTTCACCGCTGTAAATTACTTTTTCTGCAAAATAATTCATTAAAAATTATAGTCATACTTTTATATATGTAGACATATTGTATATATATAAATTCTTTTAAATTATAGACATTTTTTTTATAACAGTCATTATTGTATAATTATTGATCAATTTTTTGAGTAATTAATACTTTGCCCAAGCCCGGATGTAAAATGATGAGAATTGTATTAGATTGACGGTCGACATAAAATTTAGTCATGAGGGAGGGAGCACACCGAGAGCAGCGTTGTGAGTCCGAGAGCAAACCAAAAGCGTTGTGAGAGCGAGAGTGCACCGAGAGAGCCGTGAGCGTGGGAGCGCACCGAGAGCACCTTGAGCGCGGGAGCGCACCGAGAGCACCATGAGCGCGGGAGCGCACCGAGAGCACCTTGAGTGCGGGAGCGCACCGAGAGCACCTTGAGAGCGGGAGCACACCAAGAGTGTCTTGAGTGCGCCGAGAGCGTCGGGAGCGTGCCAAACATGTCGTGAGCATGGGAGCACGCTAAGAGTGTTGTGAGCGAGTGAGCGGGACTCCATATTGCGCACGCGCGGAGGTGTTCATGCACTCCGCACCTTGAGCACCCCACCTTAGGTACTAACTTCAGCGCCCAATTTGGGGCATTTAGACCAGCGCCCACTTTCACGGTTGACCAAGTCAGCTCCCAATTGTGAGCTGACTTGGTCAGTTCCCAGGGGCTGTGCCGCGTGGCGGCGGCGGCTGGGGAGTGCTAGGTTGCACTCAATTTTGATAGTGCGGAGCACTCCAATTGGGAGTGGTGGATCACACTACCGATGAATAGGGGAGTTCTAAGCCAAGCTCCCCAAAAATAGGGGAGTGTGCTGGGCTGCACTCCCCTAAAATAGGGGAGTAGGGAGCACTCCCCCATTTGGGATTCGTGCCCCATTTGAGAGTCCCGCACTCCCCTAAGTGAGGAGTGCGGGGAGCCCCCAAAGTGGGAAGTGCGGGGAAGTGCAGCAAGGCTGCACCCCCCCCCCCGAATAGGAGTGCGGCAAATCCGCACCTCCTTTTTTGGGATGTAAGCTTCCTTAGGCGAAAATCGGGCAGGAAGATGCACGAGATGGAAGCACACGGTTTTGCTTCTTCTACAACAGAAAACAAAACCTAGAATGACGAATAGGGATCAGTCCGGAGCGAGGAGCATTGACCTCGACAGGACATCGGGCTTCTTCAGGCGAAAATCGAGTAGAAAGAAAAACGAGAAGGCAACACACAATTTCGCCTCTTTCGAAGCAGGGCAGCGAAACCAAAAATAATGAATAGAGATCGGTTGGGAGCGGGGAGTGTGGTTTTTGTCGGTGGGGGGTTTGGTTTGCTAATAAAACGTAGGAGTCTTTGAAATAATGCATTTTAGTTGAAAAAATCGGAGTTTTTTTTGCTGCTAAAAGTCAAATATGATTGGCCTATAACAACACCCTTAAAAATATTAAATAAAGGGATAAAGAGAAAATCACATGACAGTTGAATATACTATCCTCGAGAGGCTACAGTCAGTTAAAAATGGTGATTGTTAACTGTAACCAGTCTTTAGCTAATTGCAATAAAAAACATATTTTTTGTAGTTAACCGCAACCTCGCGCCTCCTTACTCCCACTGAAGCCGCCTGCCTCCTCCCTCCTTGCTCCCGTTGAAGCTGCCCGCCTCCTTCCTCCCGCTGAAGCCGCCCGCCTCCTTTCTCCCGCTGAAGCCGCCCGCCTCCTTCCTCCCGCTTAAGCCACCCGCCTCCTTCCTCCTACTGAATCCGCTTGCCTCCTTCCTCCCGCTCAAGTCACTCGCTTCCTTCAACCTTCCGCCCACTGGAGAGTGGGGTGCATGACGGAAAGCATGTCGTCACCGACGACCTACTCTTTTGTAGCTTGTTGAATCCTCCTATTACCCGTCTTCACATCTCATCCCTCTTTTTCTAACTTCTCCAACAATGGCGCATCGGGGATGGGGATGACATCCAGGTAGTTTTTCCTGATGACGGGGAACGTGGCAAGGTAGTTCAAGTATTTGATCGCCACCACAATGCATATCATCCTTAGCGCATGAAGGGCCTTGCAAAGCTTCTTGCCCCTACTCTACAAGCCATCAGGACTGACCTTATTCTCGTGACAGGCGACATCATCAAAATGTTTATATCAGTAGTTTGAGTATCCTCTTGCAAGGGTTAGAGTTGGTTCAGATTTCTGGCATAGAGGCTTATTTTGGATTATGGATTGATGATTTATTTAGTTGCTTTATAGGCTAAGGGAATGGTCTTCAGAAGTTTTAAAAGAAAAGGGCGAACATATAATATTCTCTTCTTCCTTGTTGAAATTTTTGAAGTGAAAGTGGGAGGCCATGGCGGTCTGTCCGCGCGGCCTGTGCAGACAAAAGGTGGCGGCCTGACAGGTCAGCTCAGAAGTGGCTGGCGGTCTGTTACCTGAGGGAGTCGGGCGGATAGGATGGTTATCCGCTCAGTTTGCCGGTTTGTGCAGACTGGTTCTGTAGTCTGCCGGCCTTATGCGGACTGGTCTTTGTATCCGCTGGTGCTGTGTTCGCACCAGGGATGGATGGTGGTGTGGACTTGGTATGGCTTTGTACCAAGTCCAGGTGAGCTTAGTCCGGGAGGTCATGCGGTTTGCGCTGACTGATTTCTCTGTCCGCCGAGTTCGGCAGATAGCTTTGTGTGTTTTGGTTGCAGGCTCAGGGTATGCGGACTGGAGTTGTCTGTAGGCGCATGCGGACTGGAGCTGTGTCCGTTGGAGTGCGGACTGATGCGGTATCTGCAGTGTCCAGCCTTGGTGGTGCGTTCTCGGCAGGTAGACTGTCTGGCCTAGTTGCGGCAGAATGATATTGTGTCTGCAGTTTGGCGAATACACTTTGTTCTCGCCATGAGATAGGGCGGTGATCCTATCAGCTAGGGCGGTGATCACACCCCTCTCCGTGCCTATAAATAGGACCCCCTGTCATATCAAGTACACTCGAATGAACATTAAGTGAGCTTGGGAAGTTGTTGCAGACAGGGTTTTCTATCCGTACGGTTTGAAGTGTTGGACCGGTTTGTGCTGTGCAGGTTGTGTGGATAGCGCTGAGTAGCCAGAGACTTGGTTTTGACTTCGGTCAGGGACAGTGCGGCCTCTGCGGTTTGTAACCAGCAATTATCAGCAGGTTGCAGCTTGTGACCAGACGGTCTTCTCTTCTGCAACTTCTTCTAAGTTCAATAAACTGTCTGCTTCTAGAGGCTTGTTTAGTTCGTCAGCAGCAGTTCGCTTGATTCTGGCGATTATGCGACCTTACGGTTAGGCGGCTTGCAGATCAGCATATAGAGTTTGCTCAGTATTAGAATAATGGGCAGTCCGCGTGGCTTGGTTGCAATTTGGCGACTTAGCAGTTTTATCAGACTCCATAGCGATTAGCAGCAGAGCCGATGGCTTCTCTTTGAGATCGCGCGGCTAGGTTCTTGCCTTGTATTCTTTCTGTTTCCATCGGGTACATCGGCGAAACATGTCTCGCCATGTATGCCTCGCCTTGCAAATTTTTGTTTGATAATAAAAGATACTTGCTCTTCTGTTTGCATTTCGTTACTTGAGCTCAGATAGGTTGAGTGTTCCCGCGCCTGGTTTGTTGGTTTCCGCGGTTCGCGATTTTTTGCATTCTTCCCGCTCAAGTAATTCTGAGCTCAACAATCTCGACTAGTGTAACACCTCCCCTATAATGACCGTATAATATGGGTCCGGCCGGGGCCTCACAACATACAGACGCCACAGCTTCAACGTTAAAAGATGATATTATCTACCCAACTCAAAACTCAGAATAAGAAACAACAGCGGAAACATACAAACAACAATTAGAAGTTATCCACTATAGTACAGGAGTATCAAAATGGCCTTAAGGCCGGACAACAAAAGAGAGTTATAATCACCAATAATAACAGTAGCATCAACATACATAAGCACTCCTGGGCTACCTCGGCATGCAAGTCGGAAGATACCAAAACATGGAACAATAAAATCAAGAAGAAAACGAGCTAGCAAGCACATCAAACACTTCATGAGGCTTAGAGCTTTTCGGCCGGCGCACTTACTCCCGCTTGCGATCCTTGCCCCTTAAAAATTTGTAGTAACGTGGGACAGCAAAGGCTGACATCTACTGTGTAACCAACACATATCCTCCTGGCCGCCCCTAATGGATCCCGAGGTACCCCTCCAACCTGCAAGTCAGCACTTCGTATACCATATACATAAACATATAAAGCTTTTAAAACAGGTTTGGATGTCTCAAACAACAAACACGTTTTCTATGTTGAGCACAGAATGAAAAAGAGGCCTACTATGCAGCATGTATGCAAACTCGGGCTTCGCCCAAGGAACCCTATCGCGTATGCAACTAGCACATCATCATAACATCTGGGTACTTCCAATTCCCCATTGGCGTTAAGCCGCAAACAAAAGGGGACTATAATGCCCCTAACGACCTAAAAGCCGATACACGAAAATCTTGCCAAGGCCCCACCCGCTCATGGGTCTTAAACCCGGGCTTGCCTGCAAACTCTGACTTCTCGCGTCAGGATTCCGTCTCACACACAAACCGATTCTAGAACCCTTGCTGGACCCTACCCGCTCATGGCTTCATTGCCTGGGCTTGTCCTATGCTTGGCGTTCTCGTCAGTTTCATAGAAGGGGACTAGTCTCGCCGGGACACTCTCCCCACATGACTTGCACGTTATGGGATAGTCAGCCGACCACGAAGACAAAACCACACTTTAGCAAATCACAATCCATAACCTTTCCCACCCCAATCCACCATTTGTACTGCAACGTTCCCGCGCACCAAGGAAACCATCTACCGCCAATACGGAGCTAACCTTGTCCGGTTCTGGCTACAAGTACTCACTCAAGAAAAGGGAGAAAACGCATACATCACAAATGACATCTTGCCGCAAAAGATTTCTACCGAATCCTTAAGGCTCGCTATGCAACATCACCGAGTCGGACTAACGGTCATGACTACGGCTTCACCCACAATGCCTAATCCACTAACGGAGCGGATCTCTAATGCAAAATCATGCTGGGGACGTGCACAATCGACCCGGAGGTTCCTCTTGAACCATGACAACCCAAACCCCTCTCATTTGAGAGATCTGGAACCCAAAAATTTGAAAAGAAAAGATGCTATGCGCGCATCCTAGAAATCAAGAGGAGAAGTGTCGTTACCTTACGACCCCTCTTTCTAGCCATGGAAAGACTTGGTCGGATGAACAACATCGCAACGGTCTTGCCTTCGCGGATCTGGACTTGGCTCGAGAAACAGGGCTCCAAAGCTTCTCTAGCGGCCGGAACTCTCCTTCACCTTCTTCCTTGCTCTCCCCTCTCTCTAAACTTTTAGAAAGAGAATGATCCAAGTGGAATGAGGGTTTGAAACCCTATTCCCGGCCTTAACCCAGCCAAGAACAGCCTGGGCCATTGGATCAGTTTTTAGAGAAACGAACGACCACGATTTGCCCTGAAAATGACTTTCCTGGGCCGAACACGGATTGTGACACGCCTGTGCCCAAGGCTGTGTTCCACACTCGCCGTAAACCTGGGATTACAGAATAGGACACGACCTGTGACACGGCTTGGGACACGCCTGTGTCTCTTGTGACACGCCCGTGTCATGGGCCGTGTGCCTCAATCGACGTTGAAACCGTCGAATCCTGAACAGGACACGCCCGTGTCACTTGCCGTGTGCCAGACATGCCCTGGGACACGCCCGTGTCCCAGGCCGTGTAACTACCTCAGTACAACCTGACAAATAGCCCGAGTAGGATACGGCCTGGGACACGCCTGTGTCTCAGGCCGTGTGTCCGACCCCAGGAAAACGTCGACCGCATTTTCGTCGACCTCCCGAAACTTCGTCGAACTCAAGCACGACACGGCTTGTGACATGTCTGTGTCACAGGCCGCGTCACCCCATTCAGACTCCACCTTGGCCTGAAAACGCCATTCGTTCTTCTTTTGAGTTTTGGGGCATTACAATTCTCCCCCACTTAGAAGAATTTCGTCCCGAAATTAAATAGAAAGTACTCAAATTTAAACGATACCTGGGTAGAAGAGCTCGGGAAACTCCTCTAGCATGGTCTGCTCTCGCTCCCACGAAAGCTCCTCACGACCGCAGTTGTCCCATCAGACTTTTACGAGTTAGACCTCTTTGTTCCGCAACTACCAAATTTCTGAGTCTTCTATACTAACTGGACGAACTCACGTTCTCAAGTCCTCTTCTATCGGCACTGATGCTGATTCGATCACAACACTTGCCTCTACTAAGGCTTTCCTCAAGACAGAGACGTGGAAGACATCGTGCAATCCACTCAGCTCTGTGGACAACGCCAACCGGTACGCTGTTTCTCCTACCCATTGTATAACCTCGAAAGGTCCCAAAAACCTCAGACTCAACTTCTTGAGTCAGCGAATCCGCGAAACGCCTTTGAACGGCTTGATTTTTAGATAGACCCAGTCGCCTACCGCGAACTCCACCTTTTTTTGGCGGGCATTAAAATATTTTAATTTCCGATCTTGAGCTACCTTCATGCGCTCTTGAATGGTTCGCACCAACTCGCATGCATCAGCTACCACTTCTTTTCCTAAAAGTTTGGTGTCTCCCGCCTCTGTCCAAGACATCGGTGTTTGACACCGCCTCCCATATAAAGCTTCGTATGACGTCATCTTTATACTTGCTTGGTAACTGTTATTATAAGCGAACTATACCATGAAGAGGTGATCTTTCCATTTCTTGTCAAAGTCAAGAGTACACATCCTCAGCATATCCTCCATAGTACTAATCGTTCTTTCGGTTTTCCCATCAGTTTGAGGATGGAAAGCCGTACTGAACTTTAGCTTCGTGCCCAGACTCTTATGAACCAACCTCCAGTCCTTGGACGTGAAACGTCCATCGCGATCACTAACTATACTCTTAGGATTCCCATGTAGTCGCACGATGCTGCGAACATACAATTTTACCAGCTTCTCCACGCTGTGCTCCTTCCCATTTGGGATGAAGTGTGCCACTTTGGTCAAACGATCCACAATCACTCAAATCGCATCATTACCCTACTGCGATCTAGGTAACCCATGTACAAAGACCATGGAGATGTCATCAAATTTCCACTCGGGGATAGGAAGAGGCTTCAGGAACCCGCCTGGCTTCTGACACTCGGCCTTCACCAAGGCACAAGTTTGGCACCGACTCATGTACACAGCTATGCCCCGCTACAGACCAGGCCACCAATAGGATTTCTTCATATCCAAGTACATCTTTGTACTGCCCGGGTGAATGGAGTACTTCATAAAATGAGCCTCAAATATCAATTCCTCACGAAGCTTACCGAACTACGGTACACAAATCCTTCCGTCCTTCCTCAGAATCCCATCCATCAACTCCCAGGCGCTACACTCTCCCTTTTGAGCTTCCTTCACGTATGGCTGGAACTCCACATCCAAACGGGTCGCTTCCCGAATACGATCAGACAAATCGTTCTGAATCTCAATCTAGTTCAACCAAGCCACGCTAGAATCGTCTCTGGCTACACACTCAATGCCAAGGGACTCCCAATCCCGCACCAACCGCTCATCACGAGCTTTGATCCAATTCCCTTGCCCAGAGTATTTTCTACTCAAGGCATTTGCCACCTCATTGGCTTTGCCTGGCGTATACTGAATATCCACCTCATAGTCTCCAAGGAACTCAATCCACCTGCACTGCCGCATATTCAAATCCTTCTGATCTAGTAGATACTTCAGGCTTTTATGGTCCGTGAAGATCTCCACCTTCGCACCATAAACATAGTGCCGCCATAATTTCAGCGCAAAGATTACCGCCGCCAATTCCAAGTCATGGACGGGGTAATTCCTCTCGTGAGGCTTCAACTGCCTAGACCCAAAGGCGATCACTCTGCCATGTTGCACCAACACGCAACCCAAACCGCATCCTGATGCGTCACTGAAAATTTGAAATCCTTCAGTCCCTTTCAGTAGACTTAGGATTGGAGCTGTCATTAGCCTTTCCTTCAGAGTATCAAACGCCTGATTGCACTTCTGAGTCCACACAAACTTCTGATCCTTACGAGTTAGTGAAGTAAGGGGTAGAGCTATCCGCGAAAAGTTCTCCACGAACCTTCGATAGTACCCGGCTAGTCCAAGAAAACTCCGGACTTCCGCCACAGTTCTCAAAATCGGCCAATATTTAATGGCTTCCACTTTTGTTGGATCTACTGCCACCCCGTCCCCACTAATCACATGACCCAAAAACGCCACTTTCTCCAACCAGAACTCGCACTTCGAGAATTTTGCATATAGCTGGTTCTCTCTCAACACTTGTAAGACAATTCTACGGTGAGTCTCGTGTTATGCCTTTGATTTGGAGTAAACCAGAATATTGCCAATAAAGACAACTACAAAAGAGTCCAAGTATTCGCGAAATACTCGGTTCTTCAAATCCATGAATACGGATGCTGCGTTCGTCAACCCGAACGACATCACCGAGAACTCAAAGTGACCATACCTCATACCAAACACTGTCTTGGGTATGTCCTCGTCTCGAATTCGCAACTGATAGTATCCTGACTTCAAGTCTAACTTTGAATACACCACTGACCCCACCAACTGGTCGAATAGGTCATCTATCTGAGGAATCAGATACTTATTCTTGATAGTCAGTTTATTCAATTCTCGGTAGTCTATGCACAACCGCATACTACCGTCTTTCTTCTTCACGAACAACACCGGCGCGCTCCACGGTGAAAAACTGGGTCTGATATATCCCTGCTCTAACACTTCCTGCAACTGTACTTTGAGTTCGGCCAACTCCTTTGGTTCCATCCTAAAAAGAGGACGTGACACCGGCCTAGCCTCCGGCACTAACTCCATCGAGAAATCAATCTCCCGTCGAGGAGGTGCTCTAGGAAGCTCATCAGGAAACACATCCTCGAACTCTGACACTACGAGTACTTCTCCGAGGGATAACTTGGAAAGGAGAACCTCTAACAATGCTACGAGGGCTACCCCTCCCTGGTTAACTGCCCACACCAACTGCATGGATGAAATTAGGGAACATGCAACTCTGTTAAGGCCCTCAAATTTAACTTCTGCCTGCCCTCAAAAGTTCATGCATCCATGCCCACCAATCCTCTGCATTAGTCGGCGTACCAACTCCCTTAAATGTTGGAGGTTGGAAGCTAAAAAAATACTTCATCTGTCGGGCCCCATGCCTGACAACCACCCTTTCGGCCAACGGCTCTGCTCGTCTGGCTTCTTCGCTCGGCCCGGTCGTCGTCGTATCCGGGGTAGCATGAGTTACTACCTGAGCATTGGGGGCTGCTACTTATGCTGCCGCTGCATCTTAGGCTGCCACTACAACTTGGGCTGCCACCATTGCTTTTGCAAGAATGCGGCAAAAATCAACTGGGGTTACACCCATGCCCAAAGGACCCTGAGCAGTAGCACTGCTCGCTGAAAGTTCTTCTCTTGGTCTTGACGTACCCTCCTCGTTGCTTGCACTTTTAACAAAGCATGGTAACAAGAAATCAGTCTCCAATCACAGGACTAAACATAAGGACACTCATGGTCCCGCAATACTCCTATGTGGATAACTTCTTTTACGTAAACTGATTATGACATTCGACCACGAACCCTCTCCTTTGACACAAACCTCCCTCTGATACCAAAATGTAACACCTTCCCTGTAATGACCGTATAATATGGGTCCGGTCGGGGTCCCACAAAAAACAGACGCCACAGCTTCAGTGTTAAAAGATGATATTATCTACCCAACTCAAAATTAAGAATAAGAAACAACAGCAGAAACATACCAACAACAACTAGAAGTTATCCACTACAGCACAGGAGTATCAAAATGGCATTAAGGCCGGACAACAAAACAGAGTTATAATCACCAATAACAACAGCATCATCAACGTGCATAAACACTCCTAGGCTACCTCGACATGCAAGCCGAAAGATACCAAAACATAGAGCAATACAATCAAGAAGAAAACAAGCTAGCAAGCACAACAAACACTTCATGATGTTTATGGCTTTTCGGTCGGCGCACTTGCTCCCGCTTGCGATCCTTGCCCTATAAAAATTTGTAGTAACGTGGGTGAACAAAAGCTGATCTTTACTGTGTAACCAACACATCTCATCCTGACCGCCCCTAACGGACCCCAGGATACCCCTCCAACCTGCAAGTCAGCACTTCGTATACCATATACATAAACATATAAAGCTTTTAAAACAGGTTTGGATGTCTCAAACAATAAACACGTTTTCTATGTTGAGCACAGAATGAAAAAGGGGCCTACTATGCAGCATGTATGCAAACCCAGGCTTCGCCCAAGGCACCCTATCGCGTATGCAACTAGCACATCATCATAACATTTGGGTACTTCCAATTCCCCATTGGCGTTAAGCCGCAAACAAAGGGGACTACGATGCCCCTAACGGCCTAAAAGCCGCTACACAGAAATCTTGCCTAGGCCCCACCCGCTCATGGGTCTTAAACCCAGGCTTTCCTGCAAACTCTGACTTCTCGCATACGGATTCCGTCTCACACACAAACAGATTCTAAGAACCCTTGTTTGACCCCACCCGCTCGTGGCTTCATTGCCCGGGCTTGTCCTATGCTTCGCGTTCTTGTCAGTTTCATAGAAGGGGACTAGTCTCGTCGGGACACTCTCCCCACATGACTTGCACGTCATGGGATAGCCAGCCGACCATGGAGACAAAACCACGCCTTAACACATCACAATCCATTAGCTTTCCTACCCTAATCTACCATTTGTACTACAACGTTTCCGCGCACCAAGGAAACCATCTACCGCCAATGCAGAGCTAACCTTGTCCGGTTCCGACTACAAGTACTCACTCGAGAAAAGGGAGAAAACGCATACATCACAAACGGCATCTTGCCGCAACGGATTTCTACCGAATCCTTAGGACTCGCTATGCAACATCACCGAGTTGGACTAACGGTCACAACTACAGCTTCACCAATAATGCCTAATCCACTAATGGAGCGGATCTCTAATGCAAAATCATGCCAGGGACATACATAATTGACCCGGAGGTTCCTCTTGAACCATGGTAACCCAAACCCCTCTTATTTGAGAGATCTGGAGCCCAAAAACTTGAAAAGAAAAGATGCTATGCGCGCATCCTAAAACCAAGAGGAGAAGTGTCGTTAACTTACGACCTCTCTTCCTAGCCATGAAAAGACTTGGTCGGATGAACAACACCGCAATGGTCTTGCCTTCGCAGATCTAAACTCGGCTCGAGAAACGGGGCTCCAAAGCTTCTCCGGCAGCCGGAACTCTCCTTCACCTTCTTCCTTGCTCTCCCCTTTCTCTAAACTTTTAGAAAGAGAATGATCCAAGTGGAATGAGGGTTTGAAACCCTATTCCCGGCCTTAACCTAGCCAAGACCAGCCTGGGCCCTTGGATCACTTTTAAAAGAAACGAATGGCCATGATTTGCCCTGAAAATGACTTTCCTGGGCCGAACACGGCTTGTGACACGCCCGTGTCCAAGGTTGTGTTCCACACATGCCGTAAACCTGGGATTACAGAACAGGACACGGCTTGGGACACGCCCGTGTTACTTATGACACGCCCGTGTCATGGGCCGTGTGCCTCAATCGACGTTGAAACCGTCGAATCCCGAATAGGACACGGCCATGTGACACGCCTGTGTCCCAGGCTGTGTAACTATCTAAGTACAACCCGACAAATAGCCTGAGCAGGACACGACCTGAGACACACCCATGTCTCAGGTCGTGTGTCCGACCCCAGGCAAACATTGACCGCATTTTCATCGACCTCCCGAAACTTTGTCGAGCTCAAGCACGACACGGCTTGTGACACGCCCATGTCACCCCATTCAGACTCCACCTTGGCCTGAAAATGCCATCCGTTCCTCTTTTGAGTTTCGGGGCATTATAACTAGGACGAGGATGCATGCCTCTTCCACGGTGACAACGCGTCACTCATGTATGCTAACGATGTTGAAGAGGCTTGCACCATGATAAGAAAGTGAATGATACTTTTGACTTATGAGTGCATATTTTGATCATATATAGGACAAAAAGAGGCAAAATGAGAGACTAAACATAGTGTTTTTCATTACTTGAAATCACTAATCGTTTCCCCTTTTATAGGTGAAGACGATGTTTTACAACCACACATTTCTTACAACTGATGCACACATGGCAACAAGAGCAATGTTGGTTACAAACTTACATTTAATGATAAGTGCAAATATCTATCTTATATTTACATATAATTCCGCATAGCTGCTTCTTCACGCCACTCTCTGCTTCTTCTTCCTTTACCGAGGTGTCGATTACAACTTCTGACATACTTCCCCTTAATCGATGTATACTGCAATCAGCCCATCCTTGCTTCTCATTTCTTCAAATTTTGTTGTTAGTAATGATTTTGTCAGGAAATCAGCAAGTTGAGCTTCAGTGGGGCAATATTCTATTTCTATTTTGTTCTTTTGCATCAATTTTTTGGCAAAGTGATATTGAAGCTCAATATGTTTAGATTTCCTATGTAGAATATGATTTGTTACAATATAAATAGTTGATGTGTTTTCAGTTTTTATCTTTACTTTTTCTCTCCCTTTCCTCAATTCTTCTAATAACCTTCTGAGCCAAACAACTTCCTTTATAGATTCTCCATGGGAAATGTATTCTTCCTTTGAAGTAGAAAGAGCAAAACTATGATGTTTTGAGGTGTTCTAAGAAATGGTCTTTGATCCAAGAAAGAAAGTGTATCCAGAGGTACTTCTGCGATCATCTAAGGAACTAGCCAAATCACTATCACAATAACAAGTGATCTTCATCCCTTGATTTTTTGAGGTATACAAAAGGCCAAGATTTATACTGCTTTTAAGGTATCAAAGTATTCTTTTGATGCATCCTAGGTGTTTGATACTTGGTTCAGGCATGAATATTAACCACATACTCAATGTTTGATCATGTATGAGTTAAATGCTCTAATGATCCTACTATACTTCGATAAAATTCAGAGTTTATTTTTCTTCACCATCCTTCTTGCTCAGTTTATCACTGGTAGAGACTGGTGTCGAGATAGGATTTGCTTCTTTCATTCGACATCTACTAAGTAAATCAAGAACATACTTGGTTTGATGCAGGAAGATATTTCTAGGTTGTTGATTCATTTGAATGCTTAGAAAATATTTCATGACTCTCAAGTCTGTCATTTCATACTTCTTCTTCATGTTTTACTTGAATTCAATTATTAGTTTCTCTTGAGACCCTGTGACTAAGAGATCATCCATATAGAGATAGAGGATTAGATAATCCATTTCAGGGAAGAGCTTTACATACAATGCAACTTCACTTGAGCTTTGTTCAAATTTATTAGCCTTGAGATAATTATCTATATTTTGATTCCACGTCATTGGGGCTTGCTTTAACCCATATAAAGCCTTATGCAATTTATAGAGTTTATTCTCTTGTCCCTTTACTCTGTATCCTTCAAATTGGATTAGATACACTTCTACATCATGGAAGCCATTGAGAAATGCTGATTTAATATTTAATTGATGTACAAGTTAGCTTTCTTTTTGTTGCTAAAGCAAGAGGGACTCAAATAGTCTCCATTCGAGCTACGAGGGAAAATGTTTCATTAAATCCCTCTCAGGAATTTGGGAACAATCTTTTGTTACTAACCTTGCTTTATGTTTTAAGATGTTAATCCTCCTTGAATTTTGTTTTATATATCCATTTCAATCCCACAACTTCTCATCCTTCAAGTTTCTCTACTAATTCCCAAGTTTTATTTTTATGAATGAAATAAAGTTCTTCTTTCATTGCTTCAATCCAACGAGGCTATATAGCAGCTTCCTTGTAAGTTTGAGGTTCATAAATGAAGAGAGAAACTGAAGTAGAAGCATAAATATTTTATAAATCTCTGAATTTTTTGGAAGATGATGAGACAACTGATTTTGCAGGTGAAGTAATTATGGTTGTGCCTTACAGAGAGAAAGATTGAGTTGGAGATCTAACATGAGATTCTTCTGTAACCTTTATGGGATCTTCTTGGATGTTTTATTTATGTTCCTCTTCTTCACTATGATAGAATTTTGCCATGCAACTTCTGTCATGATCCTTCTAATTACTCCATTTCCATTCTTCTGATTCAAAAACAATTACATCATTAAAAATGATTAAAGCTCTTCTTTAGTTGATTTCAGATTCGATATGCTCTGGATTCATGGTTATAACCAGTAAAAATTACTTTTCCCCCTTTCTCATCTAATTTATCTCTTCCTTTTGAGCCAAGATAGTAGATTATGCTCCCAAAGATTTTTAAATGACTTACCAATGGTTTTCTTTTGAACATCACATCATAAAGAGTTTGTTTGATTAGAGATTTGCTTATAGTTTTGTTTAATAAATATATAGAAGTGTTCACTGCTTCTGTCCAGAATGTTTTAGGTAAATGCTTAAAGTTTAACATGCATCTTGACATTTACGGAATAATATGATTCCGCCTTTCTACTATCCCATTTTGCAGGGGTGATTTAGGAGCATTTAATTGTCTTTGGATTCCATGTTCACCTTCTTGTGAAGTTTTGATATAATAAATCCCCTCCATAATCAGAGCGTATAACTTTTATTTGTTTATTGAATTGATTTTCCATAATTTTTTTGAATAGTAGGGACTTGAGATATGTTTTTGCCTTTTACTCAAGAAAGTATACCCATGAATAGCGTGAAAAATCATATACAAGTTAAAAAAATATCTTATACCTAAAAGTAAAGGTGTAGATGTCGGTCCCCATAGATCCATGTGAATTAATTTAAGAGGCTCTTTAGCTCTCTAGGTACTTGAACTTGAATTTGGTAATGTACGGAGTTTGTTCAGAGAATAACACTAGCAAACAGTTTTCTCTAATTTGAATTTTAGTAAGCCTTCAATCATGGAGTGAGTACTTAAAAAACAAAGATCCATTAGATTTATATGCCCATATAAATAATGTCATTTATGAAGAGGATATTGTTCAGTTGCTTGAAAGGCCAATTAAGGTGGTTGTGAGAGACATAATAGAAATACTTTGTTGTAATTCATGTTAACATTGCATTATATTCTTTGAGTATCTTGCTCTTGAATTACACATATCGCTCCTTTTCCAAGAATTTGTTTGTGGTTTCATATCGCCCATTATGAATTCTGCTTTAATGCTTTCATCCAGTTGAATAACGGAAGATATCATAAGTCATGTGGTTAGAACAACCACTATCAATGTGCCAGATATGTCTTTTATTAATTGAATTCCGCGAGCTTCCTTCATCAGTTGTAGTGTTTAGACAAATCTAAAAAACATTCTCCTGATCTTCTTCAATGATATGTACTTCTTTACTTTTATTCTTTAAACCAACAATCCTTATCATTGTGTGTAGGTCTGCGACATAACCTGCATCTGAAGAAACAATCTTTGGTTTCATGATTGATCTTCTTACATATTTGATAATGTGGGGAATATTTATCATACAGATAATCCTTTACATTCTCTATTATTTTGAAGGACCGGGGATGTTTGCATTCCTTTGTTTTATTGCTGTTTAAATTAGTATGGAAGACTTGTTCAACTTACTTTTCAAACCCTCTCATTCTGTTCTCGTAAGTTTGAAGATAACCCATAAGTTCAGCAATAAGAAGAATTTCCAATTTTTTGATTCTTCAATTCCTGCCACTACTTGGTCGTATTTCATGGGTAGACTTCTTAAATTTTTTAAAACAACTTTATTATCTTCTACATTCTCACCGAAACTTTTTAGTTGATTTACAATGCTGTGGGTTCTAGAAAAGAATTCATAAATTTGTTCATTTTCAAGCATTTGGAGTGTCAAAATCCCTCCAAAGGGTTTGAAGTTTTATTGAGATAACTTTTGTTGGTCCTTTAAATTCAACATTCAATATATCTAAAGCTTCTTTAGAAGTGGAGGCTCCCATTAGACATGGAAAAATTGTCTTACTTACTCCTTGCTAGATGTATAATAATGTTTTGGAATTCTTTTTAATATTTTTTTATGTTATCTGGTGTCTCAGCAACATTAGAGCCTAAAATTGGTTTCTTTTGTGAATACCCGTTGGTGATTAGATCTCAAAGTTCTTAAGAGAGAAACAAGGTCTTCATTTGCATGATCTAATAATCGAAGGATTTATCATCGAATAAAAGAATTCCACTCTGTGAATACAAAAAAGGCCTAGGTGCTTAAAGTAGTCATATGACGAGAATACCAAAAAATGAGTGAGCGTGCCCTTGTTCTTATGAGCAAGAATGACAACTTCTGAAGGCACTTAAATCACCTTCTTCTTTTAACATACCCTTCTAATACCAATGATAAGAAATTGAATGATACTTTTGGTTAACGAGTGTAGGTTTTGATCTTATGCATGACAAGAAGAGTCAAAATAAGAGATTAAACAAATGTTTTTCATTACTCGAAATCACTAATTGTTTTCCCCCTTTTATAGGTGAAGATGATGTTTTATAATTACCACACAATTCTTACAACTGACAGACGCATGACAACAAGAGAAACACCAGTTACAAACTTACATTTAAGAATAAGAACAAATATATATCTTATTGATGGGGTCCCCTATCGAAATTTCCGAGTTAGGCCAAGAGATCCAAGCATTCGCGCAGGATCACTCTGAAGGAAGGGGCACAACCATGCACGGACACCCAAGCGCAACGCCCCCGCACTCACGCGCGCGCTCCCCCCTGCGCGCGCGCTCCCCCTACACGCGCGCGCCGACGGCCGCCACTGCCGTCGTCGGGCAACCTGCCAGGATGCTCGAACCGCCCGTGTGGCGCTTTCATTATTTCATTAAATTTGATGATCCAGCTGACTGAAACGGAGCAACGACATTCACCGGCACAAATAATAAATAGGCACACATACCTTCATTTAAAGACAAGCAACTCCAGAGATTAAAAAGAGCTCTAAGGTTTTTCCAGTGTGGACTTAGATTAATCCTCTGTTCAAAAATTTGCTCCGCTCTCCTTCTAGCACAAAATTTCCATTAGGTTTCCAAGGCACGGCGTTCTTCTTTGTGAGAGCGCTCCCACCAAAGCTCTGCTTCAGCATGAGTGCTTCCATCGAGGTTCCGTGAACTTAGAGATTTTTCCCAATCGGAACGCTTTTATCAAGATTCTGTGGACCTAGAGTTTTTTCCCAGCCTGAACGCTTTCATCAAGGTTCTGTGGACTTAGATGTCTTTCCCAGCCGGAATGCTTCCATCAAGGCTCCATAAACTTAGATATTTTCCTTGCCAGATCACTTACATCCCGAGGACTTTATTTTTTTTTATCATTTTCGTACTTCGTGCTTGTAACTGAGAGGTGGCACGTCACCCTCCGAAGAATTATCTCAAATTCTGGTATATTCCAACAATATAGTCCATTTTGAACCGACACAGATCCGAGCATGTTGTTTTTTATCATTTCCCGGTTTTCCACGTCAAAAAAAGTCTTTTGTCATTTGCTGCTGTTTTTTTGACTATTTGCGTGCCTGATCAAATTCCGAGCTAAGGTGCTCCGATTCTCCGGACCAGGGAAAAATCGGGTGACCGCAATACATAGACTGCGTTTGGCGCGGCTTATTTGCTCTGATGATGTTGGACAAAAACGTCATTTTCATACCAAAATCTTATTCCCCAAACTCGTTTCTTTTATTGATAACAGTAGTAACACTTGTCATATCAAACATGCATTCTATGACAATGACGTTTTTGTTCAGCCTCACCGGAACAAATAAGTCGCGCCAAACACAACCTTATATTTACATATAATTGTGCATAACTGCTTCTTCACGCAAACTCTCTGCTTCTTCCTTTGTTGAGGTGTTGATTACAACTTTTGACTGGTTGCACTTGTGTAGAGATTTTGAGGCAATTCTCTTGGTTGTGCTTGTAGAGGAGGCGAATCTCCATTGTGGCAAGACATTGTAGGTCTATGAAAGCCGTTAGGGCATGTTCGTTTGTGCGAAATTGGGCTCTTGGAATTGGAATTGAAGGTATAATTCAAATTTTGTCGTTTGTTTGCATTCTTGACGATGGAATTGGAATTTTAATGAATTTCGTGGAATTGAGTTTGAACTAAAGATAATTCTTTCCAATCTATATAAAAATTGAATAATTCTGGCCGAGACGTGTTTTTCGCCTGAGCGCGCGTTTTGCGCCCGAGATCACATTTTGTCGCACGTATGCGCATTTTCGCCGGAGCGCGCGTTTTTTGCCCGGACGAGCGTTTTTTCACCCGGGCGCGTATTTTTCGCCTGGGCAAGCGTTATTCTCCCGGGCGGACGTTATTCGCTCGGGTACGCGTTATTTGCCCGGGCACACATATTTCGCCCGGGCACACATATTTCGCCCGGGCGCGCGTTTTTCGCCCGGGCTCGCGTTTTTTCTCCTTGATGCGCGCTATTCGCCCGGGTACCCGTTATTCGCCTGGGCCGTGTTATTCCCCCGGGCACGCATTATTCGCTCAGACGCGCGTTTTTTCGCCCGGGCCCTCGTTTCGCCCGGGCCCGCGTTTTTCGCCCAGGCCAGCATTTTTCGCCCGGGCACGTGTTTTTCGCCCGACCGCGCGATTTTCGCCCAGCAGCGCGAATTTCCCTTGACCGCTCGTTTTCGCCCGGGCGCGCATTTACGCCCGGACGCCTTTTTCGTTCGGGCGCGCATTTTTCGCCAGGGCGTGCATTTTTTGCGTCCGGGCGAAAAAATGATGTCTAGGCGAAAAATTTGTGTCCGGGCAAAAAAATCCGATCTGGGCAAAAAAAGCACCTCCGGGCAAAAAATGTGTTCGGGTGAAGAAATCGCGTTTGAGCGAAAAATGCGTCGGGGCAAAAATATCGCGCTTGGGCGAAAAAATTTGCGTTAGGGCGAAAGAAGTGCGCCCGGGAAAAAAATTCGTGTCGGGGCAAAAAAATCGCTTCCGGCCGAAAAAATTACGCTCGGTCGAAAAATCGCTCCAAGGCAAAAAAAAATTGCGGCCAGGCGAATAAATGATATCTAGGCGAAAAATTCGTGTTCAGGAAAAAAAATGATCCATTTCACAATATTCATTAATATTATTTATTAGGCGAACGGTAGAATTGTAATTAGTCACTAATATTTAATTACACAATATTCATCAATATTAAATTTCAATATCGAATTTCAAGTCCGTGCAAACGAACGGTCTCTTAGGGATTCCAAATAAGATACAAGGATGAGGTAAAGCACTGAAGCACGACGAGCACAAACATTGAGTTGCGCCAAGCCAATAATCAGGTTGTAGATAACATTTTAGGCTACAATTAATATTGTGGTGCGACGAGTAGGGATGATGAGAGAAAACCGATAAAATTGATCAAACCGATCAAACTAATCAAACCGATCAAACCACACTGATTTTGAAACCAAACAGAACTGTTCAGTGTTGGCTTGATTTGGAGCTTGTGAAAACCAAATCCATATTGATTCGGATCGGTTTCGAATGTGCAGAAACCGACTAAACTAAACAGAACTGACTTGAAGCCCATGTAATTAAATTATTATCAATTAATTAGTTAGTGATCAGAGATTAGGATCACCATAAATTAGCGATTCATGCCTTTATGTCATTCATGGGTCGATCACGGTTCAGACTTCAATCAAGATTCAATGTCATCTTTTCTGACTCCCGCCTCACGCTCGACTCGCCACTTTAACTTTATGATCTGATTTTGTACTTATGTAAGTGTACTTTATAGTTAGGTATTAATAATATAAACAATAAAAAAAAATTGATTTAGCGCAATATATGAACAATAGTTTATATATCTGTTATAAAAGTGTGAATATATTTTCACTCATCAGCATTAACTAATGGATAAACTCTGGTCTCATTTAAATAATATTGTTTTATTAATTTGTGTCTTCTTTAATATATAGTTATTTATCAATCAATTAATTGTACAAAAAAATCATCAAAAAATAAAATAAACTAAGATGATTATAAATGATTCTCATGTTAATTTCAATACTTTTCTATGAAAAACATACAAAAAAAAACAGTCACGGGACCGCAGAAAACCAAACCAACTATACACCGAACTCATCGGGATCAGTTCAGATTGATTTTGAGCTACCGAAAATCGAAGGCTCTTGATTCAATTCCGACTCTATTTGGGGGGACTTATTTTCACTGATCAAACGGTTACGACCACATGAATTGGACCGCTTGACTGGTGAAAAGAAGCCCCCCCAAACGCAACCAATTACTCACGCCCTACAACAAGCAAAACATACGTGGTTCATTAATGTTAAACGAGTACAGCATTAATGAAAAAAAAGATAGCTACAGGATTCAATTCCACTCACGTGAGAAATAAAAGGGGGCAGACAGTTGCCCGACGCGTAACGGGCAGCCCACGTTGACCCTTCCTCCTTCCCGCACGCTTATAAACTGCCAAGCGATGAACCCCCACTAACATCGTCGACGACTCCTTAGCGACGGTGATCTCCTCGCCGCTTTACCTTAGAAGAGAATGAAGATAACTCAGTTTCTCTGCTTCATGCCGAATTTTTCTGAGGAAGAGACCACAATCATCCAATCCAAGCCGGAGTTATCGATTTCCAAACGCCAGTGCAGGCGGCGCCGGCATTCCGGAAGCGTCTTCCCTATTCATGGCTGGTCGCCGGAGATGAATTGTTCTGCTCCGACGGTACGCCCTATCGTTTCCTAGATCTCAGATTCTGTTTTCTTAAAAGTTCGTACTAGGCGCTGAAATATTTCCCCCAATTAACACAGGGACAAGATGGCCGATCGGCGCCAGAGTCGGATGATAAGGGTTTCAGTGAGTCGATCTTGCCATCCTCCTATTCGATCTTATCTCCCAGAGCATCGTCGTCTTCCTCATCGTCTTCCCAAAGTTTTTCAGCGCTGGAATCAAAGGGGGCGTCAGAGGATGCGGATACGTGGTCGGCGCTCTGCTTCTTGGTGGTGAGCTTGATAGTGATGGTCTTCCTCGGGCGGATCTGCGCCATCGTTTGGACAGCCTCGGGGCTCTGGTTTCTTCCACGCCGTATGTCGGCGCCTGGGAGGCCGGAGCTCCGTGGCTCGGAGATGCTTGCAGTAGGATCGCTGTCTCCGGCGCTGGAGCTCCGGCGAAAAGTACTGTATGAGTGTGAAAAGAGGCGGGTCGTTTTAGAAGGGTTTCTGGGAAGAAACAAACGGGTATAAAACGGAGGAATTAGGCTGCACGAGGATCAGAATGTGGAGTTAGATCCAATACTCAGGTAGAAGAAAATTTTCAGTTGAGGTGCAAGTTGTTTTTGGGCCCGTTTGAGCTCAAATTGAACAGATGTGTATCAGTATGGTTCGGTTTTTTGGTTGATCAATTTGACTTGGTTTTTTTTTAATAGTTCAAATTTTATTTTAATACTTAAAATTTTATTTTAATACTTAAAATTTTATCTTAAAACAAGCAAGCAATAATGCGAATTAAAAATTTATATTTTTAGATTAGATTTAGGCCTTCTTTGATTAGGCGGTGGAGGGCGGAACTGGCGGGAGCAAACCCGACTTTCGAACCAAAGGGGAGGAGGAGCCGCTCCAGACGGAGCTTTTTGCTTCGTCGGAGGGGGCATACAGAGCAAACGCCGCCGGAGGCCGTTTGGTTACCCGCCGTCCGACGACTGCTCCAAATGGCGGGAGGAAAAGCGGAACCAAATGAACCCTTATTTTACATTTGATATTGTTGCGTCAAAACTTGGTGCTCCTATAGGCTGTAGACCGGACTAAAATGCACTGTCTTAGCCAAGTGGTCGAGTGCGCAAACCGTCAATGTAAGTTGAGATGGCTGGCAAGACAATTTTTTAACATGAAAAAACTCAGAAATAGAAAAAAAATTACATGATCAGAGCTTTGCCGACCAAATTTGGTAACAACCATCAGACCACGTGTCCAATTATTAGGGGTCATAGTTGGTAATTAGTGTTATAAATAGGGGCAATTACTTGTAATATGGATTATGAAATGTTTTAATAAAATTACTCTGTTTTCTTCTTAGTTTTCCCGACTCGTTCATCTCTCCCACCTCTAGCCAACCTGGCCTTTCTTCCTCTCTCATACCACCGACCACCTCTCCCTCTCTGACCATTCTCTTGAGTTTTATTATTGCAAATTTTGGATCGCAACATTTGGTGTTCTCGCTGAGAGGAAATGCTGGCAAACAGCATCTTTGGCGATCAAGAACTGTCCTCCCACACGGGCGATCAACAACGGTACACCGGCGAACAATATCAAGCTTTCTTCTTCCTCCCATATGCCGCTTGAAAGTGTCGCTCGATGCATCCGGATGGTGATCAAAGTTGAATCCCCTATCTATTGCCCCTAGATGGGTATAAATAGGCAAACCCTATGAGTATCTACGGGTATTGGATATCCGTGTATCCGAACTGACCCGTTAAACCTCTGACCCGTTATTTTGTCCAAATATACACTAACAATCTCCTCCTATATTTTTGATAAAAAACGTGTACGTCTCGGAGTGCAGAAAATAGAGAGTATCAAAAGAAAAGTTTTTGACTTTACACATTTTCATAAGAGTTAGAACATTTAAACATAAGTAAGAGTTTTCAAAAAAAAAAACATAAATATCCAAACATAATATGCAACTCAAAAATAAATAAGTCTGAAAACAAAATAATAATAGATCAAAAAATCATATAACAATTCTACTCAGGGAGTAGATCATCATCATTCATGTCAAAGTTTACTTTCTCTCCTCCATCTTCAACAGTGTCTGCAAAGAATTTCATAAGTTAGACTATATGAATTCATAAACATATATAGTGACGTATCAAAGTAAGCTAGCTCTACCTAAATGAGCTTAGTACTTGTAGCAGTAGTGAAGTAACACTGTCAGCATCTCTATCTAGTCTCAAAAGGACCAGTCAAGTTATGATTTTAATAAATCACACATTGTTATCTTACTCATTAGTGATCACCATGTACCTTATCATATGAATTGATACACAGTCATTTGCAACATTATCAAATGTGGAATAATGTTCTATGATCACTAATGTTAGATTAATTCGTACAACGACTTTCTATTCTCAGTTGAATAATTTTCAAATCAACTTACAATGAGAAAGATGTTAAGTAATCAAATATGGAATGACTAACATTATCTTTCGACCTCACATCAATGAGGTTCACAATCCCTTGACTCGTGAGGGAGGTCAACCAGACTTTGTTTCATCTGTAGTTGCCTTCTTTTGCTGTTGAACAAAGTGTTCATAGTAATCGTTTTAGTAGCCTGATTGTCGCAGTAAACTGTAACAAAACTCAATTTCAGGCTCGACAGTGGAATGCCCATCACCAAATCTCTTATCCACTTTACTTCTTCTCCCGCTGAAGCTAGAGCATAGAGTTCGGATTCCATAGAAGATAGTGCAATACATGATTATCTCTTGGACTTCCATGCTACAACTGCTCCTCCTAGTGTGAATATAAATCCACTAGTGGACTTACTGTCGTTTAGTTCTAAGCATTATGATGCATCACAATATCCTTTCAGGACTGAAGGATGATCATGGTAACATAAAACATACATTTGGGTGTACTTTAGGTATCACATTAGCCTATCGAGGGCATCCCAATAGTCTTGGCAAGGATTACTGGCGAGTCTACTTAACATGCCGACCGTAAAGACTATGTCAGGTCTAGTGCAAGCCATAACATACATGAGACTACCAATCAGTTTAGCATAATCTAACTATGTAACCGCAGCTCCTTCATTGAGCTTTAAGCGGCTGTTATAATCGTATGGTGCCTTTAATGCTCTACTTTCACTGTATTTCCACGTATCCAACATGGATTTAATATAGTGACTTTGACTTAGGGAAATGACATTTTTCCAAAGCTCACTTGCATGCCTAGTTTAGTCTCAGTTATACCAAGGTCTTTAATGCTAAACTCTTTCATTAGTTCTGACTTAACGTCATCCACTTCAAATTGATCAGAACCAAAAATCAGCATATCATCCACATACAAACATATTATAGAGACTGCATTTGATCTATGATGTATGTAAAAACATTTATCAGAGAGACTCTACATGAATCTCATGTTCTTTATACTATAGTCAAACTTCTCATGCTATAATTTTGGAGCTTGTTTTAGTCCGTATAGTGAATTGATTAACTTACAGACCTTATTTTCGTGACCTTCTACTATGAAGCCTTTAGGTTGGCTCATGTATATTTCTTCGGTCAGATCTTTGTTTAAGAATGTGGTCTTAACATCCATTTGATGAACAATAAAGTTCTCAATAGACATAATAGCAAGGAGGATCCTAATGGTTGTTAAGTGACACACTGGTGAATATATATTAAAGTAATCCACCCCACTAACTTGTGTGAAATCTTTAGCCACCAAGCGTATTTTATACTTAGCTACGCTACCATCAAGATTAAGATTCTTTTTCAGAACCCACTTACACCTTATAATTTTAATCTTTTTTAGCTTATCAACTAACATCCAGATGTTTTTCTGAAGTAGAGAGTTCATCTCTTCATTTATGACTTTTTTCCAGAGTACTGAATCCCTTGATCTCATCGCTTCTTTAAAGGTAGATGGATCAGCCTCGACTTGGTAAGTGACAAAATCACTACCGAAGGTTCTGGGAGTTCTCTCTCTCACCAAATTCCTTCTAGACTCTAGGCCACTATTGTCTACTGGAATTGTATAGGAGGTGCTCGGTACTGATTCAGGATCTTCCTCAGTAATAGTTGCTTGCATACCGGGGAGTGACATGTTCTTGTTTTTAAGGAATTTATCCTTAAAGAATACCGCATCCCTAGATTCTATAATGATGTTATTAGAAATATCTAAGAATCTATCTATAGCACTATCCTCAACACAACCTAAGTAGACACATGTGTTGTTCCTTGGTCTAAGCTTAGACCTTCTAGGGTCAGAAATCATAACATAGGATATACAGCCCCAGGTCTTAAGTCTAGCTATAGACGGGGGTCTCTTAAACCAAAGCTTGTAGGGTGAAACCTCTAACTTAGCATGAAGGACTTTGTTCAGAATGTGGTTTGTAGTTAAAACTGCTTCTCCGCAATAAGTAGTAGGTATGCCAACAATGAGGAGTCTAGAATTCAATATCTCTGTTAACGTTCTATTCTTTCTCTCGGCTATACCATTCGATTGAGGTGAGTAATGAGCAGTTGTTTCTACTATGATTCCTTGAGAGGCATGGAAACATCTGAACTCACTGGACTTGTATTCTACTCCTCTATCAATTCAAAACCTTTTTTATCTTTATATTTAATTGGTTTTCTACCCTGATTTTGAAAAGGCTGAACTTTTCAAACGCTTCATCTTTAGTTTTCAGAAGATAAATGTGATAGAACCTAGAACAGTCATCTATGAATGTGATCATATACTTCCTTTCTCCTCAAGTGACAAAAATTTTAAAGTCACAAATATAAGAATGTATAAGCTCTAGAGGTGTTGTACTCCTATTAACCGCACTAAAAGGTTTCCTAGTGATCTTACTCTGAGCACACACATCACATTTCTCAGGTTGGTTTTTAGTATCTAATGTGATCTGACGAGTTCTAGCTATTTGGAACATTTTCATATAGTTCACGTGTCCTACTCTCTTATGTAGAGTCTTAGGGCTAACTAAGTTTGTTTGAACTTGTTGAACTATTTCGTTTGCTAGACTTAGTCGGTACATCCTATTTTGGACGTATGCACATCCAAAATAGTGAGAGTTAACTGACAGTATTACTCTACCGCTAAAAAAAAGTAAAAGACATGTCAGCATCACACAACAAACTTATAGACACTAAATTAGCAGCTAATGAAGGAATGAATTTAACATTCTTTAAAGTTAAAGTCTTACCTGAGGATAGCGGAAGAGTTGCGTTCCCCACCTTCAGTACGTCAGCTATCTCGCTATTTGCCACCGTCACAGAATCTCTTGCAGCTGTGAGGTCTATCACCAGATTAGTGTTGTTGCAAACGTGGCACGTTGCCCCCGAATCTAGGTACCACTCAGTGCTGGCCTTCACATTTCCAACCATAACAATAAAGTTGGATGGCTTAACAAGGCTAACCATATTGTCCTGGTTGCCTTCTTGTGGTGTTCTAGTCCTTTCCCTTTTAGGGAGCCTGCAATCAGATGCACCATGTCCCCATTTGTTGCAGTTGAAACACTTGTCCTTAAACTTTTTAGTTTTTTTATATTCGGGCCTGTAACCTGGGACAGTTTGGTCTTTTTAGGATGGGGCACACGTTTAGAGCTAGTAATCATGTTAGCCATGGCTTTTTTGCTTGCTAATAGCTTCTAATGCATGTTTGGTTCTATTTTCATCCTTAATGCGTATGAAGCGCTTGAGGTCAGTCAGACCAACCTGCATCTTCTTGCAGTATGTTTCAGTTTTGAAATTATACCACGTGGAAGACAATTTATAAACAATTGTGGCTGCAACAAAACTATCTGGTAAACTAATGTTTTCACTGTGCAAGGAATCAACTAAGTTTTCAATTTCCGATATCTAATGGAGAATGACTTTCTCCTCGTCGAACATGAAGGAATGAAACTTGTCCATCATGTGTGCTTTTGACAGGTCCTCCTCTTGCCTGAAGTGCTCCTCCAGTGCCTCCCAGATCTCCTTGGCAGTCTTCATCTTGAGGTATATCTTTGCCAGGCTGGAGGACAAACAGTTCAACAAATAATCTCTGCAAAAGTACTCGTTAGTGACCCACTGTGCCTCATCGTAAGTCCCCATAACGTCAACACGATCATACTGAACTGTGTAGAACACGTTCAAGTACTTCATCCCAAACTGGGTATTCAACTTCCAGTCGTTGAATTCAGTTGCCGTGAACTTCTCCAATTTTATCATCGGAACAGGAGAGGAAAAATTATTTTCTTTCATTATGGTGAGTTACTTTCTTCGATCTCCAGTCATGCATGCCTCAATAATGCAATCGCGACCAAAGTGCCAGAAGGTCCAAGATCAAGTGTAGGTTAGCCAAGAGAACTTTGCTTCTCTAAATATTACTGTAATTAAAGCTGTCGTCTTTGACTTGAAACTACATCAACCCATGCTTCCTCCAACCATGAGGCTTAAGGAAGAAATGCCACCAGGTGATGTCCTGTTCCTGCTTCGATCAGCGACAACAAACAGTTTTCGCACAGGAGCGGGATCAACCCCTTTTCACCGGCGTAGGAGAGAAACAACAGCGAGAGGGCTATCAGCGGCTTCGCAGAAGTAGGGCGACGGGAAACAAAATCAGGTTGGTAATAGGCTTGTGCTTTTCCTCCACCCGATCGCAGCAGCCCTACCACCTAACGACGACAAGAAATTCAGGAGGCGAGCTTTTCTCCTCTTCTATCGAGCGCCAGCGGGAGCGAGAAACATTTCGTTTCTTCACGATTGAGCGTTGGCCAATAGCTATTCCTCCATCCCGATCCGATCACCGCCTACAGTTTTCCTTTTCCCTTTTCCTCCTTCCCGATCCGATCATCGGCGGTCAAAAACTTTAGAAAATGGAAAGAGTCGGTTACGAGATTTTTTTCCTTTTTGCGATCTGGCATCGGGAACGAGAAGAGGGACAATGACAGATACTTCTTTTTCCCGATCGAGCGGCGGGATTCCTGTTCCTCCTTCCCAAAACCAGGCGGTGAAAAAATGCCCATTCCTTCCCGATTGCAGCAGAAGAAAAAAAATCGAGAGCAGCGGTTACGGGAGATAGAAAAATCGAGCGACGGGGACAGTTAATTCAAGATTGAAAGTGTCGCTCGAAGCATCCGGATGGTGATCAATGTGGAATCCCCTATCTGTTGCCCTTAAGTGGGTATAAATAGGCAAACCCTAGGAGTATCTATGGGTATTGGATATCCGTGTATCCGAACTGACCCGTTAAGTCTTCGAACCCGTTATTTTGTCCAAATATACACTAACATCTCTTGAGACTTGAAACAGAGGTATCTCTGTTTTACCCAAGATCCGCCACCATAAGCATGTGATAGTTCAACAACAAAATCGAGATCTTGCCGGAACAGTCATCGCTAACAAAATCAAGACCTCTTCCATCATTACCATTGTCTGCACATCCTCTTGCATCATAAGCTGTAAGAACGGTTGAGCTCCAATTCCCGTTGAGATATCTAACCTCTGATCGTGTATCCGACCAAGCAATTAAGATTGTAGTCCTCTGTCTTCCACCAGTTTTTGTGGACATTCTCAGTCATCCGCCATCTACCCGGCCAAGTGAACAGTCCTCCTACTATCAATTTTTGCTACATTCTTGCACTGCGTTTGATGCAGCTTATCACAACTTATTTGCTCCGGTGAGGTTGGAGAAAAATGTCATTTTCATACCAAAATCTTATACCCAAAACTGGTTTTTGATCTCTCATTGCTGCCATTAAGCCGCACCGACAACGCTGCTAAGCCGCACCGACACCGCCGCTAAGCTGCGTCGCTGCATCCCTGCTAAGCTGCGCCATCGCGCCGACATCACGCTGACACTGCGCCGACCCCATGCCGACACCACACCGAGACCGCTACACCACATCGCCGTGCCAACACCGTCGCTCTTCCTCCTGTTTTTCATTGTACACCACCGCCGCTGGTTCATCTTCCACCACCGTCAGCCTAAGGTTTGAAGCAGAGTCCTCTCTGTTTCTTGGATCAGAACCTTCTACAAATCAAGAAAGTCAACTGCGCTGCCTCCATCTCTGCATCACCTCCGTCCCTGCTTCAGCTCCTTCGCTGCGATGCCTCTGTCGCTGCGATGCCTCCGTCGCTGCGCAGCCTCGGTCAATGTGCCACTTTCACAACTGCCACCATAAGCTCATACTCATTCTGCTCTGAAATACGAAATCATCACCACTTCCTGTTTCAGCATCTTCACCAACCTTTACATCATCAGAGGCAAGCATTTCTAGTGGTGGATCATTATGCTGGTGATATATCCATCGGAAAGCAAGCAACAACCACACCCAAGCATAATGGCTGCCCTTGTCATCATCAGCAGTCTGCGCAACCTTCTCCCTGATAGTATATCAAATCCAACATTCCATTATTTATGCAGGTAGAAGAGAGAAGCATGAAGAGGAGAAAGAACAGTCAAGCATTGTAGATTTCATTCATTGATTCAAAATGGTTGAGTACAAGTTCATATATATAGGAAATAGACGGCAACATTAATCGCAACCATTAAACATCAGAGATTTCCAAAGAGGTAAGTGACTCTTGGAGAAAATACAACGCTTAATTAACTTATTAATTGCTGCAGGTGGCTGGTTCATCGGGCAGGTTCACACATCAATTTTGCTGGGCCTATTCAATGTCCAATACTCTCCCTTGAATCGGATGGGGTAGAGACATTTAGGTTTTCCTTCAGAATTCTGAATCGCTCCCGACTCAGAGTCTTCGTGAAGATGTCGGCAAGTTGCGTTGAGGTAGGATAGTGGTTGACCAGGGCGATTCCATCTTTAAGCTTCTCTCTGATGAAATGGTACTTTATCCCTATGTGTTTTCTTCGACTGTGGAATACGAGATTCTTGGATAGGGTGATAGCGGAGGTATTGTCGCAGTTTAACTGAATCTGCTTCTTTATTCCTGTGAGTTCTTCGATAATACTCTGTAGCCAAATTCCTTCACAAATTGCTGAGTTGATTGACATGTACTCGACTTCAGTCGTCAAGAGAGCGACAGTTTGCTGTTTTCTTGACCTCCATGAAATTGGGCTTGATCCGTAGAAAAACAC
Organism: Platanthera zijinensis; assembly: GCA_039513925.1. Lineage (NCBI taxonomy): Eukaryota > Viridiplantae > Streptophyta > Magnoliopsida > Asparagales > Orchidaceae > Platanthera > Platanthera zijinensis. The sequence continues at coordinate 24,575,994 of CM077079.1, read as the reverse complement.
GTAACCTTCCGTGCTTCATCTGTCGTCAATGGAGCCTCCCCAGTCAGAATCACAGTAACTTGTGAGTTGCGGGTTGAGATCCTTGCTGAAGAGAATGTCGTGGGTTAGTGTTCCCTTAATGTACCTGAGAACATGCTTTCTGGCATCCATGTGCTCCTTTGTTGGGCAACTGACGAAACGTGAGAGCAGGTTCACTGAGTGCTCCAAGTCTGGCCTGGTGTTGGTGAGGTATATCAACGATCCAATTAAGATCCTATAGATTCCTTCATCTGCTAGATCTTCTCCTTCTTGGTGCTTGGCTAATTTCAGGTTGGTTTCCATAGGAGTTTGGCAAGGATTGCAATCGAACATTTTAAACTTCTTTAAAAGTTCTATTGCATATTTCTCCTAATTTAGAAAAATAGTGCCTCCTTCCTGCTTTACCTGTAAACCAAGGAACAAACTTAAGCGGCCAAGATCAGTCATTTCATACCTTCTCTTCATCCCTTCTTTGAATTCATTGATGCAGCCGGTGGATCCTCCGGTGATTGAAGGTCATCAACATAGAGGGCCACAATGAGCTTGTGATTATCTAGACCATGCTTTATGTATAAAGAGGGCTCACTTTGACTGGAATGTAGACCTTCCTTCTTGAAAAATGTTGTGATGTTGGAATGCTTGGCCCGTGGTGTCTGCTTGAGGTCGTAGAGAGATTTGTTTAATTTATAGACATGGTCTTCTTTTCCTTTCTTGAAGTATCCCTCTAGCTGTTCTACAAAGACCTCTTCCTCTAGTTCTCCATTCAAAAAAGCAGACTTTACGTCTAGTTGATGGACTGGATACCCGTTATTTGCGGCAAAGGTAAGAATGAGCTTTATTGAATCCATTCTAACCACAGGAGCAAAAGTCTCCTCAGAGTCTCTGCCATATTTTTTGGAGTAACCCTTTGCTACAATCCTGGCCTTATGTTTGACAACTCTACCGAAATCAACTTGTTTTAGTTTAAAAATCCATTTTAAACCTATGATAGACTTGTTTTTGGGCATATGAACTAAGGTCCAGGTTTTGTTTTTCTCTACTATATTTAATTCCTCATCCATGGCTTGCTTCCATTCTCTTTTTTCAGCAGCTTCAGCAAAACAGTTGGGAGTGAAGTGGGACAACACAATATCAGTGCTTTTATAGATTTCTTTCAAGGATTGGAAACGACGGGGCGACGATGACTTAGAGTCAAAATCAGGGAGGATTTCCCTCTCCGGATTTGGAGGAGAAATATGATGCTCTTCAACTATAGCTTCTACCCGATTCTCATGGATGGATACTTCTTGAGTCTCAACCGGGAAAATCAGGAAGAAACTAGACTCATCTTCTATGTCTGAGTCCCAAGTCCAACTATCTTCTTCATGGAAAATTACATCTCTAGATAGGATGAGTTTTTGTGTCATGGGATTAAATAGTCTGTAGGCCTTGCTGTTTTCACTATATCCCATAAATATACTCTTTTCACTAGTTGGATCTAGCTTGTCTCGTTTATCCTTAAGTATGTGAGCATAAGCTAGGCAACCAAAGGTTTTGAGATGGCTAATATGAGGCTTTCTACTGTTCAACATTTCATAGGGAGTAGCGTTCTTTAGGGCTTTTGTTGGAGCTCTATTTAGTATATACACGGCTGTGCTTGTGGCTTCCCCCGAAAATTTCTTAGGTAATCCCTTGTGAAGTAGCATGGCCCTTGCCATCTCTACTATGGTTCTACTTCTCCTTTCTACGATCACATTTTATTGGGGTATCCCGGGTACGGTTAGCCCATGTTTTATCCCATTTATTGAGCAAAAATGATTAAAAGCATGTGAAATAAACTCCCCCCATTATCACTTCTTAGGGTCTTAATTTTCTTTTCTAGCTTTACTTCTATTTCTCTCTTAAAATCAACAAAATAAGAGAAAGCTTCAGATTATTGAGCAAGGAAGAATATCCAACAATACCTTGTGTAATCATCCACAATTAAAAAGAAATTTTGCTTGCCCACAAGAGAGGGGGTTGGAGTTGGTCCCCATAGATCACAATGGAGTAACTATAGTGGGCTCTTGCTGTGGTGCTGTGCTGAATAGAAAGGTAATCTGTGAGATTTGCACCTTGCACAAGTCTCACATTGATTGTGTTCCACTTTGAGTTCAGGTGCTCCATTTGCTAAGTTGTGTTCAATTAGATTCTTCAATGCATCATAGTTCAGGTGGCCCAATCTTTGGTGCCAGGTTTTGGCTGAGACATCACCAGGGCCAATGGTGGTGAGGGCTTCTTGATTTGGTGACTCAAGGCTCAAAGAGAACACCCTGTTTTTGGTCATACTAGCTTTAGCAACCTGCACATTAGTTGAGTCAGAAATAATGCAGCAATTTGATTTAAGTAGTACTGAATAGCCATTATTTATTAGTTGCCCAACAATGAGCAGGTTCTGAGCTAGTTCTGAGACAAATTGCACATTGGATACAGTCTTGATTTTTTCCATCTGTGTCTTTCACAAGCACACTTCCTTTCCCTTCTATTCTCCTTGCATTCCCATCTCCCAGGTACACTAGAGATTTGTCGCTCTCATCTAATTCTGAGAATAAGGTTTTGTCATTTGTCATGTGGCTGGAGCATCCTGAATCAATGTACCAATTTGTGGATTTATGTAGCTCTTCTGGATCCTTGCTGCAGGTTAAAAATAGTTTTTCTTCTGCATGTTTTGTATCATCAGTAAATTTAGCTTCTTCTTTGTTTTTATACCAGCAATCTCGATCAAAGTGAGTGGGTTTTTTTTGCATCTTTTGTACTTAAAAAGCATTTTGTAATATCGTGATTAGTTTTCTTACACAGAGTGCAAAATAGCCCAGCTGGCTGACTATTTTCTGCGTGCTGTGACTGGTTTTTGGCGTGTGCATTTTGCTTCTAGTGAGACCCATTGTTGCTGAACTTCTTGTTTGAGTTTCCAGAATACTTAGAATTTGATTTTGGTTTTCCAAGGTTCATCTTAGTTTGTAGGGCTTGAGTTATATTTGGGAGGTGGCGCTTCAAACGTTCCTCATGGGACTGGATTTTCCCAATGAGGGCTGAAACTGGAAGAGTACTTAGATTGTTGCTCTCCTCAATTGTGGCAGCAATGTGATCGTATGATTTTGGAAGGCTCGTTAGTATTTTGAGTACTATTTCATTCTCCGGAACAGGAGACCCCAAGCTACTAAGTTGGTTTGACAGGTTAGTAAGCTTGGGCATGAAATCAAAAATTGTCTCATCTTCATTCATGATGAGTGAATCAAACTGCCTTTTTAAATTCACCTTTCTAATGGAGAGTACCTTTTGATCTCCTTGATACATTTCCTTTAAGGTTTCCCAAGCCTCTTTTGCCATTTTTGATCCAATGATGCGCGAAAAAATGGTAGGTGTGACAGCTTGCTGGATGGTGAGCAGTGCCAAGGAATTCTTTTGCTTTTCTCCCTTGGATATTCTTACTTCGCCTTCCTTTGTCTTCTCATCAGACTTGGGGCCGCGCTGAACGATCTCCCAGAGGTCTTGAGATTCCAACAGTGTCTCCATTTTTACGGCCCAATGATCATAGAGCTCACCATTGAAAATGGGCAGAGGATGATGTGCAAACAGAATAGGGGTTGAGGTAAATGATGAGCTCATAGTGATGCGTTAATGGCATGAACTAGTGGCTCTGATACCACTGATAGTATATCATATCCAACATTTCATTATTTATGCAGGTAGAAGAGAGAAACATGAAGAGGAGAAAGAACGGTCAAGCAATAAAGATTTCATTCATTGATTCAAAATGGTTGAGTACAAGTTCTTATATATAGGAAATAGACGACAACATTAATTGCAAACACTAAACATTAGATATTTCCAAAGAGGTAAGTGACTCTTGGAGAAAATACAACGCTTAATTAACTTATTAATTGCTGCAAGTGGCTGTTGTTGAGGTATATTGAATTAGGTGTGACATGTGCTTAATGGGCTGCGGTTAGGATCTGATAGGAATCCAACAATCCATAGTTGGGTATTTAGGGTTTGCCTATAAATACCCATGCTAGGGGCAACGAGTAGATCATTCCAAACTAGACGGTCACACGGATGCTTCGAGCACACTCTAACATTCTCGAAGCGTTGTTTCGTTTTGCCCTAGCCCCCTTACCCGTGTGAAACCGTCCAGTCTCGCCGCTCTCGTTTCTGCGAAACCTGCCGCCGCATCTCTAAGATCGGGAAGAGAATAGGGAATCGCTGCTTATCTATTGGAGCCGATCGGTAAAGTCGTCGTCTTCACTCTGACTGCTAATCGAAAAATACGCAGGTGAGTCTGAAAGACCTCAAGCGCTTCATATGCATTGAGGATGAGAATCGGACAAGGTACGCCTTAGAGACGATTAGCAAGCAGACCTCTGCTGCTAACATGCTCACGTATCCTAAGCGCAAGCCTAAGCCTGGAAAGACCAAACCACCGGCCAGTGCACCCGCAGTTGCTGCCAACAACAAAAAATTAAAAAGTTTAAAGACAAGTGCTACAACTGCAATAAGTGGGGGCACTGCGCTCTGAGTGCAAGCAGCCCAAAAGGGGCGAATCTAGCACACCCAGGACTGATAACAAAGCCAACATGGTTTATCAGACTGTGCCTACCGACTTTATTGCCATGGTCGTAAAGGGGAAGGCCAGTTCAAAGTGGTGGCTCGATTCAGGTGCTACCTGCCACGTCTGCAACAATTCTGCGCTTCTGGAGGATGTCAAAGAAGTTAAAGAGACTGTCACTATTGCTATTGACGATGTAGCTGATGTGCTGAGGCTGGGGAATGCTACTCTGATACTCTCTTCAGGTACGCGTTTACTTTTAAAGAATGTTAAATTTATACCCACGTTAGCTGCTAATTTAATTTCTATTAGTCAATTATGCGATGCGGGTATGCCGTTTAACATTAGTGGTGGCATAGTAACCCTTATGGTTCACTTGCTTACTTTGGTTGTGCGTATGTAGTTAATGGAATGTATCGGCTGAGTCTAGCAAACGAGGTAGTCAATCAGGTTAGTTCAAATTTATTAGATCCTAAGACTTTACATGCAAGACTAGGACACGTGAACTATAAGAAACTACTTCTACTAGCTAGAACTCTCAACATTCTCTTAGACACAACCATTAAGTTTAACAAATGTGAAATTTGTGCTCAAACTAAGATAACTAGAACACCTTTTGGTCAGGTTTCTATGAGCACACAATTTTCAGAGTTAATACATTCCGATATTTGTGACTACAAAAGCTTTATCACAAGAGGAGGTCGGAAGTATCTGATAACATTTATCGACAATTACTCTAGGTTTAGTCACATTTATCTCCTTAAATTCAAAGATGAAGCTTTTGAAAAATTTCGTATTTTCAAAAATAGGGTTGAAAATCAACTAGACATGAAAATTAAAAGGTTACGGAGTGATAGAGGAGGCGAATACGTCTCGGGGGAGTTTAGAGTTTTTCTTGCCAATAATGACATAATTCCTGAAACCACTGTCCCGTATTCACCACAATCCTATCGCCGAAAGGAAAAATAGGGCTTTAACAGAAATGTTGAATTCTATGTTGTTGACTACTGGCATGCCTGCGGCCTACTAGAGTGAAGCCGTCCTCACGTCAAATCAAATTCTTAATAAAGTACCTCATGCAAAGTTGACTAAAACACCCTACGAGCTTTGGTTTAAGAGACCTCCTAGATTTGATAATCTTAAGACCTGGGGCTATATCGCTTATGTTAGGATACCTGACACTAGAAGAGCTAAGATTGGACCTAGGACAAACACTTGCGTCTATCTAGGATGTGCAGAGGGTAGTGCTGCATACAGATTTCTAGATCTCTCGACTAATACTGTAATAGAATATAGAAATGCGGTTTTCTTTGAGGATAAGTTCCTTAAGGATAAAAACCTAACGCTTCCAGGTCTGCACGCTACTACTACTGAGCCCTTTGTTGAGCCAGAAATAACAAACCCTTACGCTGAGCCTATAGACACTAGTGTTTTTGCATCTAAAAGGTTATCTAATAGAGAACGAGTACCTAAAAGCTTTGGTACAGACTTTGTGACTTACTAAGTTGAAGCTGATCCGTTGACCTATAAGGCGGCGATGCGATCTAGGGATTCTCTGCCATGGAAAGAAGCCATATATGATGAGATGAATTCTATACTATAAAATCACACTTGGACTTTGGTCGACTTGCCCAAAGGGGCTAGAACCATTGGAAGTAAGTGAGTACTGAAAAAGAAGCTTAATCCTGATGAGAGTATCGCTAAATACAAAGCACGTCTTGTTGCCAAGGGCTACACTCAAGTGAGTGGTATAGACTACTTTGATATATACTCACCTGTTTATTACATTGCGAAAATTAGGATACTTCTCGCATTAGCATCTATTGAACATTTTGTTGTTCATCAGATGGATGCCAAGACTGCATTTTTAAATGGAGATTTGACTGAGGAGATCTATATGCACCAACCTGAAGAGTTTGTCGTAGAAGGTCTAGAAAATAAGGCTGTAAGTTGATTAAGTCACTCTACGAATTGAAGCAAGCACCTAAATTGGGGCACGAAAAATTTGACACTTGTGTTAAATGCATGAGTTTTAAATCTAGCCTATTAGATAAATATTTGTACGTAAGAACAAGTTCAGATAAAGTCACAATTATTTGCTTGTATGTTTATGACATGCTAATTCTGGGCACTAATCAGTCTGAGGTGGAAGACGTGAAAGTTGCCTTGATGGCTAAATTTAGCATGACAGACTTGGGAGTGGTGAAGACCATCCTAGGTATGGAAGTGAACTTCACTGAAAAGGGTATTACCCTAAGTCAGAGTCACTACGTTATAAATCTACTAGAAAAGTTGGGTTACGTTAGTAGAAAAAAGGCTGAGACTCCATATGACTAAAACAATAGACTGAAACCGAATGAAGGTTCACCTATTAGACAGTTGGATTACTCCAAACTCATAGGAAGTCTCATGTATGTTATAACCTACACTAGACCTGACATAGCCTTTACGGTCGACATATTAAGTAGATTTACGAGTAACCCTGGGAAGGACCACTGGGATGCCTTAGACGGGCTAATGTGATACTTAAAGTACACTAAGAAGTATGCTTTATGTTACAGTGTACATTCTCCTGTGCTTGAGGGGTATTCTGACACCTCTTGGTGCTCAAAAATTATTGATAGTAGATCCACTAGTGGCTTTATGTTTATACTAGGAGGAGCAGTAGTAGCTTGGAATTCAAAGAGGCAGACGTGCATTGCACTATCCTTTATGAAATCAGAACTCTATGCTCTCGCTTCAGTTGGAGAAGAAGCATAGTGGATAAGAGATCTGATAATGGACATTCATATGACGAGTCTGAAAATGCACTCTATTTCGTTATATTGTGACAATCAAGTCATAAAGACCATTGTTACAAATACGTTGTTCAATGGAAAATGAAGGCAGCTTAGGATGAAATAGGCCTGGTTGACCTATCTCACCAATCAGGGGATAATCTTCTTTTTGGACATGAGATCAAAAGATAATGTAGCAGATGTCCTTACCAGGGGCTTATGTAAGGTTCTAACAACTAAAATATCGGGGGAGATGAGATTAATGTCCATTTAGGAGAACTTAATACCTTGTTTATGTTTTACATTTTAGAACCGTAGTCTACTTACATTCAAACATCTAAAGTTGAGTACACTGAAGTATTTCAGATGCTATCTGATGAAAGCTAGAGATGATTAGATGCCAGTAATTCTAAACTTGATGACTTACGCAATTATTTTATTCAAAGGCTGAATTGGGTATCATTCCAAAAAGGAATACTAAAGTTGCTGATATGAGTCATGATGTTATGATTATTAATTATATCATTCCAAACTTGATGATATGATGATCACAACTTGTTGTATCATTCCAAACTTGATGATATAACACAATTGTGAAATGATGAATAATAATCTTAATAATCGATGGAACATAGTTTGATTCTATGAAATCAATTTTCTAATTTTACGTAAATTAGATAAAGATGCTGATATGCGATTCTTTCTTCCTTCTTAGAGTATTACGTTCTTTTACTGCTAGAACTAATAACTTTAATTTTCTATTGACAAATGTTAGAATTCATAGAGATTTGTCTCATGACATTCTTATGGTGTTTGTTTGCAAATCATATGGAGATTGAATGAGAGAAAGTTGATTTCGATCCGGATGAAGATGATCTACTGTTTGCGTAGATCAATTTTTCAGTTTGAGTTTTTCTTTCAGATTTCCTATTGCTATATTTGGGACTATGTGTTTGAGTTTAGATATTCTGTATTCTAAAACTCATATTTATGTTTTTTGAAAAACTCACTTTTTGGTCGTTATTAACTCTTGTTTAAGTAACCTGTACTGTGCTAACACCTATTTGCAATATATGATGAGATTGTTGAGGTATATTTAATTAGGTGTGACGGGTGCTTAATGAGTTACGGTTAGGATCCAATAGGAATCCAACAACCCATAGTCGGGTATTTAGGGTTTTCCTGTAAATACCCATGGTAGGGGAAAAGAGTAGATTGTTCCAAACTAGATGATCACGCGGATGCTTCGAGCACACCCTAACAGCTGGTTCATCGGGCAGGTTCACACATCAATTTTGCTGGGCCGGTTCAATGTCCAATACTCTCTTCACACGACAACTCCCAAAAAAGAGAATAATAGATTTTCTGTAGAGAAATTAAAATTCATTTCAAAGGGTTATCTTTTTTTTCAATGTTGAACGATTAATTCACACCTATTGAAGCCCGCAAGTAGAATATATTACATAATTTTAATGCTTGCCAGTAGCGCATGGAAAGTAATTTACAAGCGATACATGATTCTTGTCCGTGTTTTGCTGATGGAAACCCCGTAGAATGGCTTTACAAATTACAATTGTATTTTTTGGATAATAACATTCGGTCGGCAGATTTCATGATTTACGCAGCTCTACATTAGAAAAAACCAGCGTCTAACTGGTATCAGGCTACAATATGCACTCATCCAGCTACGATTTGCAGATTGCATGAACACTTTTGATCTCTTGATGAATGTTTGGATTTTGTTATTGATTTGTTGGATTAGTATAGATAATCAAGATAGTTTAAATAAGTAGAATTTTAAAGATGTGAGACAAGAAAGTCAAATTAGAATATCTGATACTCATTTACAACAATGTTCAACTATCTTTAAAAAACAAATTAATACTTTAATCCACTATTACATTAATATGTAAAAAAGATATACTTGCTTAAACATGATTACAATAAGCATTACAATTGAAAAGAAAATATACTCAAATCCTCCCCGGTTCCTTAATCCAATATATATAGCTGCCTATCTAGGTAGAGACAATTGAGACAGGAAGCTGAACCTCCATTGCATTGGCATTTTTTCTTCTCTTGTGATCATTATACTCACCATAGAAGTAGGAACCAGTGCCCCAGAGGGAGAGGGCCAGGGCGACACCTTTCTCGCCGCTGAATTTCTCGTGGAAAAAGAAGACGGCAAGCACCTCAGTAACGGGGATACAAACAGCAATAATAACCCCACTGAGCAGCGCCGACGAGTACTTAATTGTTCCCACCATGCCTAAGAAGAAGAATTGGGCGATGACGGTGGAGAAGAAAACCACCAGATAGTACTCAGCCTGGCCGAGCCGATAAAGCTTGGCTTCTCTTCCAATTGCCTGCAATTTTCAGTAATTTTTTTCAAGAATTGAAACATTTGGGATGAAGCAGAATAGTATTTTGTAACACAGCTAGCTCTATAGCATTTTGTAACGCATACATAAGAATCCTTATTTAAACAAATGACAACGGAAATGATTACCTCAAAATCCTTATTGATTGCCATTCCAATGACACAGAAAACTGTGGCCGAAAGCCCAATAATAAATTGCATCTCCATAACTAGCTGATAAGTCACCTCCTTCTTCGCATATTTATACATAAGCTCCACGAGGGGCAACACTAACCCGTAGACCACCGCTGCACCAAGCGTCATCAGAAACCCAATGTTGTACTTTGCCTTTGTCTCGCCATTCGGCCTGTCACCGCTAGCGTGCACACCGAGCACCACCGCGCCGAAAGTCAATAGAACCACGGCATTTATGGACGAAGCATTGAATTTCTGCTTAACGATGAAGAAGGCGAAGACAGCAGTGAAGCCAAGTTGTGTCGAGCTGAGGAGTGCGGAGGTTGAGACGGGAAGGAACGACATGCCGTAGGAGTAGAGGTAGTCACTCACGCCTGTGTGATTAATATATTACATGTGTTCAAAAATTTGATCCATGTTTCATAAATATATGTAAAGCCGCGCAATGGATTTTCTCATTGAAATAAATCATGAGAACTCAGCAGCTGACACACTATAAAATAAGGGAATTTATATTGGCAGCCAGTCTATGACTATTGACAGCCCAAATATATTAAAGAGGATTGAGATAGACGGGCTGCCAATATAAACACCAAAGAAATTTCTCTTTAGAGGAATTGAAGCACTCACATTTCATTATTCTACGTACTATATATTTAAGCACTTAATTAGTTACCTGTGATGAGGCCGAGGATAGTGCAATAGAACAGAAGGGGAGGTGTGAGAGAGATGAGAGAGGAGCGGTTGTCGCTTCTTCGTTGGAGGAAGGAGAAGATGAGCGGGATGAGGAGGAAGGGGAAGCCTGCGGTTTGGAGGAAGGCGGAGAACCACATGCGATTGCCACCATGGACGAAGTAGGTTCGGAGGATCAATGGGCTTCCGACTCCGCCAACTAGGAGGAGAATGATGTTGAAGAAGAGGAGGATGAGTTTCTTCTTGCTTCTGCCTGATTTGTGGGTTTGTAAGGCCACGTGGTTGTTGGGCTGTGGCATTTCTTCATGAATCTGGGGATTTATTTCCATGACTTCTGTGGGGGTTTCTGACTACTAATTGAGCGCCCTTTCTTTTTTTTGAATGCCTTCAATGCCTCTAAACGGTTATTTTTTGATTAATTAGAGTCTTGCAGTAGTTCTATTTATAAGACACTTTTTTTAATACATATTAATAATTTATTAGCTGTTTTCCTGATCAGTTACTTAAAAGTATATACTCCTCATTGTACGTTGATCCCCGGTCAAAACTTTTCAATGAGTTTTGATTATTTTAAGTGGCCTTGACATTAATATTTCTTGAATATTTATCTTCATATAATACTTTTATAATAATAAAATGTGTGATGATGAAAGTTATATTTCTCTAATTCTGACTTTGGTCAATAATTTATTGTATACATGATTTATTTATGTGACGAATAATTTTTTTTATTGAGCACATTTTTTTGGTCCCAATTTATTCTTACAATGTATTGTTGAACCATCTGCTAAACCCGCATATATAGCCTGCTTAACTGAAAGAGATGATGTCAGCATGCAATACATAGAAGAGATGGTTGGTTCTTGTCCTCTCCCTAAGTTATGGAGCCAGGCCTGGTGTGGGTACAAGTAGTGGTCCTTCTCTTGGGGATGGAGCGACTTGGGTAGGTGGAGGTGGACGTACACACTTAGGAAAAACTTGCATCTTGATTTGATTTACAGTTTAATGTGTGATTTACACTTAGGTAGGTGTGTGATTTGACTTAGGAAAAGGAGTGGCGACAAAAAGAAGATAAAAAATGAGTTTTTGAAAAATATATATTAGAAAAAAATATTTTTTTGGGTAAATTCATTTTGCAGAGACTTTCAGAAAGGAGAATCCCTTTATAAATTAAACCGTTTGACAAATCTTCGTTGCTGTAATTTTTTTTATTAAAAATGTGCGTCTGGGGGAAAATGAGCACACAGACGGAAAATGCTCATCCGACCAAAAATGCACGCCTGAGGGAAACGACGCCATTTTTTTCGCCCAGACACGCTTTTTTCACCCGGACGCGAATTTTATCCAGGGCACTGTTTTTTTCGGCCGGACGCGTTTTTTTCACCCGGACGCGGTTATTTCACTCGGGCGCGATTTTTTTGCTCAACCGCGAATTTTTCACCCGACCGCGAATTTTTTGCCCTGACGCGATATTTTTGCTCGGGAGCGATATTTTCTCGCGAGCGCTATATTTTTCGCACGGACGCCAATTTTTCGGTTGGGCGCTATATTTTCGCACGGGCTCCAAATTTTCAGCCGAGAATTTTTTGGTAGGGCACGAATTTTTCGGTAGGGCGCGAATTTTTCGATCAGACGTGAATATTTCGGACTAGCGCTAATTTTTAATCTGGGTGCGAATTTTTCGCCCGAGCGTGAATTTTAGCACTGACAAAAATTTTTTCGCCGGACACAAAATTTTCTCACGGACGCGATATTTTCGCCTGAAAGCAAAAAAAAATGCATTCGAGCGAAAAAATTGCGTCTGGGGGAAATAAATACGCGCCCAGATAGTAAGAAAGAGCTAAATAAACCAAAGATTTTATTGCTCCAAAAAAATAATTATTACATAGGTATGCCCCATTATTTATAGAAAACGTGGGAGATGAGAGAATACGGCAATCGATGTGAGACTAAATACAAGTCTAGCGGCTTGTGCGGTTTGATAAGGTCAAACCACACACTATACAATGAACACATGTACACCTGGCGACAACAAGGAAACCTGCCACTGTGCCACATAGCCAAGGGAAGACCGCCAGACCAGACCGTCAGACCGCAACTGCGAGTTGCCACCAGATCGCAGTTGCAGCTAACCATCAGACCGTAGCTACTGCAAGCCATTAGACCGCAACTCCGGGTGCCACTAGACCACAGTTGCGATAAACAATCTGTCCGCTGCTGCGACTTTATCCAGATAGCTATAGCTGTTGGGAAAGAGAGCGAATAATTCCGACCAGAGCACCTGTTGCAAATTTGAGCGAGCACCTGTGCGACCGGGTTCAGCGGTATGCAAGTGAAAACAACAATACAATGCCAGAAATAAAGGCAACAAACACAGAAAAACGCATGAAATTTTTAACGTGGAAAACCCAATTGGGTGAAAAATCACGGGACGATCGGAGTCCAACCCGGAAAGCCTCCACTAAAGATGTGTGATAAATCACACGCACAGATTACAGACTTTCCCTCCACTGATCCACACTTGATCTCCACTCCTCCACCACAAATACAATCCACACAGGATACACAACCTTCCTTCCAATCCACACACACAAGTACAAGATTGAAAAGAGAAATACAAGAGAGGTTAGAAGTGTTACCCGGACGGATTGAACAATCCGTCCCAACGTCGAAGATGACGTCGCAAAACCACGAAGAAGGACGGCTATGCACATCCCCTTCCAACTCCGTCTCCAACTTCCAAGCCACGAACAAGGGCCGACAACAAGTGGCCTGATCCTATTTCTTCACGGGCGATGACAACAATATCTGCAAGCGACGGCGGCGAGATCTGGACGGTGACCGCGGAGGGATCTGGATGCCAGTGACAGCAGCAATCTGGACGCCGGTGTTAGAGGAGGACCACGAATGGGCGGTGGCGGCTGGAAGCGATTTCTCCAAAAGCAGGATCGCCTTTTCTTCTTCCACCGAAAATCAAAAACTCCTCTCTACGCCCTCTCGCCTTCAGAGAATGATTTAGTGCTCTATATGTTCTTGCCATAACTGCCTCCTAAATCACGTCCAAGAGTCCCCAAGAGGCGCACCTTTCCATATTTTAATTCAGCGCTAGATTTCAAAAAATAGATTTTAATTCCGCCCCCAAATTGTTGCAACCTCATTTTTCTGAACGTTGCAACCCCTGCGCCTGCGCCTGCTCCTGCTTTACCAAACCGAGAATTGGACGTTGCAACCAATTATTTTGGACGTTGCAACCTTTTTCCAGGCTATGAAGATTTTGACAAATTTCCTTCTCGAAGCGAATTCCTAGCGCGTGCCCGATGGTTTTTACCGACTCGGATGGGAACCACACCCAACAAATCTCCTCCTTCATATCGAGGCGGAAGAAACCGTCATCCTGGCGATTCTAACGCAGTACTCGAACTTTCCCCTTGGCACGGTCATGGTCAGCATGTCTGCCCCATTGTTATCAGTGTGTACCTTCTGAAGATCAAGCTCCATCTGCTCCAGGACATCTCATATACAATGATACCGAGTGTCGATGTGCTTCGACCTCGAGTGAAAAGTGGGGTTCTTCCCCAAGTGAATAACGCTCTGACTGTCACACATGAGTGTGTATCGGTCCTGAGTGAACCCAAGTTCTTTGATGAACCTCTTCATCCAAAGTAACTCCTTTCCAGCCTCAGTTACCGCAATAAACTCAGCCTCCGTGGTGGACAGTGTAACGCACTTCTGCAATCTCGATGCCCACGAGACAGCTCCCCCTGTAAACAGAATCATGTACCCTGACGTCGATCTCCTGGAATCCACATCTCCAGCCATGTCAGCATCAGTGTATCCCAACAACTCAGGCTCACTGTCCCCAAATCTCAACATCAAATCTGAAGTCCCCTACAAATATCTCAGTATCCACTTTACTGCGCTCCAATGCTCTCTCCCAGGATTGGAGAGGAATCTACTGACTGTCCCAATGGCATGCGCAATGTCAGGACGTGTACACACCATCGCATACATGAGGCTCCCAACTGCAGATGCATACGGAATCTTCTGCATTGCCTCGATCTCCTCGGGTGCGCTGGGGCACAGATCAGCGGTAAACCTGAAGTGAGCTGCAAGAGGCATGCTCACCTTCTTCGCCTGATCAATATCAAATCTCTGCAGCAATTTGCGTATGTACCGCTCCTGTGATAACCAAAGCAATCTGGCTCCCCTATCTCTGCGAATGTGCATCCCCAAAATTGTCTTCGCAGCACCCAGATCCTTCATCTCAAAAGTAAAACTCAACTGCCGCTTTAACTCAGCAATGCGAGCAGTGTTCCTCCCGACGATCAACATGTCATCCACGTACAATAACAGAATGATGAAATCCTCTGGAGCATACTGCTTGATGAATACGCAGTGGTCAAGGGTGGTCCTCCTGAAGTTTACCTCCCCCATGAAAGAATCAAACTTCTTATACCATTATCGTGGGGGCCAGCCTTAAGCCATATAAACTCTTCTACAAGTGGCACACCATACCTTCCTTCCCTCTAACACTGAAACCCTTAGGTTGCTCCATGTATAGCTCCTCCTCAAGATCGTCATGCAGAAAGGCAGTCTTGACATCCATCTGCTCTATCTCCAAATCAAGCCTTGCAGCAAGTCCAAGTACAATCCGAATAGATGACATCTTCACCACAGGCGAGAAGATCTCATCAAAGTCAACACCATGTCGCTGTCCAAAGCCCTTCACAACCAGCTTGGCCTTATATCTTGGAGGTTTGGAGGAATCACCCCGCTTCACCTTGAAAATCCACCGATTCTTCAAGGCCTACTTGCCCTTAGGCAATCTCACCATGTCATGCGTATGGTTCTTCTGCAGCGACTGCATCTCCTCCTGCATAGCAACCATCCACTAACGCTTCTCGGTGCTCTCCACAGCCTCGGTATAACTCTCAGGCTCCCCCGCATCAGTCAGCAATATGAACTCTGATGTAAAATATCTAGCGGGTGGGTGCCTGGCTCGATCAGACCTCCGTAGGGCCGGCTCCGGGGCCGGTGCAGGTACATCATTAGCAATATCCTCAGCGACTACTGGTTCACCATCAGTGGTGATATCATGATCTGGAAGGGCTTCAGTACCCTGTGCTGGCTTAGTAGCCTCCTCAGTATCCTCAGCTCCAACCATAGGTGACTCCGCAGCAGTACGAGAGTCAACCTCCAACTCAACAGTCCCCTCAGGATCACCAACAGTCTGATCCTCACAGAAAATAGCATCACGGCTACGTACAAGCTTCTTCTCAACTGGATCAAAGAACCTGTACCCAAAATTTCCACTGTAGTCGTACCCTAAAAAGATACACTGCCGGATCTTCGAATCCAACTTCGATCTCTCATCCCTGGGGACATGCACAAAGGCTTTGCAGCCAAATACCCGTAAGTGACCATAAGAGGGGTCTTTTCCAGACCAGACCATATCCGGGACGTCCTCCTGCAATGCTGAGCTCGGCGAGAGGTTGATGACATACGCTGCAGTAAGAAGAGCCTCACCTCAGAACATCCCTGGCAGCTTCGACTCAGATATCATGCATCAAATCCTCTCCAATAGTGTCCAATTCATCCTCTCAGCTACGCCATTCAGCTGCGGCGTCTTCGGTGGAGTCTTCTCATGTCTGATGCCATGGTCCCTGTAGTACTCATCAAACGGACCAATGTACTCTCCCCCATTGTTGGACCTGATGCATCTCAGCCTCTTCCCAGACTGTCTCTCCACCTCAGCGTGGAATCTCCTGAAAGTATCAAGGACCTGATCTTTGGTCTTGAGAGCATAGACCCAAAGCTTCCTCGAATAGTCGTCAATAAAGGTAACAAAATAAGAAGCACCTCCTCTAGTCTGGACCTTCAGTGGTCCGCAAACATCAGTATGAACTAGCTCCAAAGGCTCCGATCTCCTGGTGGACGTGTGGCTCTGGAATGAAATCATGTTCTGCTTCCCAACCATGCAGTGGTCACACCTCTCCAAATGGTCACCAGAAATTTCACTGATCAGCTTCTTCTTTTCCAGGCATCCCAAACCCTTCAGGCTAATGTGAGCCAGCCTCCTATGCCACAAGGAAGTGGATGCCTCATCCCTGATGGAGTTGGCCTGAGTAGCTTCAGGCCTCCCCTCTATGTAATACAATCCAGAATCTTTATAACCTCTGACCATCACGAGTGATCCCCTGACCAACTTCCAGAAGTCTCCTCCAAAGACACTCAGATGTCCTTCGTCTCCAAGTCTTCCAATAGAAATCAGATTGAAACAAATTTCTGGCACATGTCGTACATCCCTCAGAACAAGTAAGGCTCGAGTACTTGTCTTCAAATGCATGTATCCACGCCCAAGCACCTTGGACGTATCCCCATTGCCCATTCTCAACACCCCACAGTCATGAGTGGTGTAAGTGATAAATAACTCCCTGTTGTGGGAGACATGCACAGAGGCTCCTGAATCAACGATCCAACATCGGTCATCACACACGAGTGCAGTAATGACATCGTCGCCAACAATAATGACGTCCTCCTCCTCAGTCGAAACGGTGGCTGCCATGTGACCCTCATCTTTGCCCTCAGTGGCAATCCCCTTCTTCTTCTGATCGTTCTTCTAAGAATAACAAAACTTCTTGATGTGCCCCTTCTTATGGCAGTAGTGGCATTCCACATTCTGATAGCGTATTTTCGACTTGCCTCTACTCTGACTCCTATCCTCCTTCCTTCCTCGGCTCTTACTCCTTCCTCTCCCCCTGGGCTCCGTAAAGAGAACGTCGGCTCGTGAAGAAGAGCCCGAAGTCCCCTGAGTCTTTCGTCTCCCCTCCTCATTCAAGATCCCACTCTTGGCGATCTACATGAAAACAATCCCCTGGGGGGAAGAATTGATTAGAGAAACTCTGACCATCTCCCACGAATCTGGAAGTGACTTGAGTAACCACAATGCATTCACCTCATCTTCAAAGGTCACCTTCATAGCAGTCAAGCGATTTATAATCCCCTGAAACTCATTGACATGATCCAAGATAGGTGAGCCCTCCCGGTATCTGAACTCTCCAAGCTTCTTCAAAAAGTACAGCTTGTTGATGCCCGTGCTCTTGATATACAAGGTCTCGAGAGTCTTCCACAGATCCTTCGCATCATTGATGCTAGCCACATGGTTGTAGACATTCGGCTCCACGAACCGTCTGATAAACCCACACAGCTTCCGTTGCTCCACCTTCCATTTTGCCGGATCCGTGTCCTTTGGCATCTCCTCAAAGATAGGAGCGTGCCATCCCTTCACATATATCAAGTCCTCCATTAGTAGATGTCACTGGTGATAATTGGCACCATTCAACTTTATCATCTACTCTGAACCTGAAGAGGACTCCATTCTGCTCTGCCAACTGGCCGGACCAACCACCGATCTTTGAGTCGACTATCTCAAAGTATGCAACTAGAGAGAATAACCAGTGGGTCAATGGTTGTAAACTACCACTCCCAATTGCACACCCAAGATCCCGATCGACTCATCCCGAAACCCCAAAGGTTAGCCGGTATCTGCTCTGTCACTGAATGACTCTAATAATGAACCTGGATCTGATAACACTTGTTGGGAAAGAGAGCGAATAATCCCGACCAGAGCACTTGTTGCAAATTTGAGCGAGCACCAGTGCGACCGCGTTCAGCTGTATGCAAGCGGAAACAACAATACAATGCCGGAAATAAAGGCAACAAACACAGAAAAACACAGGAAATTTTTAATGTGGAAAACCCAATTGGGTGAAAAACCACGGGACGATCGGAGTCCAACCCGGAAAGCCTCCACTAAAGATGTGTGATAAATCACACACTCAGATTACAGGCTTTCCCTCCACCGATCCACACAGGATCTCCACTCCTCCACCACAAATACAATCCACACAGGATACACAACCTTCCTTCCAATCCACACACACAAGTACAAGATTGAATAGAGAAATGTAAGAGAGGTGAGAAGTGTTACCCGGACGGATTGAACAATCCGTCCCAACATCGAAGATGACGTTGCAAAATCACGAAGAAGGACGGCTATGCACAACCCCTTCCAACTCCGTATCCAACTTCCAAGCCACGAACAAGGGCCGACAACAAGTGGCCCGATCCTATTTCTTCACGGGCGACGACAACAATCTCTGCAAGCGGTGACGATGAGATCTGGATGGTGACCGCGGCGGGATATGGACGCCGGTGACGACAGCAATCTGGACGCCGGCGTCGGAGGAGGTCCACGAACGGGCGGCGGCTAGAGGCGATTTCTCCAAAAGTAGTATCGTCTTTTCTTCTTCCACCGAAAACCTAAAACTCCTCTCTACGCCCTCTCGCCTTCAGAGAATGATTTATTGTTCTATATGTTCTTTCCATAACTATCTCCTAAATCACGTCCAAGAGTCCCCAAGAGGCGCCCTTTTCCATATTTTAATTATGCGACAGATTTCAAAAAACGGATTTTAATTCCGCCCCAAGTTATTGCAACCTCATTTTTCTGGACGTTGCAACCTCTGCGCCTGTGCCTGTTCTTGCTTTGTCAAATCGAGACTTGGACGTTGCAACAAATTATTTTGGACGTTGCAACCTTTTTTCAGGCTATGAAGATTTTGGCAAATTTCCTTCTCGAAACGAATTCCTAGCGCGTGCCCGGTGGTTTTTACCGACTCGGATGGGAACCACACCCAACAATAGCCACACACCAGACCGCAATGGTTAACCTCCAGACCGCTGCAGCTAACATCCGCTGCACTGCTGTGGCCTCAAACTAACTCGCTGGAGAGGTACTACACAGACCGCTGCACCAAACTACAAGAAGGCTAAACGGACAGCCCGCAAGACCACACCGCCAGATCATTGATCAAACAGGTCGCTGTCCAAACAGCCAGAAAGAAGACAGGAAAAGTCGCAGCGACTTGTTCGGCTAACCACCCAAACTCTGGTTCCAACACTCCCTCTCAAGCTGCAACATATATGTCAACTATGCCCAGCTTACTACAAACTTCTGTGAACGAAGTAACCAGCTTCATGAAGAAATCAGCTAGCTCCTTATCAAAGGTAACAAACGACGTACATATTTGATCGACTCATCCTGAAACCCCAAAGGTCAGCCGGTATCTGCTCTGTCACTGAACGGCTCTAACACTGAACCTGGATCTGATAACACTTGTTGGGAAAGAGAGCGAATAATCCCGACCAGAGCACCTGTTGCAAATTTGAGCAAGCACCAGTGCGACCGCGTTCAGCTGTATGCAAGCGGAAACAACAATACAATGCCAGAAATAAAGGCAATAAACACAGAAAAACACAGGAAATTTTTAATGTGGAAAACCCAATTGGGTGAAAAACCACGGGACGATCGGAGTCCAACCTGGAAAGCCTCCACTAAAGATGTGTGATAAATCACACGCTCAGATTACAGGCTTTCCCTCCACCGATCCACACAGGATCTCCACTCCTCCACCACAAATACAATCCACACAGGATACACAACCTTCCTTCCAATACACACACACAAGTACAAGATTGAATAGAGAAATATAAGAGAGGTGAGAAGTGTTACCCGGACGGATTGAACAATCCGTCCCAACGTCGAAGATGACGTTGCAAAACCACGAAGAAGGACGGCTATGCACAACCCCTTCCAACTCCGTATCCAACTTCCAAGCCACGAACAAGGGCCGACAACAAGTGGCCCGATCCTATTTCTTCACGGGCGACGACAATAATCTCTGCAAGCGGCGACGATGAGATCTGGATGGTGACCGCGACGGGATATGGACGCCGGTGACGATAGCAATCTGGACGCCGGCGTCGGAGGAGGACCACGAATGGGCGGCGGCTGGAGGCGATTTCTCCAAAAGTAGTATCGTCTTTTCTTCTTCCCCCGAAAACCTAAAACTCCTCCCTACGCCCTCTCGCCTTCAGAGAATGATTTAGTGCTTTATATGTTCTTTCCATAACTATCTCCTAAATCACGTCCAAGAGTCCCCAAGAGGCGCCCTTTTCCATATTTTAATTATGCGACAGATTTCAAAAAACGGATTTTAATTCCGCCCCCAAGTTGTTGCAACCTCATTTTTCTGGATGTTGTAACCTCTGCACCTGCGCTTGTTCTTGCTTTGCCAAATCGAGACTTGGACGTTACAACCAATTATTTTGGACGTTGCAACCTTTTTTCAGGCTATGAAGATTTTGGCAAATTTCCTTCTCGAAATGAATTCCTAGCGCGTGCCCGGTGGTTTTTACCGACTCGGATGGGAACCACACCCAACAATAGCCACACACCAGACCGCAATGGTTAACCTCCAGACCGCTGCAGCTAACATCCGCTGCACTGCTGCGGCCTCAAACCAACTCGCTGGAGAGGTACTACACAGACCGCTGCACCAAACTACAAGAAGGCTAAACGGACAGCCCGCAAGACCACACCGCCAGATCACTGATCAAACAGGCCGCTGTCCAAACAGCCAGAAAGCCGACAGGAAAAGCCGCAGCGACTTGTTCGGCTAACCACCCAAATTCTGGTTCCAACACTCCCTCTCAAGCTGCAACATATATGTCAACTATGCCCAGCTTGCTACAAACTTCTGTGAACGAAGTAACCAGCTTCATGAAGAAATCAGCTAGCTCCTTATCAGAGGTAACAAACGGCGTACATATTTGATTCTTTAGAATCTCTTCTCTGATAAAATGGAAATCTACTTCAATATGCTTTGTTCTCTCATGATAGACCGAATTCTTGAAATATATATAACTGCTTTGTTGTTATAGATTATCGGTAGGGAATGATCATAAAACTCTCCCAAATCCAGCAAGAGTGTCCGAAGCCACTTCAACTCGTAAGCAGTAAAAACCATGCTTCTGTATTCTGCTTCTGCACTTGATCTGATAACTACAGTCTGTTTCTTGCTCTTTCAACTGACTAAATTACCTCCAATAAAGGTACAAAAACCAGATGTCGACTTCCTGTCTCCCTTGTCATATGCGTAGATGGCATCAGAATAAGCCTCTACCTTTAAATATCCTCTTTGTTTAAATAAGATCCCTTTTCCTGGTGTACCTTTTACATACTCGAGAATCTTTAGAGCTGACTGTATATGAGATTCCCTGGGGGCTTGCATAAATTGGCTCACTCTCCTTACTGCATATCAAATATCTGGTCTTGTGACTGTCAGATAGATGAGTTTACCGATAAGACGTCTGCACTTGGTGACATCTTCAAGAAGAAGAGAAGTCTTACTCCAGCACTTGTCATCTCCAACATCCATAGGAGACCGAGCAGGTTTAGTCCCAAGAAGACATTTTTCCTGCAAAAGATCAAAGGCATGCTTCCTCTGTGAAAGAATAATAGAACCAAGTTTCCGAGATATCTCAATCCCCAGAAAGTACTTAGGAGACCTCATATCCTTTGTAACAAAATACCGAAGTAGATGCTTCTTTGTCATATCAATACCTTTTATATCATCTCCTGTAAGAAGAATGTCATCCACATACGTTGCAATAATAACAAGACCAGCCGAGATTTTTCGAATAAACAAAGAGCGATCTGAATCACTCCGAACAAACTCAACAACAGAAATAACTTCATTGAACTTTTCAAACCAGGCTCTCGGGCATTGTTTAAGACAATAGATGACCTTCTTTAATTTACACACTTGAGAATCCCCCTGAGCAACATACCCAGGAGGTTGCTCCATATAAACTGTCTCATTAAAATCACCATAAAGAAAGATATTCTTGACATCCAACTAAGACTTTTCCCAATCTCCATTCACAGCCACAGAAAAAAGCACACGGATCGTAGTAATCCGAGCAATAGGAGAGAATGTGTCAAAGAAATCCACACCATAGGTTTGCGTAAACCCTTTGGCGACAAGTAGAGCTTTGTATCGATCAACATTACCATCAGGAAGATATTTGACGATAAAGTCCTAGTGATACCCAACCACATTAGCTCCAGGATGGGTAGGAACAAGAGACCAAATGCCCTGTTCAGTCAGAGTTTTCATCTCTTCATCCATAACAGCTTTACAATGAGAAATAACTAGAGCATAACGATAAGACGCAGGAAAAACAGTGGCCGAGAGAGCAAGAGAAAAGCTCTGAGATAGAGGAGACAATCGAGCGTAAGACACCACATCAGAAAGAGGATGTTGAGTGCATGAACTCACACCTTTCCGGATAGCAATAAAAATATCAAGGTGCTTCCTGTCTACTAGCTCAATTCCATCAAATGGAGAGACTACTGGAGTAGGAGCTGCTGACAGCGGCTCAATAGAAGAATCAGAGACAGCAGGAGAATCAGAAAGAGAAGAAGGAAGTGCAGGCTCTGGAAAAGGTGCCGACACAAGAGGAAAAGAAACCGAATCACCAGAAGAAAGGATAAGAGATAAAGGTGAAAAGAATGGAACTTCCTCAAAGAAAGTGACATTGACAGAAACATACTGTCGGAGGAGAACATGATCATCACACCTGTATCCTTTCTGGGTTGGACAGTAACCCAGAAAGATTCATTTAATCGAGCGAGGAGACAGTTTGTCATGACCGGAAGGAGTGTGAACAAATGTTGTGCACCCAAAGACACGAGCAGGCAAAGGAAAAGGATTCGCATCAGGTTGTAGGATAGAAAAGAGAGTCTTTCCACCAAGAATGGAAGATGGAACTCGATTAATGAGAAAAGATGAGAGAAGAATAGCATGACCCCAATAAGACTTGGGAACATGCATATGAGTGAGAAGATTACGAGCCACATCCAGAAGATGATGATTCTTTCTTTCAGCAACGCCATTCTGTTGCGATGTGTAAGGACAAGTAGTCTGATGAATAATGTCATGATACATACAAAACGATGTAAAATGATGACTAAGATACTCTTTAGCATTATCAGATCGAAGAATTTTAATATGAGTATCAAACTGTGTACGAATCTCATTATAAAACGCAGTGAAAATAGAAAAAATTTCAGAGCGTTCATGAAGCAAATACAACTACGTACAATGAGAAAAATCATCAATAAAAGTAAAAAAATACAAACTACCCCTACCAACATTCTAAGTAGGAGAAGGGCCCCATATATCCGAATGTACAATTTTAAAAGGACGAGAATAACTACGTCCATTATTAATAGGAAAGGTAGATCAGTGATGTTTGCCAAATTGGCATGCCTCACAATGAAGAGAAGAGTCTCCCCAAGGTAAATCAGACAGAAGGTGATAAAGAATCCGAGGAGAAGGGAGGGAAAGAAGCCGGAAGAAGCTGAAAAAAGCTGGAAGAAGAGACCGCGCGGTTACACAAACAAACTGGCATCAATTTGGAACAAAGGATTGGTTAGCTCTGATACCAAGTAAAAAAGAGCTAAATAAAACGAAAATTTTATTGCTCCAAAAAGATAATTATTACATAGGTATGCCCCCTTATTTATAGAAAATGGGGGAGATGAGAGAATACAACAATCGATGTGGGACTAAAGACAAGTCGGGCGGCTTGTGCAGTTTGATAAGGTCAAACCACACACTATACAATGAACACATGTACACCTGGCGTCAACAAGGAATCCCGCCACATAGCCAAGGGAAGACCGCCAGACCAGGCCGTCAGACCGCAACTGCGAGTTGCCACCAGATCACAGTTGCGACTAACCATTAGACCGCAGCTGCTGCAAGACATTAGACCGCAACTCCGGGTGCCACCAGACCGCAGTTGTGGTAAACCATCTGTCCGCTGTTGCGGCTTTATCCAGATCGCTATAGCCACACACCAGACCTCAGCGGATAACCTCCAGACCGTTGCGACTAACTTCCATTGCACTGCTGCGACCTCAAACTAACCTATTGGAGAGCTTTTACATAGACCGCTGCACCAAAATGCCAGAAGGCTGAACGAACAGCCCGTAAGACCACACCGCTAGGCTGATCAAACAGGCCGCTGTCCAAACTGCCAGAAAGCCGACAGGATAAGCCACTGCGACTTATTTGGGTAACTGCCCGAACTCTGGTTCCAACACAGGCAAAAAAATCATGAACAAGTGAAAAAATCACGCAGAGGCGAAAAATTCGCTCTCAGACGAAAAAATCGAACTCAGAAGACAAAATTGCGTCCGGGCAAAAAACGCGCCCGGGTAAAAAAAAAAGGCTCTCCGACGAAAAATATCGCTCATGGGCAAAAAATTCACGCCCGGGCGAAAAATTCACGCTCGGGCGAAAAAATTGCTCCCGGGCGAAAAAAATGAGCTCCAATAAAAAATATCGCTCTTGGGTGAAAAATTCGAACTCGGGCAAAAAATTCGCTCCCGGGAGAAAAAACAGTGTCAGGGCGAAAAACCTCTCTCGGGCAAAAAATCGTTTCGGGCTAAAAAATCGTGTCCGTGCGAAAAAACGCGCCCGGGCGAAAAAATCACATAGGTGCGAAAAATTTGCGGCCACGCGAAAAATCGTGCCATGACGAAAAAATTGGTCCGAAAAAAAAACACGTCATGGCAAAAAAAAAATCGTGCACGAGCGAAAAAACCGCACCGGAGCGAAAAAACGCGCCCGGGAAAAAAACCCCGGGCCTGGGCGAAAAATGCCAGCCTGGGAGAAAAATTCGTGCACGGGCAAAAAATTCGCGGCTGGGCAGAAAAAATGCGCCTTGGCGAAAATACGCGTCCGGGCGAAAAAATGTGTCTGAGGAAAAAATTGTCTGGAAAAAAAATCAGGTTTGAACATATTTTTAAGAGTTAAGCGTTTTGGAATGAGGAAGTGATTTTCGAAAAAGTTGAAAAGTAGGTGACAAGTGACTTTTCAAAAAGAGAAGAGCATAGAGTTTTTCGTGGTAGCTTTTTCCACCAGTAGATAATTCAAATGGTTTCTTAGGTATGGTAGCGTTTTCCAGAAAACGGAAAGGAGCTAAAAAGCCCTCCCAGACAGGCCCTTAATTGGACATTACTCATGTTATATAGAATGATAATTTCTGTAATAATTAAAGACTTAGTTTCTAGGCTAGAAGATCTTCTCCTGAGGAAGCGACTGAAGAACTCAATGTCAAAGTCAAGCACCGTCGAAATACAATCAAGCAGTGTCAAACGACAATGGGACATCTGCGTACGCATTGAATCTTAAAACAATGCTAGAACTTAACGCTAAATATGTAAGATGTGTCAAAAAGAAAAATCCGCACAACATTGAAATCATTCAAATAAGGGACACATCTTCAAACAACACTGAAATCATAAAGGAGAATCAGCTTCACCAAAACAGAGTTGAGATGCCACTCAACAAATTGGGCATGCGTCGATTCCTCAGAACTACTCCAATGATCATCTCTCCACGCTGAAGATTGCAGATAAAATTCAGCCGTTAGAAGATCTTTTTCCAGCAAGTTGTCTTAGCCTTAAGTAGTAGCTTTCAGAGCATGCTAAGAGAAATCTATACGCGAATTCAAAAAGAGATAAGGATATAAATATTTATATAGGTGTAGAACAACAACAAGAAGAAAAACAAAAAGAAAGAAAAAGGAGAACAGAAACAACAACAAACGAATAATAAGGAGAAAGAATAAGTAGAAGAAGAAGACGAAGAAGAAGAAAAAGAAGGGAAAATAAAAGAGAAGGAAGATTCATCTTCCTCAAGTATGCAATAAAAGGAGTACTCTTCTAAGCTCTAAGGATAACAGAAAGAAGAATCTCCCTCTCTAAGATGAATCAAATGAAGAAGCCCTCATCCTAAAGGATCACTATTGAAGATCATAGCTCAACTTTCTTTCCTAGAGTCGTGATAAATAAGAAGAGAAAATTGAAGCTCTCATCCCAAATCCACACAACATTGCAAAGCATCAGTTCCTTCAAATTGTTGAAGGACGCACTATGGAAAATCTATCTCAAATCAACCTGTACAAACGAGTACTAAGGATCCATCCTCAAAAGATTCAGTGGTTGAGCCCCTTATCAACAACTCATTTGGCTTCAGAGAGACCTTATCAACAACTCTCGAATATGAGATTCTCTGTATCAAAAAACTTGGCGGTTGAGCTCCCTTATCAACATCTCACTTGGTTTCAGGGAGACCTTATCAACAACTTCATGTTCTAAGAGTCTCTTTATCAAAAGACTCTGCATTAGAGATAGTGAAGTTCTAGTTGCAGCAGAAGAGTTGATGTACCTGTGTTTGGAAAACCACTATATTTCTTGTGTCATCTGTATTGCTTGCATTCTCTCTGAATATTAAATTTTTGCACTTTTATTAATGGTATGTTTGTGATGTGAAAAAGAGGTGTACTAAAAAATAACTTGAGTAAAGTTTAATTACTCTATTTATCCTTTTCTAGAGTACATCTAAGTGATTAGGATCTCATCCCTTTCAATTAATATCAGAGAGAGGATGATTAGAAAAAGGTTAACACCTTCATCAATAATATCCCCTAAGAACTAATCACTTAAGAAAAGCTCATACCACAAACATGAGCACATCACAAAGTAGAGGATACACAACCACAATACCTCCCGCTTGCAATCTAAATATTTTCTCTATATGGAAATCTAGAATTAAATTGTATATAAATTTAATTGATGAAGAAATTTATTTTGTTCTCTTAACAAGTCATGAATCACAAACTAGGATATATATATGAAGATAGAGAAAGAATGGACATATTTTGAATTTTCAAAAACAAGTATATCAAATAGGATGAGATTTTTGGGAAAACCCACCTCTTGATTTGATATACAATTTAATGAGTGATTTTATATACAGTTTAATGAGTGATTTGATAATATGTTGTATAGAAGGGTAATTTATATAATAAGGACTTAATATCTAGGCTAGAAGATATTGTCCTAAAGAAGCAGCAGAAGAACTTGACGTCAAAATCAAGTAACGTCGAAATATAGTCAATGCAACATCAAACAATAATGGGACATCTGAGCACGCATCACTATCTTAAAATAGTTTTAGAACTTAACGCTAAATATTTAAGATGTGTAGAAAAGAAAAATCTACACTACGCCAAAATCATTCAAATAAGCGTCATGTTGGGAAAAACCTTATTGATTTAACTTAACAAATTAATTATAAGTGATTTTACATCCTAGGTTAATTACCCATATGTATAGAGAGGGTAATTTGGTCATAGAAGTCATAGAAAGTCAGTTAAGTCAGGGGCTTGAGAAAGGCACACTGAATATAGAAATAAAGTTAGTCAAAGTAATTATGTGTTGACTAGAACTCGACGCAACACTGATTAGGAGTCGACGTCACTCAAACTGGATATCAACTCATCATCAAAAGATAATTTGATGCCACTCCAAAGCAGAAGACGATGCATGTGTCGATACTATATCGACGCAACATTGATCATTTGGCTAAGTCAACAGAACTTCAATCTAAAGGAAGATCTCGATGCACCTTCAACTAGTCACTGAGTGAATAGAGGAATGAACAGGTAGAGAAATGGACAGGTAGATTTTTAATGTGGAAAACCTGTGAATAAGAAAAAAACTCACGTGACCGATACCATGTCGATCAAACTTCACATTTGCTTTTGTTTATAAGGCTTTGGAGAAATCAAGGGTGACCACCCGCTCCTCATTATAACTTGGGAGGTGAGAGAGAATGAGAATCAATCAAAGGGTGATAAGCCACAACTCACAAGCTTAATACTGGTCTTTTCTAGTGGTGTAGAACACTCGTGGTCGTTATTCAGACGCTAAGTGCTGGAGGTGGCACATAGAAGGATTACTGAGAAAGCTGGCAGAACTCATTGCACGTAGGAGTGTCAGGGATTTTGACTAATCTTCAAAGTGCTCGAAGGGATGCGACTAGCAGGGTGATTTTGGCAGAGCTCTGGCCTATAGGAGGAGAAGACAGAGAGAAGAAAAGTTAGAATAAGAGCGGGTTTGGGGTCCTATTTATAGGCTTCATGGATGGTTATGGTAGTAATGTGGTTATCCATAGACCGTAACCACCTGAATTACTAATTACAGAACGTTTCTAATATAGTTTAAGTCAAAATTCTTTTTTATAATTTTACAATGCGCATACCACAATTGTTTTGGTTATTGGCACCCACCCATGATAGTGGTTACGCTAGTGGTTATGTGAGTGGTTACCCGCGAAACAAATAGGGGTAATGACGAGGGATGATCGGACGATGGAGAGGGGCCGCCATTGGTGGTTTTTGGATGACGAGCCCTCAATGACATGTGACCGCTAAGACAAGAGGGGATAGTCGTGGCTGGCCGGGAGGGCGGCCGCAAGCGCACCGGCCGGGGAGGCCAGGCGAGGCGTCGTTTGCATCAGGAGGCCGCAACTACGTGGCACGACCGCGGTCGGCCGAGGAAGCTGTGCACGACACCGACCATGCCATGCGGTCATATGCTTATAGCTTCGAGGCATGACCGGGGCTGGCGGGGAGGCCGAGCGCGACACCGGCCATGCCTTGAGGCTACGGGCTCTTGGTCACAAGGCATGGGCGGGGCTGGCTAGTAGGTTGGCCGCAACCATGCCAACAGAAGAGGCCGTCCGCACCTTGTGACTGCCTACTTGCGGCCCTGAGGCCGGCCGCGCCATGCCGATTGCAAGTCACTAAGAAATCTTTAAAATAATTTTCTAAATCTTTTGAGGAAAAATCAATATTATCATAACAAGATACCTGATCATATTCATCATCTAAGAAAGCATCCAAAGTCATCAGGTAGGCTTCTTCAGCATCAGCTTCATCTTCACTCTCAAAAGAGGTTCTTGACTCTGAGTCTGAGTCACCCTAAGTTTCAACTATAAAATATTTGCCCTTCTTCTTGCCCTTTCTTCTGTCAGACTGCTTCTTATTCCCCTTCCTTTCAGCTTTGTCCTTTCTCTCTTTAGGACATTTAGGAGAAATTTGCATTGGCTTCTTATATGTGAAGCAGGTGACTTTCTTGTTGGGCGTCTTATCAAACCTAGGATTTCTTGAGCTCCTGTCTCTTCTTCTGAAGTCCTTTGTCTTTATCCATCTTTTGAACCTTCTGGCCAGGATATTAAACATCCCATCTTCAGCAGTTGAAGACTCTCCTTCAGCTACCTTCTGTGTTATGATTCTTTCCCCAGGAGTTGAGACATTGTCCTTTCCTTCTGTCTTATCCCTACTCTTCATCAACAACTTGTAGGAATTTAGCTTTCCCAATAGAACCTTATTGGAGATTTTCCTGTGCCATCTGGACTTTGTGATGACCTGGAAGCCTGAATATCATGTGGTTGGGAAGCACCTGAGTAGCTTGTTATTGATCTTAGTCAATGAGATATCCATGTCCAAATCTTTGAGTTCATTGATTATGATGCTGAATCTTTCATACATTTCAGCAATACTTTCTTCAACCTTCTTCTGAAAGTTTTTAGATTGGGATATGAGAAGGGGTCTCATGTCCTTTTTTATTAGAACTCTCATCTATATTTTTGGATAGTGACTCCCTAATTTCTTTGACTGACTAGTAGTCAGCTTTCTTTTGAAAGATCTCATCTGACATGGTGGACATTAGGATGTTCATAACTTTGGCATCCGAGTCTTTTATGTTCTTTTCTCCTTCAGACCATTCAACTCTAGGTACAAGTTCAATTGTTGTGCTTCCATTGGTATCATTCTTATAATGCATTGGTGGTTCTGAAAGATTAGAATAAAAAATACCCTCATCAATAGAGTTCATGCACAGTTTTATTCTGGCTTTTTAGAGTGTGAAATTTTCTAATTTACACAATGGAGGTCTAATTGATGCAAATACTTTAAAATTATTTGAACTCATTTTGGAAATATATTTGTATATATTTTAATGTATAGCTTTGCAATTGTTCAAATTTTTATGATCAAATTGGTAACCTTTATTTGATCAACCTCCCTCTGATATTAATTGAAAGGATGAATTATTATGAGTAGTCATCTGAGAATTCTCTAGAGAGAGTGAATAGAGATTTAAAATATTTGCTTAAAATAAATTTATCAAGTTTAACCAAATTCAGATCAGCATCCTCGGATTCATAGCCACAAATGATTTAAGCACAATAGAAAAAAATAAAGTAAAAAAGGTAAAAAATAAAAAGCACAGAAAATAAACAAGCACGAAAGACACCAAGCTATAGTGGTTCCCAAAATCGGGGTACATCCACTCTTCTACTCATTGGTAGGAGTACACTATCTTAGTGTCTGAGTTTTTTGATTAGGAGACTCTTAGAACCAACAACTGAGTGTTTTGATAAGGAGACTCTTAGAACAAAGTCTAGATCCTTTGATAAGTAGATCTTGAACCAAGACTGAATCTCTTGGTAAGGAGACTCTCAGAATCAATAACTGAATCCTTTAAAGAGAGATTCTTAAAACTCTTTACTCAATTTACAGAGAGAGAGAGAGAGAGAGAGAGAGTATGAAGAAGAAGATGAAGAATAATCTTCTTGATTAAATCCTCTATTAGTAAAATATCTCTGAGGATTCTAGGCACTTAGTGCTCTGGATTCTTTCAAAATGATGAATCCTTGCTTAAGAGAAGGAACAAGGATTATATGTTTTGATTCAATCTATCAGAATGATCTCTATATTCTTATTGCAGTAGCAGTAATAATAGTGGAGAAGAGAAGAGGAAGAAGAATGTTTGTTGGCTGTCTTTCTCTTTTCAATGATCATTCTATTTATTCTTTATTATCTCCTCACACCTTTTGAATTCTGGATTTATCAAACCCTTAAAGATTAAAAATTCCTCTTCATCTGGAAAATTGTCTGCAGAAAGAATAGTATAATATTCTTCTATGCCTGTCTTCATAAATTACAACACTCTCTTCAAATATCTTCTATATATTCTTTTAAAATTTTAAGGAGAAATCTTTCCTTAGGCTCTCTTCCAGCGTCTTCAAGGATTCAAAAAATTCCATAATATTCTTCTCTAAATAATTTTGAATAGAACCTCTGCAATTTCCATTCTGGGTTTTAATTGACGTTATGTCGACTTTTAGTTGAAGGTGCGTCGAGAGTTAGAAGGAAACAAGCACATTGCATTGAATAAAAATTAGAGTATGTGCACAAGCGTATGCTCCCGCGGGCGAATGATGCGCGGGTCCGCTCGCAAGCATGCAAGCATATCCCGCACAAGCACGCGCAAGTGTGCGGAAGCACCCCACACGTGCACAACACACAGAGGCCCTCGATTTATCCAATGCCATGTAAACAGAAGCAAATAGTAAAGTTTGACCTGCACCGTATCGTAGATTTATACCCTATTCACAGGTTTTTAACGTTAAAAACATGCCTGTCCATTTCTCTACTCACTCAGTGACTGATTACACGCTCGATCGCTCCGCGGGCTAAGACGATCAAGTTTAGTCCGACATGCAAAATTTTATGAAGAGAAGTCGCAGGACCACTCTCAACCAACCAAGCAAAGTAAACCACTAGCAAATAAAAGATGCAAGAACAACACTTGTATTATTTTCACTGCTTTACAATGCGAGACATGATTTCGCAATGCATTCAATGAAGATCAATAAATAGACAAGTTTAGAAAACCGACAGATTGATGGCTGAGACCGCCTAGCTGCCAGACCGCGGCTCTAACCGCGAGGTTGAGTGAACTGCTTTTATTGAAACCTGTTGGAAAACCACCTGCTCGCACTTCTTGTCGCCTGACCGCTGAAGTCTCCTAACCGCAGAAGCCGCGCGAACAGACTGAACTAACCGAGCTGAGTCAATGCACAAGAAGCATGCAAACTGAATTATTAAACTGGAGAACTGCCAAGGAAGAAAACTGCTCTAGTCGCACAACCCGCGACCTGCTGTTTAACCTTCAACTCCGGTCTGCTAATTAGCACGAGCCTCCACTGACTTATCCACCAGTACAGTCCCCTAATCACTCAATTCTAACCGCACAGCCTGCAAAAACAACAACACAAGTTACTTCTCTTTGTCGCGTGCGGTTAGAAAATCTTAACCGCAAACTACCTGCAAGTTCTCACAAGTTCGGTTTCAGTTAAGAATGACGGGGCCAGAGCCCCTATTTATAGTAGAGGCAGGGGGATGCAGTCACCGCCATAAGTGATAAGGAAATCACCTTCAGAAGAGTCGGTTAGATAACACTAATCGCACAATAATGAGGTCTGCCAAAATCAGATTGCGCGAACAAATAACACACTTAAGCCACAACAGTACAGTCTGCTAGAGTCTGGCCGCACAGTCCGCAGTTAGCCAAGACAAGCCACACAGATAGTGACCTACCGACCTGCCGACCTGGCGATCTGGCGAACTGCCCTTGCGACCTAGCGAGCTGACGACCAAGCCCAGGCAACCTGGCGACTTCACTTCAAATTTTCAACACGGTCTACGGAGAGCTTCGAGCGACCCGCAACAATGCCGTAGGGGACAAGGCATGGACATATGGCGTGACTCATCAATTTATTAAGATTTTGCCGATTTTCTCCAGACATTTCCCGAATTAATTTTGAGGGAGGGTCACAGCAATACATAAAAGAGGCTCCAGGATCCTCTCCATTTCTGACGAAATGGAGGGGAGGTCAGAAATGGAGAGGATCCATTTCACGGACAAGATGTTTTACTTTTTGATCTAACGGGTTCTCTTTTTCCCAATCTTTTATATTATTTTTAATTCAAAAAATCTTGTCCACTAGATTTTTTGGGGGACTAATCCTGTCCACTAAATATTATATGGATCCCCTCCATTTCATTTGAAATGGAGAGGATCCCGATCCATAAAAGAGATGGTAGTGAGAAGGAACTCTGGAATTCCTTTTTTAACAGCGTGTTCTCTCTTAGCTTCTCTGTCTTGGAATAAGGTTTTGATCCATCATTTCTAAGAATAAATTGGGACCAAAAAGAATGGGCTCAATAAAAGAATTTATTCGCCAAATAAATATCCAAATCGGTATGATAAATCATGTATACAATAAATTGAGGGAATTGTTATTGGTATTTCATAAATGGATATTCACATCCAAAATTTTTAAAAATTTATTCTCTTTATTTTTAAAACAAACCGGATAATTGCACCCAAAAGTCATTCGTCTCTTTGCCCTAAACCCGATCCCACAGCGTTACCCGCATCCCTTCTTCGCTCGCAGACTCTCGCCGACGTTCTTCATCGCTCGCTCGCAGACGCTCGCCGGCGTTCCTTTCCTCCCTTGCCAGTCGAAGCCCCCTCTCTTCGGTCCCCGATTTAAATTGTAATTTCTACTATGATTTCTGAGTTCTGCCGCCGATTTATGTTGTAATTGGGGGTGTCACGGGGATTCAGGTGGTCAGCAATGTAGTTCCAACCCATTATACACATATGAGATCAAAAAGGTTTTTTTCTTAAGAATTATCATATATGGGTACAAATATCAAGAATGGGTACAAATATCGTATTTGGGTACAAATATCGTATTTGGGTACAAATATCATTGAGTTTCAAATATTCATTTATGAACTACCAATAACAATTCCCTAAATTAATGATATTTGAGAAATATAACTTTCATGTTCATACATTTAATTATTATAAATGTATTATATGATGACAAATATTCAAGAAATATTAATGCCAAGGCCACTTAAAATGATCAAAAGTACTCAATGAAATTTTTTGACTGGGGATCAAACCGGCATCACAAATAATGTATATAATAAATTAATGATGAAAGCCAGAATTAGAGAAATATAACATCCATGTTCATACATTTTATTATTTTAAAGGAATTATAAAACAAAAAAATAATATTAAAAAAATAGTAATGCCTGGACCACTTAAAATAATCAAAACTCAATGAAAAGTTTTGACCGTGGATCAACGTACAGTGAGGAGTATATACTTTAAGGAATTGATCAGGAAGACAGCTAATAAATTATTAATGTGTATTAAAAAAAGTGTCTTATAAATAGAACTACTACATGACTCTAATTAATCAATAAACTACCGTTTAGAGGCATTGAAGGCATTCAACAAAAGCAAGGGCGCTCAATTAGTATTCAGAAACTCCCACAGAAGTCATGGAAATAAATCCCCAGATTCATGAAGAAATGCCCAAAAACTCGGCGGCCGTACAAACCCGCAAATCAAGCAAAAGCAAGAAGAAACTCATCCTCCTCCTCCTCAACATCCTTCTCCTCCTAATTGGCGGAATTGGAAGCCCATTGATCCTCCGAACCTACTTCATCCACGGTGGCAATCGAATGTGGTTCTCCGCCTTCCTCCAAACCGCAGGCTTCCCCTTCCTCCTCATCCCGCTCATCTTCTCCTTCCTCCGACGAAGAAGCGACAACCGCTCCTCCCTCATCTCACTCACACCTCCTCTTCTGGCCTATTGCACTATCCTCGGCCTCATCACAGGTAACTAATTAAGTGTTTAAATATATAGTACGTAGAATAATGAAATATGAGTGCTTCAATTCCACGAGAGAGAAATTGCATTGTTGTTTATATTGGCAGCCCACCTATCTCTATCCACTTTAATATATTTGCGCTGCCAATAGCCATAGACTGGCTGCCAATATAAATTCCTTTATTTTATAGTGCATCAACTGCTGCGTTCTCATGATTTATTTCAATGAGAAAATCCATTGCGCGCCTCTACATGTATTTATGAAGCATCAGTCAAATTTTTGAACGCATATTCATATATTAATCACACAGGCGTTAGTGACTACCTCTACTCCTACGGCATGTCGTTCCTTCCCGTCTCAACCTCCGCACTCCTCATCTCGACGCAGCTTGGCTTCACTGCCGTCTTCGCCTTCTTCATCGTTAAGCAGAAATTCAGTGCTTCGTCCATAAATGCTGTGGTTCTATTGACTTTCGGCGCGGTGGTGCTCGGCGTGCACGCTAGTGGTGATAGGCCGAATGGCGAGTCAAAGGCAAAGTACAACATTGGGTTTCTGATGACGCTTGGTGCAGCGGTGGTCTACGGGTTAATGTTACCCCTCGTGGAGCTTATGTATAAATATGCGAAGAAGGAGGTGACTTATCAGCTAGTTATGGAGATGCAATTTATTATTGGGCTTTCGGCCACAGTTTTCTGTGCCATTGGAATGGCAATCAATAAGGATTTTGAGGTAATCATTTCCGTTGTCATTTGTTTAAATAAAGATTCTTTTGTATGTGTTACAATTGCTATAGAGCTAGCTGTGTTACAAAATACTATTATGCTTCATCCCAAATGTTTCAATTCTTGAAGAAAATTACTGAAATTTGTAGGCAATTGGAAGAGAAGCCAACCTTTACCGGCTCGGCCAAGCTGAGTACTATCTGGTGGTTTTCTTCTC
This sequence comes from Platanthera zijinensis, assembly GCA_039513925.1. Classification (NCBI taxonomy): domain Eukaryota; kingdom Viridiplantae; phylum Streptophyta; class Magnoliopsida; order Asparagales; family Orchidaceae; genus Platanthera; species Platanthera zijinensis. The sequence goes on along the minus strand of CM077079.1, from coordinate 24,540,134 downwards.
CACCGTCATCGCCCAATTCTTCTTCTTAGGCATGGTGGGAACAATTAAGTACTCGTCAGCGCTGCTCAGTGGGGTTATTATTGCTGTTTGTATCCCCGTTACTGAGGTGCTTGCCGTCTTCTTTTTCCACGAGAAATTCAGCGGCGAGAAGGGTGTCGCCCTGGCCCTCTCCCTCTGGGGCACTGGTTCCTACTTCTATGGTGAGTATAATGATCACAAGAGAAGAAAAAATGCCAATGCAATGGAGGTTCAGCTTCCTCTCTCAGTTGTCTCTGAGTAGATATATAGGCGGCTATATATATTGGATTAAGGAGCTAGGGAGCATTTGAGTATCAATTTTTTTTTCATTTGTTATGCTTAACGTAATCATGTTTAAGCAAGTATATATATTTTTACATATTAATGTAATGCAAAATCTAAACATTCGTCAAGAGATAAAAAATGATGAACACTTTGCTTGAAAAATTATATGCTTCAATATTCATCAAGAGAAAATCTGCAATTGCCTAGTTTCACGGAGAACCGTATACAAAGAAAAAACACAATCTATGAACACTGAATTAAGGCATATGTTATGTAAAAATTTTTGAAGTGGAAGCTAATGAGGTCGCAGGAACATTCAATCAGAACCGAAGCTAATTAAAAGATAGCAGCAACAATAGCACAAGAGTTTCCAATTGAGATTATCTTCTATTACAGGTCAGGACATACATTGCAAAACATGATTTTACAATGTATTCAAGGAACACAAAAAATGCAACAAAAAGTTAATCGCGCGGATTGATTCCAGTAACAGCACAAGCCGCCTACTCGTGCCCTAAGCCCGCCGAGTTCGCCGAAGCCGCCTATCCGCGGCTAACCACGCGGACTTCTGTTATTGCAATATTGAAGGAGCCCAAACAGAACCCGCTGATTGACTGGGTGAACTGCTCCGCCTATTCGCAACTCAGAGGAAGAGGACTAGTCGCTGAGACCGCGGCTAGCTGCTAACCGCTGACTGTATCCGCGAACTGTTTCACACCAACGTTCCGCTAGTCGCCTAGCTGCCTGGTGTTAGACGCACAGCCTGCACAGAACTAACTTCCTTAATCGCAATAGTTAGAAAAGCGTAACCGCAAAATCAAGCGCAAGCTTGTTCTTACTGTTTACTGCTTATTTATGACGAGCCGAGGGGTTCCTATTTATAGATGTGAAGAGGAGTTCCATCACCACCTACACCGATAGGATCACCGCCCATCAAACCTGCCGGCTAACACATTGTATCCGTACATTGCGGATACCAAACCAGTTCGCCAGGTCGCGCCAATCAACCACTGCTGGATAGACGACCAGTCTGCCTAACCACTCAGACACTGCAACAAGTCCGCGTATCCGCAGCCTGTGACTTGGACAAAATCCGTCCAGCCAATACTGCAGAACTCGGCGAATACAAGAGCAATCCGCTCCAGGCGAACTCGGTGAATACCGACCAGTCCACACCAAGGCGAACTCGGCGAGCTATGCAACTAACTGGATAGTCCCCCCCAGACCGTCCAACGAATTCCGCGGTCTCCAAACTTAACCGCGCCAACTGATACCAAGATCTCGCCCTACTGAACAACTCCAGTCCGTCACCATGCAGACTGCTCTATCAGTTCTCGTGACATTCATGCAATCTGTCCGCGCAACTGTGCTTACTCCACGATCCAATACCCAGACCACAAACACAGATCTGTACCGGACACCGACAAGCTTCAAAGAGTCCACAACAATAACCCAGGGAACTCTGATTTACCTCGCCCGAGAAGACACCAGCGACTGGCGGCAAGCCACCCCAGTCCACAATATCTGGCTACCTTCTTGTGAATCAGAGAACCTGCCGAACACGGCGACCTCCAAAGGATTCTTGCAATAACCGCGGATAACCAAACCAATCCGCCCGGTTACACCACTAGAGAGTTTGCTGGTCCAGAACCCTAGAGTAGAACCACAGCCGAAACTGGCTGCCCGGCTAGGCTATCCGCTAAGGCTATCCACCTAGTCCGCGCGCTCTTTGCGGTCTGTGCAGACTTTCCAACCTGTCCGCCCAACTCCCCCCCACTTCACACTTCAAAAATTTCAACATGATATTCATGCTTACTCAAGTCAGCCTACCAGCCCACAGATTCCCTTCAACATCAACATTAAATATTAACTATAAATTCACCATTACTCTCTTGTGAAAGCACTACACAATTCACCCTCCTGTTGAACTATTTGTTGGTTTGAGAGACATTTTAGTCTTTTTTGGGTTTGTCCTAATTTCATTAATAAATAAGAGGGTTTATGGCTCTTATTTGTATGAAACTGTAGTGAATAGTCCCTCTCTATGGACGTAGGTGCGACTCGCCGAATCACGTATATCACCTAAGACCGGGGATTATATTGTACTAAATCTTTTTATATTATGGGGACTATAAATAGTAAACACAAGGTTTATATTTTAATTGATGGGGGTAGTACAAACAACTTTTTATCTCCTAAGACTGTCACACATTTTGGCCTGATGGCACTAGTGGCCTACTCATCCAAATTCTCCCACTCAGAATTCTTCATTGAGACGGACAAATTTTCTCTCCTTGCAATACCCGGATCAAACCGGTCTAAATCATCATATTCTTGACTCAAATCTTCCATTTGCTAAAGTTCATGATCTCGTCAAACTTCTCAACTGTGCATCGATCCAGAACTGAGCTCTTCTTCCCCATCATGATTGTCCTTGACAAACTACAAGACCTGATTTGTTCAACAGTTGGATCTGAAAGGATGGGAAAAGGACTCAGTCGTTCACTGTTGCAGTCAAACCCTTCATATAATGTCTAATCACGGTCACCTACCTAACCTAGTTTTGATACCACTTGATGTGAATTTGGATCATTTCCTAGGACAGTCGTAACACAAGAACACACGAGAACGAACAACAAGTAAGCCCTCTGCAACCCCATTGACGCATAACCACACAGTTTATATATTAATGTAAATGCATAAAATGTAAAATGGAAAACAAGTCACAGTTTGATGTTAACACAATGGATGCACCTGCCTTGCAATATCCGTAGTAGAATGAGAAATTTTGGAATGCAATCTGCTTAGCGAATGTACAAGATTTGTTGTGGAACCTCGACGTCGATCGATCCACAACATCCAAACACCATCATTAACGATTCTCCCCACACATGTGTTCTTTGAATGCATAACTTTAAGGCAATGGCCGATTACAGACTTCTCTTACTGGCGACTGAACTCCACCAACAAGAACACATTCATGAGCCGACCAAATCTTCTTCCACCTCCACGGCGATTCCTCCCTTCCTTCTGAAGAATGGTGGAGTGCAGTCTCTCTACTTGCAAGAAAGGAAGCAACACTCCACCTGTGCATGGTAGGAGCACGACGGTGGAAGAAGGGTCGTTGGTGTGCATTGGAAAGAAGTGTAACTCATCTGTCAACTTAGAATATAATAGAAGGTTCGGCTGGGGCTCCACGCCATATAAGTCAATTCCCTTAGCTCCAAGGGATATCCCACAAGTCTGATGGGCCTCAATCCCCTTTTTTCCTCTTTTAGCTAATCGCACCCCAAATCTTATATAACACAACCACATACAAAGTAGATTAACTAACCTACTGAGGTCCAATGGACCTGAGATTTTTACCAAGGCTTTGTACTGATCTAATTAGCCTCTGAGCAAAATTTGAGGTCATTATATTTAGTTGTCACAAAATAATTGCACTTTTATGGAAAATCACATTTTACTTACAACTATAGGAAAATGTAGTCCAAAAATTCTCATTTTGGACTGTAGGTGTATCTATAGTATATTCTTACATGACCAAAATTTCAAGTCAATCCCCTTAGCCAATTAAAAGTTACTAAAAAAATAGTGAATGTCCTATCCTAAGGACAAATCCCACAAGAATTGTCCTCTATGGAGCTACAGTACTCCAAATGACCTGATTTTAATTTCTAATTAAAGTAGACTTAAAGTGCTACTTTTTTTTATGTTGGAAGCTTTCATGGTTAATCACTTAAGGGCTTCATTTTCAGGTTCAAAAAGGTGTACAGTAAAGGATAATTAAGACACTAAATTATATAATAAATAATATTATCAAATCAGGTGATGATTTCATTTTCAACCTCCAGCCCATGGCCGAGATTTGCCCGACCTGGAGGCCTTTCCAGCACCATATGTTTGCGATCTAGCCCCCTTTCTGGCCGGACACCACCCCCACCACCTCTATTGAGGTGGTGGCTATCGCCGGGCGGCGGCACGGCCACCGGAGGCGTGTTAACCGGCGAACCCGCCACCTCCATTATCATTGAAAAATCTGAAATTTTGCTCACTTGATCGAGCTCATTTGAGCCCTATTTCTCTGCCTAATGAGCTAGAGATCTAGCAAAGAGGGAGAGAGGGAGAAACATGTCTGATTTCGGGCTTGAATATGGTTACTCCGACAGGTGGCAATAGATTTTGGCATTTTCCGGTGAACCTCTCCCGATCTCAATTCTCCACCGTTTGCAGCGATCTAAGAGTCAATTTTGACTGCCAAGGAGCTTCTGAAGGTGATGAAAGGGTCGAATGGGGCCGGGGAGGGGGTATTTAGGGAGTTTCCATGAAAGAGGGTGGTAGGCCATGACCATTAATGGATCTCCATGATGGTGGACGATCTATAACTGTTGAAAAACTCCTCTTCATCCGGGGAGATGAAAGGAGGGGTTGGGAAAGAAGAAGGGAGTGTCACTTGGCCTCCCTCCATTACCCCCCCTCCAAATGAAACTTCCCCCTTAATTACCCTCATTAAACCCTAATTACTCACCTAATTCAGATTAAATAAATTTGAAATTTAGTGGGCCTTAGGGCCTTAGCCCACTTGAATTGGCTTGGACTCTCATTTAGTCTTTAGGGTTAATTTGACCATGGTTGACCTTGTGGTTGACTTTTGTTGGAACCCCACCTATGTTTAGGGTTGATTTTGGCAAGGTTCACTATTAAGATTATTAGATGACCCAACATGTATAGTCTAGGGTCATAGGTTTTTATCAGTGTCAAGGTCAAGTCAGCAAACCTAGATTGATTGGTTCTCATCTTTAGAAGACTTAGAGACAGAAGACCTCCAGAGAAAAGCAGTTTTCTAAGAGACAGAAAAGGCGTTCGACGATAGCAGAACTCAGCCCGACGATCGTCGATCTCAAATAGACGAACTCAGAGTTCCTTCTCTGAGTTGAGCTCGACGAAAGTCCAGTTGAGATCGACGATCTATGAGTATATATCAGATTTTCAGCTCGACGAACTTAGAGCTCAGTTTGACAAGTTAATTTTCTGTTCGACGATCTTGGAGCTCAGCTCGACGAAGGAGAGGTTTCAGTTCAACAAATTTGGATCTCAGGTCGACGAAAGTTTGCTGAGTTCGACTAGTTTCTTCCAGGATCAGTTCGACTATTCTCTTATGATTTTAGTTTGACTAAGGCAAAAGAATTTCAAATTATATTATAATATGTCTGTAATGCTCTAGTAATTAATGCTCAATATTCTTATGAATATAGTCGTTCCATGACATCATTAATTATGGTTTTCATGGAGTTATTACTTGACTTATTTACTGGGATAGTTGAGGAAACTCATTTAAGACAATTTCTAGCCGTTCAACTCCTAGAATTTCTGCAGTCAATCATGGAAAGGAATTCAAATTTCAAATGCTAAAATATGCAAAGAATATATGTAAGAATTTCTTTCCAAGGTAGATTGTAGTAAGACAGGAATAGAGACAGAGAGATAGCTGTGATAGAAAATTATTTTATAGAAAACTGAAAGAAGAACAGGTCTTAAAAAACTGAAGTTCTTCATCAGTTTCAACAAGCAATCTGAAGGCCTACACCCTGAGCAAAGCTTTCATTCTCCTGAACCATTCTACATCTCAGGGGGAGCTTTGATAACAACCGCAATCCACTAGTCTTGTCTCATATTGTTGACAGAGAAGAACACCATCTTTATTTTCATTCACCAGTGTAAAAGGATTTTTAACTCCCTTCAAAAGTTATCCCTTTGGTTATTAAGTCTCCTGATCAAAAGATTTAGTTTGGTTTTTGAGCATCTGGTCAAAAGTTCAAAGGGTTGCAAGGTCTCCCTTAGAAAATAGATCTTGTGGTGGCAGGGCACCTGATCAAAAACCTGTAGTGGATTCCTATCAGGGTTGTAGAAGAGTGGATGTACCCAAGTTTTGGGGGAACCACTATAAAATCTTTGTGTCGTATGGTTGCTCTATTTGTTATTTTTTGTGTTGTGATTTTCTGTGTTTTGTTTCTGCCTATTTACATATAGTTATCACTTATTTTAATCCGCTATAAAAATTAATCAAAAGATTTTTAATACACTATCCACCCCCCTCTAGAGTTAGTGTGATCTATCTCTTCACTTTCAATTGGTGTCAAAGGAATGTTGTTTGGTTTCACATGCTAACACCTAAACCAAAAGATCTTTGATAGATCCCATTTACTCTATTGTCTTTTTATATCATGATACAAAATAAGGAATACTCAAGCACCAAACCTCCAGTGTGCAATCTTAATAAGCTTGCACTTTGGAAGGCAAGGTTTAAATTATATATGAATTCCATTGATGAAGATATCTACAATTCTATTTTGATAGGTCCCCCTACTTCTTCTGCAACAACCACTATAAACACCGGTGTTTTTCCACCACATGAGTGGACAGAAGCTCAAAAGAAAGATAAGATAGCTGATGTCAAAGCTATGAACATTCTGGCTCAAACTATGTCTGATGACATATTCCAGAAAGTAGCTGAATGCACATCAACAAAAGCCATTTGAGATTCCCTCAACAAAATGGTAGCAGGATCTGCTGATGAAAGAAAAGACAGGAGATCCCTTCTCATTTCACAATATGATAATTTCAAGAAGGAAGAGTCAGAGTCATTTGCAGATATGTATAACAGACTCAACATGATTATCAATGAGCTGAAGAATCTGGACAAGAATATCTAATTAACAAAAATTAATGATAAGATTCTTATGTGCTTTCCCAGCACACAAGATTCTAGGATCTGGCCAATCAAGGAGGCCAGAAGCCGAAATGAGATTTCTACTGAGTCATTATTAGGCAAGCTCAAGTCTTATGAGCAGCTTATCAAAACCAGGGAAGCAACTGAACAAAAGACTTCAACCTCAAGAAGGAAGGAGCAAAGCATTGCCTTCAAGACATCTGAGGAATCAAAAGCACTACCTACCAATGAAGAGCTAATGAGTCTATTAGCTAAAAGATTCTACAAAATGGCTAATAAGGACTTCAGAAGAAGGTCAACCAGAAATGAGGACAAGCCAAGGTATGACAAGACTCCTACTAAGGAAATCGTCTGCTATGGATACAGAAAGCCATGACACATTCTCCCAGAATGTCTAGAGGCTCAAAAGAAGGACAAGAGAAAAGAGAAAGAATCTAAGAAGCACTCCAACAAGCCCTCCTCCAACAAATACAAGAAGAAGGAGAGAGGCTTTGTAGCTGAGACATGAAGTGACTTAGAAGAAGAAACTTCATCCAGTTTTATTGAGGATGAAGAAGAGGCTAAAGCCAGAGAGATCTGCTTGATGGCAATTGATGCATTATGCAGTCACTCAGTAGCTGAAGAATCAGTGGTAGAATCTGAATCAGAAGAGGACTAGGTAATAGCTTCTTTTGATTTAACTTCTGATCATTTTAAAACTTAATTCAAACTTCTATGTAATGATTTAATTAAATCTGAGAAGGAAATCAAACTTCTCAGAGAAAAACAAATTGAATATGACAATCTATTTTCTGAAAACATCAAACTAAAAGATGAATTAGACTTATCTTCAGAATAAATTATTTCATTAAAAACTAAATTAAATGAGGCAAAACAATTTGAAGAATCTTTTAATGAGAGAAGCATCGAATTAATGGACATCACTAGCACAGTCAATGACATGTTTAATGGTAAACTAGGCTTAGGAGCTTCATCAAGTCAACCTCCTCTTCATAAGAAAAACATTCTTTCTACCCCTATTAAATTCATATCTGAAAAAGGAAAAAAAAGAAGATAACAACCAACAAACTGAAGTATTTCAAAAACCTAAAAAAAAGGAAAAATTTTAATAATAAAAACAATGTTCAACATTTTTCGTCGAACCAAGATCGACGAAATGTATATGGTTCGTCAAACTCAGATCGACGAACTACGAACACAGATTTTCTATATAACAATTCGTCTAATTGCGATCGACGAAATCAATATGGTTTGTCGAACTGCGATCGACAAAATTGGGGCGCAAAAAATAAATATTTTCATTCTCTGAGCGGAGTTCGACTAACTCATCCCTATTCTTCAAACACAGATCAACGAACTTACTGGAATTCGTCGAACCCAAAAAACTTCAACAAAAACCTAAATTCTTTTAGAAACTTTAATCAACCTAGATCATTTGTTAACCCCTTTACTCAATGGATAATCCCGGCTAGAAGATTTTACCCCTTAGGATATAAAAATCAACCAGAATTTTCTTTCATTTCCAGTTATAAATTTGAGAAGAATCAAGGACCCAAGGTTACCTGGGTCAAGAATACCTAATCTATTTTCATGTAGGTGTTGGACTATCCTACCACAGAGCAACAGTGGTACTTAGATAGTATGTGTTCAAAACATATGACAAGCAGCAAGGGAAATCTAACTGATTACAAGTCAAAGCTTGGACCAAAGGTGATCTTTGAAGACTCCAATTGTGGCCAAACAAAAGGAAATGAGAATGTTAAAGTTGGAGCTGTCACCTTCAAGAAGGTAGCCTATGTGAGTGGTCTCAAGCATGACCTGATATCCATAAGTCAGTTATGTGATGAAGTTTATCGGGTAACCTATAACAAGTCTTTATGCATTATTTCTTCTAGTTCAAAAGAAATTATTTTAACAGGAACTAGAGTAGGCAACATATATGTAGTAAAATTTAAGTCTATTATTTTAGAAATTTATTTATTTAATCAGATTAGTAATACTAATGACTTATTACATAAAAGACTAGGATATGTAAATTTAAGAAATATTGTTAAACTATCTAGGGACAACCTTGTTAGAGGATTGCCTTCTGACCCCTATAAGAAGGAAAGTCTTTACAGGGCTTGTCAATTAGGCAAGCAAACTAAAAATAGTTTTAAATTAATTAATAAGAGTGATTCACCTAAAATCTTGTATTTGCTTCACATGGATCTTTTTGGACCCATTGTTGTATAAAGTCTGGGAGGGAAATCTTACACTCTAGTTATTATAGATGACTTCTCTAGATTTACTTGGGTGTTCTTTTTGAGAAACAAGTCAGATAACTTTAAAGTTCTTACAGACTTTCTTAGGAGCATAAATATTAAGTACTCTACTCTAGTTGCATTGATCAGAAGTCATCATGGTACTGAGTTTGAATCTCTTCTTATGCAAGAATTCTGTGAGAAGGAAGGTATCATGCATTACTTCTCTGCTCCTAGAACTCCTCAACAAAATGAGGTAGCAGAAAGGAAAAATAAAACCCTTATTGAAGCTACAGGGACATTGCTTGCAGATGCTTACTTGCCCCTATCCTTTTGGGCAGAGGCTATAAGCACAGCAAATTATGTTCTTAATAGAAGTTTAATACATAAACTTAAGGGTAAAACTCCCTATGAATTGCTTAAAGAGAAGCAACCTAAATAGATTATTTTAGATTATTTAGTTGTAGATTTTATATTCACAATAATAACAAGAAACATCTTAGAAAGTTTGATGCCAAAACTGCAGAGAGAATTTTTCTTGGATATTCCCAAGTTAGCAAGGCTTATAGAGTATTTAACAAATCAACCTTAAAAATGAAAGAATCTGTACATATAACTTTTGATGAAGCTAATATATATTACAAGGAGAAGGATTCTTCTACTAGAGATACTTTGCAGGTACCCCATCTGTGTGAGAAGCTGGATGACTTAAACCTCACCCAAGAGGTTACATTTCATCACTCTCCTCAGATTGATGAAGAGAGTGAAGAAGAAATTATTGGAACAGTTGAACCAACAACAGCTAACATAATTCCATAAGAGGAATTAATTCCCCAAGCTGTTGATGAACCAACTCCCCTACTAATCTTATCACACTTAGAGATCATCCTATATCTCAAGTGATTGGAGACATATCAGTTTGTGTGCAAACGATGCATCAACTCAACCAAGATTTGATGCATGCTTGCTTCATATCTCAGATTGAACCTCAATCCATAAAAGATGCAGAGCAAGATCACCACTGGATTATTGCAATGCAAGAGGAGCTCAATCAATTTGAGAGATGTAGAGTTTGGGATTTAGTTCCAAGACCCAAAGACTACCCAGTCATTGGAACTAAATGGGTTTTTAGGAACAAATTGGATGCACAAGGAGCTATTGTAAGGAGCAAAGCAAGATTGGTAGCTCAAGGCTATTCTCAGGAGGAAGGAATTGATTATGACCAGACCTTTGTCCATATTGCAAGGCTGGAGGCTATCCGAATATTTCTTGCATATGCAATATACAAGAAGTTCAAAGTCTACCAAATGGATGTCAAGAGTGCCCTTCTCAATGGTGAACTCAAAAAGGAAGTCTATGTGGAGCAACCACTAGGTTTTATCTCTCCAACTCATCCCTCTTTTGTTTTTAAATTGCATATAGCTCTCCATAGTTTAAAGCAAGCTCCAAGAGCTTGGTATGAGACCCTAACTAGCTTTCTCTTAGAGCATAAGTTCACTAGGGGCATTGTAGATAGGACTTTGTTTATTAGACATCATAAAAATAAAATTTTGCTAGTATAAATATATGTAGATGACATCATTTTTGACTCTACTGATTCCAAACTATATAAAAGGTTTTCGGACCTGATGTATTCTAAGTTTGAAATGAGTAGCATGAGTGAGCTTTCCTACTTGGTCTTCAAGTGAAGCAATCCCCTGATGGCATTTTCATCTCCCAATCAAAATATGCTAAGGAGCTAATTAAGAGATTTGGGATGTCTGATGCCTCAGCTATGAAAACACCCATGACTTCCAATACTGTGATTGATTCTGATGAATAGGGCAAGCCAGTTGATTAGAAAACATATAGGGATATTGTAGGGTCCTTGTTATATCTCACAACTAGTAAACCAGATATAATATTTGCTACATATCTTTGTGCTAGGTTTCAAGTGAACCCTAAAGAATCTCACCTTATTTTACTAAAATAATTTTGAGATATATAAAGGGTTGTCTAAATCTAGGACTATGGTATCCAACTGAGTCAGAATTTTAATTAACTGGATTCTCAGATACTGACTTTGCTGGATATATAGTTGACAGGAAAAGCACATAAGGAACATGTCAGTTCCTTGGTGATAGGTTTGTGTCTTGGTTTTGTAAGAAAAAGACATCTGTGTAAACTTCAACTACTGAAGCTGAATATATAGCAGCTGACAGTTGTTGTTCACAAATCTTGTGAATTCAAAACCAACTTCTGGATTATTGTTTCAATCTAAATAATTCAACTATATTTTGTGATAGTACCAGTGCAATTTTCATTGTACAAAATCCAGTACATCATAGTAGGATCAAGCATATAGAAATTAGACATCATTTCATTAGAGATTGTGGAGACAAAAATAAAATTAAGTTTGTCTTTATCTCTACTGATTTACAAAGAGCAAACATTTTCACCAAACCTTTGGATGAAATGAAACATCTGTTCTTTCTAAATAAGCTAGGTATGATTAATGGTGAAGGTCTAACTTGATTTCTATCTGATGTCAAAGAATTGATCTTTTTTCGTCAAACCGAGATCGACGAAACCTCTTTATGAAACTCTTCTTCGAATGAAGATCGATAAATTTTGTTTCAGAAAATATTTCGTCGGACGGAGATCGACGATCTGTTTTCCCGCTCTTATAACTTAAATCGATGACTTTTATCTCTTTATGAGAGTTTTCGTCGAACTGAGTCCGAAGATTTTTCTTTTTCGTCAGACGGAGTTCGTCTTTTCATCTTCTAAAACCTATAATCAGGTTTTTCCCGAACTCCATCCCGCGCTTTCCATTTCCCCTCTGCACTTGATCTCTTGTTGTTTTTGCAGAGCAATGTCGGTCTCTCAAGCAATCCTCGCAGCGATGAAGTTTGATGCTGGCTTTGATATTGATTTGGAATTGTTTTCTCACTCGGATCAAATATTCCAGGATATTCTGAAACTGTTTGAAGGTCCAAATCTGCAGTACTTCATGCTGACTAGAATAAAACTCCCAGTGATAGAGATTAAAGAATGGGTTTTCACAGCAAAGATTCAAGATACTCCAGTTCTTATCGGATCGATATCAGGTCACCAGGTTCCTCTCTCTCCAAAACTTTTGACTTGAAGTTTTTGAGTTTGTTAATGGTGAAGATGAAATAGATTTATCTAGCAGTGAATTTAATGAAATGCTAGAAAGGTTAGGTCATACTGAAGGAAACCCTAACCACCTCCTTAAGAAAAATCTATCAATAGAATATAGATTCTTGACAGATATTATTGGCAAAGTGTTGTTTGGAAAACACTCTGCTCATGATCATATTACCAGACACCAATTTCAAATGATGTGTGCCTTGGTTAATAAGAAATCAGTGAACTGGGGCAGGATTTTATTTGATTTGATCAAAAAGAAAATTAGCAAGAAGGATGTGAGTTTTGGAAGAGTTCTTGGAATCTTCCTCCAAGCAAAGGTTCTAGAATTATTGGTCTCCCAGACCATTTTCATTAATGCCTCTAAGAGGCTTACCTATTCCCTATTTGGCAGATGGGAGAGGACTATCCCCAAGCCCTCCAGGGCCTCCTCCTCCAGGATTGCTTCAGAGGATACAAGGGTTATAACAACCACTTATCCAACCCCAGAAGAAGCTCCTGCTCCACCTCCATCTCCACCTTATTCTATATTTCCTTCATCAACTCCACTTCAATAACCTTCTACCTCCATTCATCCAGTCTCATCATCTCAACCATCATCTCAACCACCATCTCAACCACAATCAACAATTCTTATCCATGAGGATACACCACCATCTCCACCTCCTCAATCACCTATTCCATAGTATCTTGATGACATTCCATCATCTCCTACATTCAATCTGCTCCCATCTCCATCTCCTCAACCATCTCCATAAAAATCACCTCTTCAGGATCAATTACCTGATTTCATCCCTCCATCAAACATTCCACCAACATTCCCATCATTCCAGCAAACAGACTTCCCTCAATCATTCTCAGTCTGTTCCAATTATGGTCACCAATCCACCTTCACACCATCTACTCCCGAACCCCTTTATATAAACTTATTTGACATAGCTAATGATCTTCTTCAATTCGTCACTCCCTCTCTGAAAAATATAGTAGAGGAAGCCATTTCCCCTCTTATTTCTGCCATATCTTTCTTCCAAATTTGCCTCCTCTTCTTCTGTCCCTTCTTCTAGGGGCCTAGGTTTAGGTATCTTTGAATCCAGGCAAGGGGAGATGTTCAATGAAGAAGATCCTTCAGCAACAACAACTTCAGCAACAAGATCAATTCCAACAGAGATTATTGAAATTCTTGATGAAGATACAGAAATGACTTGTTTTGAAGAAGATTTAGTAGATACAACAATAAACACTGTTGATGATTTCATTATAAATCCCACAATTGATATTCTTTCCTTATTACATTCTTTTGATTTAGTGCTAACTTAAAACTACCAGCTTTTGTTGATACAGTTTCAGATTTTTCTAAAGCTATAGTTTGCTACTTAGCTCCAATAAGTCTTGAAGTTTTGGATCAACTAAGGACAAGTTTTCTAGTTACTGATATTATTATAGAGTCAATAACTGATATAGAGCCAAAGGATCTTTCTCCTCCAACTTTGATTGGGCTAAATCTCCCATGCCAGACATGGATGAGATTATGTTTGAAGATTTAGATTCAGCAGACACTGATGTACAGGCCAGTGCAGAACTTTTAAATCCACAACCTCAGTCTGATATAAAAGTTACAAGTGTATAGCCACAAGCTCATCCTGTATTTTCTGAAGAAACGCTTAAAAGGATTCAAGCCCTTTATGACAATCCTGTCAGTGAATCTGATGATGACAATGAGTAAGATGATTTAGAGGATACTAGTTCTAAAAAGAGATAAGCTAAAAAGAAGGCTCCTCCCAAAGCTGATCCAAAGCCTAACCCCACTGCTGACACTCCCTACTACATTCTACACAACATAACTCTCACTCCAGATACCCCTAAATGGATGAGATATTCAAAGAATGAAATGAAAACTAGGAAAAAGAGTAGGAGATACTCTCCTCCACCTCAATTTAGGAGAGGTCCTCCTCCTCCTCCTCCTACAGCTGGATCTTCAGGCAATGTTTCTCAGAGTTAAAGGTCTACTACTTCCTATCAATCAAGACCAACTCACAGCAGCAGAGAAAGACCTTTTAGGTCAGAGTCTCAATCTAGTAGCCATCAAAGAAAATAGTAGCAACAGCATGACAGTCAGCCAGCATGACAGTCAGCCAGCAGAACAAGGCAGCCAAAAAGACAAATCCAGTCCAGAAAGGCCCACTATCTCCAATGTGTGATCCAGAAATGGATCCTAATTCAAGGATGGCTAGATTTCAAGATCTTGTAGTACTATCTCAAATCAAAAAGGCTAAAGAGGAAAGACATGATGCTTCTCAGTTTACTACTATGTCATCCTATAAGAAAAAAGAAATTTCAAAGGTATGAAAAGAAGAATCTTTTTAATGCTGATACTTACATGCCTTTACATCCTGAAGCAATTGTGCCAAGAGCTGCTTCTGTGACAATTCTTGGAGCTGAAGACATGAAAATGACCAAACTGCAAGCAGCTGATCCCAAAAGTGAAATAATCTTCACCAAACCATCTACTGAAGCTTCACAGGATGCAACAAAGAAAGTTTGACAGATTTTCTAATTCTGCTTTTTGAACTTAACTAGTATTTGCCGTAAATATTACACAAGGTACATTTTGTTTATATCTGCTGAAACATTATAATTCTGCCAGATATTGTTTTATGCTTTGTGATTTTTCTTTTATGTTGTTCATAGTGACCTCACCTAAATAGGAAGAGATTTTTGGAACCCCACCTATGTTTATGGTTGATTTGGGCTAGGTTCACTATTAGGATTATTAGATGACCCAACATGTATAGTCTAGGGTCATAGGTTTTTATCATTGTCAAGGTCAAGTCAGCAAACCTAGATTAATTGGTTCTCACCTTCAGAAGACTTAGAGACAGAAGACCTCCAGAGAAAAGCAGTTTTCTAAGAGACAGAAAAGGTGTTCGACGATAACTGAACTCAGCTCGATGATCGTCGATCTCAGATCGACGAACTCAGAGTTTCTTCTCTGATTTGAGCTCGATGAAAGTCCAGCTGAGATCAACGATCTGTGAGCGTATATCAGATTCTCAGCTCGACGTACTTGGAGCTCAGTTTGGCAAGTTAATTTTCTGTTTGAATATCTTGGAGCTCAGCTCAACGAAGGAGAGGTTTCAGTTCGACGAATTTGGATCTCAGGTCGACGAAAGTTTGCTGAGTTCGACTAGTTTCTTCTAGGATTAGTTCGACTATTCTCTGATGATTTTAGTTCGACTAAGGCAGAAGAATTTCAAATTATATTATAATATGTCTGTAATGCTCTGGTAATTAATGCTCAATATTCTTATGAATATAGTCACTCCATGACAACAATAATTATGGTTTTCACAGAGTTATTACTTGACTTATTTACTGGGATAGTTGAGGAAACTCATTTAAGACAATTTCTAGCCGTTCAACTCCCAAAATTTCTGTAGTCAATTAAGGAAAGGAATTCAAATTTCAAATGCTAAAATCTGCAAAGAATATATATAATAATTTCTTTTCAAGGTAGATAGTAGTAAGACAGGAATAGAGATAGAGAGATAGCTGTGACAGAAAATTGTTTTACAGAAAACTGAAAGAAGAACAACTCTTACACAACTCAAGTTCTTCATCAGTTTCAGCAAGCAATCTGAAGGTCTACACCCTGAGCAAAGCTTCCATTCTCCTGAACCATTCTACATCTCAGGGGGAGCTTTGACAACAATAGCAATCCACTAGTCTTCTCTCAGATTGTTGACAGAGAAGAACATCATCTTTATTTTCATTCACTAGTGTAAAAAGATTTTTAATTCCCTTCAAAAGTTATCACTTAGGTTGTTAAGCCTCCTGATCAAAAGACTTAGTTTGGTTTTTTAGCACCTGGTAAAAAGCTCAAAGGGTTGTAAGGTCTCCCTTAGAAAATAGATCTTATGGTGGCAGGGCACCTGATCAAAAACCCGTAGTGGATTCCTACCAGGGTGGTAGAAGAGTGGATGTACCCAAGTTTTAGGGGAACCACTATAAAATCTTTGTGTCATCTGGTTGCTCTATTTGTTATTTTTTGTGTCTTGATTTTCTGTGTTTTGTTTCTGTCTATTTACATATAATTATCACTTATTTTAATCCGCTATAAAAATTAATCAAAATATTTTTAATACTCTATTCACCCCTCTCTAGAGTTAGTGTGATATATCCCTTCACTTTCAACTTTGGTCAACTTGATGGGTTGACTGGTCCAAGGGGTATGTCTTGAGCCCCTTGATATCACCCAATGTTGATTGGATCATGGTGATGCCCCAATTGGGCCCACTTTGCTAAATAGTGTGATTTTGACCTAAATAGAGTCAAGTTTGACTTTAGTCAAATTGGTTAACTTGGTGACCCCATGATGAGGCTTTTGGGTCCACTTGGCTCCTAATGACATTACAAGGCTAAGTGTGGTGTCAATTTTAGGTTTTGAGGCCAATGAGACCTCTTAGGTGAAGGTTTGATCTATATTGACCTAAAGTGGACTTTGGTCAATTCGGCCCACTAGATTGACCTAGCCTTAAGTCCATTGCTCAGTTGCCTCTCTCTTAGGGTTAGGCAAGTGTTAGTAAGCTTATCTTGAAGTGGTGAGTTCATGTGAAAGTGAATTGGACTAGGTTGTCTTGTGCATATTGGGGGTGGACATAGCGGTTTCCCTAAGTTCAAGCTGAGCTAGGGTCACACTAGGGCCTCCATGCACCACCCAAGCCCTAACCCTTACTTTAGGGGGTCTGGAAGTGTGGGGGATGTTATAATGCTTTAAGCTTGTAAACTCAACTATCCACTGACCACATCATCGTAGCCCTTATTACCCCAGATCGAAGGTTCGCCCTTCTCCCCCATGATAGGGAATGCTACCAGGGCCTTTCCCCAACGACCTCTCACTACCCAAGATTGAAGGTTCACCCTTCTCACCCTCCGTGGACGGCACGTCCTGTGCACAAATGATGCGCGAGTCCGCTCACAAGCTCATATGCATATCCCGCATAAGAGCACACAAGTGTGTGGGAGCACCCCACACATACACAACGCACAAAGGAGCCCTAGATTTCTCGAATGCCTTGTAAACAGAAGCAAATAATGAAGTTTGACCTGCACCGTACCAGTCACATAGTTTTATGAAAGAATGCATGTTCATGTCTCTACTCACTCAGTGACTAATTGCATGCTCGACCGCTCTGCGGGCTAAGATGACCAAGTTTAGTCCGACCTGCAAAATTTTATGAAGAGAAGTCGCAGGACCACTTTAAAGTTTCAACCAACCAAGCAAAGTAAACCACTAGCAAGTAGAAGATGCAAGAACAACACTTGTATTATTTAAACTGCTTTACAATGCGAGACATACATTGAGAGACATGATTTTGCAATGCACCCAATAAAGATCAAAAAATAGATAAGTACAGAAAACTGGAGGACTGATGACTTAGGACGCCTAGCCTTCAGGCTGAGGCTATAATCGCGAGGTTGCACGAACTGCTTTTATGGAAACCTGATGGAAAACCACCTGTTCGCACTTCTGGTCGCCTGACCTCTGAAGTCGCCTAACCGTAGAAGCCGCGCGAAGAGACTGAACTAACCAAACTGAGCCAATGCGCAAGAAGTGTGTGAACTGACTTATTGAACTGGAGAACTGCCAAGGAAGAAGACTGTTCTTGTTGCACAACCCGCGACTTGCTGTTTAACTGCCAACTCTTGTCTCCTAATCCACACGAGCAACCACTAACTTATCCACCAGTACTAGTCCCCTAATCCCTCAATGCTAGCCGCACAGCTTGCAAAGACAACAACACAAGTTACTTCTCCTTGTCCTGTGCGGTTAGAAAATCTTAACCGTAAACTAGCCTCAAGTTCTCACAGGTTTGGTTTTAGTTAAGAATGATAGGATCAGAGCCTCCATTTATAGCTGGGGCAGGGGGATGTAGTCACTGCCATAAGTGATAAGGAAATCGCCTTCAGAAAAGGTGGTTAGATAACACTAATTGCACAACAATGAGTTCTGCCAGAATCAGACCGCATGAACGAATAACACACTTTAGCCGCAACAGTGCACTCTGCCAGAGTCAAACCACACAGTCTGCAGTTAGCCAAGACAAGCTGCACGGATAGCGACCTGCCAACCTGCCGATCTGGCGATCTAGCGAACTGCCCTTGGTGACCTGGCGACCTGACGACCAGGCCCAGGCGGCCTGCAGACTCCACTTCAAATTTTCAACATGGTATACTGAGAGCTTCGAACGAACCGCAACAACGCCGTAGGGGGAAAGCCGTGGACATATGGCGTGACTCATCAATTTATGAAGATTTTGCCGACGTTTCCCGGATTAATTTTATGGAGGGCCATAATAATACATAAAAGAGATGGTAGTGATAAGGAACTCTAAAGTTCCTTTTTAACAGTATGTTATCTCTTAGCTTCTCTTTCTCGAAATAAAGTTTTTATCAATCATTTCTAAGAATAAATTGGGACCAAAAAGGATGCTCTCAATATAAGAATTTATTGCCACATAAATATGCGAATCGGTATGATAAATAATGTATACAATAAATTATTGATCAAAGTTAAAATTAGAGAAATATAACTTTCATGATCATACATTTTATTATTATAAAAGTATTATATGCTGACAAATATTCAAGAAATATTAATGCCTAGTGTTGAAATAGAGAACCGGCTTCTGTGGAGTCCAGACTCTTGGGGAAGCAGTGACCGCACACTTACTTCTCCTAGACAGCTGGGTTGACCAAAGACTTAGAACTCAAAATTGATCCAAGGCTTTAGCACGGAGGTCCCAACACACACCCGAAAGATCTTAGAGCGCTTCCCCTCCTTAGCCTTTGTTGAGCCAAGTGCACCTTAGAAAGTGTTGTAAGACAAGAGAGTACGAAAACTGGGAAGGCTTCTTTCTGAGGTACCCCCTCAGGTATATTTATAGATTTTAAAGTCTGTCCTGCAAATAGCGTGGCTCCGCTATTCTAAACAGTTATACGTAGCCAAAATTGGTCTGCCAACAGCCAAACTCCACTGTTCTAAAGAGCTAAATGCAGACCACCAAGGGTATCCAGGTAATTCAACCTATAGACCCCATTGGACGAGTGGTCCATGTGGACACCACTCACCTAAAGGGGTGAGTGCCTAGTAAGCCAGGCACTCGCCTTCGCGATACCTCATTATGGGCTAATGCGCGATCTAAAGACCATTCACATGAAGGGTAGAGCCCTTGCGCCTGCTACGGACGGGAGCCTTCCCACATACTACTGGCGGTAACCCTTTCGCCTCTTAGCCCTCCTGGGCCTGAATGTCCTGCAAAAGCCTTGATCTTGCTAGAGGGACCCACTCAGTGAATATGGGGTTCTACACAATCCCTGCTCTTTTTGAGCTTGCGCAAAGATCGGAAAGAATCATCCAACCCCAGGTATTTGATGAGTGGTTGCTGACCTGGAAGGGAATCTTTTGTGGGTCCCTCCACAGCTCTATAAATACTACAAGATGGCCCTGGAGTTAGTATCCCTATTCATCCTCAAATCGGCTTTCGAGCTTTCGCCCTTACAACCATGTACAACAGGTTGACCGCGAAACCCCTCTCGCAAGAACTCGTGGACCGGCTTCCGACTACGCAAGAGATGTCCAGCTCCAAGGCCTCCAAATACGCGCCCTGGCTCTCATCCAAGTGGCCAGCCGACTCGCCCTATCGGCCAAAGAGGGCGAAAACGATGCGGCGGAACCCAGCAGCGGAAGAGACAACTTTTCCGACACCTACCCCCAACCACGAGAATCTCACCATCCTTGCGGAGGTATTTCACTCACCTCTGACAGAAATATTCTAGTTCTTTGGCTTAGAGCTATGGGCCCATTCGTAGGTGGCCCTGCCAGAAAGCGATACTGACGCTCCTCCAGCGAATACCGAGGCCTTTCGGCTCCCTGAAGGGAGCGAACAGCTGGCTCTGGAGACAGCCCCCTAGTCACCTGTGCCGAGACCGCAACTGCTTTGGGTATGGCTGATAGTTATCATCTTACAGCATGCCAGCTGAATATTCTCTTGCTTATGCCTTTTTATTTACAGATCCTCCCTTTGGGACCACAGGCCGAGTCAGCCCAGCGCCCATATAAGACCCCCTTTTTTCTTTTTAAAACCACAAGGTCTTAGGCCCAGAACTGCCATTTTGTGGCGACACCTTCACGCCCAAGAAGGTCATCACTACAAAACACCGATCCTACCAGCCAAATCGATCACAGAACAGTAGCAAAATATGGGAGTATGAAATAGAAGAACTCTACACATGTCCACAAAAATCACATATATAGTAAATAATCTCCTCAAAGGGAGAGTCCACAGAAATAATAATATAGGTATTGAAAATAGGGCTCATGCCCGGTACATCAATATCCTCACTACATATCACTTAGCGCAAAAGCAAAAACAAAACATCTACTAACGATCGGGACTCACAGTCCCATCTGTCTGAACTCCGGTGCTAGACTACCCCATCTCCAAGCGTGCCGACCTCCGGGGCTGCTCCTCTATGCTGGGATTCACGGTCCCCTA
This sequence comes from Platanthera zijinensis, assembly GCA_039513925.1. Classification (NCBI taxonomy): domain Eukaryota; kingdom Viridiplantae; phylum Streptophyta; class Magnoliopsida; order Asparagales; family Orchidaceae; genus Platanthera; species Platanthera zijinensis. The sequence goes on along the minus strand of CM077079.1, from coordinate 24,519,153 downwards.
AAATGATGTGGTTCGAAAACCGTTAGTCTAAAAGACTAAGTCTTATCATCCCCCACCCCTTCCCCCATGAACCCTAGGCACCGAGCGGGGAGGAGGAAAGGAGAGATAGTGAGGGTGGAGAGTGAACAAGAAGTAGGTGATGGCGGAACCAATCTAACAGTTCTATAAGTATATATGGTAGTAATAAAAGTATAAAAAACTAAACAAGAAATAAGTAACCTTAACTTATATGAAAACACATAAGCTAAGGGATCTTCTACAAGGCTCCTATCGTATAAAAAGTCTCATACCAATTTATACGATATGGTGTCGGTTTTTCTAGCAAGCATGTATATACAGAATATAAACCTTAACTTATAAGCACGCTCACGCGAGCTTATAAACCAAGGGGTCATTTTGCAGGGCCTATTGTATAAAACATCTCATGCCAATTTATACAATAAGTATCAGGGGTTATATGCAATGATGATGCTATGACATGCAAATATGTTATGGTGTGATCATGTAAATGCAACTCACCCACCCGACTCTGTGCACACAGACCTTTAGTTCCCCCTTTTTGGTGCCAAACCTCCAAGGATACCTCCGTAGTGGAAAACAGAAGCGATGGGTTGGGCCTCGCCCACCTCTAAACCGGTAATAGCACTACCAGTCATACCTATCGTACGCCTCGACGCTGGTACACTAAGAGTAGCTTACGCATACTCTTTGCCGACAATTCCACTGGACTTAACTTGGCGAAGTGCAAAACCACACTTACCGAGTCAACCTATTGGCGTCGGTACATAGACCCTCCAATACCGAAGACCCGCCACCTTATACTTTATGCACATGCAACCTTATATATCATTTACCGATCTAAAGCTCCCCAGACCATCCCGTCCGTCACGATCAAAAACTGAGCCTAGGCGCCCCGGACCGTCCCGTCTATCACAAACAACAGCCGAACAAAAGCTCGTCGGGCCAACCTGCCCATCACCAAATCCACCGAGCCTACTGTCCGAGTGACCCAACCTAACATCCCGAGACATCGAGGTGAGTGAAAGTGAATCCCTAGTTATACTAGTTACTCTTGCAGTTTATTTTGCCTACAGTTTAGGTTAGCCCAGGACTGCCCAAGGCATACCCCGTGAAGGGATCTCGAGGGCTTTAGGAACTACGATGGGCTGAAGATCAAAGCTCTTTTACGCAAGTCACTTATTATTATTGGTTAATACACAATTCCAGATCCCTTTTAATATTACTCTGGATCTAACCCTTGTGTGTTTTGACTCTCTCTCTCCACAAGAAGGACGATCTTTCATCGATCCCGAGCACCTCTTAACACAAGTCAACCCAATCCTCTCCTCCTCATGACTCCTAATGAAGCTCCATTTTACTCTTCTTCACCTTACTAAAATCAGTAAAGTAATAATCCCATCTCCCTATGACCATTCCACTTGTTATCGCAATTTCCACAGTTTTACTAAATGCAGACCAACTCATGCTATATGATGAACATGATAGGAGGTACTCCAAATTTTCATCCAAATGCCCTAAGATATTGATTGAGTGTCTACCCTTATATATTAAGTCTAAATCAAAAAATTTATAATTTTCTAATTAAATTTGATATTTAATTAGTTTTTTCCAAAATTAATCTATGGGTGATTTGAAAATGAAGCAGTAGATTTACTTAAGGTATGACCATACAAAAATTATGAACATTGTAGAATAACAAGATATTAGTGAATACTAAATATTATAAACTTTCACAAATCATTTAACCTCTAAATATTTAATCCAAAATAATTCATATAAATAGGGGTATTGAAGAAAGTTCCAAAACTACTAGTCCAAAAATTTCTCAAAAATCAATAGAGCTACATTATGGTCATAAAACTTTACTGCCTATGTTTCATGAAATTCCCAAGTCAGCAAACCAGGTAAAATATTATCCTAAGGAAAACCATCATAAGGAACTTTATGAAGACACACCTTGTAATCTCAATTAAACAATATTTAACAATTTTTCCATGCTTTTATATGCCCTAAAATGTTCTCTGGCTAAGTATCACAATATTCCAGCAAGTCATTGTATTTATTTCCTATTTATCAAGGTAAGGTGCATAATTTACTTTACAAATGAAGTACTACAAAAAAAGCTTCAACCATCACAAATAAATGGCTAGTGCAACTACATGAGATCTTATTAGCTTTTCCATAGTTTCAAACCATTCTAAGACACATAAATCATAATTACATCAGTATCATCAAAAAAGGCATTATGGAAGCTATAACTACAAGGGTGAGCTACTGATATCTAAACAACCTAAGATAAAATCCAGAGGCTAATAATACTATGAAATTGACTTTACCAAAGTACCACCAAGATTCAAGGTCATATGACCCGTTAAATAATTTCTAGAGTTTAAGAACCTAAATACTTACTAAGTGGTTTAAGTGGGGTGCATGTGTCCAATTACCACCATATCTCTCCCTAGGGCATTTCACCACCCTAGGATCACATGGACTAAATCCCAAGTCCATCCAAGGACATAACACCCTATGTCCCTCACAAGCCCCCAAAGTTTAACCTTAAGGTTTTAAATTGGGTCCTAGGGCAAATCCACCCTAATCTACCCCATAATCCATGTGAGGGAGCTTACTGACATAACAAATTAGTGGCCCAATTTTCAACCTCTGTTGAGGTGATTTGGCCACTTAAACCCACAAGGGACACTTTGACCTAAATACCCCTTTTTGGTCCAACTTAGGGTTGAATTATTTACAAACTAAATCATCTCCAAATAGGATGAAAATTTATAAAGCGACCTATATTTACCCCAGTAACCGTTCACCAAAATTTGGTAGAATTTGGAAGTCATTAGGCCCCCTAATTAAATTATTCTAGGATTATTAAATAATTACAAAACTATAGAAAGAGTATATCCAAAAATTCCCATTTTTGGATATGTTCTATGTATAGGTAAGAGAGACCTTCAAATAAAATTTTAAGTCAGTTGGATGGCTTGATTGATGGGGGAACTCAAAATAATATCTGATCTAGCCTAGGTATAGACCTCAACAAAATTAGTGTTGTGGTCTAACCACTTACCCAAATTGGTTGACATTAATTTTAAATTAAATTAGACTTCAAGGGATACAACTTTGATGTTTACCATTTTTTCTGTAGATCACCCTAGGTATTTTAAATATTTAATTTAAAACTGACAAGTAAACAGGGCAAAAATTGAAATAATAAGATTTAATAAAATCAGATCTAGCACGGATCTTAAAGCAAATCGTGGGCCTCATGGTCATCTTCTTCCTTCAGCCAAGGGCAAGTATTGGCCGAATCTAGAGCCTATTCCAAGCCCATTTCCCGGCCACCCGGCCACCTCCCTGACCGGCCACCACCGCCACCACCTTCGTTGAGGTGGGGGATATCACCAGGCGGCAGCACGGCCGCCGGATGGGTGGTTTCCGACGAACCTAAACCATTTTTTTCATGGAAAACCAGGAAAAATCTTCTCCCAATCTAGCTCATTTGAGCCCGATTCTCATCCTAAAAGATTCTTAAGATCTATCCATAGAAGAACGAGTAGAGGAGGACCTTCAACCATGTTTGCTGACGGGGTTGGTGGTGGTGCGCAATGGCCGGATTTTGGAGCTTCGGGTATTCTGCAACAACACTACCAAATGGCTCTAAATCTTCAGGGAAGGTGTGGAAACGACTCCTCTGGTCCTAAGGAAGCTTTTAAAACCATCAAATGGGGGAGGGGATGGGTGTAACATCAATGGTCATTAATGGCCATGAATGAAAAATTTCGGCCTATTGAGTGTTCACTGAATTCAGCCCCAATGTGGCTGGCTAAGGCTGTTGATCTTCTCAAAACTGAAGGGGGAATTAATCCAGCATGAAGAGAGGAGCTCTTGGCCTCCCTATGCCATAAATGGCCTTTATTCCCCTTTCTCTCTCCTCCATTAAAGGGGAAAATGGAGCTTTCTATCTCCTGCCCATCGAGGCTGAATTTGATCTCTCCTCCAGCCTATTGGCACCCCACTAACTCATATTAATAATAAAAATGAGGTTAGCCCAAGTGGGGGAAATGGGTTTGAGCTTGGGTTAGCCCATTTGGGCTAATTTGATCTATTTCAAGGATTGAGTTGACCTTGGTAAAATTGACCATTTGGGTTGACCCCAATGGGTCCTTGGTGACTCATTGACCTCCCCTAAAGTCTAGAAAGGCTTGGGTAGGGTTAATTTGCACTCTGAAGGTCACTTTCCCCTTAGTTAGGGCACCTTGACCAATTTAGGGCTAGGGTTGACTTGGGTCAACTCAGGCTCTACAGTTAACCCCAATGGATCTTTGGTGACCCATTGATCCCACTTTAGGTCTAGGAAGACTCTGGTAGGGTTGGTTGGGCTTATTAGGGGCACATTGCCCTTATTTAGGGCACCTTGCCCAATTTAGGACTATGGGGGTCATAAGTCAACTTGGCCACCCTGGGTAGACTCCAATGGATCCTTAATGCCTTTCAATAGATTGGTGAGATCATGGTGGGGTCTTGGAGTTATGGTGAAGCCCCATGATCATCCTAAACTAGGGTTTAGGAATCTACTATTTACAGATCATGGTAATCTCACCTACATTCCTAGGTCCACTTGGTCTTCTTGGGCTTCCCAGGGTTTTGTCATGACCTAGTCATGGCAAAACCACTCCTAGGGGGTCTAGTTGTCTGAGGGATGTTACAGCCCAGACCTCGATTGCTGAGATCCACAAAGATCCAACGCCGAGATCTCGCCCATCAACAGTGAATGCCCCAGAATTTCCCCCTCCTGCCGACATCCACCTGCCGGCGCAAATGCCAACCCGTCTGGGACGGGGGAAAAAGGTCCACAATCTATTTGCGGGATCCTTTAAGGGAATACCTGTTCCTTCCCTCCCTGCTCTAGGCCGGAGCTCCATTCCAATGCTAGGTGAAACTATTGGACCTCCCTTCTTGCTTGACTATTATGATTTTGACCGTAATTTCTCGCTAGGTTACTAGGACACTTTGGCAGGAGCTCCCGAAGTCACTGAGGATGAGTTCTTGCCCTCCACCCTCTCCCAGCGAGCTCGCAAACTTCCATGTAGACCCCGGGGATGGTGAGACACTCAAGGAGCAGATGGTGGATGTGCTGGCCAAGCTGATCTAGACGCATCAGGACGACTCTCGTCAGGTGAGAACATTTTGGGCTGCGACGGAGCGCTTGCTAGGGGTCCTCGAGCGGGACTACGGGCACCTTGTCGGGGAGATGGAGTGGCAAGGCGGCGGATGCGAGGAGACTTCCCCCAGGAGGCACATCGCACGAGCCCAGGACCAGATGCGCTTGGTCAACCAGAAGTTGACGGCCATGAGCGCCTACTACTACCCGCGAGTGCCCCCGCGGTCTGGTAGGCGAGGTCGGGGTTGTTGGCAATGGGTCCAGTATTAAGCGCACCTTCTCCCGCCTCCTTTTATTTTCTGCTTTTCGCACGATGTAATAAACTTTTTATATTTTGCCCACGCTCGGCGAGTGGCCTTCTGTATAATTAAACTGTTCTCGCTTGCTGTAATGTTTATTGTGCCGAATGTTTTTTCTTATTCTATGTTATGCCTTCCACTTACCCAGGGACTGCCTGGAGGCTCTCGTCATTCGCAGGTAAAAGGCGGAAGCAGGGCCGGGCGGACTTATAGGCGTCGAAATATATATTACCAAACTTTTTTATAAATAGATCAGGCCACCAACCGTATTTACTCCATTCAATCTCGAGCCTTTGTCTTCCCTCCATGCACTCTCCTTCCTGAGATCTCGCTTCCCGCGCAAACCCTAATCCCTTTTAGCACTCGCCAAAATGCCGGGAGAGACCGACTAACGGACCAAGTGTGCGCAAGGCTTCATAGACCATGAATTTCCCCCTTGCAAGCTGACGGAGGAAGAGTATGTCTCGGCGGTGGCCAACTATATCCCGCCGGGCTATGTCGTGCGGTGTACCGAAAGCAACAAGAAACTGAACTTTTTGCCGGAAGGGGAGCTTGCTGTCCCCTTGGAGCATTTCGAGGTGGGGTTCCGCCTTCACCTCTGGCCGGAGGTGAGGCAGACCCTCCGCTACTTCGGAGTGGTCCTGGCTTAGCTCAACCCTAACTCCGTTGCGCTCCTGGTGGCTTTCGCCTGCTACATGCATGTGGAAAGGATTGAGTTCAACCTCTCGGTATTCTGGAAGCTCTTCAACTTCAGGGAAAAGAGCGGGATCGTCTTCTTCTCAAGCCAGACTATCAAGACCAGCGGCCTCGCCAACAAAAACCACCATTGTCCCCAGAAGTTCGTGTTCGTCTCTAGGGGATTTGGCAATATACCCTTCTCGCCCGTGCAATATGACGAGGAGACCTACAAGCCTCCTGCACTTGGGGGCACGAGACCGCCCTCCTCAAATTTTTTTGGAACAAGAACTTTGACGTCAAGTTCTTGTGGCGGTACATCGACTCCCTCCTGCCAGTCCTCGTTGGGGAAGGTACCGTCTCACCAGCCTTCTCCCTTTCTGATACCTTGTCTTTCGGCGAAACTAACCCTTTAATGCTTGTGCAGGAGAGTGAGAGGTCCTCATCCACTAGCCATATGTGGAAATAGGGGTTCTCGCCCATGGCCTAACACTCGCGCAATCGGCAGCCTGTGCCTGCCGGGACGAGCCGGGGACCTAGTCTCAGGCGAGCGCCAGAAGCGGAAGCCAGATGCTCCGCCCCCAGCTCTGGCCAAGAAATCCAAAACATCTGCACTAGGCAAGGGCAAGTACGTCGTCGACACCCCCGCCAGCGGCCGGCACTGCGGGTACTGCCGCATAGATCGTCGCCCTTGTCGAGAAGGTGCCCAAGCGACCGGTATCGAAAGTGCATCAAAACTTCGGGCTCAGCGAGTGGCACCTGGACGGGATGGGTCTGCCCCTTCTCCAATGGGATCCCGAGGCATACCGCGCGTACATATCCACACTCCTGCCAAATTGGATGGAGCAGGATATAAGGCCCTCCCCCCAATCTTAGAATGGGCCGGGTCGGAGACGAGCCTTACCGCCAAAGATAGCCACCCTACGCTTTCCATGTGGCAACAACCCACTCACCAAGCGTAGAATGATCGCCCTGTAGGGTTATGGAAACTCATCACATCACATCAGATCACAGCGGAAGTAAATCAGAAATCAATTTATATATAACAAAGGTTATATCCATAAGGTTATACATGCGGCCCATCGGGCTTAAAGAAAAACTACAACACTCTCTCTGCTTTTACCAAGCTAAGGGCTCACATCTCTACGGATTGGAGATGAGACTGGTACTTCTGCTTATGCCGTCTCTAAGGCAAGTACGCTGTCATGCACTATCCGTCCCTCGCGCTGCTCCATCTCCTATGAATGGTTATTTAAATAACCGTTAGTCACAGGACTAAGTGGATTCACACCTCCTCCCCAAGATCGCTAAACCTGGGGACGAGAGTGAGCCTCAACACAATCAACAATAGCCGAAGCAAACGAGCGTTAGTACAACAATTCATATATAAGCTAGAAGCAACCATTAAAAGGAGGTGCATTATAGTATAACTGAAATAGCAGCAACATTATTTATCAGTTATAATAAATGCTCCACTTGCGATCAACACATCAGGTATTCACAACCTGTATTCACATCGCAGGTATTCAAAACTGCGCACGGATAACAGTCATTCAAGTCACACACACACACCGCAAGCATTCAAACCGCGCACACACCGCATGCATTCAAACTGCGCACACACTACATGCATTCAAAGCCGCGCACACATCGCAGGCATTCAAAATGTCCACACCCACTATGTCGATATATATTAGATCGCTTCTCTTCCACCAGGGTAGCGAACCCCACGGGCCTCACCGATGTGGTCGTCGGTGATAGTGGCTAGTCCTGCCACTTCTGGGGGTGGTCGAACTGCATAGCCTCAAGCACCGACGTACAACCTCATGTACTATTGGATGTGGGCAACATCTGGCGATACAATATTTTGGCCAACCAGTGGAGGAAAAACCCAACGGGGAAAAACAACGGTCGGTCACCCGTGGTACCCATCTCCCCTATCGTCTTGAGTCGTCGACCTTTCCGCACTGGTACAAACGGTCTGCTGAAGGGACTGACACACCACAATTCACTGCAAGCAATTTACAAGCAATCAAGCAGTCAATTTTTGCTAGCATGTATCGGGTCTGTGGCGGCCTACCCTATTATGCTTCAATCCTCGGGCAGTAACGTTCATCTCAACTTTCGGCAAGGAGCATGAGAGCACTTTATTTAGGGCTAAACCTGGAGCAGTAACGCTCCCCTATCGTCTTGAGTTGTCGACCTTTCCGCACCGGTATGAATGGTCTGTGGAAGGGACTGACACGCCACAATTCACCGCAAGCAATTTACAAGCAATCAAGCAGTCAATCTTTGCTAGCACGTATCGGGTCTGTGGCGGCCTACCCTATTATGCTTCAATCCTCGGGCAGTAACGCTCAACTCAACTTTCAACAAGGAGCACGGGAGCACTTTATTTAGGGCTCAACTTTATTTAGGAACACCTCAACTCCAGTTATCCCCAACTAAGGCTCGACGCTAACAGATGGTTGCTCGTCAAAGCAGGACCCGTGCTGAATAAATTGGAGTAATGAAAATGCGGTAATTAAAGCTGCTGATAATATAAGCTGCATAATTAGTGTGCTGGAATGAAATGTGACCAGTACGAAACTAGAGTATTACTGAAACGAAAGTTCTGAATTGAACTTGACTTGTACGGGACTGGAGTAGAACTGAATTGAAAGTACTGAATTAAACTTGACTAGTACGAAACTGGAGTAGTACTGAAACGAAAGTACTGAATTGAAATTGACCAGTACGGGACTAGAGTAGAATTGAATTGAAAGTACTGAATTAAACTTTGACCAGTACGATACTGGACTAGAACTGAATTGAAAGTACTGAATTGAACTTGACCAGTACGGGACTGGAGTAGAACTGAATTGAAAGTACTGTACTGAAATAAATAAAGGAACTGGACTAGTGCGAGACTGAAATAATCATAAAGAAAATGATTAGTAGTCCAATCACTCAAGTCAGGAGTCTTCAGTTCCATCTCCGTTCTCAGGAGGTATTTTCAATTCCTTCTCCGTTCTCAGGAGGTATTCATAATTCCTTCTCCGTTCTTAGGAGGTGCATTCAGTTCCTTCTCAGTTCTCAGGAGACTATTTCAGTTTCATCTCCGTTCTCAGGAGGCAAGTTCAGTTCCATCTCCATTCTGAGGAGGCAAGTTCAGTACTATTTCTATTCCTAGAAAGCTTCTTTTGGGTTTCACCCATTATCAATGTCCGATATTAAGTTCAGTTGAGGCTCTTAAAAATGGATTAATCGGACTTATATTTAGGGATTACAACCTTAATATAATAACTTGCTCCTTATTATAAAGAATTACCGAGGGCTAATTATTCGCAAGAGGTTTAACACTATCTCTTAACCTCAATTGCTCGCATTAGGGCGAATCAAGTCTCTATGTTAAATCCAATATCATTTTCTTCTGATTTAAATCCTTTTTTGCAATAAAGAGTCGGGAAATTAGTAAAACCTGAACTCGAGGTTGAATTCACTAAATATCATAAACTTTCACAAATCATTTAACCTCTAAATATTTAATTCAAAATAATTCATATAAATAGGGGTATTGAAGAAAGTACCAAAACTACTAGTCCAAAAATTTCTCAAAAATCAACAGAGCTACATTATGATCATACAACTTTACTGCATAAGTTTCATGAAATTCCCAAGTCAGCAAACCAGGTAAAATATTATTCTAAGGAAAACCATCATAAGGAACTTTATGAAAACACACCTTGTAATCTCAATTAAACAATATTTAACAATTTTTCCACGCTTTTATATGCCCTAAAATGTTCTCTGGCTAAGTATCACAATATTCCAGCAAGTCATTGTATTTATTTCCTATTTATCAAGGTAAGGTGCACTAATTTACTTTACAAATGAAGTACTACAAAAAAAGCTTCAACCACCACAAATAAATTACTAATGCAACTACATGAGATCTTATTAGCTTTTCCATAGTTTCAAACCATTCTAAGACACATAAATTATAATTACATCAGTATCATCAAAAAGGGCATTATGGAAGCTATAACTACAAGGGTGAGCTACTGATATCTAAACAACCTAAGATAAAATTCAGAGGCTAATAATACTATAAAAATGACCTTAGCAAAGTAACACCAAGATTCAAGGTCTTATGACCCATTAAATAATTTCTAGAGTTTAAGAACCTAAATACTTACTAAGTGGTTTAAGTGGGGGGCATGTGTCCAATTACCACCATATCTCTCCCTATGGTATTTCACCACCCTAGGATCACATGAACTAAATCCCAAGTCCATCAAAGGACATAACACCCTATGTCCCTCACAAGCCCCCAAAGTTTAACCTTAAGGTTTTAAATTGGGTCCTAGGGCAAATCCACCCTAATCCACCCCATAATCCATGTGAGGGAGCTTATTGACATAACAAATCAGTGGCCCAATTTTCAACCTCTGTTGAGGTGATTTGACCACTTAAACCCACAAGGGACACTTTGACCTAAATACCCCTTTTTGGTCCAACTTAGGGTTGACTTATTTACAAACTAAATCATCTCCAAATGGGATGAAAATTTATAAAGCGACCTATATTGACCACAATAACCTTTCACCAAAATTTGGGAGAATTTGGAAGTCATTAGATCCCCTAATTAAATAATTCTAGGATTATTAAATAATTACAAAAATTATAGAAAGAGTATATCCAAAAATTCCCATTTTTGGATATGTTCTATGTATAGGTAAGAGTGACCTTCAAACAAAATTTCAAGTCATTTGGATGGCTTGATTGATAGGGGAACTCAAAACAATGTCTGATCTAGCCTAGGTATAGACCTCAACAAAATTAGTGTTGTAATTTAACCACTTACCCAAATTGGTTGACAATAATTTTAAATTAAATTAGACTTCAAGGGATACACCTTTGATGTTTACCATTTTTCTATAGATCATCCTAGGTATTTTTAATATTTAATTTAAAACTTACCAGTAAACATGACAGAAATTGAAATAATAGGATTTAATAAAATCAGATCCAACACGGATCTTAAAGCAAATCGTGGGCCTCATGGTCATCTTCTTCCTTCAGCCAAGGGCTAGGATTGGCCGAATCTAGAGCCTATTCCAAGCCCATTTCCCGGCCACCCGACCACCTCCCTGACCGGCCACCACCGCCACCACCTTCGTTGAGGTGGGGGCTATCACCGGGCAACAGCACGAATGCCAGATGGGTGGTTTCCGGCGAACCCGAACCATTTTTTTTTCAAGGAAAACCTCGAAAAATATTCTCCTTATCTGGCTCATTTGAGCCCGATTCTAATCCTAAAAGATTCTTAAGATCTATCCATAGAAGAACGAGTAGAGGAGGACCTTCAACCTTGTTTGTTGACGAGTTTGGTGGTGGTGCGCCATGGCCGGATTTTGGAGCTTCGGGTATTCTGCAATAGCACTACCAAATGGCTCTAAATCTTTAGGGAAGGTGTGGAAACGACTCCTCTGGTCCTAAGGAAGCTTTTAAAACCATCAAATGGGGGAGGGGATGAGTGTAACATCAATGGTCATTAATGGCCATGAATGGAAAATTTCGGCCTATTGAGTGTTCACTGAATTCAGCCCCTGTGTGGCTGGCTAAGGCTGTTGATCTTCTCAAAACTGAAGGGGGAATGAATCCAGCATGAAGAGAGGAGCTCTTGGCCTCCCTATGCCATGAATGGCCTTTATTCCCCTTTCTCTCTCCTCCATTAAAGGGGAAATGGAGCTTTCTCTCTCCTGCCCATCAAGGCTGAATTTGATCTCTCCTCCAGCCTATTGGCACCCCACTAACTCATATTAATAATAAAAATGAGGTTAGCCCAAGTGGGGGAAATGGGTTTGAGCTTGGGTTAGCCCATTTGGGCTAATTTGACCTATTTCAAGGATTGAGTTGACCTTGGTAAAATTGACCATTTGGGTTGACCCCAATGAGTCCTTGGTGACTCATTGACCTCCCCTAAAGTCTAGAAAGGCTTGGGGAGGGTTAATTTGCACTCTGAAGGTCACTTTCCCCTTAGTTAGGGCACCTTGCCCAATTTAGGGCTAGGGTTGACTTGGATCAACTCAGGCTCTAGAGTTGACCCCAATTGATCTTTGGTGACCAATTGACCCCACTTTAGGTATAGGAAGACTCAGGTAGGGTTGGTTGAGCTTATTAAGGGCACATTGCCCTTATTTAGGGCACCTTGCCCAATTTTGGACTAGGGTGGTCATAAGTCAACTTGGCCACCTTGGGTTGACTCCAATGGATCCTTAAGGCCTTTCAATAGATTGGTGAGGTCATGGTGTGGTCTTGGAGTCATGGAGAAGCCCCATGATCATCCTAAACTAGGGTTTAGGAATCTACTATTTGCATACCATGGTGATCTCACCTACATTCCTAGGTCCACTTGGTCTTCTTGGGCTTCCTAGGGTTTTGTCATGACCTAGTCATGGCAAAACCACTCCTAGGGGGTCTAGTTGTCTGAGGGATGTTACAGCCCAGACCCCGATTGCTGAGATCCCCAAAGAGCCAGCGCCGAGATCTTGCCCATCGACCGTGAAGGCCCAGAAGTTCCCCCTCCTTCCGACATCCACCTGCCGGCACAAACGCCAACCCGTCCGGGACGGGGGAAAACGGGCCACAATCTATTTGCGGGATCCTTTGAGGGAATACCTGTTCCTTCCCGCCCTGCTCTAGGCGGGAGCTCCATTCCAATGCCAGGTGAAACTGTTTGACCTCCCTTCTTGCTTGACTATTATGATTTTGACCATAATTTCTCGCTAGGTTATTGGGACACTTTGGCGGGAGCTACCGAAGTCGATGATGATGAGTTCTCGCCCTCCACCCTCTCCCAGCGAGTTTGCAAACTTCCATGTAGACCCCGGGGATGCTGAGACACTCAAGGAGCAGATGGTGGAGGTGCTGGCCAAGCTGATCTAGACGCATCAAGACGACTCTCGTCGGGCGAGAACATTTCGGGCTGCGATGGAGCGCCGGCTAGGGGTGCGGGACTTCGGGCACCTTGTCTGAGAGATGGAGTGGCAAGGCTGCGGATGCGAGGATACTTCCCCCGGGAGGCACATCGCGCAAGCCCGGGACCAGATGCGCTTGGTCAACAAGAAGCTGACGGCCATGAGCGCCTACTACTACCCGCGAGTGCCCCCGCGGTCTGGTAGGCGAGGTCGGGGTCGTTGGCAATGGGTCCAGTATTAAGCGCACCTGCTCCCGCCTCCTTTAATTTTTTGCTTTTTGCACGATGTAATAAACTTTTTATATTTTGCCCTCGCTCGGCGAGTGGCCTTCTGTATAATTAAACTGTTCTCGCTTGCTGTAATGTTTGTTGTGCCGAATGTTTTTTCTTATTCTATGTTATGCTTTCTGCTTACCAAGGGACTGCCTGGAGGATCTCGTCATTCGCAGGTAAGAGGCGGAAGCAGGGCCGGGCAGACTTATATGCGTCGAAATATATATTACCGAACTTTTCTATAAATAGATCAGGCCACCAACCGTATTTACTCCATTCAATCTCGAGCCTTCGTCTTCCCTCCATGCACTCGCCTTCCTGAGATCTCGCTTCCCGCGCAAACCCTAAATCACTTTAGTACTCGACAAGATGCCGGGAGAGACCGACTAACAGACCAAGTGTGCGCAAGGCTTCATAGACCTTGAATTTCCCCCTTGCAAGCTGACGTTGGAAGAGTATGTCTTAGCGGTGGCCAACTACATCCCGCCGGGGTACGCCGTGCGGTGTCCCGTAAGCAACAAGAAATTGAACTTTCTGCCGGAAGGGGAGCTTGTTGTCCCCTTGGAGCATTTCGAGGTTGGGTTTCGCCTTCACCTCTAACCGGAGGTGAGGCAGACCCTCCGCTACTTCGGAGTGGTCCCGGCTCAGCTCAACCCTAACTCCGCTACGCTCCTGGTGGCTTTCGCCTGCTACATGCGTGTGAAAAGGATTGAGTTCAACCTCTCGGTATTCCGGAAGCTCTTCAACTTCAGGGTAAAGAACGAGATCGCCTTCTTCTCAAGCCAGACTATCAAGACCAGCGGACTCGCCAACAAAAACCACCAATGCCCCCAGAAGTTCGTGTTCGTCTCTAGGGGCTTTGGCAACATACCCTTCTCGCTCGTGCAATATGACGAGGCGACCTACAAGCCTCCTGCACTTGGGGGCGCGAGACCTCCCTCCTCAACTTTTTTGGGACCAAGAACTTCGACGTCAAGTTCTTGTGGCGGTATATCGACTCCCTCCTTCCATTCCTCGTCGGGGAAGGTACCGTCTCACCTGCCTTCTCCCTTTGTGATACCTTGTATTTCGACGAGACTAACCCTTTAATGCTTGTGCAGGTGAGCGAGAGGTCCCCATCCACTAGCCATATGTGGAAATAGGCGTTCTCGCCCACGGCCTAACACTAGCGCAATTGGCAGCCTTGGCCTGCTGCCGGGGACCTAGTCTCAGGCGAGTGCCCAGAAGCGGAAGCCAGATGCTCCGCCCCCAGCTCCGGCCAAGAAGTCCAAAACATCTGCACTGGACAAGGGCAAGTACGTCGCCGACACCCCCGCCAAGGCCCCGCCAGCGGCTGGCACTGCAGGTACTGCCGCAAAGATCGTTGCCCTTGTCGAGAAGGCGCCCAAGGGATCGGTACCGAAAGGGCATCAGAACTTCGGGCTCAGCGAGTGGCACCTGGACGAGATGGGTCTGCCCCTTCTCCAATGGGACCTCGAGGCCAACTGCGCGTACATATCCACACTCCTGCCAAATTGGATGGAGCAGGATATAAGGCCCTCCCCCCCAATCTTAGACCGGGTCGGGTCGGAGACGAGCCTTACCTCCCAAGATAGCCACCCTACGCTTTCCATGTGGAAACAACCCACTCACCAAGCGTAGAATGATCACCCTGTAGGGTTATGGAAACTCATCACATCAGATCACATCAAAAGTAAATCAGAAATCAATTTATATATAACAAAGGTTGTAGCCATAAGGTTATACATGCGGCCCATAGGGCTTAAAGAAAAACTACAACACTCTCCCTGCTTTTACCAAGCTAAGGGCTCACATCTCTACGGACTGGAGATGAGACTGGTACTTCTGCTTATGTCGGCTTTAAGGCAAGTACGCTGTCATGCACTATCCGGCCCTCGCGCTGATCCATCTCCTGTGAATGGTTATTTAAATAACCGTTACTCATAGGACTAAGTGGATTCACACCTCCTCCCCAAGATCCCTAAACCTGGGGACGAGAGTGAGCCTCAACACAATCAATAATAGCCAAAGCAAAAGAGCGTTAGTACAACAATTCATATATAAGCTAGAAGCAACCATTAAAAGGAGGTGTATTATAGTATAACTGAAATAGCAGCAACATTATTTATCAGTTATAATAAATGCTCCACTTGCGATCAGAAAATCAGGTATTCACAACCTGTATTCACATCACAGGTATTCAAAACTGCGCACGCATAACAGTCATTCAAGTCGCACACACACCGCAAGCATTCAAACCACGCACACACCGCATGCATTCAAACTGCGCACACACTACAGGCATTCAAAGCCGCGCACACATCGCAAGCATTCAAACTGTCCACACCCACTATGTCGACATATATTAGACAGCTTCTCTTCCATCAGGGTAGCGAACCCCGCGGGCCTCACCGATGTGGTCGTCGTGATAGTGGCTAGTCCAGACACTTTCAGGGGTTGTCCGTACTGAACACCCCAAACACCGACGTACAACCC